>OZ022501.1:37030659-38230659 GCA_963989385.1 Ctena decussata
GTCAAACGTCAACATGATATGTTATGTGCCTTGGTACGAGTGATACCAACCAGTATGTTATGGCAAGATCTATCCGAATTTTAAAATTCAGTTAATATTCTGTAATGGTTAATTGGGGTCTTCGGCGAATAACTGATAGGCATCGATATGCAACCGCAAATTTATAGATTTTATAAAGAATAAACTTTTTATCCTGAAAATTCCTATTTGACAAGGAACCCGGGTTACAAAACTTTTTATCATGCTCAGCTGAGATTGTGCTCAAGTTTCAATTTTGAATAACATTCGATATACTAAACCAAACTTGTATTATGCATTCTAAAAGGAGAAAGTGTGTGAAAAGCAAGCATTGGTACCAATAAACAACTCTACATATTGCACTGGATTTATGTCATATAGGTTTGCATTTTCATGTGCAGCTGAGTTGAGCATGAAAAATATAATCTTGGGGCAAGGTACTGGATGTCATTTATCAATAACGTCTTTGGACCGATTTCACGTCGAACTTAGTACACGGATTTAGCGTTTGGAGCAATAAAATTTTAGAATGCACCTTACGTATACGGTAAAATAAACCATGGACTTGTTAATCTGAGTTGTAACTGTGACGTGAAATCGAGCCGTAGGCCCGATTTTACGTTACAGTTATAACTCAGATTAACAAGTCCGTGGTTATATTTTATAGTATTTAGGGCGCAACATGAAATTTTGGTGTTCCGACTGCCGATCCGTGTATTAAGTTTGCTTAGTGCCCTAAATAATTCAGACAAACTAATTCATCTTTTTAATTATCTGTTTTTACACGGGTGGTAAAGTTTCAAATTGACCTCCGCGGAGGTCTGTTGAAAAACAATTTGACTATTTTCCGGTAGGCAATTTGAATATATCCGGTCATGAATTTTCGCGGTTTACTGGCAGGGTTCAGACAAGATTTTTTTTAATACCTTTTCTAGCGAGAAAAATCTTGTCTGAACCCTGTCAGTAAACCGCGAAAATTCATGACCGGATATATTCAAATTGCCTACCGGAAAATAGTCAAATTGTTTTTCAACAGACCTCCGCGGAGGTCAATTTGAGACTTTACCACCCGTGTTTTTAGATTCTGAGCTACATGTATAATGAACCTTGGACAACACGAAAATACACCATTGCCAATAAAATGTCTGATTATGTGCTTGGAGATATAGAAGTCTTTAAAGAAAATCTCTGTCAACTTATTACTTTAGTTTATCTTCAGTTACGTGTACTTTGGCCACGCACATATGAAGCGCGACACGACAAAACCAACAAAGTGGCATGTGCACCCAGCGAAGACACAGATCAGCCTGGGCAGCCGACCAGTCTCATCAGAGTCTTCGCACTGCGCTGAAGGGGTAGGTAAGGTTCTGGGCTTGATGAAGAGGAGATGGACGCACATGCCACTATGTTGGTTGTGTCGTGTCGCGGCTCATAGACTGATTGTTTGCTGTCTGCTGTGCGCTGTTTACTGCCTATTGCGCCTCGTTTCCGGCATACTATTCTTATGAAAAATGTTAGATCCATATTATGCTTGTTGAAAAAAGTGGTCCGCTTGGCCTTTCGAGTGGTATTTACAGAGAGCATCATTGCATCTGCTCTTGAAGGAATTCTTTAAGATCTAAATTGTCCTTTTCAACAGTGTTTCAGTCATATCAAGACGATGGTAGGGTCATAATGAAAAACTGTGATTTATGGAACCTCGTTTGGAGTTGAAAATATTTCCGCCTCTATGACCGTTAGAACAGCAAGTCAGCGCTTTACATACTGAGCCACCGGGGCTTCTAACGTGTTGAAACCACTTAATATCATCTGACAGAAAAATACATCTGAGCCGTTCTCTGTGAAAACCGCGCTAAATGACTTTACGTAATCATTACGTTGTGAACGAATGAAAAACACAAAATTAATGATTTTCGGACCTCTCTTTAATTCCACGAAAATAATTTAGGCGTTGAGGTATTATACCAAGTTATATCCAGCAAAGCAAAATCCAGTTATAAATATGAGATATGTAGCCATGACAACACTTATTCCACGGTAACCCCAAAGCCTTGAAAACATAGTTATGGTATACCATCACAAAGACCTATCATTTTAGAGAGAATGTTAATTCATGCAAATTGTCATGTGTGTGCTATAAAATACACACTGAAAATGAGCAAACACATTTTTTGTCTGAGTTTTTTTTGTGTTACCAGCACCGAAGCTCGTTCAAACAAACGTAATGACGTTGACGCCAAAACATTCTTGCATGACGTAAATAACGTCATATAAAGAAATTGCACTACCTGTATGCTTTTAAAGTCTACATCTCAGTGGTGAATAATGGTAACCATCTCAAAGTTTCAGGAAATGTTAGAAAAGCTAATACTTTTCAGTGATGCAGTTAGTTGATTTTTTCTTTTCATGTCATAAAGCTCGATTTTCACAGAGACTGGCTCATTTTTAATAAATACAAAGTGAAAATCAAAAACATAAAGCAGTAAATGTTAGGACGAGTTTTGGCTTTTTGATTTTTTTATGAACATTTATAGCATCTTATGCTTAGCAGCACGATCGCGAGACTACAACCGACCCGGCATGAATGAAAAATCATTTTTCCCCAATACCAACAAATTCGCTTGTTCATTTGAGCTGCGTCTTCCCTGTTTGCAATATCAAAAGTAGCTTTTCACTCGACGCTAAACAAAAAAGGTGTCAAAGGATAATTGCATGACTTAGTTTAAACAATATTTTATTTCCAGATAAACATATACAATAATACAATACATGAATTTATTGGGATTAGGAGCAAGCTAGAGCTTATAGACGCCTTTTGTGGACCCATTCATTAAAATCACGTGCTGTGACGTAGGTTCTTCGCAGTGACACCGGTTACACAATATCTAGGTTAACTGTCCGATAACCACAGTCGCGGTCAGCGGGAGACAATGTATTAGTCGGATTAAAGGTTGGTACCTGGAGTTTCGACTGTATCATAATTTTTGCTGACTGTTCTCCTTAATTGTCGGTAAGCACTTGAAACAAGAATATTAATAAGTTTCACTAGAAAGTATAAAGTTAAAAGTAATAGATAAGCAGTTTATTGAGGGATTTCCTAACTATGCTTCGCACACCAGTTAGCGCTATTTTTGTTTTCGCGCCAAAACATTACAAACGCTGCTGAAGGTCATGTTGCATTGCATTTTGGGATATTGTTTATCCAGCTCCCATGCCAGAACCTCCAGGAGAGCTCATGACTAGATAAAAATTAACTTGTGGAGAATGACACCAGAAGTCACGCATTTATGGATATTTCGAAAATTTATTTTTAGAGCAGGGATTCCAACACACTGTTTGTGCAAAGTAAATAAACTCAAGAAACCAACAACTTTCAGCAAAAGTCAGCTGTTTTCTCGGCAGCACCAGATTCATAAAATAAAATTATTCAAATATAATGCAGAAAATGGCAAAACTATTTTTTCAACACACCTCACATCATAAGTGCAGGAACCTACCTTTAAGGTAAATGTGTTATCGAATCTGATGTCAAAAATGTTCAGGATAGTAGTATTTTAATTCTCATATCGACGTTGCCCCCGCACCTAAGCGGAACGAATCCATAGCCGCAGTAACGGGGCTCCGATCGTCCGTCCATTAAATGTTCAGGATGGGTCATGGCCCGATATATATCGGGCACCCAGCGCAAACTCAGATTAGCCTGGGCATCCGCCTAGTCTGACCAGACTCTTCGCTGAGCGCTTAAAGAGTAGCTAAGGGTCTGGCTACCTCCATGCGGACAGTGGAGACTCTGACCAGACTGGGCGGATGCCAAGGCTGATCTGAATCTGCTCTGGGCGTACAACCACTTTGTTGGTTTTCTCGTGTCGGGGCTCATTTATCATAGCATTGTGGCAACACACAGTCCCGAGCCACACCCCGACTGTCACTCAAAGTCATCTGATAGTGTATAACTGGCCAATGCAACAACAACTTAGCACGTGACATAGTCTCAAAAACAAAATCGCACGAGTTCAATGTCCGTGAATTTGGAAAGCTGTATTCCTTTTAAAGAAGGCGTGGTTTTCGGAACTATGAATATACCTCGAAGTCCCGGGACAAATCTTTATAGACATAACAGTATGACAATATGAGCCGCGACGCGAGAAAACCAACAAAGTGGTTGTGCGCCCAGCGCAGACTCAGATCAGCCTGGGCTTCCGCATGGAGGTAGCTTAGTCCCTTAGCTACCCTTTATGTGCTTAGCAAAGAGTGTGACCAGACCGGTCGGATGCCCAGACTGAACTGAGTCTGCGCAGGGCGCACAACCACATTGTTGGTTTTGTCGTGTCGCGGCTCATGTTATAAGTTTCTAAGGTCCTCCTGCAGCATTCAGCCCCATTCAGCTATGCTTCGTTTAATGTTACACAAAAACTTGTGATGAAATATCATAATTGTATATTTTTTGATAAAAAAAAGGGACAAATTGATAACGGCTGTTAACTGTAATGCTGACATTTGTTAAGGCGCCGGTACCCTTTTCCTAATCTTTCGCAGTTTCTTCGATCCTTTTTGCAATGCTTTCTTCGACGCTTTGAATTTTAGTGCTGCAGAATTAATACTAAATCTCTTCTTCTTTCCTGCCCCGGAACCTTCCTCGAACAGCTCACCAAGATGGGAGCCACAGCCACCGCATGATGCTTCGTTACGCTGTTTACCTGAAAATAACAAAAAAGGTGCATTGAAATATGACTGGTGCAGAAAAACATTAGATTCAGTTGGCTCTCGTTGTCTCAAATCAGGATATCTATTTTATATCAAAGAATATACAGTCAACTCTCGAAATCTCGAACACTGATATCTCAAAGTACCTTCTTATGTCAAAGAAGATAGTTTGGGCACATTTCCTATTTTTATTTTTCTATTTTTTTATATGTTTCTCAGACTACCGATATCTCAAGGGAAATTTTCTGGGACCAAAAAAGTTTGCTTTTAGATACCAGTAGTTTGGGATGAATGCTGATTTATAGATATCGAGAGTTGACTGTAGTTTGTACACAATCTTATTTTTCTATACATTTCAACTCCTGATATCGCAAACCACTGGTATCTCAAAGTATATTTTCTTTGACCAGAAATTTTACTTTGAGATATAAGTAGTTTGAACATGATGAAATCGACTTTGAGATATCGGGATTTGAATGTATTTGATTACTTAAACATTCCTGCTGTATTTCAGCTCGTATGGTCTGTATTCAATCTTTGTGGTATCGCAAACTCGATTTAATGATATCACTAAATAGGAATGAATTAATTCGATTTCGTGATTTCATAAAACTAGTTGTTAGATAGTGATATCACAAACTCGATTTTGAAATATCACAGAATTGCACATATTTTGTGATATCACTAAATTCAATTAGTGATATCACAAAATAGGGGATTTATAGTAAAACGGCACCCATAAATACCTAGTGTGTATAACAGAGACACTGACAAACAGTGAAGACCATATGAGATGCCGCAAAACGCGACGTCTGATCAAAGTCTACCATGACTGTTTAGAAGAAAACAAATCTCTTCAAATGAAAGAAATGGTAAAAATAAACTCAATTAGACACCCCTTAAATGGCACATAAACTGATTCAATATGTGAAGATAGAACAGTCCCACCGCCATTTTAATATTTAATCAACAGTCAAATATATATCTTTCCGTTGCAAAGATGACATTACGAGGATCGTCCAAAAAGTTCTGTCACTGGACTCGTAACTTTGCTCACAGACGTGATAGCTTACCACGGTTTCCAGCAATCAAAAGAACAATCTTTTATCTTTATACTGATATCAGGTAAATGGTGAAAACGTGCCATCTGGTTTAGTTATAAGCTCAGATACAGACCTTATATTTGACACTGGCCTATTTGCACGATTTTTGCTTTTCTGCTGGCTTGTTTCATGCTGCATATCTCGCTAATTACATATCGCAGGATTCTGAAATTTTCAGGGTTGCCGTCTGTTGCATTTTGTGGGACACAATGTAAAAATCAGCGACTTCTGTCAATTATATGCGATGCAAAATATTGATATATGAAATATGGTGAAATTCATAGTCACGTGATTTTCAAGGACCCACTGTGCCTTCATTTTAGGGATCTTTTCTGAAATTTTGATTGAGAACACATTGTCATGATCTACTGCAGTAAAGATATGCTTCAGAATTTTAAATATTATACGTTTATGAAGCTTTTGAACTTAGAACATGACCTAGTCGATTTTCCTACGGCGTTGTTTGCATAAAGTTGAGGTTACGAAATGCTGTAAACTCTTTAAAATGGACAGAATCACTTGGAGATTTTTTCGTTGTGTTTATTAGCACCTGAGATATCGTAGGCACCGGGCAGCGATAATAGACATCCCTTCATTAATTATTGCCGGAGTTGCACCTACAAATTTGCCAGTAGGGTGAGGGTACTCTTCTTTTGATGCAGATTGTGAATGTAATGTCATTGGTACAAGAATCAGTTTTTTACAGCTATGTGATAAAAAACAGGGTTTCTGAATGGTTTTTATTTTAAGTGAATCGCACTTTTCGTTTTCGAGATATAAGCCAGTGACAGAACTTTTTGGATGACCCTCGTACAGTTTGATAGACAATGAATTAGCAGGTGTGTTTATCAAAGAAGAATTACATAGCAAGCAAGAATGCACGTTTATATTGTGGCACACATGAATTATTTATTAGGCATATCTGAAAAAGTGCTTATGACGTCACAAAGTCATTATAACGGTTGCGTCTATCGTATCCTCTTTGCCAGTAAATTACTATAATATGTGACAGTGTCTGGCATTTTGAGCCTTACGGAGCGAAAATCGGAAATTTTGCTTTTAACATTTTCATATTTATAAGTGCTTCCAGAATAGTTTTTGAGAAGCAGGTAGACATAGCGCCAAGGTTTACCGCATAAGTAAACGAAATTCAAACCCACCCGATTTATTGTTTTCGTTACAATGATTGGATATAATTTACATCTAGCTGGATAAACCTTTATAACTCTGGTTCGCGACCTCTCTTTTGCAAAGATCTATAATGCAAACATTCTTAAAAGAGTGTTGATGAAGAAAATTAAACACGCCGATAGAAATGTTGAAACACTCTTTCAGGAGACGCTTTGAAATTTAGTAGTCAGTGCGCGAAAATACAATTAACTTTACGTGCAAATTTTATGACGTCACTTTCATTTCACGTTTCGTGACGTCGACGTCGCACCTCCACAAGGCTCAAAATCTCAGGCACTGTCACATATACTTAAGAAATAGATTCTTGTTGCCCAATATATTACTGGTTGGAGGTCAGTCGTTAAGTGGCTATATCACGAGCGTTTCGCGCTCGTGATATAGTCACTGACGACAGACCGACAACCAGATATATTGGGCAATAAATCACTTGTCAGCAAGAATCTATTTCGATTCTAACACGCCAGAAACGACGAAAACGCAATTGTTTACTTCAGATTATTCCAGTTTTCCGCCATGATTACATGAAGAAATCCCGCCAACAACTTTGTAACAGAAGCGTTCTTAACTGACGTCACGAAACAAATGAAAAGACGTCCGAATGACGCTTAAATAACGCCACGCTAGTAAACCCAGTAACTGTAACGCAATAAATCACTAGATTTTACCACTGGCTGTATGGGCGATCAGTGCTAGAATTAAGGATAAAGGTTTTGCACGGATGTTATGTTAACATCCGTGCAAAGCTTTTGTCCTTAAGTATACTTAGTTACGACTAATTTTGACAAAAATCGCAACGCATTTCTTGGCCTGAAATATATTTTCTTATGGTCAACTCTCGGTATCTCGAAGTCAAAGTTTAACTCAAACTACATTCCCAAAGTAAATTTTCTGATCCCAGTAAATTTACTTTGACTTAGCAGTAGTTTGAGATGATAGGAGCTGAAATATGAAGAAGAGGATGAAATGTGTTGAAACAATTTACTCTGATAAGAGAGGGTGTTTTGAGTTATCAGTGTTTGACATAACCAGTGTCAACTGTTTCAATACCTCTACTTTGTCAGCGTTTTAGCATATCTGCTTTTCAATACCTCTACTTTGTCAGCGTTTTAGCATATCTGCTTTATATGAGAGAATTGCTGACGAACGGATAAACGGACGGGTACCTGAACGCCTATGTCGCCCTGCTAACGCAGGTGCGACAAAAATGCTGAAATTTCTCTTAAGGCCAATACTATACTGTATTTACTTCAAGCTATGTATATGTTCTGTTAATTTATCATATGACGTCGCATCTGAGAGTGTAATAAAGCAATGCATTAAAAATGATAATCCACTAGTGGATTAAATATGCAAATTACGTCGTAGCGTTATGCGTTGACGTCCATAAAAACGTCGCTTTTACTAATGGGGATATAATGACGTTTTAGTGCAATATTTGCTAATAAAATGCGCGTTTAGTGTCATATGATAAATAGAATCTTGCATTCGTGCTCCTGTATTATTGAATTTATTAAACTCGTTGGGGAAAAACGATAAGATGCTCGGCATAGCCTCGCATCTTATCTTTTTCTCCAACTCGTTTAATAAATTCAATAATACATGAGCACTCATGTAAGATCCTCTATTTCATCTTATGTATAATTTTACATGACTGACAGCTAATTAGAGATCTATGGTGATATTTCCTGCTAAGCGATGACTGTCACGTTCATTTTGAGCATGCAATTTACATTGCTTACTTACCAGCAAACGTTTCTTGCATCACAGTGATGGCGTTTGGACTAATAGCATCGGAGAATGACGGCCACCCAGTACCTGCGTCAAATTTCTTCGCGGATGAAAACAGAGGTTCTTCACACACCCCGCAGTCGTATTCACCTTCTTGCGTGTTCGTTAGAAGGGAACCAGAAAAGGGCCTGAAGTGGAAGGGGGGATGATAGAGACCGCGTACCGTAAAGTTGCTAAATACTGCCACAGATAAACCTCGGACAAACAGTGCAGACCCAGATAAGAAAGGAGCAGTCTGATCTGGGTCTACACTGGTTGCCATTCCGTCTGTATCTTTTCAACGCATTCCTGCATTGAAAAGCCAAACTCTTAAATTTCTTGGAAGAAAGTTATGGTAATTAATTATTTTAGCAGTCCCAATTATTAGAATTTTTAAGGCAATGAACGAATTTTAGCATTTATGATGATTTAGTAAATAATACTGGTTGACCATACCTGAGCCACGACACGAGAAAACCAAAAAGGTGGTTGCCTGGTCATACTCCAAGCCTGATCAGAGTCTTCGCTGTCCACATGGAGGTAGCTTAGACCCTTAGTTACCCCTTCAGTGCTTAGCGAAGAGTCTGGTCAGACTGGGCGGATGCCCAGGCTGTTCTGAGTCTGCGCTGGGCGCACATGCCACTTTGTTGGTTTTCTCGCGTCGCGGCTCATATCTGTACATACGAGTATAAGTTAAGGTACGGCTTATAAAAAGTGCCAACTTATATGGGTATAATATAGTTCTTTCTGACCTTTCACTGCTGTGCTATTCGTGCATTATTCCAGATACATCTTTAGGACCCATCATCACAGGGTATAATCGATTCCGCCAATTTTCGCTTCCTGCAGAGCCTGTACATCATATCTGGCTTCCGCCGAGACTGTACTCGAACTCTTGCTTCCTGTCGAGACATCTGTACATAAATGGCTTCCTGCAGAGACTGTCCGCGTGATTCTGCTTCCTGCCGAGGCGGAAGCCAGATATGATGTACAGTCTCTGCAGGAAGCGAAAATTGGCGGAATCGATTATACCCTGTGATCATTGCATTTGAAACCAAACTGTCCTATTTCAGATGTCCCAGTGTTTTTTAATGTTTATGGTAAAGACGGAGGTATGCCATTTTATAATTCAGTAAGATGTTACGTAAATCCTTTTGTCATCAGTGGACTTTTCCATCCTTATTATTTGGATGAGTCCATTTCCAGTCTAAGGGGGTTCTTTTGAATGTTTTTCACTTTATTGTATTTTGTATAGTAATTTCTGTACTCAATCAGTGTAGATCCTGATCAAACGATTCATTCTGATCTGTGTCTGTGCCTTTTGCATATGTACCAAAACGCGTTTTCAGTCTAAAAAGGGCTAGATATGGAATTGCTTATATTACGGTGTGTAGCCATAACGGTTGCTGACGGATCAAATATGCGTTAACCGTGGCTGACGGTTGTATATAAACGTTGCCAATATTTTAAAAGAGGCGCTGGCAGATCCTGGCCTTTCTTTGTTATGCTCTTCGCTATTCACACAACTGTAAAACTTCTGCGTATTTGCACACCTGGTTAACAATGTTTATAGGATGTTACGAAACGACAAGAGATGTTACGAAACGAAAAAGAGTCATAGTTACCAAACGACCTGGTCATCAGGTCGTTTGGCATCTCTGACTCTTTTTCGTTTCGTAAAAGCTCTTTTTCGTTTCGTAGCAGCCCTTTTAGATACATAGTTAACCAGGGATGATTTGGACATGAATGTCTATATAGCAGTCAGATGTTTGCCATTTTAGCTCTTTCGGAGAAGATATAAAGATGCAATTATTTACAGTGGCAGTAAATTAAACAAAATCTTTTCATTGGAAAGGCAGAAAGAACGAAAAAAAGAGAGAAATTAGAAAGAAAAAAAGAAAGAAAGAAGAGAAAAAAGAAACGATAGAAAGAAGAAACGAAAGAAAGAAAGAAAGAAAGCAAATAAGTGAAAAGAAAGAATGAAAGAAAGAAGAGAAAAGAAAAGAAAGAAAGAAAGAAAGAAGAGAAAAGAAAAGAAAAGAAAAAAAGAAAAGAAAGAAAGAAGAGAAAAGAAAAGAAAGAAAGAAAGAAACGAAAGAAACGAAAGAAAGAAAAGAAAAAGAAAGAAAAAAGAAAGAAGAGAAAAGAAACGAAGAGAAAAGAAAAGAAAGAAAGAAAGAAAGAAAGAAAGGAAAAAAAAGACAATATGAAGGGCCAAAGACATGTTTGGGGTTCTGGGCAAAAGACCTGGTTCAAAGAGGCGAGTAAAACAACCCACTCGTCGTCAATGGGTGCATCTTTGCAAGCCAAGGGTACTAACTCCACTTCAGTGGAGTTAGAACTCTTGCCTTGCGAAGATAAAATGGGTGTATCATGTGATTGTGTTACCTTTCAGTGCCACGTTCTTGAGTTACTTGATACTGAAGTGCCGACAGCCTGTTTCTTAGCTCCTTAGCGGAAAATTTCTTTCGACAAGATCGCCTATTTTTATAATTACACGCAGACAAAACAACTTGCAGAATGCTGGTCAAGATCAGAAGAGTGAAAACTGTTGAACATAACGGATTCCTGAAACACAAAAACGTAAGCATAGTGTATATATACATCATGGTTCATCCGCCTGTACAGAGAGATAAGCCACGATCCATGAGTCATTCTAAATCTCTCGTAGGCCTACAAAACGACACAGGCGGACGATCCATGCTCTATCGGACTCATAGCACGATTTATCATGCATCTGCTACAAAATTCACCTGATAACAGGGGTATGAAAACATGATGTTATAATATCCTTTCAGAACTGCGCTTGCGCTTTGTTATCAGGCAATGCCTTATGAAGCGATCTCTGAAGATGACTGGCTACATTTACATACTGACGTTAGCCGTGATAACAGCGTTCGATTGGTTAAATGACGTCACCGACTTACGTCAAAACGCATTCGCGACGTCAACAAGTTCGGACAAAACTGCGTTTGCTTTTCATATCATATGTTTGACTCGTTTTACGCCGTACAATCTATTAATGATGCATGATAAATAGAAAACCATGATAGTGTCTTTCGACATCAAGTTTATCGGGCTCGGCCAGAAACACATCGGACTGGCTCGTCAAGCCTCGCCATTCCTACGCTGTTTGTGGTATCGCCTGGTAAACTTGATATCAAAAGACACTAACATGGTATTCTCTGTAGGGAGTGTAGACCTTGCACGTCACGGGATATTCCATGTTAAAGAATCGGTTATCTTGGAATCATGTTCTAAGGAACTTTGACTGACATTTGCTATTTAACCATGTATTGCAAGCATCGTGGAATGGTAAACGCGCAAATAAACGTATAGGTTGCGCCCGACCATCGAACTTCTTTAGCCATTTATTGTCGACTTACATTCGCGTCGGACCCAGTTCCTCTTATATATAATGACATAATGATTAAAGATTAAACTTAAAGATTTACACCCTCAATATTTCTATTAATTTTAAAATTTCTCACAAAACATTATATCCTAGGCATGATAATGATTGCTATTAAAAGTACATTTATCTGCTAAATTTACGATTTGTGATGGTCATTGAAAATATGAGAATTTAAGAAAATAAAAAAAGAGCGGCAATAGCGGGTCGCCATTACCGCCAAAAATGAAGACTGGATACGCCCAGCAATCACAGTTAATATCATGAATAATCTTAAGCCCTTTCTTTAATCGTCTTCATACAGTTATTGGCTGAAAAGAACTCACATGCACAGATAAGAGTTAATGCTATTGTAAAGTTATTTACTCCACCAATCATAAAATTCAAAACGTGCTTGCAGAAACGCCTGTGGGAGTCAATCAATTTATGACGACAAAATATTCGTGAATATTCAATAGGGTATGCATTGATATATCGTCTCTGCCTCCGTAACAAAGAGGTTTTCGCTGAAGATTTTTTGAACAAATCTTAATTATGTTGCATACAACTAACCAGTTTCATAATTTTGTGATTACTTCGTAATGAAATACGAGGGAGTATACCTTTAATATACGACGGGTAACCCATTTCAAAAATACAATTTTAATTAAACTACATATCCAGCAGGCACACAACCTTTATATGTCATGAAATAATCGTATAACGTTGATGCACAATTCATTTACGTTGTGTACACAAGCAATTAAAAGCAGTTACCTCGGCCAAGAAGCCATTTTCCCTTCCGTTTTGATATCTCTCAGCTGCAAATTTTGTATGTGTAGCAATTAATCAAATATTTTATATATTAAGGCAGCGGTCTGAGTAAAAAAACTTGATTACGTAAATATAGAGACAAATGTAGTCACATGTTTCCCTGCGGGCACGTATATGAAAATGCTATAAAATTATATCGTCAGTGCCCGTCAACCTCCCCATTTGTCGATCATATTATGCAAAAATATCTTTATACTGCGCAAATTAGAACACCTTTATTTGAATATGACATTAAGTGCAAACGTGATACCGCACATGTTTGCTGATGTTCCAGTTTAAGGCCCGAATCCAGACCCCAACTAGCTGATTGGCCTCTCTCTGTACAGCTGGTGGGCTCTATCTGGACAACTGGTGGGGCTTAGGGCCCGAAGGAAGAGGCCATGATCAGGTTCCAGATAAAATAGAGTATTCCATGAAAAATCAAGATAATATCAAGCTTACCTTTAAATTTAATGTTATAAGATGTCACAACATAAATTTCAATCTAACTTTGTGGAATATCATCTCAAATTATCTTCAGGAGGAGCTCATTATTAGCCACATTTTCCTGCATTATATTGGACAGAGAGCCCCAGGTGGCGGGGCTTAAGACCCAAAGCCTATCCCCTGGATCCGGAGCTGAGTTTAAATAATTCGCTCGATTTAGATCAATCGTGTGTGTGTGTGTGTGTGTGTGTGTGTGTGTGTGTGTGGTAACGGGCTTATTGTAACTCAGGGTAAGATTTTTTGATCCGAACGCCCATGTTAACAACATACCTATCTTATTTCAACATAATACTACAAAGAGTAACTATGGTGAATCACCGAGTCTGGATGAGGCGCTCATGCTTTCCAGACCTCAGATTAGGCAAAAAACTGAACAAAAAATTCTAATTGTTCTCTGCAAAAATGTTTAGCCTAAACTCTAGCACATGATTTGATTATTTTTTTAAACTATCTGTTCTGTTTTGTGAGCAGTAAACGATGTGTACTGGACATAGCTAACCTGTCAAGATTTTCGGCCTTTTATAGAAACCATAATTTGTCTTTATTAATAAGATGAAATGTGCACCAGTAAGGTAATTGTAACGTAGTCAGGGGAAGGCATTACACCATGTTTACTTTTTTCTCCTGTAATGACATCAAAGGAGCAGGTATGATATAAGAGCCGTGTTTGGCCCCGATTGAATTTTGCTTAAAACTGAATACTGTCTGAGTAAATAGGGACATTCAGAAATAAAATCATTCTTCTGTGTTTTCAAAACGACATAATTGCTGACATGTCTGCGCTGCTTCATTACTTTTTGGCATTAATTACATACATGTACATAATATTCAAATCAGTAGAATATAGGATCTGACGGTAAGCGTGTTGCTTATGTTAAAGCCATCTCCTTATACAAGCTATATTGAACATTGTAACTAAATGACTAACATTACTTTTTAAACAAATTGCAAGAAGAGAGCCCATACATGTACATTAATAACAGCAGCTTTTGAAAGCCCTTGATAATAGGCTTTTGTTGATATGCCATTGATTGCAATTTATCATGCATCTGCTGCAAAATACACCTGATAACAGGGGTATGATAACATGATGTGATATCATGTCACTGTAGAACTGCGCTTGCGCGCGCGAATGTTATCAGGTCATGCCTTAAGAAGCGATCTCTGAAGACAATTGGCTACACACTGGCGTTGGCCGTGATATCAGCGTTCGATTGGTTTATGGACGTCACCGACTTACGTCATAACGCATTCGCGACGTCAGCAAGTTCGAACAAAAATGCGTTTGCTTATCACTTGTTTGCCGCTCTTTACGCCGTAAAAACTTCATGATGCGTGATAAATAGAAAACCACGTCAGTATCTTTTGATATCAAGTTTATCAGGCTCGACCAAAAAACAGGTCGGACTGGCTCGACAAGCCTCGCCATTCCTACGCTGTTTCTGGTCTCGCCTGATAAACTTGATATCAAAAGACACTAACATGGTATTCTCTATATCTCTAGCTAGTAGATGTGCACAGTGCAAGACATGTAAAGCTACCACACTCACCAGAAGCTGCAATATCCAGAGACGCTTAAATAAAACGGATCAAATTGAAATAATTCCAAACGATTCCTTCTGTCCTAACTTAGAAAATGAAAGAAAATGAATATTTACGACATGTCTTTATTTTGCCTATGAGCAGAGATATAGACAGTTTTACGTTGAGAAAAGTGAGAAAATGTTCCAAAAGCTAAAAGTTTAGTAAATAAAGATAGAGCCCGTCTGCAGCACATGGCATATTAAGCCAGCAAATTTTTAACTACATGCAAAATATAAAATGTGCTGGAGGCCGGGATCACATATTTTAAAGTCACTTAGTGACCAGAGCCGTCATTTCGTCAGAAACGGCCGGGGTATGAGTACAATTAAGATTAAATAAGGACTTCTCATACCATGTTCTTTCATCAAAGTTAATAAATTCGGAGAGCTTATAAAGGACGCAAAGGCATGTACTCTTTAAAATCAAATTTACAGAATGTGATAAGCTTGTGTTATGGACAGACTCGGTTCCAGGAGGTGCAGCCATTGTTCCGTTCCGCTGAGCCATTTGGAGACCATTGCTTCGAGAATTATGCATAACAACAGGAAAAATCTGGTATGACCTACATCGGTAGCAATACAGTTTTTTTATACATTTCGCATGAATTCATAGTCTTTCATTAGCCGCGGGACAATACAACATGCCACGATGCAACTGCCTATGACGTCATACAGCAAATTCATGCGGCAACATTTTTGTTGGAAGTCTTATGCATCGGGTAACGTCAGAAACACAGTCAGTAAAATGGCTGCTAAGACGTTGTTTGGTACATTTCTCCATAAATTGTATAAATCAGATGACATTATTGTTAATCGGTAATCACATGCATGCAGCACATGCAGAAAAGCTGTTTCAACAGTTTGGGTAATCCATTTCTTGCATGACAGATTTGAATTTCTTTTGATATAAGGATCAAACATGCTTTTTCATGCATAAACGTTTGCAAGGTCCCGAGGGAGATATTGAAAACCGAAGCCGAAGGCGAAGGGTCCCAACATCTCCCGAGGGTCCTTGCAAACGTTTAGTCATTGGAAAGAATGTTTGATCGTTCGGCCTATTATTGCATAACATCAATCACAATGCTACAAAAAGAACGAAAATGTTTGGGCAGTATTTGTTGGCCTCATCACCATTACCTTGATGATACCTACACGCACTATGCATGTCTATAAAAATCCTCGTTTCAGGCCATGGTCAGCTTCGTGAACTTTTGTCCTATCTTTAGCAGCAGTTCACAAGTCATAATCATGTTCATCAAAGTTTTCACTCAATGACATCTGCATTTCCATTTTTAAAACTCTTCCGTAACGATAACTGCAAAGCAATCCTGCCGCTTGTTTCTGTATTGACGGAGTATTACCCTGCAACGTGCATACGGAAAGTCGCAAACCGAGTCACTATAGCACGTGTTTCGCCTTGTTGATACATGGTTTGATTTCATTAAAACATGCCTGTTAGTAGCGTGTGCCACCAAAATTTACGCAATTATGTATACTAAGTATCTCTTACCCAGCTATTACAAAAGTTTGATAAGCCAACGTATTTGTGTAGAGGTCTGATAAAAGAGATGCGTTATTTTTTAGGTACGGTTTACATTGCTATGTTGAGCTTTGTGCTTTGAAACTGCAAAAATCTGTCCCCACTGACATAAGACACTCATGCCGTAAGAACGCCGTTATAAATGTATAAATTTGGACACAATGTCTGACCAAACAGTGTAGACCCAGATCAGACAGCTAGGTACGGAGTCGAAGATTGGTCATGGTCTGCAGTAATATTCATTCCAACAGCAATTAGTAATTTTTCACACATTCCATATAGTTAAATCATCTTTTTCCAGTTTAAGGATAGAATTGCTTACGGGGTCCTAACATTTAAGACTATTATAGTAATTTGCATAATCATATTCAGTTGAAAATGTCAGACCATATTGACTTTGATTAGAAAACGTGAAAACTTAACTGACTCGTGACATGCGTCAACGTCCTTTCTTTCACATTTCAGCTTTGTAATATTACGTTGGATGAACTTTAGTGCGGTGACGAATCGCTTTCGTATGAAACAAATGTAACTGTATTTGAAGCTGTACACAAGTACATCCAGTCTAGTAAACGCTTTTAACTGTTTGTTGGTCTCAAATATTCATATAGAAATTAATCACGTGCAGATATGATAGTTTCTCAAGAAAGACTACTGGTAGATGGATGCGAGATGCCTCAGCCCATTATTCCCCACCCCTGTTTTAGAATGTGGCTATTTACTTATCTCTTTTTATGATACAATTGATATGTATCTTTCTTTTTTCTCTGATACGTGTATTAAAATACGAATGGAAACATGACATTATTATCCCTGCTCTCTTTCTCTTATTGACCTTCTTCTCATATATGATATTTTTCTTCTTTTTGTTTCTTGTATATTTTTATTTTCTATCTTTTTTTCTTCATGTCTTTCTAACGTACTTGTCTTCTTGTAACATGACAAGTGCAATTTCCCTTCGAAGTAGTAGTAAAATAAATTCCCATACACTGAAATAACAACAGAAGGTGGAACCAATAGTACAGTATAACTGAAGAGGCGGACCCTAAAACTGTACATTTTGGAACTTATTGTACCCATTCATTTCATCAGCAACTTTGACAAAAATCAATATCAGGGTTTCAGAAAAGCCAAAATTTTGGTGAGAAAAAATATTGCTTACAAAATAAAGCATGCTTTGTGGCAGCTTCAAACAGGTTAAACTCTACTCTTCACTGACACTGGCTAATATAGACCAGCATTTGTTTCTGTACAGTTCGACCAGGACCTTCGCAATGCGCAGTTCAACCAGGGTCTTAACAATTCAGGAGCCCACTTAAGCGCTGGCCCACTGATCAAGCGATGGACCCGGGACCTTAAGCTATGGGAAAGCCTCAAATGCCATCGGCACCAAGTCAGGGGGAGTACAACCTCTAAGACTGACAGAGATGGACTACCAGCACAACTAGAGCAAATGAATAGGGGCTCACATATACACCCAAAAAGCGCCGACCCAAAATGAAACCACAGCCTAATAAGACCAATCTAAATTTATGATATGAACTAGAATAACAACTACTCAAAAATCGATTTTGGTTGGTTGGTTGATTTGATGCTTAACGTCCACGGTAAACAACTAAGGTCATGTCGGGACGGTCAGTTAACCTAACCACACTATTCCTGGGCAGGCTTAGACCTTCTAAGCGGTTAACCAGTACTAAGTGCACATACTTTCGCCAGTAACTGACAACTGCCCTTCTTGAATCAGCGTAAGGAGAAACGAAAGTATGTGGCCAGACCGGGATTCGAACCCAGGACCGCTGACTTTCGAGTCAGGTGCCCTACCGATACTCAAAAATCGAAAGGTTCCATCAAAATACACTATAAACATCAGCAAAGAAGACAAACTTAACACAAAACGTTTATGTTAGTGTATAACTATGTGACCTTTACCTTGGTCAGCATCAGCAACAGATACGCATGAACCTAGAAGTAAACCTCATCACACGTCTAAAGGGTCCACCAAAAGATATTGGAAGTACTGTTAACTATAACAACTAAATGCAAAACTTTATCGCAAATGTTTAAGTCTGTGAAGAACTTGTCCTTAGGTCAGCTGCAGCACCAAAATGTCGCGTATTCTGGAGAATCCAATAAGCAGTAGAAGAAACTCCCCCGATCGGGAATCAATGACCTTTGGTGAACTTTGAGAATTTGACAGGTAAATGTTACTAAAATTAGTAAATTGTCACTCGATCGGGAACATTTCAGTCATTTTTATAGTGCCCTCACAAAACTCAAAAAATGTGTCACAGTTTTCATTTAATCTGCATGAAACTTTACCAACTTAAAGATGAATGATATATCTAGATTTCTACCGCGCAGAATTTTTTTAAAGTTCTTAATTTGAAAGTTATTGAATTATGAAAATATGAAATTTTTACAAATAATTCTGATTCCCAATCGGGGACTTAAAATATTTAAGATGCCTGATCAGGAAACATTTAACAGCATCAAAACTCAGTGTTCCTAATCAGGAGCATTTCGCAGAATATTTTCATTTCACCTTAAAATATAGGCATTCAGTACCAACAAAATGTGATGAAAATGCAATGAGCATTTTGGTTCTGTCAACCTATCTTAAGCCCTATCAAGGCAAGAATATTTCTTCATCTTGTTGGTGCTTCTGATTTGTCAAAAAAGTGAGACAAAGGTTACAGAGGCTCCTAATATAATGAATTTTGACTATTAGTGCTTCCCATTATGAAACCACCAATTCCTGTTTGAGAACAGATTCTTCTTAAGTAGAGAGCTACTCAAGGTGTAAAACATTGCTAACTAGAGCAAGTGAGCAGGGGCTAACGTAACCCCCCGGCCAGCGCCACTGTCTAATAAAACATTTAATACAAAGCTTTAAAGCAAATGTTTACAAATAGACAGGCGGACAATCTACATTATACAACAAACCCACTGGAAGGCCTATAGACAAAAGGTGCATTTAAAACTTGCATCAGAAAAACCATACAAATTTGACACAAAGTTTCAACACAAATTTACATATTATTTCTATGTCTGTGACTTTGACCTAAAGTCAGCAGCAGCATCCAGATGATGTCAACTAACCAGTTTCATCCTAGAAGCAAACCTAGTAGCATAACCAAAGGCTGAATTGAAGTACATTCAAACTATAAGCAAAAATAGGAATTAACATATAACTTTAACACAAAGAGTATACAAATTTTGAAGTCCGTGACCTTGACATTAAGTCAGCCGCAGCATCCAGATGATGTCAACTAATCTGTTTCAAGCTAGAAGTAAACCTAGTAGCATTGCAAAAGGTTCTGTTCAAGTAGATTCAAATTTAAGTATAAAATACAACTTAATACAAAACTTTAACGCAAATGGTATACAAATTCCTAAGTCTGTGACTTTGACCTTGTTTCAGCAGCAGCATCCAGATTATGTAAACTTATATGTACATATCTATCCTGTACTAACACTAAGCACATGTGAACAAGTAACAGTTAAGTCTTTCAGAAAAACAGAGCAAAAGCAGACTTAACGCAAGACTTTAACGCAGTTATTGTACAAATTTCAAAGTCTGTGACCTTGGCCTCAGGCCAGCAGCAGCATCCAGATATTGAAAATTAATCAGTTTTCATCCCCTACTAAAATAATAAGCATCTATGGACAAGTTCCAGTTAACAGAAGCTTAATAAAAAACTTAACGCAAAACTTTGATGCAAATGTTAACTTACGTACGGACGTACGGACAGACTAACGAACAGATGAACGGAGGGAAAGACAAAAACTATATACCCCTCGACATATTTTGTATGCCGGGGGTATTATGAACAACGTGGTTGGTCGTTTTGGAAAAAAAACATGTGGAACTGCTTGTTTTCATCTGGAATGGGATATTGATGATCAGAAAGTCATCAAGATGGTGATAATCACTGATTTGGGGCAAAGACAAAAATCTGCATAAAACGCTGAAAATACAACTGATCTTCCCCAAACTAAGCAGATGCCTTCTTTATGTTGTTTCTCATAATTTAGAATTCCAAAATGCAGGATTTGTTGATGTTAAAAAGCGTTTTCATGAGGAAAGATCACAGGGTAATTTTCTGCGCAGAAATTTAAACAAGAGGGCCATGGTGGCCCTGAATCGCTCACCTGAGCATTAATCAGTGCACTGGCTCTGGTGAAGATTTATAAGAGTTTTTACCATACTAACATTTGACCTAGTTTTTGACCCGACATGACCCAATTTCAAACTTGGCCTGGATATTGTAAGAATAAACATTCTGACACAGTTTCATTGAGATTGGATCAAAACTGTGCCCTCTGGAGTGTATACAAGGTTGTTCTTATATTTGACCTAGTGACCATGTTTTTGACCTGACAAGACCCAGTTTCAAACTCTACCTAGATTTCATTAAGATAAACATTCTGACAGGGTTTCATGAAGATTGGATCAAAACTGTGCCCTCTAGGGTGTACACAAAGTTTTTATAAGATTTGACCTTGAGCCGACATGACTCAGTTTCATAGGGGGCTTAGATATATGGACAATAAACATTTTGACATAGTTTCATGAAGATTGGATCAAACCTTTGCCTTCTAGTGCTTACAAAACGTTTTTCTAAGATTTGACCTAGTGACATAGTTTTTACACGACATGACCTACTTTCAAACTTGGCCGAGAGTTTATGAAGATAAACATTCTGACAAAGTTTCATAAAGATTGGATCAAAACTGTGTCCTCTAGAGCGTAAACAAGGTTGGTTTTTCTAAGATTTGACCTAGTGACCTAGTTTTCAACCCGACATGACCCAGTTTCAAACTTGTCCTACATTTTATGAGGATAAACATTCTGACAAAGTTTCATGAACTTTGAATCAAAACTGTGCCTTCTAGAGCGCACACAAGGTTTTTCTAAGATTTGACCTAGTGACCTAGTTTATGACTCGACATGACCCAGTTTCGAACTTGGCCTAGAGTTAATGGAGATAAACATTCTGACAATGTTTCATAAAAATTGGATCAAAACTGTGTCCTCTAGAGCGTACACAAGGTTTTTCTATGATTTGACCTAGTGACCTAGTTTTTGACCCGACGTGACCCAGTTTCGAACTTGTTCTAGATATTATAAGGATAAACATTCTGACAAAGTTTCATGAACTTTGGATGAAAACTGTGCCTTCTAGAGCGTAAACAAAGTTTTTCTAAGATTTGACCCAGTGACCAAGTTTTTGACCTGACATGACCCAGTTTCAAACTTATCCTACATATTATGAGGATAAACATTCTGACAAAGTTTCATGAACTTTGGATCAAAATTGTGTCCTCTAGAGCGTACACAAGGTTTTCCTATGATTTGACCTAGTGACCTTGTTTTTGACCCGACATGACCTACTTTCAAACTTGGCCAAGAGTTTATGAAAGTTAACATTCTAACAAAGTTTCATAAAGATTAAATCAAAACTGTGTCCTCTAGAGCGTACACAAGGTTTTTCTATGATTTCACCTTGTGGCCTAGTTTTTGACCCGACATGACCCAGTTTCAAACTTGTCATACATATTATGAGGATAAACATTCTGACAAAGTTTCATGAGCTTTTGGATCAAAACTGTGCCTTCTAGAGCGTACACAAGGCTTTTCTAAGATTTGACTTAGTGACCTAGTTTTTGACCCAACAAGACTCAGTTTCGAACTTGGCCTAGAATTTATAGAGATAAACATTCTGACAATGTTTCATAAAGATTGGATCAAAACTGTGTCCTCTAGAGCATACACAAGGTTTTTTTATATGATTTGACCTAGTGACCTAGTTTTTGACCCCACATGACCCAGTTTCAAACATATCCTAGATATAATAAGCATAAACTTTCTGATTAAGTTTCATGAACTTTGGATCAAAACTGTGCCTTCTAGAGCGTACACAAGGTTTTTCTAAGATTTGACCTAGTGACCTAGTTTTTGACCCGACATGACCCAGTTTCGAACTTGGCCTAGAGTTTATGAAGATAAACATTCTGACAAAGTTTCATACAGATTGGATCAAAACTGTGTCCTCTAGAGAGTACACAAGGTTTTTCTATGATTTGACCTAGTGACCTAGTTTTAGACCCAACGTGACATAGTTTCGAACTTGGCCTAGATACTATGAGGGTAAACATTCTGACAAAGTTTCATGAACTTTGGATAAAAACTGTGCCCTCTAGAGCGTACACAAGGTTTTTCTATGATTTGACCTAGTGACCTAGTTTTTGACCCGACATGACCCATTTCGAACTTGGCCTAGATTTTATAGAGATAAACATTCTGACAAAGTTTCATAAAGATTGGATCAAAACTGTGTCCTCTAGAGCGTACACAAGGTTTTTCTATGATTTGACCTAGTGACCTAGTTTTAGACCCGACGTGACCCAGTTTCAAACTTGTTCTAGATATTATTAGGATAAACATTCTGACAGTTTCATGAACTTTGGATGCAAACTGTGCCCTCTAGAGTGTACACAAGGTTTTTCTAAGATTTGACCTAGTGACCTAGTTTTTGACCCGACATGACTCAGTTTCGAACTTGGCCTAGAGTTTATGGAGATAAACATTCTGACAAAGTTTCATAAAGATTGGATCAAAACTGTGTCCTCTAGAGCGTACACAAGGTTTTTCTATGATTTGCTCTAGTGACCTAGTTTTAGACCCGATGTGACCCAGTTTCGAACTTGTCCTAGGTATTATAAAGATAAACATTCTGACAAAGTTTCATGAACTTTGGATGAAACTGTGCCCTCTAGAGCGTACACAAGGTTTTTCTAGGATTTGTCCTAGTGACCTAGTTTTTGACCTGACATGACCCAGTTTCGAACTTGGCCTAGATTTTATAAAGACTAACATTCTGACAAAGTTTCATAAAAATTGGATCAAAACTGTGTCCTCTAGAGCGAACACAAGGTTTTTCTATGATTTGACCTAGTGACCTAGTTTCAGACCCGACGTGACCCAGTTTCGAACTTATCCTAGATACTATAAGGATAAACATTCTGACAAAGTTTCATGAACTTTGGATGAAAACTGTGCCCTCTAGAGCGTACACATGGTTTTTCTAAGATTTGACCTAGTGACCTAGTTTTTGACCCGACATGACCCAGTTTCGAACTTGGCCTAGATTTTATTAAGACTAACATTCTGACAAAGTTTCATAAAGATTGGATCGAAACTGTGCCCGCTAGAGTGTACACAAGCAAAAGTTGACGGACGTCCGTCCGGACTGACGTCCGGACGTACGACGGACATCAGGGTATCCCAAAAGCACACCCTGAGCACTTCGTGCTAAGGTGAGCTAAAAAAATAATATCGTCATTGAAAATATACTTAGTGCTGATAATAACTTATTGCATTACAGAGAGCGTTCTAGGAATTATTTTTTCCAACTCTTTCACACATTATCAGGCTGAGCAGATAAAAAAGAAGACGTAGCTTGTGTCCAAATTTTTTGTCAAAACACAGAGGTGAGTCTAATTTAACAAGGTCGAACAATTTTGTTTACACTCTTGTCCTAGTGTCGGTAATGTATTATTTATATTGTAGATGTTATATAGGTATGCTTGCGTACCCTTTATCTAATGAATGCGTCCAGTGTATATTTACCTCGTACATGGTTTAACATGGAAGAAAAAGCTACTGTTTTCATCTGGTCTTCATTACAATTTGAGAAAAAGTTGGAACAAATAATTGCTAGGACGCTCTTCATTATGCAATAACGTACCTTCAGCGCTACATAAATTTTCAATAACGATGTTACTTTTTTTTTAGATTTCTGCGCAGAAAACAAACTACCCTTTGATCTTTTCTTACAAAAACACCTTTTTAAGCAGCATGTACCTCTATTTTGTACTCTAAATTGTAGAGAACAACAAAAATAAGAAGTCTGCTAACTTTCAGGGAGATACGTTTTTGTTATGGTTTCATGCGGATTTTTGCATTTACCATAAATCACCACCAACACTAAATAAAATTGTTAAAAAGGTTAAGCATTCTACAAAAGTGTCTTACTGTAAAGGTTGTGTTGACTATTGTACAGGGTGTGGTAAAGGTATAGACTAAGTAATACAAACAGAAGTCTTCGTGCCTTTGCAAACTGCAGAGTCACAGACTAAAGCTTCCATAGAGCGATTTTAAAAGGTATACTGCAAGAGTCTTAATTCTCTTTTTAATCTCATTGGTGATTTTTCATTTTGGGACGGTCAGTAGCTCTAGCAGATTTCAATTTTCAAGTCCCATAAGAAGTTTACTGATGTAACAATTAATCAATCTCTTTTCACTACATTAATGAGTTTTGTGGTGATAACAGCTGTCAGTGTTCCCCAAATAGCATCATAACTGACTTGCCCATCAATAGACAAAAAATGACCTTGGAATTAATCAATCTGTACACTTGGAATCACTTGGCTAAGATAATCCATGCTCACTGAATTACTCTTCTTTCTTCATTTAAATCAATAGATTATTTGGTAACAATAGGTATATGACAGCTGGACTGGTACTTCGTGTGTCACTTTGATGACAGTTAGGATGCTATTGACGACTTCGATTGCAGCTGAAGCATTTATGTGGTCACAAACAATTTCATTGCTGTTAGGTTGGAGTTAAGTAAACAGCGAATTGCATTGGCTAAACTTGCGTTTATATCTTGCAGAATAGCTGTCTGTGCTTTTTACATTTTATGAAACCTCTTTAGACCATAATTTATCCTTTGTAGCTTATACTCATACATATGAAGAAAAACAAAGACTTGACTATGCCCTTGGTAGTGGAGGAAGGGAAAATATTGTGAACAACTGTGCAGAAGTAGGCTCTATCTATAAAAGTATTGACTTGCTTAAATCTCTAAATACAGATGTCTTTCTGAAGAAACGTAACAAAGTTCTACTGTCTTTCTTGAATGGAATAAAAGACAATACAGGACCAGACCAGTTACCGGCAAAGTGTGTCGCAATCGAACAAGTATACAGTTTGAGCTCGGCTTCTTCGGTAGCACCAGTATCTTTTACTAAAAATGTGCTGCAATATCAGGCTTCTCAAAGTCGAGTTTGCATTGACATGAATGGAATGGTAGGACCTTGTGGAAGTTACCCACCAGTGTCAAGTTGGTTGGCTTCACAAAGTACACAGTCCATATCATTTAATTTATCTGACTGCCAGCTAGCCATTGATAATGACTAAGTTAATTCCTGATCAGGCATCATAAACATTTTAAGTCCCCAATCGGGAATCAGAATTATTTGTAAAAATTTCATATTTTCATAATTCAATAACTTTCAAATTAAGAACTTTAAAAAAATTCTGCGCGGTAGAAATCTAGATATATCATTCATCTTTAAGTTGGTAAAGTTTCATGCAGATTAAATGAAAACTGTGACACATTTTTTGAGTTTTGTGAGGGCACTATAAAAATGACTGAAATGTTCCCGATCGAGTGACAATTTACTAATTTTAGTAACATTTACCTGTCAAATTCTTAAAGTTCACCAAAGGTCATTGATTCCCGATCGGGGGAGTTTCTTCTACTGATAAGATACAAATAAGTTACATCAAAGGATAATGGAAATATAAGCAAAAAATACAGACGTAAATGTATAAGTCTGCAACCTTGAACTTAAGTAAGCAGCAGCATCCAGAAGATGACACCTACTTTGTATTTACCTAAATATCAAACTTTCCACATAAGGTTATTAGAAATATAAGCAAAGAATATAAACTTGACGCAAACCTTAAACGCATATGTTTAAGTCTGTGGCCTCGACCTTTTGCCAGCAGCAGCATCTAAATGGTGCCAACTGATCTGCATGAATCTAGAAGTTCACTTATTGAAATACCAAACAGTTTCATCAGAGGATATTGGAAATCTAAGAGGAAACTTAAGACAAAACGTTAACACACATGTTAACGGATGAGCGTACGGAAGGACGGGTGAACAGACAGACGCACGAACGAACCTCGGACTGAAAGACGAAAACTATATGAGCCGCGACACGCGAAAACCAACAAAGTGGTAGTGCGCCCAGTGCAGACTCGGATCAGCCTGGGCATCTAACCAGTCTGATCAGAGTCTTCGCTGTCCGCATGGCGCTTGCTTAGACCCTTAACTACCCTTTAAGCGCTTAACGAAGAGTCCGATTAGACTGGGCGGATGCCCAGGCTGATCTGAGTCTGCGCTGGACGCACAACAACTTTGTATGTTTTTCGTGTCGCGGCTTATATATACCTTAACTCAACTCACTTCATATGTCGATGGTATAACCATGGCGGTTAAAAACAGGACCAGGAGGTGGTAACCCAGCGGGCACATGACGTCGAAATGACGTCATACCGACGTCGGTGCGACGTCATATTGACGTCATGTGCCTGCTGGTAAGTGACTGTCGCAAAGTCCTCTGTAATGACTCAGTGACCTTGCAAGATTTATGGGATGATTAAAAACTAGACTAGATTCGAAATCCTGTCCGCAAGACCGTCGGTCTCAGTTTCTGCTCATTAGTATGTGTTCCCTTTCACATGTTATATTAGTTTTATTTGCGAGATGAATTTCTATAAGACATTTAGAGTTTTGTTTCTTTGTTGTTTTAGATGTTCTCTCTATTATGTTCTCGAAAAGTATGGAACTGCATCACCGATACTAATATAGAGGGCTTGTCTAACAAGCCTTCTAAGGGGCTGCCTACAGATCATCTGTCTCCGAAAGCCAGTGTAGTTTTATGGAGAAAAGCGAAATAACCTCTGTTTAGCAAATAACCACTTATGTATCAGGGTTTACCAAACATATGCACCGAGCTGATAGCTCAGACAACATAACGGCAGCAAAACATACTGCTGAGAATGCATATAGTCAGCTCTCGAAATCTCAAAGGTTCGTCTCAAACTACTGATTTCTCACCCATTGGACAAGGATATCCCTTTCTAGAGCTGACTGAGATTTATCTATCTCGGCCTACTATCTCAGCTTAGGCTCAGAAAGCTGCCTCAAAATGTCAGTCATTACTATATAGTACAGCCCCATGAATTACACACTTTAATTCAACAAATCAACTTGCTACCTGTCATGTAAATTGCATGCAGAATATGAAATTGACACCCAGTGATGTACAGGAAGAGTCACTGTAAATTTCTAATTGGCTGCCAGTCATGAAAAATGCATGCACAAGGTGAAATTAACACACATGTCAACCTGACTATATATACAAAATTAGCTTCAAGTTTATAGGAATGGACTCAACAAGAAGTTAAGAATTCAGTGAATATTTTTATAAAATGTTGGGTGAGAAAAATAATCAATGATGAGGTTGGTTTAAACATATTTATTCATATTAATTCAACATACATACATACATGTACAATAGCAATACAATAATGAAGGGATCCAGAAAAAAGCCTGTTGGCTTATATAAATCTGTCTCCGTATAAACATAAGTGACAAACAGACGGTTAAATCATGAATACAAATTTTTACTATTATGCGAAAACAAAAAGAAATGTCAAACCAAATTAGGGGAAAAGGAAAATTATAAAATAATATATGATAAGGAGGAAAGCAAGCCTCGCATAAGACTAAATAATCTGAAAACCAGCCTGAGATTTTCTTGTCTCAGCCTCAACCCCATCATAGATTCTATTAATCTAATAGTAAATCGTCTGTTCCCAGAAAATTTACTTTGTGATATACAAGTAGTTGGGAAACTGCTTTAACGCGGGCCAAACTGCTAACTAAATGTTTCAAAACATTCTTTCTTTGTATACTGCTTCACCCTCTCTCGAGGATTATGAGCAGGTGTACAATGTACACTCCAGTTTTGCAGGATGAACCTCCTTGTAGCCATGTAACGACAGAAGGGATCTTTAACCTGCACAGGGGATGTCTCTCCCTGCACAGGGGGCCTCCAGTTAACGTCCCGATCCGAAGGACGGCACACTTTTTTAATGTCATCCCTGCAAATGACATTAAGGAAGCGTGTTCGGACACCGAAATTCAAACGCCGTTACCCGGGTTCGAACTCGGGACCTTTAGCATCAGAGGCAAGTGCGCTAACCACTGAGCTACCACATTGCATTAGAGGAGAAGAACTAAAGCTTATGGTTTTGTTCTGATCCTATTGTGCTCATATTTCATCATTGTTGTAGCCATGTACGTAGTGTTTTATAAATAGAATATATTTAAACCAACCATTGCAAAAGCTGAGGGCGCGGGTTTCGATCCAATAAAAAAGTTTAAGCCCCCTTCCCTCCCATGATACTGGTCGCTCTGAGGCGGTACTTCTGTTGTTGTTCTTCAGTGTTACTCGTTCTTATGTCTGCTTGTCTGTTCTAGCAATATGGTCACCGTGCACAGCAGTCCACTTCGCTTTTTTTCGTATTTTTATTTAAACTAGCAAACTGGTTAACATAGATGTTACTGTTCTTCAGTAATCTGCGTTGCGAGTTTTTAATTGCGGTAGCTGGATTACCACCTGTCTGGAGAGAGATGTTTATTGGTTATCCCCTCGGGGATAACCATATTAAGGTAGGAATTCGTACTCGATTTGTACGCCGTTTCCTTTTGCTAAAATACAGGTCCCACTATTTCCTAGTACTTCTACATTTGGCACACCCAGCTATAGGGTTCTCGCCAGCATCGCTAATGCATGATCTTTATAGCTTATATCCTCATATGTCTGTATAGACCTGAGTGATAAGAAAGTTCTGTTCTTCTTCTTCTTAAAACTCTTTATCTCACCCTATACAACAGTTTCCTGAAAGCTCCGTTATCACTTAACAGTACAGATCAATAACAAGTTCTGCTTGATTAACGCTAAATACAGGTTCCACTATTTACCGGTATTTGCTCCCATAGTTTGGCACACCCAGCTGCAGGGTCCCTTCCAGCATTGCTAAGACATGAGCTGTAAAACTTATCCTGAACACTTCATCTCGCCTAATACAAGAATCTCACCTAATACAAGCACTTACCAGAGAGTACAGTCCACTTACGAAGAGCCATTACTAAACAGTACAGGCCATCTAACAAAAGTTAATAGCACTGAAGCTCACCTTATACAAGCAATCACTAGACAAAAAGAAAACACTGTCAAACTCGCCACTGACCTACAGCTTCAACAAATCTAAGAATACATTAAAATTAACTTGTACTGCTGCCAATGTTCTGTTTTACCACTTGCATCCAATAGATTCATTTGCTAAGGGATAACCTCTCAAGCTTTTTCAAAAGCTAAACTTGTTCGATCTACAAGGAGATTTTGTTTCTTTTCCTTTTAAGTTTTAGAGCGGGATATGGTATCTGATTGTATGATTGTAATAGTTTCTGATCAATGCAGGTCCTTTCTCTTCTTGACCAAATAACAACGTACTTTACACCAATAAGCGTTTTTTATATATACTCGCCAAAACAAGTTCCGCCGCAATTTTAATTGTGATATTGACGATTTCATATATAATATTTTCAAGGCAGTTTGCTTTTAATTGGTTGCCCAACTATATGCCTACGGAAATTTTTTAACGTATCAGTTTCCTGCTTGCATGTACAGAGTTACCTCACATAACTGGTAAACAATAGAAACTTAGGCTAGGCGTTTCCTGCGCAGGCACAGTACCGTTGTATTGTCTCCTTTAATTCACGAGAACCCCTAAAAATCAGAAACATGTAAATCAAACCCGTACAAACTTTCAAATAGCGAAGATTTCATCTTAAAATGTACAAAACCGTAAATTACCTCCCTTTGAATCAAAACAATAGGAAAATTGATTATCGAATTATGGGCTTATTAGTCATAAATTTTAGCTCTGCTTTTCTGGACATGTAAACAATTCTTTTCGCAACATTCTGATATAAGAACACATCGGTTTATTGCATTATTGTAACAGGCATACAGTTTTGAAATGTCTATGGCAATGCCACTGCAAATTTATAAGTCTGGCTTATCTGCCTAACCGCTGAAATTCAGAAGTGCTGGATCATCGTTTAATCCGTCTTGAATGTCGTTTTTCTGCAGTATGTAGGTCATTAGGAACCCCAAAACTGTATCTAAAAGGAACAGGTGGGAAAATGAGAATAAAACTATAAGAAAAGGCGAATTTGTTTCGTGAGAAATCTCGGATAATTAGAAATAGCCCCCACTAAAACTGAAAGTTGCACAGGCTGTCAGTTTACATTAAAATTTAAAAACCTGTCTGCTTAGCAATATGAAAATGGCATTTCAGTACCTCAATGAATGTTTAACTTAATTCATAATGGTACGTTTTCAGAAAAAGATGCTATAGTCAATGCGGCGGAACTTATTTTGACTAGTATATATAATATATAGAGGATCTTACATGAGTGCTCCTGTATTATTGAATTTATTAAACAAGTTGGAGAAAAAGATAAGATGCGAGACTATGCCCAACAAGTTTAATAAATTCAATAATACAAGAGCGCGAATGCAAAATTCTATTTATCATATGGCACTTAAATTGCATTTTATTAGCAAATTTTGCACTAGTTGATTATCGTTTTTATTGCATCGCTTTATAACACTCTCAGATACGACATCATATGATAAAATTGTATATACATGTCAGTAATGTGAACTTACCAACGCAGATAAGAACAAGATGCCCACAAGGGTTCTGCATGTATCGCTCTCTTTAGAAATTAGATACTTTACATATTATTTAATACTAAATGAAATCTGGATTGTGTGTTTACTGAAATATGAGCCGCGACACGAGAAAACCAACAATGTGGTTGTGCGGCCAGCGCAGACTCAGATCAGCCTGGGCATCCGTCCAGTCTGATCAGAGTCTTCGCTGTCCGCATGGAGGTAGCTCAGTCGCTTAGCTACCCTTTGAGCACTTAGCGAAGAGTCTGACTAGAATGGATGGACGCCCAGGCTGATCTGAGTCTGCGCTGGGCGCACAACCACATTGTTGGTTTTCTCGTGTCGCGGCTCATATTTTCTGTTTTGAAGGCATAAAAGCCAATTTTCAGTTTACCGTTTGACATTCAATAGCAACTCCAAGTATCAAACGAACCCAAAATTACGGAGATTGCCACAAAAAAAACTACTTTTGTAAAAAGCTTATGCTCAGGACAATACTGAAAGTTTCGTCTTACCCAGACACATGACCTTTGAGAAATCGGGTTTTAAATATTTTGCCATTTCAGCATTCGGTTGCTATGACAACCTATTATTTTAGAAACTGATACTAAAGATATATATCAAGCTAAGAGGCAGTTTTATGAAAAGATTTGTAATAATTTTTGTAATGCTTAGGCAAATAGCGCTAATTATCATTTTTTCAAAAACAGTCTATTGTAATTTTATGTTGCCATAGCAACCGAAGTACCGATTGGCACGAAATCAGTAAAGACATTTTGGCAAGGATTGTGTTTGAAACGTTTTTTGCATCGACTTAGCTTTTCAAGTCACGGGCTAGTTAGAAATAAAATTGAGCCGCGACACGACAAAACCAACAAAATGGTTGTGCGCCCAGCGACGACTCAGATCAGCCTGGGCATCTTTTGCAGCAATATGTTCACCAAATCAAGTAAAAGGAGAAGAACCATATTAGCATTTTGCTTCCGTTCGTATCCTTATATATACTTGTCAAAAGAAATTCTGCAGCAGTTTTAATCGTGATATTACCGAGTTCAAATATTTTCAAATTATTCTACCTTTATTTAGTTGCCTAAATATTTATCCATGAAAAAGATTTTAGGTTTCAGTTTCCTGCTCCCGCAAATTCTTTACTTTAAGGTTTGGCTTCATTTTGGAAGGGCTTCATTGTCAAGGGAAGCAAATATCAAGTTACAAAAGTTGCCCAACCACCGTCCCTTTTGAAAGAAAAGTGAAAAGGCATGAAGGTTTACTATTACTGATCTCAAACTCTGAAAAATAGACTTTGTAAATGTTAAAAATCAATACTTAGTTTTCTACGGCCATATCACGTTGAAAACACCGATTCTCGTCCGATCGGCGACGCCGAGCCCGGTTTGTACTTGGATGGGTGACCGCCTGGGAATACCGGGTGCTGCGCAGACTTTTGTCTACTTTTTTTCTAGTTTTATTTATTAGCTCACCTGAGCCTTTAGGCTTATAGGTGAGCTTATAGTATAGCCAGACATCCGTCGTCCGTCCGTCCGTCGTCCGTCGTCAACATTTTCAAACTTTTTCTCCTCTGAAACCACTGTGCCGATTGGAGCCATATTTCATATGGAGCTTACCTAAGTCGGAGGAAAGAAAGTTTGTTCGGGGTATCTGGGTCACATGACCAAGATGGCCGCCATGCCCATGTATGGTAAAAATCATTCAAAAATCTTCTTTTCCAGAACTGAAAAGCCTATGACCTTGAAACCTGGTACATGTACGTAGCATTGGGCAATCGAGCCCATCATAGTTTATACAAATGATGATCGTAGGTTGACCTTGACCTACTTTACGACACGGTCATCTTTGGTATGTTATGCTTTTGTATGGTAAAATGCTTAAACAGTGGATTTCTCAGAAACCATCGAAGTCTACGGTATAATATTTGGTATATATGATTAACCAAATGACCAGATGAAGAAATTATGCCGCTGAAAGTCAAGGTCATTCTTTGACCTTTGTTCAAAGACACTGAAATTCTGTCTCCTGTCACTATATTCAAACATCTTCTCTGAAGTCACTGGGCGGATTGAAGCCATATTTTACATTGTTCTTCACTGGGCCATGGGTGGACTTGGTCACATGACCAAGATGGCCGCCATGCCCATATATGGTAAAAACCCTTCAAAAATCTTCTTCTCCAGAACCAAAGACCTAATGCCCTTGTGGCTTGGTATGTAGCATTGAGGACTCGGGTCCATCATAATTTATACAAATCGTGACCGGGCATTGACCTTGACCTAAGTAATGGCAAGGTCAATTTTGGTATGTTATGCTTTTATATGGGAAAATACTTAAACTGTGAATTTCTCAAAACCATTTAAGTCTAAGGTATAATATTTGGTATATATGGTTAAATTAATGAGCAAATGAAGATATTATGTTGCTAAAGGGCAAGGTCATTCTTTGACCTTTGTTCAAGGTCACTGAGATTCTGTCACCTGTCAACATTTTCAAACATTTTCTCCTCTGAAGCCACTAGGCCGATTGAAGCCATATTTTACATGGAGATTCACTTGGTAAAAGAAATCAAAGGGTTCAGATGGTCTTGGTCACGTGACTAAAAAACTCCCATGCCCATATGCCATTATGGTAAAAACCTTTCAATATTTTCTTCTTTAGAACCGAAAGGCCTATAGCCTTGAAACAAATCATGACTGTGCATTGACTTTGACCTTATTAATGACAAGGTCAATTTTGATGTGTTATGCTTTTATATGGGAAAATGCTGAAACTGTGGATTTCTCAGAAACTATTTAAGTCTTTGGTACAAAATTTGGTGTATATATGGTTAACTTAATGAGCAAATGAAGATATTATGTTGCTCAAGGTCAAGGTCATTCTTTGACCTTTGTTCAAGGTCACTGAAATTCTGTCGCCTGTCAACATTTTCAAACAGCTTCTTCTCTGAGGCCACTAGGCCGTTTGAAGCTATATTTCATATGGAGCCTCATTGAGTCAAAGGTACCAAAGTTTGTTTAGATGGTCACATAACCAAGATAGCCACCATGCCCATATATGGTAAAAACTGTTCTTCTCCAGAACCAAAGGCCCAGTGACCTTGTGGCATGGTATGTAGCATTGGGGACTCGGGCCCGTCTTAATTTGTACAAATCATGACCGTGCATTGACCTTGGCCTAATTTATGGTAAGGTCAACTTTGGTATATTAAGCTTTTATATGGGAAAATGGAAGTTGATTTCATGGAAACTTTTTAAGCCTAGATATGGTAATTGGAAAATATGGTTATCAAAGGTCAAGGTCATTTTTTTAACCTTGCTCAAGGGCAGTGAGATTTTGAAATTAAAAAGGTTTCAAATTTGTAACAGATGAGTGAAACGACAAATTGTGTCTGTTGACAGAAGGTGTCAGGTGAGCTACAGGACCATTGGTCCTCTGGTTTATTTATTTTGATAGTTTCCCAAAATTTCACTATGGATATACATGGGGTTTTTTCTAAGCTGTGCGAATGAAAATACGTTTCTCTCTATAGTCTACCGTTTACCGTCTACTGTGCACTGTCGTGTGTACACGCTCTTTGTTTTTGAGCATGCTGAAAAGTAGTGCATGCTGTTCGCGGTTTTCTGTATACTAGTTACTGTCCAGTGAAGTGTCTACTGTCTGTCTGCTGCGTCCTGGATACTGTTTACTGCGGCCTGTCTGCTACAACAGCACAGGGGCATGGATACAAGGCCACAGCATCTGCGCCTGGTTAAGCGCATCCGGACTTTACAATGATGTACCATCAACCAAAGTGGTGTCGCACAAATGGATGATACCCTCATAAGCATCATAGTAACGTGCAGTTTATGGGAGCTGAACCCTGGGAGCCCGTAAGAATGATAAATGCACGCCTAAATTTTTATGTTGTACATACTTATATTTGGGCAGTAAAACACACACGCAGACACATCTAATTTTCTGTACATTTAAGGTCTGCAATAGTTTAAAAAAAAAAAGATAAATAAATTAAAAAGGCAGTTATGACATTTTTGCTTGTCAATTTTAGTTCTGTATGATCGAAATGCAGAATTTCTTTTCCCTTTCAAATTGCTTCCTTCGTCTGAAGATCGATGTTAATGAAACGTGGACCTAGAATACTTAGTTGTGACCGTGGACAGACTTCGAATACCATTTTTTTTTCTGATTCAGATAAACAGTTACCTAATGAAAAGCCCAAAGAGACGGATCGGATTTTAACATTGATATATACTACCCAGCAGGCACACAACGTTATAATAACATCGCATTGACGTTGACGCAACCTGACGACATCGCATCGACGTCATTCTGACGTCAGGTGCCCGCTAGAAATACTTTACTCCCAGCAGGCATATGACGTCGTATTGACGTCGATGCAGCATGGTGGCATCGCATCAACCTATTTTTGACATCATTACGATGTCATGTGCCTGCTGGGTATCTTGTAATGCTGTTCAAATAATTTGCGTCGTTTTAATATATCCTCTCTAAAATAACTGTTATTATACTAAAATTTGAGCAGGTGCTTATACTAGCCGACAGTGTGTTAAAATACTTATTGGTTATGACGCATTGCACATCTTGATCTAATTCTAAAATGATTTATCAAATGCATCTATCCCAAAATTGCGGTAATATTTTGTTAATCTTGCAGCTCTTGTGTAACATCATTGATAATCAAGGGTCGGTCATATTTACACGTGCATTTTATGCTCATCTCTTGTGTTGAACTTTATGAGGTTTGTCCGGACAAATATATATGTTTGACGCTATACGCAAACACTGAACAGTGGGTACCAAGATAAGTCTATGCAACTGCATAGTCTGTCAGAGTAAGAGCAGTTCACCGTTTGTTTCCCAGAAGGCATACTTATTGCACCTAGCCTGTTCTGATTGTGCTAGTGCACAGACTAGTTTGGACATAGGTGTTTTGCGTATACCATAAGGCTGATTTTATCAAGACACGACTCAAAATGGCCCGCACAAGGGAAAATGTGTTTCAGCCCATAATGTTTGCAGCGAAATATGTATGTGTACGCATCCAGAAGGTACCAAGATATGTCTACGCTCATGTGTAGTCTATCCTGTTCTGATTGTGCATTTGTTTAGTCTAGACACGACTGTTTTGCATATGACATAAGACTGGTTTTATCGCGACATGAGGTGTGAGCAAGGAAAAATGGGTTTCATCCCATCTTAGTAAAAGCGAATGCAGTCCTATTAGTGTCATTTCTTTTCGCACTCTTTACGGCGCTCCAGTGTATGATGTGCAAGATTGTTTATACATGTTGTGAACGCATAAATATGGCCGTAGACAGGGCTGGTTCTTCTCGTCGCATGTGGCAATTTTCCGAGGGTGCGGATCTTGGATTATATCATTGGTAATCAAGATAATCGAGGGTCGTTCATATATGCACGTGCAATTTATGCTCATCTCTTGTGTTGAACGTTATAAGCCTTGTCTGGGCAAAATGTGTTTGACGCTTTACGCAAACAGTGGGTACCAAGATAAGTCTATGCAACTGCGTAGTCTGTCAGAGTAAATGCAGTGCACAGTTTGATTCCTAAAAGGCATACTTATTGCGCCTACCCTGTCCTGATTGTGCTAGTGCACAGACTAGTTTGGACATAGGCGTTTTGCATAAACCATAAGGCTGATTTTATCAAGACACGACTCAAATGGCCTGCGCAAGGAAAAATGTGTGTTCAGTCCATAATGTTTGCAGCGAAATATGTATGTATACGCAACCAGGAGGTACCAAGATATGACTACGCTCATGTGTAGTCTACCATGTTCTGAATGCGCATTCGTCTAGTCTAGTAACGAGTGTTTTGCGTATGACATGAGACCGGTTTTACCACGACATGAGGTGTGCGCAAGGAAAAATGTGTTTCACTCCATCTTGATAAAAGCGACTGCAGTCCCATTAGTGTAAGTTCTTTTGCACACTCTTTACGGTGCTCCAGTGTATGATGCTCAAGATTATTTATACATGTTGTGAACGCATAAATATTACCACAGACTGAGCTGATTCTTCTCGTCGCACGTGGCAGTTTTCCGAGGGCGCAGCTCTTAAAGTATGCGCATTAATATTACAAAAAAGGAATTTGCTCTTTTCGCGTAGTAAGCAACACTCTGGCCAACAACACACTTTAAGCGTTTTGGTCCGTATGGTCCGAAGTATGTACAATATGGTCTTAAAAATACGATCCTTTGGATGCAACGAACACACCAAAGAATAGAAAATAGCAGATTCGGTTTAATTGAGTCTGTTCATGACTAGTAATGAAATGTGCGACACCAGCCATGCCCCTAGCACCGGCTTAAGCGGAACTCTATTTTCAAAATTACTCAAGGTGATTAAAAATGTTGGACCTTAGTGTTATTTATATCACAAATTCTTGCAAACGAAAAACAAATAACTCGTGTTGAACGAGTCAACGTGGAGTAAACAATGCGTTACCGGATATCCATGTGATATTGTCATTACTTTGCTCATTATAAATTTTTATCATATGACGTCGCATCTGAGAGTGTAATAAAGCCATGCATTAAATGCGATAATCCACTAGTGGATTAAATTATGCAAATTACGTCGTAACGTTATACGTTGACGACCATAAAAACGTCGCGTTTTCTAATGGCGAAATCGCGACGTTTTAGTGCAAATTCTGTTGATAAAATGCAATTTTAGTGTCATATGAAATATAGAATCTTGCATTCGTGCTCCTGTATTATTGAATTCATTAAACTCGTAGGGTAAAACCGATAAGATGCTCGGCAAAGCCTCGCATCTTATCTTTTTCCCCAACTCGTTTAATAAATTCAATAATACATGAGCACTCATGTAAGATCCTCTATTTACAGGATTTCAAAAAGCTATGACCTCTGACGGAGATAGGAAGACGACATATTATATGCACTTAGAACTATGTTCAGAATACAGGCGTATTCTATAATGGCAATTCTTAATTTGTTCTAAATTCAGTACTTTCCAAAATTAAAATCGTATGTAAGGATATGCTAAAATCCTAAGAAAGCAGGCAACACATAATTCTAAGACTCAAGGGCATTCGGCTGCAAATGTATGCTTCAAATCACATGCTGTTCGTTTTTGTCGGTTATTGCAAACTAGGATACAGATTTGTAAAAGTCATCGGACTTTCTTCTGAATGCATAATGCACTTATACATGCATTTAATATCTTCGTTCTTGTACATTATTATGCAAAAGAAATAAAGTTTAAACCAAGGGCATTAAACTTTGCAGTTACATGATGACTGACATCGTTTGCATTGTACCAATATAAATTCAAAGAGCCCCTGACTTAGTTATTGCATAAAACACTATTTTTTTTTCTTACAATATGATAGCCGAAGTTCACATATTTTGCTAGATGAAGACCTATATTTTGATCAGTAAAACTGTTAGTTTGATTACTTTTCAAAAATCATATGCAACGTATTTTTATAGAACGTCTGTATCTGACAAAAAAACTATATTGGTTCATTAGGTTTGTTTTTGAAAGATGTCAAATTACAGAGCAGTGCAGATTCTATTGCGAATAAAAGAAGACACATGGCGTTTGCCTTCGATTTCTTTTTTAATGTGTTATATTACTCGTTTTATTGTGCCCATTGATGTTTGCTATTAAAATATGGCAGCGGTATCCCGAACACTTAGTCCTATCTGGGATAAATCAAAATAAATTTAATGTTCTACTTTTTATAAGACAGTTGTAAACAAGTTATTAAACTACATGTACATCTGAAAAGTTCCTTTCGGCTAAGATCTATTTTTGTATGTCATACTTTTCTTCACCCGAAACATTATGACTGACTGACACAATCATGAAATTTCATCCAGTTGATGCTACAAGTCACTAGACAAAGGAAACGGACACCGTTGAACATACTTTTCTGTCCATCCTTTCACCTGTCTCACACCAGATAATACAACGTGATGTTGGTCCTATTTTGACCCACCTCACCGAATGGAAACAAACAGGAGAAAACTTTCAAGACATATTATTTAATATTGTATTCCCATGTACAAGTATCTTGCCATTATTTAAAGTGTTGGTTTGGGGTAAATACAAAAATCTGAATAAAACCATTGAAAAAATAATATCTCCCTGAAAGTGAGCAGATGTCTAATTTGCGTTGTTCGAAAAAGGAAACTTTCCGCAAAGCAAAACGTTACAAAAAAAAATCGATGGATTTATGTCCCTCGCCTTTGAAAAAAGAGCTAATGCAAACCACCATGAGGAATTGCAAAAAAGTAGCAAACCATCAACTGAAGATTCTGTATAAAACGCATGCAACTTTTCAGAACATTTCTTACAGCAGTACAAAGTTTTTTAATAACTGGTCCAAAACTCTTAGAGGAGATGTGCACAAAAGATTCCCTTTGCCTATTCACTTTGTTAGTACACTGCTCAAAATAATTAAAGGAACACTTACTTTTTCTGAAAAAATTAATAAAGAGGTCTTTCAGGTAAACTTTTAATGACATTTAATAATAGCTTTTTAAAGCCTTCATCAATTGTGCATTATTAGAAAAAAAAACTTAATTTACAGTTGTTCCGAAAATGTTGGAAAATCAGAACAATGGCAGTTTTTGGCACTTCTACAGAAGCTAGAAAAATCCATTTCAATTAACGTCAATGCTTAAAATGCATGAGTAATTAATGTGTATGACCACCACGGGCATCTAGGCACTCTCAGCAGCGATTCTGCATGCTTTGAACCAAGGTCTGAATCTGTTGTTTGGGTACATTAGTCCAGGCTTGCAAAACTGCGATTTCCAGTTCCTGAACACTTCGCGGAGGGTTAGCGCTACCCGAAACAAGCCGATTAACAATGTCCCACATGTGTTCTATACAGTTAAGGCCCGGTGACCTGGCTGGCTAGTCAATTATCTCGATAGATTCCTGTTTAATGCAGTCCTGTACTATATAAGCAGCGTGAGGTCTGTCATTTTCTTGCACTAGAAGAGCATTATCACCCATGGAAACAAGAAATTGTCTTGCAGTGGGATCCAGAATCTCATCTCTATACCTTAAAGCTGTTAGACTTCCTCCATCGACCTGTACAACTCCCTACGTCCGTCGTAACAAATCCCTACCCAGAACATGACTGAACCACCACCGAATCTGTCATGCTCAACAATGTTAAGTCTATGTATCGCTCTCCAACGCGTCTCCATACACAGACACGCCTGTCACAAGTGCACACATGGAATTGGCTTTCGTCCATAAACAGTACTGTGCGCCACTTATGCAATTGCCATACGATGTGGTCCTGGGCTAAATTTGTCTGTCTCTGCGATGAGCTACGGTTAAATTGGGGCCTGTGGCAGGGCGTCTGGCCTGTAATGCATCACCGTGAAGCCTGTTTCTAACTGTCTGGTTGGACAAACGGACTCTTGCTGCAAGCTGAAAGTCCTTTCGTAGGCCTCTAGCCGTTGAGTGACGGTTATGTAATGCTAAAACACACATAACGATCCTGAACATCAGTTGTGACCCTAAGCCTACCCTGCCCTGGCCTTCTGCTGTAATTTCCAGTCTCCAGATACATGTAACAAGCCCAAATTCTGTTAACAACACAGGGAGACACACTAAGGGTACGGGCCACCTGACGCTGGGAGAGTCCATCTTCAAGCATTTGCACAGCTCTGGCAGTTTCTAGACTGTTCAAATGGTGTCTGTCAGTGACACATAATCCATGGACACAAGAAAGAATCAAAATCTTTGCACAAACATTCATTTTTTCGGAACAAATTTAAAGGTACAAAAACCAAGTACATGTACTGAAACACTGGTTAAGGACAGGTGGTCTGCTTTAGCGGTTTGCATGCTTTCCTTAATAACAGGTAGACACACGTCGATCTACCTGTATACACTTAAGGTAATGTACTTTGATCTAAACTTAAAATTTCAAAAATTTATTCCAGTAAAACACCGCAATCTAACAGGAAAAAAGTGTTTCTTTATATATTTTGAGCAGTGTATTTAAGGTTATAACTACTAAGTTTGGAAGGTCTGTAGGACTGCAAGAGGGGAATCTTCTGCACCTTGTATAGATGTGGCAAATATGAGCTGGATGGTAAATCTGTCTCATTGTCTGACTATAAATGCTGACAAAACGATCGAAAATGATCTATCTCGGTTACTTGTACTTGTTTTGGTGAAGGTAAATAGCCTTCATCGGCATGTTCTTACAAAATCATTCTTTCGTCTCTTCATCTTTATCTTTGCAGTGTTGAAGCCTCTTCGAAAGCATTTCAACTAGAACTGTCAGAAGATTTAACAATAGCCCGGTGAACTGTTTTTAATAGAAATGCCGTTTGAATAGAGAGATACAAATTGAGTCCATGTAGCCAGCAACCAGTTCCTGATAAAATGATGAATAAAGGAAAGAATAAAAGCAAGGGTTCTAATTCTCAAACACACATTCTCAGTTCTCGGTCAGGTTTAGTTTGAAAAGTTGCAGAGAAAACTGTAATACATATTTTCAACATTCTATATACGAAAAGAAAGATAAAAGAATGGAAAGATGAAAAATGAATATTTACATTTTCCGTGCATTTATTGCGAAGCCCTATGGTAAACCATTAGAACGTAATGCGGTTAATATCGGTTCAAATGACGTTACATGACGTTAAGTGACGTCAAAATATATCATGTTACTCCAATCTGACGACGTAGGCGGCGTTATGACGTCGTTTTACGTCTTTGACGCTGTTCTGCTTTAAGTTAAAAAAGCAATGGCCCTGCTTGTCAGACCCACACCAACTTATTGTTTTCTGCACGAGTATATCAAATTTTGGCTTTACTCATAAAACTGTGGAACAAATTTAATATGAAGAAAGTAAATGGACAAATATAGGGAAGAATAAGTGCAGTGAGCCAAAATCCTACAATGTGACTAGGTGTAGTATTTCTTATGTATATCAATTAGGGTTGAAGATTCTAGTTTGCATACTTTCTCAGAACACTGTTACAAAAACTTACAAGGAAAAGAAAGAAACCCGGGCAAATAAATGGAAGAATTGTGAAATGACCCCAATTCTCAATCTCACAAAACAGCAACTCATTGTTCATATGCAAAACAAGTTCTGACTTTAGCTTAAATTCATTCTGAAAAAAAAGTCTGCTTAAAAAACTTTAATGTGCGAATTCGGAAAATAAATGTAAAGACAAGAGGATGAATACAGAGCAGAATAAGAGAAATTAGAGTCATTCTGAATCCAACGATGCAATAACTCATTTTTCATATGTATACCAAGTTTGCAGATTCTAGCTTGAATAGTTCCCGAGAAAATGGTAACACAAATAAACCTTGGACCCCCCCCCCACACACACACGCACCCCCCCCCCCCCCCCCCCAGAAAAACGGACAATTAAAGGAAACAATAAAAGCAATGAGCCTGATTTTTTAAACCCCCCCCCCCCCACCACCACCACCACACACACACAATACAACAGCTCATTGTCCATCTGTGCACCACGCTTCAATAGTTCCTGAGAAAATTGTGACACGAATTTACCATAAACAGTCAGAAAATGAATATGAATTAAAAAAAGGAAACTAGTGCAATGAGCCCAATTCTCAATGATCCCGCGGTAGAACCAATTGCATAGGTCCCAGAAAACTGTGACGCAGGTTTGCCTTAATAAGACAACAATGGATAAATAAAGGGGAAAATAAAAGCCATTTTCACCTTGGAGGGCCAAATACAAACACTTATGAACTCCAAGATCGTTTAACTGTTTCGGTTTCTCAGAAGTAAGTACGTCTACGGTCCAAGGCCGAATAAAATGTTTGGCTGATGGTTGGGGTTTTAGGTTGTTACAAAGATGTTTCATCCTTAAGAGGCAGTATGTGTTAAGAGCAACCGATCGAAAAGGTAGGTGAAAATAGCAAAAGTACTAAATGAAATACAGTGGAAGCACTAACGTTTACATTTGTATGTCGGAACAGCCATCAATGTTATTAATTGTGATCCAGTAGAAAAAAAAATCCCGTATTAAAAGTGCTACAATCTTTCTTCTTCTGTTTCTTCTTCTCATTGTTTTTTTTTTTTTTTTTGATGTGTGTGTGTGTGGAGGGGGGGAGAAGGGGGGGGGAGCGAGCGAGTGCTCCAGCAGAAAAAAAATCTCGTATTAGAAGTGCTAGAATCTTTCTTCTTCTGTTTCTTCTTCTTCTTGTGTGTTATTTTTTGTTGTTGTGTGTGTGTGTGTTTGTGAGGGAGGGGGGGGGGTGCATATTTCTAAAGGAAAGAACTTGCTGTTTTCTTTCATTTAAGAGCAGCGGCCATCAGCGAGACTGGAGACAAACAATTCTCTCAAATAATTCGATAATGTCCCATAAACCTCAGAAACATTTCTCAAGCTCAATAATTTTTCCGAGAATATAGGATGCGGAAAGTACTCATTTGCCTGAATGACCTTCAAAATCATAAAAATTTGCAAAAGGGAAAATCACTTTTATTTATGTTAAATTGCCCTGAGCAGAACCATGATTTAGTTGTTTATTTTTAGTAAATATAAATAAAATTTAACCTTGGTCGGTGAAAGTGAGCCCAATGGTAAAGGCTTGGAATAACTTATGCAGCAGCGCATAGTGAGTCCTTTTCTGTTTTCCCATGGTTCTGGTAGTGATGGAAGTCTGGCAGACACACGACGTTGAATAAATATTGAAAAAAAATCGATTCAACATCATGACGTTGAAACAACATGAAACAACACTGAATCAGGTTGATTCAACGTCACGACGTTGAATCAACTTGATTCAGTGTTGTTTCGAAGTTTAGAATCATTGGGATAAGACGTCCGATTCTGTCGGATTGTTTTTGTCTATTCTTGTTGTACCTGTTGCATGTATGAGGCATATCTTGAAGGTACTGAGTCAAGGTTTAAGAATGCATTAGGATTTAACCGCAAACATAGGATGCAGTAGTAGATAAAATTCACTTTTGTGGATTACAAAATTCACCTCAAAAGGATCAGATTCTGTAAATTTTATTCGTTGTCACGCCGCTTTTCAGATGAGCTGGATGAGAGAAATTCAGCTTTTAGTCCCTTTTCGCGATATTTCAGTCATGTAAAGACAAAGGGAAGATATAATAATGAAAAGCTATGTGCAGTGACACCGGTTTACAGAATGACAAATTCTGCCGCTGCAAGGATTCGAATCGATACCGCTGGTTTAGTAAGCCAGCGTTTTCTCGATTGTGTTATCGAAACGCCGTTATTATTTTATTTCATTTTTTCGGCTTTAGCCGTATAACCTTACTATTGACCTACATTTTAAGGACTTCATTGACCAATAAAAAATACACCAGTGATTTTGATATAGGTGGCTTACTTTCGCCTTTTCATTCTACTTTCAGTTTCATGTGACCCCAACCAAAATTCAACAGCATTTCCGAAATCGAAACCCCAACACCAACAACAAATATGCATATCAACATGTGCATCCGTACAATCTGATCGGCACATTCAATATCTTACATGTACCTGACTCATACATATTACAATACACACTTCCATTTAGTCTAAGCCGGTTATCTTTTTTAAAAGGTATTTCTTGTTTTATTTCTTTTCTCAGAATAAAAGTGTATCTCCTTTAATATGTTCATGTATGACATTACATAATTAGTGCTTTGGGCTTCTATTTCATTTATTGTAACAAGTATTTATATTTATTTGTGCATTTATTTATTTTGTATTTTTCGAAGGCATGCCGTGATTTCTGAGGTAAAGACACAGATTTTTGCTAATCCGTGAAGCTGAATATGGTAATTTCTTTTTTAATTAATATTTTCATTTTGTTTAAACCAGTTCTGAATGAAGCATATTTCGAAGAACCTATGTTTGATCCGCAGCATAATACATGAAAAGAAAAATAAAAAACACGAAGGTTAATAAGACAGCCATGCCTAAATTCACATCCTATTCAATTTGCATCAAAATGCCAAAAGCTCACCTTATCTTCCTCAAATATTTTATGCACGATAAAAGTGTATACAATTCTAATAAGAAAGTGCATTTATTGCGCATGCGTATCATAATTGCATATTTAGAGCTAAATATATTAGGCTGAAAAAAAAGCGTCATTGTATGTCTTTTACAGAAATATTTTTGGAAATATGCAATTCTGTGCGCTTTTATAAATCGGGCATATTAAAGTAAAATGGTATTCAGTCTCTAACTCATTTAGGTTGCACAAATTACACTTTCTTTCAAGTCCTTCTATATTTGTATGTCTTCTTGTTTCAATATTTAGTTGATGTGAAGAAAGGCGTTGTTTCGCTATTGTGTTTCTAGGTTTCTTTTTTTAACTGTTAAAAACATAGCGACACTTCAAAAGATCGTTTCGTTTCCTTGTACAATACTGAAGATGTGGATATATATATTCAAGTTCTGGTTTCACGCGGTGATAAAAAACATCTCTTAATGTGGTTTTGAAAAATAGGTATGAAACTATTTACATTTACTGGTTCTGGGTACATCCATACATTCTGAAAACCATTATATTCTAGTAGGTTTTTTTTAACTTTTGCTGTCCAGCTGGAGATACTTAGGCTCGTTTCCATTTCATTTCTCGCCAATTTAGTTATCGTCTATAACAAGAGCTCCGCTGGGTGGGGCAATATACGCCCCTTGGGCCTTAAAGTTGGACAGAAAACAAGAGATCATAGTGACAGAACTTTGTGAGTAGCTTATATCTTCTATAATAAGGCAGATATAAAACTACAAAACAAACAAAGCTAATATGAAATTCATAGGCTAAAATTACAAAGGGGCTTAATTCCATCAGAACTGCAAGTAGGGTTATGGTTCTTTTTCTCTGCATATCGTCTGATATTTGTACAAACTTTTATGAAGAAATCTCAAACGGTTTTCAAGATATGGAGCAGACAAAAAGTTAATATGAAATAACTATATAAAAAACACAAAGATGCATAATTCCATCAACACTGAAAGCAAGGTTATTTTTCCTTGCACATTGTCTAATGATGCTTCATATTTGCATAAACTTTTATGAAGAAATCTCATGCGGTTTTCGAGATATGGAGCGGACAAATATTGTTACCTTTTGAACTTTAAGCTCTAAATGTGACCTTGAACTTTCTCGGACATCGTTGAAATATGAGTTCTGCATGTTGCCTTGATAAGGTGAACATTTGACTCAAGTTTCAAAAAAAAATATTTCAAAGGGTTAAGGAGATATGGAGCGGACACGTATTTAATACAAAATTACGATACGAAAAATACAAAGGGGCGTTATTTTATTCAAAGTATAAGTAGGTTTCTTTTCTTCTGCACATTGTCTGGAGGTGCTTTATATTTATACAAACTTTCACGAAGAAATTCAAACGGTTTTTGAGATATGGAGCGGAAACAAAGCTGATATGAAATTACTATACGAAAAATACAAAGGGAATTAATTCCGTCAAAACTGAAAGTAGGGCTATGGTTCTTTTTCTCTGCACATCGTCTGATGGTGCTTTATGTTTATACAAACTTTCATGAAGAAATCTAAACCAACTTTAGATATATGGAGCGGACACGAAGCTTAATAACGAAATTACTATACGAAAAAAATCAAAGGAACATAATTCCGTCATAACTGAGTGGGGTTGTGTTTTTTTTCTCTGCACATCGACTGATGGTGCACAAACTTTCATGAAGAAATCTTAAAAGTTTTCGAGATACGGAGCGGACACAAAATATTACCTGTTGACCTCTAACTGTGACCTTGACCTTTGTCGGACATCCTTGAAATATGAGTTCTGCATTTTGTCTCGATAAGGCAAACATTTGACCTAAATTTCAAAAAAAATCTGTCAAGGGGTTGAGGAGATATAGAGCGGACACGAAAAGTTAACGGACGGACAGACGGAAGGACGGACGGACGGAGGCCACGACATAATACGACCCGTCGTCGACATGCGTAAAATAAAAGATTAGTGGATTTTGAATTATGCAAACTCAACCAATATTTGACAATTCTAACATGTCTCCTCATATAAAAAGGAAATCGCCAAATTCAATTATCCAGACAAGTACATATGTGTGTTTGACATTTGAACATGCATAACCGTTTACAGAATTTTCTGTTAACTCTCTCAATATTTTCTGCGGGTAGCAAACCCCCATACCTCACAACGATAACTTAAGAGGATACCATACAAATTAATCAAACAGATTAAACATGATATTAATAAGTACTTGCATTACTATTGATATAAAACAGTGCATGCATTAATTTTAAAGATTTCACGACTTTGACGAATGAAACCCCACTTGATAAAACGATACCCAGGTAATAAAAGTTGTTAAAAGTTTCTATATTCTCGCCTGTTAATTTGACGCAATCCCCCCCCCCCCCCCCCCCCACACACACACACACACACTTCGCTTTCCAAGCACCATTATTTTGGTTTTATTGGTATTTACTTAAAAATTCCATTTTTAACTATGCAATTCAAGACTATTAGGAAAGTTTGAAGCTTCAACAGTTTCAGAATATATAACCGCATCATCGGCAAAAATAATAAATAGAGTGACAACTGGCCGGTTCTAAACTTATATTTGCATTCGAATTTTCCTGCAAATACATTTCAAGTTCGTTTATAAACAATGAGAACAAGCAAGGACAAATCACTTTCACTTGCAACAGACCCACGTTTGACTCGAAAACTTCAGAAAGAGGACCAATATTTTTCACACATAACTTGACGTCCGGATAGGTCAAATTATCTGAAATACTTTCGCTTCAGTTCCTGTTTAAAAAATTTGTACTAAAGCCCATTATGGACGCTCTCTTTGAATCTATTAACGAGCAATATAACCGTTTCTTGACACGAATATACTTACTTATCAATGAGTCTAAAATAAAGATAGCATCAACCATACTATTATCTGAATTGACAGATGTATGGATGGACTATTTATTGATTTATTTATTAGTTGATATGGATTTATTAAATTAGTCACAGTCGAACTGAAAACAGAAAAAACAGTAAAAAAAGGAGAAACAATGAGATTGCAGAACACTATTGGAGAGAATACACAGTTCAAGGCCGTTTTTGCCTTTAAGGAATAAACTTAACTGACACTGACACATCTGGAGCCAAAGAGGTGAAGAATCTTGCCATGATAGTTGATAATGACGATAACATGAAGACCTATCCGGGAGATATTTAGGCTATGAATATTAGAGTGTGATTAATTTCTCAAATTACATATACTTAACTGTACATGAGAGACTAACAGGAAAACCAAGGAAAGGTCTCAATCGCAAAACAAAAATCACCCAATACACCGAAAGAATAAGAACGGAGAAACGCAAACAGCAAACCAGCGGGCAAATTACGTCGAAATGAAGTCATATTGACGTCGATGCGACGTCAATATGACTTCATTTCGACGTAATTTGCGTGACGTCGCATCGACGTCAATATGACTTCATTTCGACGTAATTTGCCCGCTGCGAATATTGAACAGTACACCTCCGATAACATATCCAAACTGTACATCAAAAGCAAACATCAATACAACAAACATACAACAAACATAGAAACAACAAACATCAATACAACAAACATACAACGAACATCAATACAACAACTATACAACAAACATATAGAAAATAAACATACAACAAATATGAATACACAAATCATCAATACAACCAATATACATTGAACATTAATACAACAAGCATCGAAACAATCAACTTACAACAAAAATCAATACAACAAACATCAATACAACAAAAATACAGCAAACATCAATATACAGCAAACATCAACAGATATACAACAAAAATCAATGCAACGAACATCAATACAACAAACATCAATAAAACAAACATCGGTAAACAAACATTAATAAGCAAACATACTACAAACGTCAATACAACAAATATCAATACAACAAACATCAATACAACAATCATACAACAAATATCAATTAAACAAACATACAACAAATATAAATACAACAGACATCAGAGGCAATACAAAATTATCTTCAGTCAAGCCTGTGTTCAAGGCAAATATTAAGCAAAAACATCAGAGGCAATACAAAAGCCTGTGTTCAAGGTAGATATTAAGCAAAAACCTGTCTTAAAAGGCCAAAATTTCATCGCCGAAAGTAGCATTTTCAGTGTAAATCGACCGGTACTAAACAATCACCTGCCTTAAGTGAGCAGTTTTGGCCGTTCCATAGAGTGCTTGATTACAAAAGGGTTGACTGTATTTTATATTTTAAACCTTAAAATCCTACTACCAAATCGGAAGCAAAGTGAACCGCTACATACGTGACCCAAATGTTAGAAATACAGCGAATATAATCCGCATCAGAAATGGACAGAAGGCTTAGCATCCAGGGAGTCTCACTAGCGTATTCTCTTTTCGCATATACCTTTTTTCTTTGTTTATTTCCTTCCAAAAACAATCAAAAAAACTAGATCCGTTTTATAAAACAATCCCCCAAAAACCTAGATCCTTCTTATAAGACGGATCTATAGTTTTGGGATAGTTTGTGAGGGAAAGAACATCACACAACGGAATGTCATAAGACTGATATAGGTATTCGGGGTCATTCTAGAGAGGATGGAAACCTGTTTTATAGCCAAATAAATACAGTAGGGGAGAGTCGGGTAACTTCGGACAGCGGGTAAATTCGGACATTGCCATTGTTTCCTTTATATGTAGTTTGGAACTAAAACAAAAATTAACTGACCAAACAGAGGAAATCCTGATGAGACGGCTCATTATGAGCCGTCTCATCTGGATTTTCACTGTTTGCAATTGTATGTCCGAATTTACCCGCCTGTCCGAAGTTACCCGGCTCTCCCCTACCAGCTATGTGGGTCCCGGCAAATCTAAAATGTGATGAAAATGCTCATTTTGCTCTCATGCACAGGCTGGTTTGAGTATTAGTACACTCATGACTTAAGGTGCCTTTCATTTAACAACAATTATATTTTTAGTGCTAGTGAACTGATTGTTTCATGGGATAAATCAAAATGAAATCAGTTTATCTTTTCCCTGTTTAGTGGTAAACAACTTAATAAACTATTTTTAAAAAATTGCTTACGGCTGAAAATCACTTTTGAGTTTCTCAAATTTTATGGATAGTTAAGATGCCGCAGAATTAAGAAAGAAAGAAAGAAATGAGCCGCGACACGAGAAAACCAACAATGTGGTTGTGCGCCCAGCGCAGACTCAGATCAGCCTGGGCATCCGCCCAGTCTGATCAGAGTCTTCGCTGTCCGCATGAAATAAGCTTACACCCTTAGCTATCCTTTGAGAACTTAACAATGAGTCTGACCAAACTGGGCAAATGCCCAGGCTGATCTGAGTCTGTGCTAGGCGCACAACCACAATGTTGGTTTTGTCGTGTCGCGGCTCAAATAAATAAAGTGCCACAGTACATTTAGCCCGAATTTGATGTAATATACAATATAAATAGCTACAATTCGTGAACAAAACGGTGGTGTCAGTTTGTCGCGAGCAAATTATTTGTTAATTATGCGGGTCCCAAATTTTATCAATTCTTACAAATGGGTCGGAACAGGTTTAATTCCCCAAAGGAAGGACTTATACACTTTGGACAAAACTGAGCCACGGATGCAGATAGTCTAACCTTGGCCTTGGTATGGCCTACCGTTCCTGAGTATCTCATCTTAATCCACAATCTCTTGGGGCCTTCAGTACGAAGGTCACTGCTCGTTGTACAAGTTTTACGCAGCCTAAACTACACAGGAGTTGTTGACCAGTCCTTGTTATATAATTGAGCCGCGACACGACAAAACCAACAATGTGGTTGTGCGCCCAGCGCAGACTCAGATCAGCCTGGGCATCTGCACATTCTGATCAAATTCTTTGCTTTGCGCTTACAGGATAGCTAAGGGTCTAAGCTAGCTCCATGCGAGCAGCGCAGGCTCTGATCAGACAGGGCAGGTGCCCAGGCTGATCTGAGTCTGCGCTGGACGCACAACCACTTTGTTGATTTTCTCGTATCGCGGCTCATATATTAGGATCCATGGTAGCTCAGTAGGTTAAGCGCTTGCCTGATGAGCCAGCGGTCTCGGATTCGATTCCCGCTGGACTTGGAAATCTCTGAAACCGTAAACGGTATTTCATTGCACAAAGCCTTTCATTTTCATCCTCCCATCGTCCTGATATAGCTGAAATACTGTTGAAAATAAAGTAAAATCGTAAGTTATACATCCATCCATCAGTCCAAATGGAATCAAGGATGTATTTAGTCTAAAAAGTCAATAAGTGAACTCGGGTTTAACGTCCCACAAACATATAGATAACACGGAGACTTGTTGGCTATAAACAACCAAAGCCTTGAACTTGTGGCCTTTCTGACCTGGGTATCCTTTTTAATGACAGATTCTATCTGTCATTTCTAGCTGTCGTAGGCCAAATATTGGAACTGGCTTTCACCGCCAAGTATACATGTACATCCGAAATGAAATATAGTGCAGCATAAATTTGCGTATATCACTACGCCAGTTATGATAATACTGAATGCCGTATATACTACCCTGTGTTCAATATACGCCAAAGACAATATTCAACAGAGGAAAAACTGTAATAATTTCATTTTTAGCTTTCTAGAGTTTTCATTTTATGAAACCTGATCTGGATCTCCACTCTCTTTCAGACTCATCTTTCAAGGTATACACTGATACATTGCCAAAGCAATGTACAAATGCACACTCTGCTCGAATCTGGGTCTACACCAGCTGTTCCAGCATTTTTTGTCTTTACGGTAAATGAACTTGTGTGCAGTATTCTAAAAACTAATTTGGGTCTTCGCTGGCTGTTCCAGCATTTCGGGTCACTTGTGCGCAGTAGGCTAAAAGCCCCCGGCTCAGATCTGGGTCTACACCGGCTGTCCAGCATTTCGGGTCATTACGGTAACTGAACTTGTTCGCAGAAGGCTAAAAGCACTCATAAAATTTACGCATATCGTCGAATAGAAGTCTTGAGGAATACGTGTATACCAAGATCAGACGTCACAGAAAACAGCGTCTATTTAGGTCATACACTGATGGCCTTAAATTACAGGAAATTCTGAAGAAATATAAAAATCAAATTAAACACCTCTTATATTGGAGAATCCAACCAGAATGGCACAATTATCTGACCTTTGGCCGAATAAGTGGCATTTGATAGGGTCAGACATTGCATAAAGGCAAAATGCCTGCTTCCTTTCTTAACCGATAAGAGAGAAACCACCATTCCAATCTAAATGATGGGCTACCCAAAATCAAGGTTTCTGAATGCAGAAGATACAAGTATGTAGCAGAAACTGGTGAGGTATAGTCTTCATGATGCTTAGTCTGCAGATAAAAATAAGGGAGACTCTGATAAGACAGTCGTTCATGAGGCATATACTAAACCATGAAGTGGGGTCAACCTTTGCCGGAGTGGAGCCTTGGAGTGGACACGGGGCTAATACCAATTCGGCTACCTGTGCTTTCGGCCAAGTCAGTCAGTTACCATGTATGCAAAAGTGGCTGTCGACCGAGATAATCGACAGCAGTATCAGCTCGGTCTCCAGCCATTAACAAAAGTACCATTTACTATTATCGGTAATGCTTACGATCGTATTCTCGGTTGAAAGCCACTTTGAATACTACAGACTCTGTCGAAAGCACAGGTAGCCAAATTGGTATTACCTCCGTGGTGGATGGTTTTTAATGACTGATTCTGTCAGTCGTTCAATGCTGTCACAAGCGTATTTTAGAAAGTGACTTTCACAACTGTATTCTGTCGCTCCGAAATGAAGTGATCGTAAGTTCATCTCGCTAAAAAACCGTCTGGATTTACAAATAAGCTTATGCACTGTAAAAAAAATACTGTAGATAGTACGGTAGAATAACTGGAAACCAGCTGCCAGTCCTTTTCCCGTTATTTTTACGGCCGTTTGCCTGTAAGACATTTTTGGAAATCGCTAAATGGAAATTTATGTTAATTGGACGCACTCGAAAATTACTTTGTATTGTTGAAGGGCTATCTCACCAAAACGACACCTGCTCAGTTCTGTCCCACTCTGCTTGATGATTCCTGCAATTTTACGGGCGCCCGTAAAAATAACGGTTAAAGGACTGGCAGCTGGTTGCCAGTTATTTTACCGTAAAATCTACGGAATTTTTTTACAGTGTGAGAACTTATAGAACACATTTTTGTGCATGTATATCAAATTATTTATGTAGTTCTGTAAAATGATAAATACATATTCCAAGAATGGGTTCAGCGGCCAGAAAAATAACAAAGGCATATTAAAATCATTCCGCCAATTACCGTATTCATCCTTTTAAGCGCATCCGTCTCTTTAAGCACTCCTTATACTTTTTCTAGTAAAATAAATTAGCTGCCGCTTAAAATACTGTTATACAGTGTAAAACTTACCAAAAACACACTGTAAAAATCTGTAGTTTTACGGTAGAATATCTGGAAACCAGCTGCCAGTCCTTTCCCCGTTATTTTTATGGGCGTTTGCCTGTAAGGCATTTTTGGAAATCACGAAATGGAATTTTTATGTGAACTGGCCGCACTCGAAAAAAAAAACTTTGTATTGTTGAAGGGCTATCTGACCAAAACGACATCTGCTTTATTCTGTCCCTGATGATTCCTGCAAATTTTACGGGCGCCCGTAAAAATAATGGTAAAAGGACTGGCAGCTGGTTGCCGGGTTATTTTACCGTAAAATCTACGGATTTTTCTACAGTGCAGTATTCGGAGTGCGTCAATCATTGCAGAGAATTTATTGTACAAGAAATGCTTCAGGTTTATAGCCATGTCTCTTGCGAGTGTTTTACTGGACATCGTACGGTATTTTTATGTTTACCGCTGGCTGTTTGTAGACCAATACGCACACTTTGCCATTTTGAAAACATTGGAGTGGACATCCTCTTGGGCCATCGGTAATGCGAAATACCGCGAACACTGAGTGCTTAAAAGTCAGTGAAAACTAGTTCCTTCTTCTGAGTGTATTCTCTGCTCTTGAAGAAACTTTTTAAGATTTTAATTATCGTTGTCGGAATTAAGAAATTTCTTGTATACAGGAGATGGTATCCTGGCAGGTGCATGGAGTGATTTAGGCTGAATAGCGTATTCAAAGTTAGACCGTACTAGGGCTGCAGTTTGAACTTTTGAACCGACGTACCATGACTTTATTCTGATAGAATCTGTCATTCCAGGGCAACTGGCCCTTTGATTTCTTCTTCTTATTCTTCTTTTTAGGTACAGCCAGTAGTAAAAGCAAGATCACCGGGGGTTAAAACAGTTTTAGCAGCTACTATTTGTAATAACCACACATGTGGTAGAAAAAATATCGGGTATCGATGATATCAGGGAAAAGAGTCACGCTCCCACCCATAATATTGTTTACCACAAAAATACAAAACGGATGTACCATAATGAACCAAAATGAACCTAAATACTTTGACAGAAATGTATAAACAAACAGAATAGACACTGATCAGACTGCTCTAAAGAGCAGTCTGAACAGGGTCTGCACTGTTTTGTAGTTTTATCGTAAAGTTTTGAGACATCGCCGTCCAGCAAAATTAAAAATTTGAAATTTTAGGAAAATTTCCGAAATTGGTGAAGAAGCCCTAATATTTATGTTGAATTTGGTGCGATATCTTTGATGTGCCCATCAGCAATAAGTATAAAAAAAAGCATTTTAATTCAGACATTAAACCATTTTATCAGACTATGATATGGATGGGCACGATCAACAAATCACATTTTTGTACTTTTATTTACTAAAAACAATGTAATTAGTCAATGATCTCATAATATAGCGAAAAAGGGGAATGTCTTTCCCCGTAAGGTACCCAAGCGTAAGCCGCTGAATCCATATTTAAGGCCTGGTATCTTGATTTTAGGTAAGATAGAGCCTCAAAAGACATGCAGAAAGGATTTTACAATTTGAATATTTGTTTAAACTTGACTTGTCCGCAGTATTATCTATTTTGATATTTTAGTCGTTTTATATTGTTATGATCCATACTTTTGAAAGAAAATAATATATTCCGATATACAAAGTTAATGTAAGTACTCTTATAAAAGATATAACTTATATACCAAAATAAAAGAAAAAAAAGGAAAAAAGAAAAAAAAATACTAAAGTATATTTTTTTATTATCATTTTTTTTTCTTTTATTTTTGCATTTTTTTTTCTTTTGATCTGTTTTGTCTGTGTATATTGTTCACCATTTCTTCCAGGCTTTAGGGGCAAACAATAGGAAAATATTTTAAACTTGTTTTTTTTTTTTTTTTTGTTTTTTTTTTCCTCCTTAATCTTCTTTTTAAGTGCAATAATATTGTTTTAAATATTTCGGAAAAGCCAAAACGTTGAAAAAATGTTTGTGCTTTTAAGATGTTCTGTGTCAAGCGATTCAGGCTTTTTATAGTAAGGCATGACTGATATACTTAACATGGAAGTATGAACGCAATGGGTTACGTGCAAAGTAAGTGACGCCCTTCATACTTCCATAAACTTTCGAAAAATGAAATTTACCTTTCATATTTATATATGCCTTTGTTTTCACATCATTTTTATTACTTCTTCGTGAAGTTTTGACTAATTCAACACCAAAGTAAGGACGAGGAATAGTTATTAACGACCATGTTTGGTTCTAACGTTCAACAGCCGTCACTATGAGTATGACATGACATAGTATTATGAAGGGTGTCACTTACTTTACACGTCCCGAAACTGTAGAATGTATATCGTTCTCTTTTCAGGGGCAACCATACATTTTAATGTACCCGTTTTGGTATGTGTCCTTGTCATTATTTCTATTATACAACTTACTGACAACCATATGCTTCCATTTCAGACAGAGCCATGAAGTTTAATGCACCTACTGTGTTATGTTTGCTTGTGATATGTTCCATGGTGTTTGTTGCTGATGGCCATTGGTGGTGGCGGTGGAGACGTAAGTACAATAGAACCTTTGACAATTCAAGGTACAGGATAAGCTACTGTGAATAATTCAAATCCTGATAATTCAAAGTATATGACAAGTTAGTCTCAATAATTCAAATCCTGATAATTCAAAGATAAAGAACAAGTTAGTCTCAATAATTCAAATCCTGATAATTCAAAGTTTAAGACAAGTTAGTCTCAATAATTCAAATCCTGATAATTCAAAGCATATGATAAGTTAGTCTCAATAATTCAAATACTGATAATCCAAAGTATAGGAAAGATACATGTACATGTAGTCTGAATAATTCAAATTATGACAATTCAAAGTACTGGATAATTTAGTTATTTCTATTCTTTATTATGGAAAGTGTATCCATTTTAACCACTAATAATTTGGAATCTCGAAATGTTAAATAAAATGACTGGAACCATTTTTTTTATAGTTTAGCTGTTGATACATGTACTATGAATTATCGAGGCTTTACAATATAATCATGAACTAAATTTAAAGCTACTGCAATTAACTTTCGTTATCTCAAATACTGATGTATCAAAGTATCCGCCTATATCAAATAATATAGTTTGGACACAATGCCTATTTTGCTTTACATTTCAACTCCTATTATCACAAACTACTGATTTTTCAAAGTAAATTTTCTGGACCCAGAAAATTTACTTTGAGATGTCAGTAGTTTCAGAGGAACTTTGGCTTTGAGATATCAAGAGTTGACTGTACTTATTCCCATAGACTAGATTAAAGTTGAATGTGCACACTTTCAGGGGAAGCAATTCTACCATTTGCATTTTTGCTTTCACTTCACAGTGGGAAGGGAAGGAACTCTTTCCTTTAAGAGTAAGACCCGTTTTCAAGGGTCACATGAAAGAAAACTTGAAAATCACAATACATGTAGTTGTTTCTTTTGAGAAAATGACAGAAAAAGAGCATGACAGTGTAATGATACACATCACAGGAACTACAGTCCACTCCCGAAATCTCGAACATTGATATCTCGAAATATCTTCTGATATCAAAGAATAATTTTCCGATTTTTATTTACGTTTCAACTCCTGTTATCTCAAACTACTGATATCTCAAAGTAAATTTTCTGGACCCAGAAAATTTACTTTGAGATATCAGTAGTTTGGGCTGAAATTTGACTTCGAGATATCGAGAGTTGACTGTAAATATATGCATAGGAATTTAAAGGAACTAAAACCATGAATTGTTTAATTTACTTAACATTGGTGAAGGACATGAGTACTTCGCAAAAGTTTTTTTTTTTCATTACTATTATCATTTCTGCTTAAGTTCGTTTATGCACTGTCAGTCATATAAATATGTATGCATATCAAACGATTTTGATTTGATAAAACAAATCGTATGAGAGTCACTATACACGTATTTAGAGTATGTCATATTTTGTACGCAGAAATTTCGTTTTTTGTGTGTGTTTTTTTTCTGTTTCTAAGCCTCCTATTAATGTAATAACTTAATTTTTCAATGCCAATTATTTTCTTGTAGGTCAGCGATGCAGAACGGAAGTTACAATTAATGTGGTTTCGAATGAGTGCTCAAGACCACTTAGCAACGTCAGAATGTGGTCAACAAGATATTTTAGAATTATCAGCTCTTCAAACGGTGTATATAGACTAAGGGTCTGCAGATTACCCATTTCCATCACACTGAGGAGATCTGGGTTCCGGGCTAAAAGAGTGTATGTACGACAATCATCGGAAACGGTCCCCATGAGATGCATAGGTACATTTACCATAGAAAATCTAAAAATTGGGACACGTAAAATAATACGATAAATGTCCTTAAAATGGAGCACATTGGTTTTACAATGCAGAAATGGGTCTCTAAAATATGCAGATGGAATTGCGAACAGTGCAAACCCTGATCAGACTGCTCCTTTGGGAGCAGTCTGATCTGGGTCTGCAATGTGTGCTCAGCTCTATCTGTCCTAATATTTAGATACATTGATATTATAATCGTTTTTTTTTTATTTCTTTTTTTTTTTTTTTTTTTTTTTTTTTAATTCTAATTGATCGCTTTCTTTCAATTCAAACAACTTAGGTAAAATTGGCTTCATTTTCTTTATATTCTCCAGAACATTGAATTCTCGCCGAAATGACGTCAGATCGTGCTGCGCATACTCTATTGCAACTATGTACAAAAATCCTGGGCATTTCATCGTGAAGACACATACAATTCTTAGATTTTCATTTTCTAATAACAGGAACTGTCTCTTTGTGTTTATTCCATTCTTGACCTGTTATCACATTTATTTATATATGTACTAATATATTCTTTGTTATTTTTACTTTTTTGTCAAGGTTTCGGGTGCAGTTCGACCACTATCGCTACGTCGGTTACCTCAGATTGCAACCAGCCTCTACAAGGCGTGATATTTAGCTCATCAGACCTTATGTCAGTGTCAAACCCCGACCCCGGGCAGTACATCCTCCAGGTGTGTTCACTCCCGCTTGAACTCACATGTGACAGAACAGGATTCGAATCTGTAACACAAACGATAGCCACAGCTGTTGCGATGGCGTTTCAGATGACATGCACAGGTAAACCATTTTTATTTGTCTATAAAAAAATAGGCCTACACCGAATTATTACTCCAGCTATGTGTAATTCGGCTGTTAGATGGGGGTTTTCTCTCCCAAAACAATCTTCAGGGGCGTAACTAGGGGCAATTTCATAATACGCACAACCATGTTTTATTCTCTACTTCTTGAAGGGAAAATACGAATTTCAGCCTCTTTGGGAGTTGGTTTTGAAATCTTGTCTAATTTATAAAATTTCAGCATGCAAATATGCAGGTGCGTTTTGAAATTTTGTCAATTTTGACAAAATTTCAATACGCACTTGCGTATTTTCCGTATACGTAGCTACGCCCTTGATCTTGTCTTTTTTTATTTGCCAAAGACACAACTTTCCATTCTTATAACTATAGGATAAATTAAATTAGATGAAAAAAAAAAAGAAAAAAAAAATACTGCGATTTTATTGCATCCTTAAAGTGTATTATTACAACTCATTTGTTCACGATTATTTTATTGTTTATGCATGTGCAATAATATATGTTTTAGGCCAGGATTGCGGCAGAACAGAAGTGACCTTGACCTTACAGTCTTCTGACTGTCAAAAACCAGTTAGTGACGTCACAATTACCTCAGATGACTTCATCAATGCCGTTGAAATGTCTCCGGGTGTTTACGTATGTGAATTCTGCGGTCTGCCAATAGACGTTGCTTTGCAGAAATCCGGATTCGAACCTCTAAGTGTGACACTAGATGGCTCAGCGTCTCAGACCTTAACATTAGATTGTATGGGTAAGCACATCTGTATTTACTTAAGTAATTGACAACTCCCATGCATTTTGCTACTTTTTGTTGAAAATGGAACAGTAATTTGAGATCTTTACTTTTTTTATTTCTGCTCCTCTACAGGGATTTCTTTTTAAGGTAAATGGTTACACGTTTTAGGATAGGCATTTCCTTTAATTTTTATCTCCCTTTTTAGTAGGGGTCAACTATTAAAGATAAGAATTTGCTCCTGTAGGAGTAAATTCTTACCTTTAAGAGTAGAACCATATTGGAAGGGTCCCCTTACTCAGGAAAACTCACAGGCAGTTAAGTCACACATGTTGATTCACTTGCAAAAATGATAGAAAAACATGGAAGTATGTCTACCTAAGCACCTTATCAGATAAAGAAATTTCTGGCATGTCAGCCATATTTACACTGATTATGAAGATGTTGGTAAGTATAATGTCGCAGCAATATTCAGTTACATAAACTTCATAGCTTTAGTACGCATTGGTACAGTCTGTAGTTACCCATTAGTATTTAACGGTGCAACTGCGGCAGCCGAGCATTGAATTAGCTTTCCTTTGAGTATCTTACAGATTACAAAGCTGTGGGTAAGGGGTGTGTCTACTAGTACTTCTGTAATCCCACTTTTCTGATTTCATTAAACATATTAGATTAGAGGTGAGACGATCATGTTGTTAGAGTAGGGGCACAATGCATTTCTTACTGAAGAAACAACAACATATTTTCGTTAGGAAAATGGATGCATTTGAAGGGGAAGAAACACTGCCATTTGCATTTTCGCTTCCCTTCTCAATAAGGGTCAACTCTTAAATTAAAGAATTTGCTCCCTTAGGAGCAAATTCTTTCTTTTAAGAGTAGACTAAATTTTGGTAGAGCTATGGCCTCCAGAAAGCAATCAGGAATCATAAATTTGTTTCCCTTTGTAAAAATGGCGGATAAACATGAGGACTAACCCGCACACCTTCAAAATAAAAAGGTGGGTAGGTGAGAAAAATAATCAATAATTGTTGTCCAGTGGGAATATGGATCCCAACCTCGGATCTACCGTCCAAGCGGGAAACTCAGCAGAGCCTCGTTTCCCACTTGAACGGTAGACCCTCGGGTTGGGATCACTACTGGGCAGCGAGTGTTTTGATCTCTTTATCCAGCACTCTGTGAGCGTTTGACAAACATACTATGATTTTATTTTTAGGAGATCCATCCTGCACGGCTGATACGGTGACGGTGTCTGTATCCTCCGAATGCGGTGAGGCGCTCACTGACGTCACCATAACGTCACCAGCCATACTTGGCGTGACTAGCCCTTCTGCTGGAACATATGAGCTGTCAGTGTGCACACCTCAACCAACTGTCACATTTGAGAAGACTGACTTTGTAATAGTTATACAGACACTAATAGGAACCTCAGAAGATGTTCAGATGACTTGCAGCGGTATGCATTTGAGCCGCGACGCGAGAAAACCAACAATGTGGTTGTGCGCCCAGCGCAGACTCTGATCAGCCTGGGCGTCCGCCTAGTCCAATCAGACTTTTCGCTAAGTGCTTAATGGGTAGCTAAGGGTCTAAGCTACCTCCATGCGGACAGCGAAGACTCTGATCAGACTGGGCGGATGCCCAGGCTGATCTGAGTCTCCGCTGGACGCACAACCACTTTGTTGGTTTTGTCGTGTCGCGGCTCAATTTTTTTTGTAGATGACTAAATGAAAAATGTACATGAATAATGACAAATTACCCTGCTTCATCCTACCCCCATTCCCCAGTACTACTGACCAGTTTTGTGTTCTGTGTCTTTACGAAGAATATCAAAAAGTGTTTAATCGGGCACATAATCTTATAAGACTGATTATAACTATCTCTTTATGTTATTTTCTTGTTCTCTCACACTGATGAGTTGAACTACATTTACTTCATTAGTCTCGTTTTTTGTTTCATAACACTTATTCATCTAGTTGCACCCACAACTTGTCTTTATAGAAACAAATCTAAAAAAGAAATTATCGCAGAATTTGAACTACTGGCGTCTGCATCAGAAGAACCGATGGAAGATGATACGCGTGAGACGCGACAGGACAAAACTAACGAAGTGGCATGTGCGCCCAGCAAAACTCAGATCAGCCTGGGTATTCAGCCAGTCTGGTCAGGGTCATCGCTTTTCGCTTAAAGGGTAGCTTGCTCCATAGGACAGCAAAGACGCTGATCAGACTGGGCGTGTGCCCAGGCTGATCTGAGTCTGCGCTGGGCGCATATGCTACTTTGTTGGTTTTGTCGTGTCGCGGCTCATATTGGAGTACTCAAATTGAAGACATGTACATGTAACTGATGACACTACGCGTAGCGAATGCAACAAGAAAGGATGCTTATGATTGAGATGGAAACTAAATAATGATTATAATGCTATTTATGATGCATCTGCTGCAAAACTCACCTGATAACAGGGGTATGATAACATGATGCGATATCATGTCAACGTCAAAGTAGATCTGCACACGCGCGAATGTTATCAGCCGACGCCTTTAGAAGCGATCTCTGAAGACGATTGGCTATATACTGACGTTTGCCCTGATAACAACGTTCGATTGGTTAAATGACGTCACGGATTTACGTCATAACGCATTCGCGTCGTCAGCAAGTACGAACAAAACTGCGTTTGTTTTTCCTTTATTTGACTCTCTTTAAGGGGTAAAATCTTCTAATGATGCATGATAAATAGAAAACCATGCTAGTATCTTTTGATATCAAGTTTATCAGGCTCGACCAGAAACACGTCGGACTGGCTCGGCAAGCCTCGCCATGGTATTCTCTATTTAAAGGATGCTTATGACTTCTTTCAGCCAACTGCGGTCGGACACAAAAGTCTATAACTATACGTTCAGATGATTGCATGCTACCGGTCGATGATGCTCTTATTACGTCACCAGACTTATTTCAACAGTTCATGGAAGTAACCGGCGGCGGATCTGGAATATACACAATAGACGTTTGCAGTCTACCAGTGGATATTTCCATAGAAAAGTCTGGTTTTGCTACTACTGAAGTATCTATAACAACAGATCCTGCTGATATTGTCCTGCCTTGCGATGGTGAGAGATTCTAATATATTGAATATACCGTTTTAATCCTAATAAACGCACCAGCTCTAATCCCTCAGCCGCTTTCCAAATAGACCTATATTGTTATGTTACGTAACTTGCACGAATTTCTGTTTGCTTCCTTGGATGAGGTAGCTCTTTGAATGGGACCTTCTCTTAAAGGAAAGAATTTGCTCCCAAACTAGCAAATTCTTTCCTTTAAAGGTTGACCCCTACTGAAAAGGGAGGCTAAAATAGTAGACTGAGTTGCTTCCTCTGAAAGAATACTCATTCACCTTGAAACTGTTTATGAGAGGTTCTGTGGCGGTAGGTGAAGTTACTAGACTTTAGGCTTTAAGTAACATCCCTGTTCATTAAATGTAACGCCACGGGGCGTTTAATAGGATTAATACGGTAAGCAAATCGGTAATTACCTCTAAACGTCGTTAATTTTAGTCAAACTTCGTATTCTGCCGTATGCAACTTCGTTTAACTCCGGCGATCCCGATGTTAAACGAGGTTACCTACGGCAGACCAACACTTTTGTCGGTGCCTCGCCCGTGTCAGGGTTAGTTGGTATTTGGAGAAATTGACTGGCGTGCATGTATGATTTCTATATAATATGGGCATGGAACATTAAAGCTTACTGCTTCAAGGAAGTTTACCAGAAAAAAAACGAATAAAAACATATTTAAACACCATAAGGTGTATGGGTAAACCTTCTTTTCCCGCAGTTTTTTATTACAAAAGAAACAGCTTTTGTGCCTTCGTTCTTGTTGCAATTCTGGACGACCTAACCCTTCCGAAATGGGTCTACTTTTAACGGATAGAATTTTCGTCTTTGCGCCTTTGCGAGCATACATTAAGCTTGCAACTTTTTCTTGAAATGTCAGTGTGGATTTCTGATAAGCTGCCAATAATGCTTGAGGCATACACAAAGTGAAATTAAAATGTCAGAACGAACAATAGCCATATGGGACGCAAAAAGTAAATTCCTGACAAAAGGTTTGCGTTTAAAAGATGAAATGGGTGAGAAAAATCATCAATAACCAAGTTAGATCTGAGTAAGGAAATCTCGACACAAAATAACCTGTGAATTAGCCTGAGATTCTCTCTCATCAAAAATGTTATTTGTTTCTTTAACACTAAAAAGCGCCAGTGATGAAAATGGCAGAATTTGCAAACAGTGCAGATGCTGATGAGGTGGCTCCTGATGAGGTGGCTCATAATCAGCATCTGCACTGTTTGCAAATTCTGCCATCTAGATTTACACTGTTTGCCCTCTAGTTTTTGAATTTTCAATATGATATACCTTGGATGAAACATATTTTGAAATTTTTGCAGACGTAAATTTTGTCGTCTGCTTTTTGGCGCTTGATATGACCGCGTCACGAGGAAACGTGCCTTGCAGCATGTAAGCTTTCTATTGGTTTTCGTAATGATTGAAAACAAAGACATTAAGATTTGTACTTTTCAAATAAGCTGTTTACGAGTCTGGGTGTAAAAAATACCCAAAATAATTATATTTTTCACTTTCGGTGCCAGGTACAACATGCTCCACACAAACAGTGTCGGTTTCCGTCACGTCCGACTGTATGCCTGTTGTTGTGGGCGTGACCGTGACGTCATCGGATGTTAAGGATGTGACAAGCCCAGCGCCGGGAGATTACGAGATAGAGGTGTGTTCAGCGCCAACCTTTGCTACGTTTGAGAAGATAGGTTACGCCTCACTGTCAACTAGTATTGATGATGGTACACAGGTTACACTCACCTGCGTTGGTAAGTACATATACAGTAATTGCCCAAAATATTTGGACAATTTAAGGTGTATGGGTTTAGCGCCGTGTTTTACTGCCATTTTTGTAAAGAGGAACAACTCTTGTGACTTTATGTTTGATTCCCCTGACAATGAAATCCTTCAAAAAAACCAAAAAAAAAACCATCTGCTCTGAATGGAATGTTGGGGCGAATTCGTCCCTTTGAGAGTTCGCTTCCATTGAGGAGGCAAAACTGAATTTGGCAGAGTTGTTTCCCCTAAAATTATATCATTCACCTTAAGCAATTGGGGATACTCTGTTGGCAGGCTGGATGAATTGAGTTTATATTCCTTTAAACATCTTACAGTCACGTGAAGGCGGTGGTAGGATGAAAATGAAGGACTGTGTGCATTGAAACAAATCCTTTCATTAAAGAGTAGACCCATTTTGGGGGGAGTTTTCGTCCAGGAGAGCAATCAGTAGGTTACAAAAGTTTTCCCTTTGTAAAATGGCAGAAAAAATAGATACACATTCATACCTATTGACCTTTAAGGATGACTAATAATTCAATGTCTTTTTAAATGGGTTTTATAATACATATATGTTTTGAGATAGTAAACGGATATCCTGAATGAACTAAAATAATGACTTATTGGTCACTCACACCAAACGTGTTTTCTTTTACTTGCTTTATCCCGATGTCTTTTCAGATAGAATTTGACTTGTTTAATTTCTGGTTATTTTGCATTAAAATGCAATTACATGCACACTCATGAACACCAAAAGTGGTATTTTCACTCGTGTCTTAGTCACTCGTGAAAATACTGCTTTTGTTGTTCATTCGGTGAAACAAAAATCGATCTTAAACTGAAAAAGCAAAATTTTCAATTTGTTTTATTCTTGAAAATCGCAATAATTCTGTTTATTCAACAGCGTCAGCCGTCACGACAGAAACACAACTTTTTTTCTAGCCGTCAAATATCCTCTATTTCATGTGGTTGCTCGTAAACTGTTATTGCGAACAGGAAAAAAAACTCAGATCAGCCTGTAGTATAAGCGGATGATGAGTCTCGTTAGCATAAGGCGTAAAGAAAAAACTCAGATCAGCCTGTAGTATAGGCGGATGATGAGTCTTTCTGTTAGCATAAGGTGTAAGGAACATTTTGCGCGCTGCTGCTCAAATGTTTCGTTTTTATTACCATTAACAGTGCCTCCATTTATCACCGAGCATCCACAGGCCAAACATCGGGCGGAGGGTGAAGATGTGACATTGTGTTGTCAAGCGGAACCGGCCTCTGCTGGCCTGACATACCAATGGTAACATTTTGATCGTACATGCGCCGCGACACGACAAAACCAACAAAGTTGGATGTGCGCCCAGCGAACATTCAGATCAACCTGGGCATCCGCCCAGTCTGATCAGAGTCTTTGCTGTGCGCTTAACGGGTAGCTAATGGTCCAGGCTACCTTTATGCGGGCACCAAAGTCTCTGATCGGACTGGGCGGATGCACAGGCTTATCTGTCTTCGCCGGGCGTACGCTACTTTGCTAATTTGTCGTGTCGCGGCTCAAACGTAGTTTACACATAATGTGATTGGATACACTTACATGGGGAAGCAAACGCCTTCCTTTGAGTTTTTGAGATTAGACCCCATTTTGGATGAGCAACGACATTCAGGGAAGCAAATGCAATGTAGCAGGTAAAACACGTTGCTCTTGTTTGTAAAAAAATACCGACAAAAATAGCCTTGAAGGTCTAAATACTCGTACATTTACGTACTCACCTGCTCATAACAGTCAGACCTGTCTTGAATGCTTTTCCAAAGAGATAACAAAACACTGGATATGCAGCTGTGTTTTGCGTAAAGTGTCCGCTAGAAACAGGTTATGCATGCACAAAAGAGATTGCATGACGAGGGTTTAGCTATGCATTTTATTTTTCAATGGACTCAATATATAGAGGTTCTTACAAGAATGGTCATTCCATATGAAATTTATGAAACGAGCCTTCGACGAGTTTCATAAATTTCATACGAAGACCTCGAGTGTAAGATTCTGTTTATCTTATGACCTTTTAAAATGGGATTTTAGCGCCTTGAAACTGAACATTAATTCAGTACGAAAACGCTTGGTTATTACACGTGTGATCGTACAATTTTTATGACACGGAGGTCAGTATGAATTTACTGTTCAATAACACTTCATGTTCACCGAAACAAAAGTGAACAATTGTTTTATTACATAAAAATTATAAGTTCATTTGAACGGGCCGCCATTTGACCTAGGCTGGCGTCAAATTTCAGTTAACGTTACTACACAAATCGTACGCTTTTAAGACGTTACGCCACAAACTATGCGACATGAATTTATGTCTGCTTCACATGATCATCCTCTAAACAATTGAAATGAGTTTTATTTTTAGATTATTTAATAATGGTTTTATTATAATATTCATACTCCATAAGACAGGAGTGGTACTATATAAGGAGGATTAACTTCCACAGTGTCATTCTGTCTCTTGATCTCATAGTGTCAACACCTCCAGTTGGCCAATGAAATTATCATAACTGTTAATTCTGGTCCACTGATTGGTTGAATAAATTTTCACACCTTTACCTGTACAGGTAAGATATGGTATTGCTGGGAACCAGATCCCCCGGCAGAGAAGTCCTGTCTTTAAATAAATTTCAAATTACAGGTTCAAAGACGGAACAGAAGTAGCTGGAGAAACTAATAACGAGTTGATGTTGACATCCTTGGCAGCCGCAGATGCAGGTTTATACAAATGCTCAGCCACAGCTTCTGTTGGGAGCCCGCCTCCTGTGATGTCAAATGAGGCATTGTTGGCGATTTCAGGTACTCATTTTTCCGGATATTACCTTACTCGGACATATGCGAACTGTGCACTAGGGTACACTGTACCCTAGTGCACAGTTCGCATATATAGGGTACACTGTAAAACGAAATAACTGGTAACCAGAACCAGAATAACTGGTAACCAGCTGCCAGTCCATTTCCCATTATTTTTTTACGGGCGCACGTAAATATTTGCAGGAATTATCAGAATAGGATAGAATAGTACAGTTGTTGTTTTGGTCATATTGCCCTTCAACACTATAAAGGTATTTTCGAGCGCGGCCAGTAAACATAACGAGAGCGGCCAGTGATATCATAATTTCCAACAATGTCCTACTGGCCCGCGCTCGTAAAAATAACGGAAAATAGACTGGCAGCTGATGGCCATGTATTCTACCGTAAAATTTACGTTTTTTTACAGTGTATTCTTTTATAACTTTTTTTTAAGATCTGAAAACTAAGATTATTGTTTTGACCATCCTCCTGTGCACCTACATGTACCACATTGCACAGGTACATATTTCGCATAAGCCTTAAGACAGATACTCTAACATGCTTAAATATTGGGCGACCTACAAATCATTGATTTTCCATTTGGGACAAATGGAAAATCAATGAATTTAGGTGGCCCAATATCTAAGCACATTAGGGAACATGTTTTTACAAACAGTAACAATGATAAAAAGTTGGGACACTTAACATAATTACCGTCGTTGTCCTAAAAATAGAACATTTATTTGATTTTACAGTACAGTAATGAGTCCAAAAGATGCGCATGGAAAGGCTAATAGTATAGAGTCTGATCAAACTGTTTATGAACGATGCAGTCTGATCTGTGTTTAGGGTAAAAATTTGATCCTTTGGGAGCAAAGTCCACCTTTAAAGGGTAGGCACCCCTCTGGAAGGGATTCGCCGCCAGGTGAAGCAAACAGGAAGTCGCAAATGTTGTCTGCCCTCGTAAAATTCGCAGAAAACATGAGAGTGTGCCTACGAGTACGCCCTAGTAAGTTAAGCAATTTTGACAGGAGTCTCCCATTGTACATGCATGACAGCATTGTAAATAACGTTTAAATGTTGTAGAAAGGGTAAAGCAGAAGGGATACTTTTTTCACCAGATCAGACGCTGCTAACGCGGCATGTGATAAATATCTACACTGTTTGCCTTAAAAACTGGGTTTTTAAAAGATAAAATGAGCCGCAACACGAGAAAACCAACAATGTGGTTGTGCGCCCAGTGCAGACTCAGATCAGCCTGGGCATCCGCCCAGTCTGACCAGAGTCTTCGCTGTCCGCATGGAGCTAGCTTAGACCCTTAGCTATCATTAAAGCGCATAGCGAAGACTCTGATCAGACTGGGCGGATGCCCAGCCTGATCTGAGTCTGCACTGGGCGCACAACCACATTGCTGGTTTTTCTCGTGTCGTGGCTCAAAGGAATGGCAGTAGAATAAACACAACACCCCTTAAATTTGAAATGGACCTGTCCAAAGAGATAGGTAGGAGGATCCACTCATCATAAATAGAGGATCTTACATGAGTGCTCATGTATTATTGAATTTATTAAACGAGTTGGGGAAAAATATAAGATGCGAGGCTATGCCGAGCATCTTATCGTTTTTCCCCAACGAGTTTAATAAATTCAATAATACAGGAGCACGAATGCAAGATTCTATTTATCGTATGACACTAACATCGCATTTTACTAGCAAATTTTGCACTAAAACGTCATGATTCCCCATTAGAAAAAGCGACGTTTTTATGGACGTCAACGCATAACGCTACGACGTAATTTGCATAAATAATCCACTAGTAGATTATCGAATTTAATGCATGGCTTTATTACACTCTCTGATGCGACGTCATATGATTAATGGGTTAAAATAATCTGTTTCTTCTTTTCAGTAAACCCTGACAGCTGCAATAACGCTCTTGTTTCGAGGATTGTGGAACTTGCTCCAGGATGCAGCACAGATCTTAAACGCTGTGAAAGCAGACCTTGCCGGTCTGATCCTTCATCTCCCGAAGCATGCTCAGATGACAATGTATGCTGTGCAACTACTTCTTCTCAGACTATTTCCTGCAATGGTGTTGACATTCCTGTTCACGTTGTAGTCAGTTGTTCATGTTCATGCCCAGCCCCGCTTGTAACAGTCACTGGAACAGTCGTGGCGTCAGACACTGATTCACCACTTCCTGGCATTACAGTCACTCTGACAGGTGGTCTGGGCACGACAACAACAGGTTCAAATGGAGAATTCACCTTCTCAGTGGCGTCAACAGTCAGGAACTTGGTGATAAAAGCGGAAGATCCTGACGGTAACTATATTGATGCATTTAAAGTTGAAACAATACCAACCAATATACTGGATCCTGATACTGTAAACATCGTTATGGTTCGAAAGGCTCCTTTGATTCAAATAGATCCTGAAGTTGAAAACGTACTATCAGTATCAGATGACCCGACCCAGGCGAACACAGGTCCGGCTTCAATAGTTATTCCGGAAGATGCTTTCTTCAACGCCGATGGAACACCTTATAGTGGTACTGTGTCTGTAGCTCTTACGGTCCTTGATCCGCTTGATCCTGAAGTTCTAGAGATAATGCCAGGTCAGTTTGTGACACAGAATCCTTCAGGAGAGTTAGAGGTCTTGGTCACGCAAGGAGTATTTTCAATTTCATTTGAGGACGATTCGGGCAATCCGCTAATCGTAAACGATGACTTAGAGTTGTACGGTACCCCAGGTTTTGCTCTCTGGCAGTTTGATGAGATTTCTGGGACTTGGATACTTGTAAGTAATGTCCCAGGAAGGAAAAGACGACAAGTGACGCAACAAGTATTCCTTGGCAGTTTTAACCCACAAGGCGTCAATTGGTGGAACATTGACTATGTGTATTCTCAGCCGGATTGTTTTTTCAAAGTTAGAGTTTTCGATGATTCGTTTGCAGCTGCAAATGAAATCACGGGTATTATAGAACTCATTCCAACAGTGTCTCAGGTCTTAGCTTCGGGAACAGACGTAGTTAAATACTGGTTGTCTACTATGAAGACCTCGGATCCGAGATGCTTCAAAATTAAGTGTCCTTCAGACATTGCCATAGCTAGGATAAGTGTTGCTGCATTTGAAACACTATTCGGACTTTCAGGTGTTCGTGTCCCTCTCTTACCCGCTTCACTGCCAGAGTACAGCACTGGAATAAGAGATATTCTCCAGCCAACACCGTATTTCTATTCACTCCTTGAAAACGACACGACTACGATTTTCGTTAACACTCCGTCAGCAAATTCCGGTCCCTTCTACCAGACTATTGAAGATTGTTCAGCTGCAACTATAGACGATAATGCCTTCTGGTTTGCAAAAGAAGCAGAATTTGTAGAAAGTAATTTCTATGACGACTTTGAGGGACGGTGTGTAGGAAAGGCTCAAATTTACTTTGACTCTGCGACTGACGATGTGGTCGAGAATCCTGGAGGTGATATTCTATCAGCCAATTTAACTTCCCTGAGTTTATGGTCTAGTTCAAATTATGGTTTGAGAATGACTGAAATTTACGAAGATGTGACCGTGGGAGGGTACGCTTCCTGTTTTGAATACAGATGTAGTGTGGACAGCGAGAATGGCACCGACATCACTAGAATCTCGTTAGGACTATCAAGTGAAACGGGAGCTAGCTTTCAATGCTATCTTGAAGGTAGTTTTGAAGGCAGTGGTCTGCCAGCAAGAAGAAAACGTGGTAGACAAGAAATTGGACCCATGCTATATGCCCCCGTACTTGATCCTCTTCAACTGCCACCTGGATTCTTTTATGACGGCATGTCAGACGCTCAAGCAGCAGTTGATAGTTGCCTCGCAGACTCAGGAAACTATGCCGCCTACTTGTATTGTTACCCTGTCTTCAATCCAAATTTTTCCACTCCAGGAGTATAATTTGACTTCTGAATACAAAGCATTGTGTTTTTAAACGGAACTATCGTTTTTATCAACATGTTTGTCGCAATAATAGTATTTTCCGTCATCATAATATATTTTTTCTCGTACCATAAGCTCGTAAATGATATTTGAGCCGTGACACGACAAAACCAATAAAGTGACATGTGCTCCCAGCAAATACTCAGAACAGACTGGGCATCCGCCCAGTCTGATCAGAGTCTTCGCTGTCCGCATGGCGCTACTTTAGATTCTGAGCTACCCTGTAAAAACACAGGAAGACTCTGATGTGACTAGGCGGCTGCCCAGGCTAATCTGAGTCTTCGCTGGGCACACATGCCACCTATTTTGGTTCGATGGAGATGTAACCTTCATCCGCTCATCTTCTTTGTTTATATTGATCCCCTGTGGCTCAGTAAGCTGAGCGATGGCCTGCTAAACTACCAACCCGGGCTCGAATCCCGCTGGAGAAGGAATTCTTTCAAGCTTTAAAAAGGGGTTCTTTTGCACACAACATCTCATTATTATCCTACTCTCGTACCGATATGACTGAAACCCTTTTGAAAGGGACGTGAAACTCAATTATTTATACCATCCATCCATTATTGTATATATATTGTCATGCTTTAACATGTTATAGTAAGAAGAATATGTTTGATGTTTTTTGTCCAATAAAAAACTTGAGTTTTAATTAAAGACTTTGTTTTAGTTATCATTATTTAGTACATGTATATCTTTAACGCATTTTAGATTGAAAACCCATTTAAGGGACATATTCAAACCGTGCAAACCCAGTTCAGACGCCGCAGATCGCGGCATCTAGACAGGGTCTACATTGTTTGTTACAGGAATTTCCATGCAAAGTGCAATAAAATTGGAACAGTCACCCAAAACCCCTAAAATTGAAATTGGCTCGTCCCAAGAATAAGGCTGGACAAGTCCACTTGTCAGAAAAGGGTAAACAAACAATACAGTTTTCTCAGTAACCTTTATAGATCAGCTAATAAGGTGAATGGATATACCCTGAAGAGAGATCACTCTACCCTAGAAGGTTTTGCTTCCTTTCTAAATTAACCCTTTAAGTACCAAAACGAAGACGACAAAATTTACGTCTGCAAAAATTTAAAAAAAAATTACTTGTCCAAGACTTTTCATATGACAATTCAAAGACTAAAGGGCAAACAGTGTAGATCTAGATGAGGCGGCTCATGATGAGCCGCCTCATCAGGATCTACACTGTTTGCAAATTTTGCTAATTTCGTCACTGGGGCTTAAAGAGTTAAAGAAAATCTTAAAGAAAAAAAGTCTTCCAGAGCGGAGCAAGTTCTTTACTTAAGGAGGTGTCCATAATGGAGAAAGTAGGGATGCAAATACTTTCAGTTAATTTTACACCTCTTTGGAAAGAAAGGCGCTCTTCTTTTAATACATTTCCGGCATACACCTTAATTGCAAAGTAGTTGTGCCAACTGAGAAAGCAATGATCAGGAACCGAATTATTTAATTATCCTATCCTGCCCTAGACACAAAATGGGAAAAATAAGCAGTACCGACGGGACACAATGTAAAACAAGACAAACAAAAAACCTCCCATCGGGCACATGACGTCATAATAACATTGTACCGACGTCGATGCGACGTAATGACGTCATAATGACGCCAGTTTTATGTCATTTTGACGTCATGTAAGCGCGTCATTACGTCATTTCGATCTCATGTAACCGCGTCATTACGTCGCATCGACGTCAGTTCGATGTCATTTCGACGTCATGTGCCCGCTGAGCAAGAAATCAGAGGCAAGAATCACAATCATTCTAAAAGTTTAGGTCACCTTAAATTTAATGGAGATATTTTTTCTTCATGATAAGTAGCGTTTAAAAGACATATTGTGAAACTATTTTTGTTTTCCTGACCCTGTGTATCGCACACGGGTTCTTTGTTTTGATTTTCATAGCTACGAGTATCATTATTGTACATGTACAGAACACGACCTTGACAGACCTTAAAGCTTAGGTGGCCTTAACTTTAAAGAACGATTGTGATCCTGAGTCTAGATCTTTCCTCAGATGCCCATAAGACTACCAACTTCCTGCAAGAAAGTTAACTATCATAACCTTATTTTCCGCCATGTTGATCACGTGACCATGAAATGAAATTCAATCTGGCCTTTTCTGCCGCTATTTCAATGCCGTAACGTCAATATAGCAAACATCAAAAGCCAAACAAAATTAACCACAACCCAAACCAGGAAGCCTATAGGTCACAACAACTCTTGAAAGACAACAAACGTAATCGGCAGCAGAACTTTTATAAAATATCGACAGTAATATTTACTGGCGGCTAAGACTAGTTTTATGCACACACATTATGCACATACGTAAATATATACTTTTAGGGCAAACGTATTTTGTATTTTAAGCGATAAAAATACAAATTAAGATTCTCGGGAAGCGCCACAACCGCAAAACAGACACCGGAAGAAGAAGGAGAGAGGTTCATAAACGAAGTTCAAACCGTAATAGCACATTTTCGATAACAGGCCCAACGTAATAGCATACTTTCGATTACAGACACAACGTAAAAGCACTTTTTCGATAACAGGCACAGCGTAAAAGCATATTCCGATAACAGGACACAAAGAAATAGCACGTTTTTTGATAAAAGGCACAACGTAAAAGCATATTTTCGATAACAGACACAACGCTATAGCACATTTTCTATAACAGGCAAAACGTAATAGCACATTTCGATGACAGACAAAACGTTATAGCCCATTTTCGATAACAGGCTAAACGTAATAGAACATTTGGATAATAGGCACAACGTAATTGCACATTTTATATTACAGGCACAACTTAATAAAATATTCTTAAAACAGGCACAACGTTATAGAAAATTTTCAATTACAATACAATACAATACAAAAGTTTATTCAGTAGTGTAGGCCTCCGGCCCAAAATACATTACAGACATATATACAAACACAAATCAAGGAGTGACATAGTTATATAATACATTTAATATGATACTGGCTACGTGTTGTAGCTATTTCCTAAAATTTCAGCTCGCTTTTCGAAAGCCTCGACTAAAAAGTTTGAAATGTTGAAAATACTAGCTTTATCAGTGGATGACATAATTGCATGAAATAGATTCAAAGATCTGTGTGATAGCCAGCTATGATTAAAGTATATTGAACGTAAGTTTTCGTAGGTTTCACATTGGAAGAAAAATGGTATTCATCTTCGACCATGTTTGTCTGCTTCATCTGACGAAGCGAACAAAATCTCATATTTCTATCTATGCCTAAATGTCGACCATGTAGAAAAAGCATGGAACAGAATAAATATTATGAGGAAGCTTAAGTTTGAATTAGATAGGAAGTCCCTTGAAATTATTTACGTAACATTTATTAGGCCTATATTAGAATACGGAGATGTAATTTTTGACAATTGCACAAGTTACGAGAAACAGGAGCTAGATAAGATACAAACAGAGGCAGCTAGAATTGCCACTGGCACTACAAAACTAGTATCTATTGACAATCTTTACGAGGAAATCGGTTGGGATACTCTTGAGACTAGACGGAGAAAACATAAACTTACACTGTTTTATAAGATGTATCACAATATATCTCCTCCATATTTATCGTCCCTTGTTCCACCCACTGTTGGCCAAGGCACTGCATACAGTCTACGTAACGCGAATAATATTCAGACTATCCCTTCTCGCACTACTCAATACTTTTCGTCCTTCCTTCCATCAGTAATAAGAGAATGGAATACCCTACACTTTGAAAGTAGAAATAGCGATTCGGTTGATTCCTTTAAACAAACTCTTAGTGTGGGAAAAATTGCTGTTCCCAAGCACTTTTATCATGGTGATAGAAAAATGCAGATCCTCCACACACGGTTGCGCACGAAATGCAGCTCTCTGAATAATGATTTATTTCTGAAACGTATTACTGACACCCCCCCCCCCCCCTTGCCGCTGTGACAGTATTGAAAATGCTGAACATTTTTTTCTTACATGTTACCTTTATCGTGCTCAAAGAAACGAACTTTTTACTGTAATTTCTCAGTATAGTCATGTTAGCATAGACACTATCTTGTATGGCAACAGTTCTCTTTCCAAAGAGATAAACTCTATTTTGTTTGCCGCTGTACACAAATACATACATGACACTAAAAGATTCTAATATAATCAAATGTAGAAATCAAACATGCACACCATTCCAGTTATTGATACCCACAACACTAAATACAGGTTAGCAGACGACTGATTTTGATTAACATGAGCGTTGTTTAATTTCCTCCTGTATTAACCAAGTCCAAACTTGCTCTCTCTCTCTCTCTCTCTCTCTCTCTCTCTCTCTCTCTGGTCTGCTTGTTTCTATACTTCTAGTATTTCTATTTTGTTCTTTAACTTTACATATATCATATTTTGTCATATCTGGCTTACGTCATAATAGGTTACTCTTTAATTCTGCTTGTTTCTCAAACCTAATTATTTAGTTGGCATGTGAACGTAAACTACTATCAATGTCTCTGATTTGATGTATATAGCCACTTTTCTGCCATCATATATGTAAATGTATACTTGCCATAGGAGAAGAACTAAATAAGCAAGTTGCTTTCGTTCCAATCCTAGTATATTTTGTATGTTGTAATATATATATGTTATGAAAAAAGAGAAATAAATATGTTTAAACCAAATGTCGACCTTTATCTATTAACAATGTATGGCTTGAACACCTAAAATTTAGAGAAACATTTTCGAAGGTTATACGGCATATCAATTGTTAAATAATATTCAACATCAAGAGCAGATTTGAATTGTTTATATTGAGTTGATTGTGGTGAATTATGTTCATGTCTGAGTGCCATTTTTGTCGAAAACAATCATTCAATCTTACTGAAAATAACTTAATAAAAACGAAGGATTTCCGACTTCTTGTGATAGCCATGCATATCCAAAACCGTATGTAAATAAATAGTGCGAACACGAGTTACCCAATTCATTCTTCCAACTTCGTCTAGACGTTTAAGTAGTTCATAACTTTGTTTTGGGTATCTATGACGATCCATATATAGAAGTTTCAACCAATACTTGATGCACTTTGTCATATATGTAACGCAAAATGGTATTCTCTCACATTCACCAAAGGCAAACACGGTACTTGTCTGGCTCGATAAATTACAGTGTTTCTACAAAACCTTGCATGCACATGTTCTATTCTGTTCTTAAATTCGAAGCCCCATATTTCTGCACCATAGCATAGAATAGGTTTGCCCATGCTGTCAAAAAGTTTAAACATATCTTTAGGATGGAAATGACCAAATTTAGACTGATATCTAAATATACATGATGACCCGTTCAAAGCTTGTTAAGATAGCATTTCTATAGTTTTAGACGATACAAGTTTAGGAGTAGTAAGCATACCCCAATATTTATAGAAAGAAACAACTTTAATTTTCTCTCCCTTATAAAACATACTTCATTCATTTTCAAGGTACCACCGTTTCTAAAGACAACAATTTTTGTCTTATCCAAATTAATTTTCATACCAACCGCATTGCAAAATTATTCAGTACAGTTTATCAACCTTTGAAGACCCACAACTGAATCAGCAAAAAGAGCTACGTCATCAGTGAAAAGTAAAGCTACCAGTTTTTCTATTTCATCTGAAATAAAAATACCCCCATCACATTTGTTTCTCAAGTAATTTATCAGATCATTAATAAAAAGAACGAATAATATTGGACTCGTCACACAACCTTGTCTTGTTCCAACAGTACAATTAAAATATTCAAGCAGACCTGTTTCACATTGAACGCAAGATTTTAGTTTACTATACATAGATTTCAAAACTGTTGATATTTTCCCGTTAATATATTTCCTTGTTAAAGCATCCATAACTTATCATGCTGGATACTATCGAAAGCCTTTTGGAAATCGATGAAAATGCAGTAAAATCTACCACGTGATTTAGAATATATTTTTGTATAAGGGCTTGTAGTACAAAAATATTATCAATAGTAGAATGATTTTTACGAGAACCTGCTTGCGATTCATCGACTACGTTATGATTTTCACTCCATTTCGTTAATCTCATACATAGGATATTAGAGAATATTTTACCTAAAAAATCTATGAGCGAAATGCCTTTAACATTATTTGGGTCAAATTTCGAGTTTCTTATACATTGGGCTAATTATACTTAAACACCATGGGTCTGGAAAATTACCTGTATCAAGAATCTCTTTAAAAAGTGCACTTAGAAAAGGTACAATATCGTCGCTAACATATTTGTACATTTCTAAACAAATGCCGTCCTCCCCTGGTGACCGGTTTAAACTTGAATTATTTATACTAGATAATATCTCAGCATCTGATATAGGTATATTGAGTTCATCGGCGTTATTATCCGTTACAATGTTTCGTAGTAAATTTTCATTATTATCATTAGTATCATGTGTAATGTTCAATAAATCTTTGAAATAATTGTACCCCTCGTAGCTCTTTATACCACTGCCTGCTTTTGACACTTGTGCCGCTTTCTTTTATCATTTTCCAAAATAGTCTAGGGTTTGTTCTAGATTCGACTAGTCTATTCTGTTCTTAGCGGCAGTATCAGACTTTTTCTTTCTTTGCATACACTTGTAAGCATTTCGTTTCATTAAATAATCTTCCAAATCCGTAGCATCATTATTTATTCTATATTTTCGTAGTGCAATATATTTATTTCGTTTACTTTCTTCACACTCATTATCCCACCAAGGTGGTTGACTTTCTAAATTAGATTTATAACTCTTACTTTTCATACCTAATGCAGATTTTTGAAAAACTTCCACAAACTTTGATAATAATGAAACAACATTTTCTGACGGATTCATCTCGGCCTGCTCATTAAAATCTTTAAAGTTTTCCTTAAACCTATCAATATACTCATCTTTTAATTCGGGTTTCCATTTATATTTAACCCACTGCCTCAAAGTCTTGTTTTGTTGATTCATGTTTTCGTTAAATGCTGAGAACGAAAGAGTACAATGCAGAGGAAAATGAACCGAGTAATCAAAAGTATCAACATCGAAACTTGTTATAATGTTAAACAGGTTAGAAGACGCTTTCATATAATCGACTAGCATAGAACCGTTATTGGCGGTACAGGTTATGTTACCATCTACATCATCGAATAAACGACCGTTCAGAACGTGCATGTCAAAGGTACAACATGTATCGATAAGGGAAAGACCAAAATTAGTGTATGTATCTTTATCCTTTGTGTTTCGTGGTAAGTTAAAATAATCAGAGGGGTATTCTATATCATCCCCAAAAACGTATTGTATATTATCATCAGGTATGTAATCTAGGAAATCTTTTATTCTTGAATTGAAGTCCCCCGCTAAAAATAATTCGGCATTCGGATATGCAACAACAATCCCCCGCTAAAAATAATTCGGCATTCGGATATGCAACAACAATATCATTCAGTTTATCAGACAGTATTTCAATTCCATCGCCCTCCGTATCAGTATAAATAGGCGACTCTTCCGGTCCGACATATGCAAATAATAAAATAATATCCCCGGATCTATCAAAATCACGGCCGTTTACCAGCAAAACAACACATTCATTAAATTTATCATAAATGCGTTTGGATAATCCCCTTTTAATCAAAACACTTTTAACAAACACAGAAACACCTCCTGAACCTCGCTTTGCATTCAATTTCTTCGGTCTTAAAAAATCAAAGTTTGTATATCCTTCAATGAAATTATCAAAATCATTTGCCGACACACACCGTGTTTCAATCAAACCAATGATACCAAATTTCTTATAGTACGATTGGAAACTGATGTCATTTTTGTACTTTTGTAAGCCCTCTATGTTCCAAGAACAAATTTTCAAATCAAGGATACTAGAAACGGGCTCAGGTGTGTTTTCAACCTGATTTATAGTTGGATTAACGTTAATTACTGTCATTTCACTATCACTTCCCTCAATGTTTCTACCCAGACCAGCGCTGTTATTACTAGAGCTTCGGCCACAGTCCTATTTATCACTAGGCACGGGGCGTTTTTTACAAGGATCATACATGTATCCATCTCCATTTACTACCAGTTTATCGTATTTCAAGTATGTTCGATGTCCGTCTTTGATCGCCTTTTGTAAGAACGGAATGAGAGATGACCTATCTTTAGCTACTCTTTCTTGAAAATCTTCACTCACTCTTACTCTTTTCGTTTGATCAGTTTCGGTATCTTCCTGATTTTCATTCTGGTTTGTTTGGTCGTTTTCGCTATTCTCAGGCCGAACCACCTGTTTGCGTTTTTCACGATAAGCACTCAGTATTTTATCTTTATCCTTATAGAAAGAAAATTTTGCGATAACTGGTCGTGGTTTAAACCTTCCAGGAAGTCGATGAGCTCGTTCAATCTTTTTATTAGATTCATCAAGTTCTAGTTCGGTGCTTATATATTCTCGGATCTTTTGCTCGGATTGGTCCCATGTCTCGTTAGGAGATTCATCAATGTTGAAAAATTTCAAATTCTCACGTCGGAATTGTGCTTCAAGTTTTTTGCTTTTTAACTGATTCTTTTTTGTTTCAACTTTGAGCTCGTCAACAGAAGCTAATAGTTCTGAAACTTCCTTTGTCAGTCGTTTATTCTCATCTTTCAAAAAAGCATTATCCTTTTTCAATTCATTTACGGACTTTTGGAGAGTGTCACATTTTCTATTAAGACCTTTCACCATTTGATGAGCTTCAAGCATAATTTGGTTTGTATCAATCTGACCACTAATTATATCCGTATCGTTGTCAACACCCGAGGCAGCAGACTCATAGTCGTTATTGTCATTGCCGTTAGTTTCGTCTCGAATTCGAGACGGTTCTGACCTAGAAGTACTCGGCCGTACACCTGCAGAATCGCTAACGGATTCTGGCCGTTGACTACTGTATAACCATGAGCTAATGGAGTTCTGCTGCTCGCTCTGAGAACTTTGTAACCTCGCAGACCGTCGTGCTGAAGCATTATAGTCCGGTGTTTCACTAAAAATATCAGACCCTCGGCCAAAACCTCCACGCCCACTTTCTCGGCTACTGTTCACAACTTTAGCACGTCCATTATTACCTCTCGTATTTTGTGGCCCGGATTAGGCTCAATACACTGAGCAAGCAACAGTATAAGCAACACAACACGTATGCTGAGTGAAACATACTTTAATTTTATAGTTTTTAAACGGGTAGTACGTTTTACTGGTTGGCTGAAAGTCCCTATTCTACAACGCCACAAGCAAATGTCTATTCCCATGATTAGGACCAACTAGGACTACACAAGTAACATCACTCGAAGCACTGTTCATGTGCCTATATAAACTCATAATACGAAGATCACGATACGTTGACAATTGCAGATATACATAGCTTATATAACCAACATTTTCAATAAAGTTATTATACGCCAACTTTGTCTATTAAATGAGTATAATTGAAGAGCACGATATCCCAACTTGTCATCCACTAAGCTTGTGGTATGTTGGCTTCCTCGACACACAAGAATAATAAATTTCTTCAACTCTCATTACCCGGAGTAAAAAGTAAACATATTCCAAGGGATGTCACTCCTCAGTATACAGACACAACGTAATAGCACATTTTCGATAACAAGTACAACATAAAAGCACGATTTCGATAACATGCACAACGTAGTAAAACATTTTTGATAAAATGCAAAACGTTAAAGCATATTTTGATAGCAGGCTCAACGTTAGAACATTTTTGAAAACAGGTACAACGTAACAGCACTTTCTATAACAGGCACGATGTAGCAGCACATTTTCGATAACAGGCACCACGTAATAGCATATTTTTGATAACAGACAGAACGTTTTAGCACCTTTTCGCTAACAGGCACAACGTTATAGCACATTTCAATAAAAGACTCGACGAAAAGCACATCTTTGGTGAAAGGCACAAAAACACCAAAAGCATACAAAACACATAAAGCACGTTAAACTTCGTCTGAGCAAGCCAAAACGTCAAAGCAAATCTTTGATAAAAGGCACAACATTATCGCACATTTTTTATAAAAGTCACAATGAAACAGCATATTGTAATAACAGGCACAACGTTATAACACATTTTCGATAGCAGGCATAACACTTTAGCACATTTTCGATAACAGACACAACGTAATAGCGCATTTCGATAACAGGCACAAGGCTAAAGCCAATTTTCGATAGCAGGTCAATCGTAATGTACATTTTTGATAAGAGGCACAACGAAATAATATATTGTTGATTACAGATACAACGTAAAAGCACATTTTCGACAGCAGGAACATCGTAATGTACATCTTCAATAGCAGGCACAACGTTACAGCACGTTTTCGATAGCAGGCACATCGTAATGTACATTTCCGATAACAGAAACAACGTTACAGCACGTTTTCGAGAACAGGCACAACGAAATAATACATTTTTGATAACAGATATAACGTAATAGCACATTTTCGATAACAGGCACAACATAATACACATTTCGATAAAAGGCACAATGTAATAACAAAATGTCGATAATAGGCACATCGAAATGTACATCTTCAATACAGGCACAACGTTACAGCACACCTTTGATAACAGGAACAACGTTAAAGCACATTTTCAATAATAGGCAAAATGTAATAGCATATTATCGATAACAGGCAAAACGTAATACCACATTTTCGATAACAGGTACCACGTTAAAGCACATATCTAATTATAGGCACAAAACATCAAAAAGCATGCAAACACATAAAGCACGTCAAACATTATTTTTGCAAACCAAGGGTACTAAGTACATAAATACAAGTATACAACAATAGTATTGTTATATATTTTTGGCTATCTTTTTGCAGAAGCGTGAGTTGGGAAAGGAACTGCAAGTTTATCAGATGTGACTATATTTTTCGCATAGCATGGCTCAATGATCAATACTGGAATCATACTGCATAGCAGGGGATACAACTTCAAGCTTACAGTATTCAAAGTTTTTCGAGCAGTGACTTCCCAGTGTCTTGGTGTTTTTGTTTTTTATTGTGCAAATTGGAAACACAGAACTACTGTTCCCTACGTAGGTAAGGAACAAAGTTGACTTTGTACCCTTGGCTAACGAACATGGTAAAGCAGCAAGTCTTACCTATTTGCTATTTTAAACTAAAATAGAACAAAAGAGAAAGCAAAGTGAGCAGATATACAAGTGATAACACTGCCAGTATTACAACAAAGAGGATCCGCATATAAAAAAAAAACGCCTTGTAAAGGTCAGTAACAAAGATTCTAATTTAACTAAAGCCTGTGTGCCACGATTATATCCAAAATTGTACGTATAAATTAGCTCATTTCCTAATTAAGATAATTAAAGACCCGTTATGTCCTAATTAAGATAATTAAAGATTATCAATATTTTAAATAAAAGTTGCATTTATTCAAAATACATGTATATAAAATGCATTAGTGATGCGTTTCTGATCTTTCGTGTGGACTCGATAAAAACACATTCATCAGAACCAAGTCACATCGCAAAGACAAACAGAAAAAAAAGAAAGAAAGAAAATTTCTGAGCCGCGACATGACAAAACCAACAATGTGGTTGTGCGCCCAGCGCAGACTCAGATCAGCCTGGGCATCCGCCCAGTCTGATCAGCGTCTTCGCTGTCCGCATGGAGGTATCTTAGACCCTTAGCTACCCTTTCAGCACTTAACAAAGAGTCTGACCCGACTAGGCGAATGCCCAGGCTGGTCTAAGGCTGCGCTGGGCGCACAACCACATTGTTGGTTTTCTCGTGTCGCGGCTCAAATGTTTACTCATTAGGTTATTCCACGAGCTCTTTTACTTCAAAGCAAAAAAAGTACAAAATGGTTTACATAAATGAGCCGCGACACGAGAAAACCAACAATGTGGTTGTGCGCCCAGCGTAGACTCAGATCAATCTGGGCGTCTGCCCAGTCTGATCAGAGTCTTTCCTAAGCGCTTTAAAGGTAGCTAAGGGTCTAAGCTACCTTCATGCGGACAGCGAAGACTCTGATCAGACTGGGCGGATGCCCAGGCTAATCTGAGTCTGCGCTGGCCGCACAACCACTTTGTTGGTTTTCTCGCGCCGCGGCTCAAATGTTTTACATAAATACAAGTATACAACAATAGTATTGTTATATTTTGGCTAACTTTTTGCAGAAGCGAGAGTTGGGAAAGGAAATGCATGTTTATCGGATATGACTATTTTTCCGCATATCATGGCTCAATGACCAATACTGGAATAATACTCTATAGCAGGGGATACAACTTCAAGCTTTCAGTATTCAAAGTTTTCGAGCAGTGACTTCCCGGCGTCTCGGTATTTTTGTTTTTATTGTGCAAATTGGAAACACAGAATTATTGTGGACGGATGCATCTCCATGTTTTTAAAGCATTTTTGAAGAGGGAATAGATTTTATGACTTGCTGTTCCTTTATTTGGCTTCTTGAACTATGAAGTCCTGCACCTGTTCCAAAGACGACAGAGACTTTCTAGAAGGGGCTGTATCTTTATAGGAGAAAATTTGCTCCCAAGGGAGCAAATTGTTTCCTTCAAGGGTTTACCCCATTTGAGAAGGTGGGCAAGAATGAAAACGACAGAGCTGCTTCCACTGAAAGTGTCATCCATTTAGGGAATAACTGAGATCAAAATTGTCACTTGGGAAGACTAATCCAAGGGCGTAGCTACGTATACGGCAAATACGCAAGTGCGTATTGAAATTTTGTCAAAATTGACAAAATTTCAAAACGCACCTGCATATTTGCATGCTGAAATTTTATAAATTAGACAAGATTTCAATACCAATTACCAAAGTGGCTGAAATACTAGCTTTCCTTTCAAGAAGTAGAGCATAAAACATGGTTGTGCGTATCATGAAATTGCCGCTAGTTACGCCCCTGTAATCGTCGGTTTTATGGTCGCAAATTGCGTTTTACGGTGACGAGTCAGCGGAGCCGTAAAACGCAATATGCGACCATAAAACCAACGATTTAGTTCCCCAAACTATACGTTTCGGTACAGTTATCCCGATTCTAACACAGTTTATCATATTTCGCCTTTTAAAGTCTACAGCTTTACAGCAACAGCGAGCGCTTTCAGCAGAGTAAAACCATACGTCAGCCGATGAGAAGCGACGTGCTTTAAAGACGTCGCGTTTGCGACAGTATATCGCATAATAGGATAAAACTGTCGCAAATGTAGCATTATATTTGTAAGTGCCTTACGATTATCAGTATATACCTTTGTAGGGCAAGCCAAAAGCGCAATAAGCATTTAATCACAGCTTTGAAAACTTTATACCTAGGTCTAAGCTTCAATAGTGTCTGCGTTTGCTGACGGGTGATTGTGACATGGTTTCAAGAAGCAAAATTGACGGTAAAGTTGTTTCGTGTAAACTTTTTTTTCAGCCCGCTTTGAGAAAAAAAAATTCTTCTGACAGTTGCACTAGACATCATGTAAATAATTTTCTTGGATCCAGTTTACATATTTCCATGTTCGTGTTGCCAATTGATTTCTCTTGCCAATGCTCATGCTCGTCTCGTGTCCCTAAAATAGCTCCAACGAACTTGGTATTACATGTATGAATTATAAATCGTACTTACCTGCATCAAGATTGCAACACCCTGAAATGTCTATCTTTTTTTTTTTTTTTTTTGTCTTTGTCAGAGCTTATAACATTGTAATACATTTTATTTCCAAAAGGAAAAAAAAATGAGTTATAGAACAATCGGCGACTTAGTTTGATCTCGGCCACGAAAACGACAAATATAAGGTCAACTCATTGAATCGATAGTATAAAGTCTTTTAAAATGTAGATTTACATCGCAATCTGCTATTTTTAAGTAACTAAGAATTGTCCCACATCGAAGTGCTTGAACGCACGCGCAGGTTCCAGCCATTAGGTAATAAACGCATCCTACATCCCAACGCACACACTGAGACATCGAATTGACGTTGCAAAGACGTCGATGCGACGTCATTACGTCGCATCGACGTCTGTACAGCGTCATTTCGACGTCATGTGCTTGGTGAGATGGCACAATTCAAAATATCCAGCAATGCTCGGTACTTCGTTTGGTTTGATCCTTGACAATAAAATCTGTGTTTTGTGACTGTCTTTCAAATTATGAAAAGCGATATTTCAAGACAAGGTTTGTTTTGTTTTATCTACGCTGACGGCAGCTGCTTAGTGCTGGTAAGTGCGGAGATGTGGATATAATAGGTGTAAAGTAGCAATACCATGTTTTAAAGAGTACAGAGGCCCGGAGGTTATAAAACTTGAGTACATTCTCAAACTCAAAATAAGGCACATTGATTGGTTGCTCGGAAGCAGCCAATCAGTGTGCTTTATTTTGAGTTTGAGATTATACTCAAGTTTTATACCTCGGACTCAGGTTTCAAGGCGAATAGGTTTAACTCGATACTTCAGTCACATTTCATTCGAACCTTGCTGAAAATATTTTAGCATGACTATTATTGCTAACAGTGTAGAAAAATTATGCATTTGTCATAAAATACATTGCGATAAAAAATATGGCATCCGTATACTCCCACACTATTTCTTTCTTTTAAAATGCTTTCTCTGCTGCAAACAAAAGTACGGCATCGCAGGTCTAATGTATATTTCTGTCAACATAAATGTATGTTATGAAATACATCGCTGTTTTTGCAGAGACAAAGTGAAAAAAATATTAATCGTGACGAAAGAGACGTCATGTTTATAGTTAGGAACAATCTAGAAAGATGGCCTACAATAATATCGACAGAACAATAAAATTATTCCTTACATTGTTTTTGCATGACAAAGTCTAGTAAATCTTTTCTAAACCCACGGGAACAATAAGCTTAATGCGTCATTTTATGTTCATGGCGTATAAAATTGCAAATGATAAAGTATCAAAGGCTGTTATGATGTAGCATCAAAATCATAATATGTGCTTGAGCGACGTCGTTAGAATAACAGAGTCCTGGCCACTATAAGTGTTATTCTTTGAGTGCTATATAATTCCATGGCTCCAGTTACTGTTCGTCCTGCTTTTAGCTGCATTTTTCTACGAGACATTCGCTGGTATTTTAATACACAATACCCCATGGGGTCTCTAGATTTCTTAGCGATAAGCAAATGGGGACTGTTGAAGCGGTTCAGGACGAAGACACAGATAATTTTCTTTCGCGTTTTGTGACTGTAGACGATCTTCGACATATAATTTTCTTTCGCGTCTTGTGACTGTAGATGATTTTCGACAGATAATTTTCTTTCGCGTTTTGTGACTGTAGATGATCTTCGACAGATAATTTTCTTTCGCGTTTTGTGACTGTAGATGAGCTTCGACAGAAAATTTTCTTTCGCGTTTTGTGACTGTAGATTAACTTCGACAGATAATTTTCTTTCGCGTTTTGTGACTGTAGATGACCTTCGACAGATAATTTTCTTTCGCCTTTTGTGACTGTAGATGATCTTCGACAGATAATTTTCTTTCGCGTTTTGTGACTGCTGATGAAACTTGTTTTCATTACCATTAGCCAGTAAGCAAAGCTTAAAATCGTTAGCGGATAGGAACAAGTCAACGGATAGGGCCCAAGGGTCTTCAATTTTTTTTTTGATGATGGTGCGCTGGTATGCCCAAGGTTCTTCATTTTTTTTTTTTTTTTTTTTTTTTTTTTGATGATGGTGCGCTGGTATGCCGTTTTGCTTCATATATTATGCTGGAGGGAAAAGATGAGATCGATCTCGGCAAGAAGAAAGGTGGGCAGGCTATTTGTCGACGCGCCTTCGTATGCAAGTCATTTCAAGGGGGCCTCGAAATAAGTCAGATGATTATCTAAAGACTATCAAAGAATCAGATCTTTGCTTTAGGTATATGGTATACTGCCGTGTTAATCGTCGTGTTAATGTGACTGAGTACCATTTATGCAAAAAGTACAACTTCCCGGTGACTTCCTATATGCTTCGGGCCCTGGAGGACGAAGACCTTCTGAAAGTGGGTCAAACTCTTTGAGGGAGCAAATTCATTTCTTTAAGAGTCGATTCCAATTCAAAAGGGAGGCGAAAATGGAAATGACAGACAGAGTTGGTTTCCCTGAAAGTGCACCCATTCACATTAAACCATCTATATAAGCGGTTCAGAGTGTAAATCCTATGGCCAACAAGACCAGAAGATACAAAAAAATAAATAAATAATAATCATAATAATAATAATCGGTTATGGTGCAACAGTAGTTAAAGTTACTGTTATGACAGACGCTTCATTTCATTTCTTTACTTTTTCATGTTTTTTAGTCAAGTTTTCTTGCATCCTCACTTTCTAGGCTTTAAATTTATATTTAGCCTAAAGGCCTATAATTCCAAACTGAACTTAACGTTTTCTGCGGTTAACTAGATTGGATAAATCACATTAGGCGCGACAGGATAAAACCAACAATGTGGTTGTGCGCCCAGCGCAGACACAGATCATCCTGGGCACCCGCCCAGTCTAATCAGAGTCTTTGCTGTCCTCGTGAAAGTAGCTTAGACCCTTAAGTATCTTTTAAGCGCTTAAAAAAAGACTCTGATCAGACTGGGCAGATGCCCAGGCTGATCTGAGTCTGCGCTGGGCGCACAACCACATTGTTGGTTTTCTCGTGTCGCAACTCAAATTTATTATTAGGCAACTACAGGATATAGCTGAGACAAAACTGAACGTAACAGGAGAATGAATCAATTTTTGTGACAGTTTGTGTAACAGAATGGCTGTAGCGGTGACTATTAATTCAATATGATGTGACAGGAGGCTTAATCCAATATCGACCAACAAAACTAAGGTTAAAATGTTAGCGTATATGTTCTAGGTATTGGAACTGGCATATAAAAGTCCTTTAAATGAGCAAATTTATTCAGAACATATAAAACATTTGCCAATACAATAATGGCAATTTTGATCCAATACCGAATAGCAATATCGCAAAAACCGTTTTCGTTGTTTTATCTTTTCAATGACGTTAGCTTTTCTTTCTTTCTTTCTTTCTTTCTTTCGATAACTACATGGTCTGGATATGGTCCAGTAATAGTCAAATTTTGTGCAGATAGAGAAAATGAATGAGATCACGATGGAATGAAAAAATTGCGAAGGCTAAACGAGTTTAGAAAGTTGCGCGGGCACATGCACACGAATGTTGTGATATAAGCTCCCGATGAACACCACCACCGGATTATCGACCTAAAGTGTTCTTACAGGGGTAACTTCGCACTGTTCGGAGCTACATGTACGCTTGCATGCCGCCATTTTCTGCCTTGTAATGTCAAACTGGGTCCGAAGTTATAAAACGTGTATAATCTCAAACTCAAAATAAAGCACACTGATTGGCTGCTTCCGAGCATGTGCTCGGAAGCAGCCAATCAGTGTGCTTTATCTTTAGTTTGAGAATGTACTGAAGTTTTATAACCTCCGGGCCTGATTTTGAAATTTTTGTGGTTAAACCAAAAAACGATATGGCCGAAACAAAACTGAACTTTACAGGAGAATGAATCAACTTTTGTTGCATTTTGTGTAACAGAATAGATGTAATCTAAATTAATGTGACAATAGAGTCAATCTAATACCGATCAAGGGAAATAAGGCATGGAGGTTATAAAACTTGAGTACATTCAGAACACTGATTGGCTGCTTCCGAGCACATGCTCGACAAGTTCAAACAATATTCCGTGTACTTTTCCTTTGTTTGACGTTCTTTACACCTGAAAATATTCTAATGATGCATGATAAATAGAAAACCATTTAATGGAAAGCCTCGCCATTCCGACGCTGTTTCTGGTCTCGCCTAAGACACTTGACATCAAAAGACACTAACATGGTTTTCTCGACCAGAAACACGTCGGACTGGCTGGCAAGCCTTGCCATTCCGACACTGTTTCCGGTCTCGCCTGATAAATTTGATATCAAAAGACACTAACATGGTTTTCTCGACCAAAACCACGTCGGACTGGCTCGGCAAGCCTCGCCATTCTTATGCTGGATCTGGTCTCTCCTGATAAACTTGATATCAAAAGACACTAACATGGTTTTCTCGACCAAATACACGTCGGACTGGCTCGGCAAGCCTCGCCATTCCGACGCTGTTTCTGGTCTCGCCTGTTAACTTGATATCAAAAGACACTAACATGGTTTGCTCGACCAGAAACACGTCGGACTCGCCATTCCGACGCTGTTTCTGGTCTCGTCTGATAAACGTGATATCAAAAGACACTAACATGGTTTTCTCGACCAGAAACACGTCGGACTGGCTCGGCAAGCCTCGCCATTCCGACGCTGGTTCTGGTCTCGCCTGATAAACTTGATATCAAAAGACACTAACATGGTTTTCTCTATATACCTTGTGGACTCTTCTATTTTTATATATCGCATGAGTCCATTTGTCATTTAAGGGAGTTCAGTATGACTATCTGCATTGTATATATTGCCTTTTACAAAAGGAATACTCATTTCTACCTTATGTAAACAGTGTAGAGCCTGATCAGACGTGGGTCTGCACTTTTTGTAAATGTCCCTTAAATAGGACACTAGGCGCAAATGGGAAACTTAAAGTTTAATCAAAAAATGCTGTTTTCGAGCTGACTTGTCATTCGACCCCTCCTGTTTATGATTTAGTATACTCAATAATTACATTGGGGTTTGATATGATTATAGTATGATTTTTACCAAATCAGTTGCTATCTTCTGGGAAATTTATCACCACAAACTAGCATGTCTCTAGCGATCAATAGATGTCACCAGCGTAAGGCTTCATCCAACAAATCATTCCGCACATAAGAAAAACTTGCTTAAAATGCGTTGATAACGAGTAAAGCCCAATACTAGTGTCCATATTTCCTTACCACCTCTATTTCTGTTTATGGACATATTCTAAATATGAACAATAATTATTTAAAGGAACAAGATATACAGATTAGCCAAGTGACTCAGGCCTTTGATGCTGCATAAGTTTCAGGTAATATTTCCCATGCTGACGCTCTAGTCTGTAGCAGACTCGTTCCCTGTTACTGTATCGGCTTTTATGCTTGTTTTGATAGAAACGGGAACCGGACAAGAGGTCTGCGATTGACAGGCTTTCGTGTTAATGCACATTTATACGGTTCGATTGGTGACAATTGCTGGAAGCATGTATTGAGAGCTTAATTGTAGTACAGAATCAACAAGTATTGTGGCACTGAATCAACAAGTATTGTTTAGAGACTAATCAAATTGCAGGAATATGCTATTATATCAATAAAGAAATGGGTATTTAGATTTTAAAAAGTACTGAAACATTTTTGGATGTTGAAAATTAGCGGACTTTTCAGTGTAAGGTAGGAAAGTTTTATTTCTTTTTGTTCGCCATTTTAAACCAAACAATAAATGACAGACTTGTTTGAGGAGCAAGTTTAGAGCCAGCTCAGACTGCATTTAGAGCTTTGTCTGTAATGTCTGCACTTAAACCTGAAAGCTCCAAATAAGCAAACGACAAAATTTACTTCTGCAAAATTTGAAAATATATTTCGTCCTAGCTATACCATATTGAGAATTTAAAAAAAGTAGAGGGCAAACAGTATATACCCAGTCGAGGCGTCTCGTTATGAGCCAGCTTACCTGGATATTTTCTATTTGAAAATTCAAGTATCTTCGTTTTTGGGCTTTTTGGAAGCGCGTATTTGGAGTTAAATTGTAGAACAGAATCAACAAGTATTGTTTCGAAACTAATCAAATTGCAGGAATATGCTGTCATATCAATAGATAAATGGGTATCTAGAATTTGCAAAGTATTGAAACATTTTTCGGATGTTGAAAATTAGCGGACTTTTCAGTGTAAGGTAGGAAAGTTTTATTTCTTTTTTTTTTTTTGTCATTTTCTGCCAAAATGTAAGGGACATACTTGTTTGAGGAGCCAGTGTTGAGCATGATCAGACTGCACTTAGATTTGTGTCTGCAATGTTTGCACTTAACCATGAAAGCGCCAAAAAAGCTGACGACAAAATTTGCTTCTGCAAAATTTGAAAATATGTTTCGGTCTTCATGTAGCTACATGTCTATTATATTAAATTATGGCTAACAGTGTATACCTAGATGGAGCGGCTCATCATGAGCTGCCTCATCTGGATATATACTGTTTGCAAATTCAAATATTTTCGTATTCGCTATAGGCGTTGGGAGCATGTACATGTATCGAGAGCTTAATTGTAGTACAGAATCAAGAAGTATTGTGGCACTGAATCAACAAGTATTGTTTAGAGACTAATCAAATTGCAGGAATATATTGTTATATCAATAAAGAAATGGGTATTTAGATTTTGCAAAATATTGAAACATTTTTGGATGTTGAAAATAAGCGGACGTTTTAGAGTAAGGTAGGAATGTTTTGTTTTAATTTAGTTTATGGGTAAAACTTGTTTCAGGAGACAGTGCACAGCCAGTTCAGATAGGACTCTTAGATCTAGATCTGCAATGTTTGTAGGTCAGCTGACTGTGTTATAAACTGGACAAAATAAGGCAAGACCATAGGCGCAAAGTTAAAGGCTGGAAAATGTTTAGGCTTGTGTTTGCAAAACAATGAACGGTAATTGAAATTAAAAGCATCACTATTGTTTTACAAAGCATGTCAACAGTAACTTCATATAGTTTCAATGGAAGCTTCTGGTATACAAATGTATTTTGTAACATTTAAATTACCCGCATTTTCGAAAATTTTACCATAGAACTAACTGAGTGAGTGACAATCCAAACCTATCTTCAATTCTCCGGATCTCAGCACACATGAATAAGCAAGAGGCAAGCACAGTGCATGTTGGGGATGAGATGTTTTTGTTTCTTCGGTGAAATCTTCGTCCGAAATTTTTTTGATGCAGTATAATGCTATTATTAATCAATAATTAATTATTAATCAAATGCAGGAGAATTTATCTCAATGGAGAAAATGGATGGGACTCTAACTGCTCTTGACCAGTTTATAACATCTTCTGACAAGGCCAAAGAATTTTTTTAAATGAGCCGCATCATGTGATTTCCAATAATGTGGCATAGGTGGCAAGCAAACGCTCTGATCAAACTGCACATAAGTGCAGTTTGATCAGAGTCTTCGCTTGTCACGTCAGCCTTCTATGGAATTGACCCAAGCCATCGAGCCAACAGTGAGGTCTCTGATTACCCATGCATAGCTAAGGAGGATGATATGAATATCATATGACAAAATTGCCATGTTGTTGGAAATCAGATGATGTGGCTCAAATATAATGTGACTGAATACTCATTCGGTTGGAGAAACTCAACCGTTTTCTTTTTTGTCTCCTGTTTCAATCAGGTCAACCCTTATAAGACAGACTTTCCCAGGAGCAAATTCCTTTCTCTTAGAGTAGACCTGTTTTGCAATGCCTTCTTCGGCCTCGGAAGCAAACAGGAAGTCAGAAAATTAATAAAGCGGAAAAGAAGACTTTATCTCCATCGAGGACGAAGCCAAAAACGAAAACTGCAAGGCTGAATCCTTTGAATGTGTACCAATGTATTTATCTACCTTCTAAACGATTTTCAAAATTTATGAAACTTTAACGTCATCTCTTTCCTGATGCCCTTGTCTGTCTCGTTTCTCAAGACACAGGGTTTGAGGTGGTTCGGTGTGTGTGTGTTGAGGGGGGGGGGGGGGGGAGGGGGGACGCCTGCGCTCTTTCAGGTAGGCGTCTTTTACCTGATTACCTGATGTCTCCAACTACTGTGTCTCGCGAATATAATGTGGCTCGGAGAGGGCTGCACGTTGCCTGCCGAGACATTCCCATCACCTTTTTTCAAATTATAGGGGTTAAGCGACACTGACGAAGAAATGCGCGCCTGTTGCACTAAAATTGGTATAGTTACGTTTATTATATTTACAAATATAGTAGATATTTGCATCTAGAAGCCATCTTTCTTCTGCAAATCTTTCTGTTTTCTCCACGGCACAAGCATTGCATATACTGAAAGTACTCGTTCATTCGAAAACATACAAGACGTCTTTCTGTAGACAGAGCATATAGATTTATTCTCCACGAAGGTCGAAGACTGCCCCAAAGGCATTGTATTTATTTTATATTAATCGTGTCTAAACTATGTTTTTCTCGCTCCCTGTAATAATCTCTGAGTCGTGTAAAATGTTTCAGACTTATAAAACACGTACTACTGTTTATAAAAAGGCTTTATTCTGATAGAATGACTCCTAAACGTACATTCCATAACACAAAATAAAAATGAGAATGTCACAATCACGAAGCACAGTTTCACATACATGTAAAAGTAAAGAAACGGACGGACAACACGTACATACTCGTAATACTGACGAAAGGAATACAGAGAACAACAGATGCGCCGCCTCGGAATGGTTAATTGTCAAAAAGAAATAATCGTTTAAACGAGGTTTTAATGGAGCTAAAAGATCATAAAGTAAAGCTCAGAGAGAGAGAGAGAGAGAGAGAGAGAGAGAGATGAGGCTGTTGAATACTAAGTGACCACAATGATAGATTCGCACCCCGCAAATCAAAATCCGTCAAATGACACCAAAATAGAAAGAATGTCAAATAGAGTGGGTAACATTTGGCATTACGCAAACTGCGCAACCAACGCATGAACCAACTATCCCCAACAAAATCTGGTTAGGACAGTCATGCGAGATTGCGATTCTCGCGTAGTATAACCAGGCCCAGAAGTTATAAAACTTGAGTACATTCTCAAACTCAAAATAAAGCACACTGACTGGCTGCTTCCGAGCAGCCAATCAGTGTGCTTGATTTTTAAAGCACACTGACTGGCTGCTTCCGAGCAGGAAGCAGCCAATCAGTGTGCTTGATTTTGAGTTTGAGATTATTCTCAAGTTTTATAACCTCGAAACCAGACTGCACAGAAACAGCATGACGTTGTTCCACGTATTCATACAAAATGTGGATATATTAATGTCACTTGTTGGAGACATTTGTAAATAAAACCTCGAAGGTTACTTGGTGAATCACTTTATCAGGAGCTGCATTTTCTCAATCTGTGTGTGTGTGTGTGTGTGTGTGTGTGTGTGTGTGTGTGTGTTTCAAATATACATTCCATTCACTCAAGCCGGGCCGGGTAGCGCAATCGGTAGGGCACCTGACTCGTAAGTCAGAGGTCCTGGGTTCGAATCCCGGTCTGGCCACATACTTTCGTTTCTCCTTCCGCTGATTCAAGAAGGGCAGTTGTCAGTTACTGGCGAAAGTATGTGCACTTAGTACTGGTTAACCGCTTAGGAGGTCTAAGCCTGCCCAGGAATAGTGTGGTTAGGTTAACTGACCGTCCCGACATGACCTTAGTTGTTTACCGTGGACGTTAAGCACCAGATCAACCAACCATTCACTCAAATGGACTTTTAATTCAGTAGGTGAAAAATTAGTTGCTGGTGGTGGTGTATTTTTTTCCAGCTTTGTGAAGTTTCGGTATTCAGATTGTGGAGCTGTTTTCAAAGTACAATAAAAGTGGAATTTTAGTTTGGATCCTTTTTGATAAAGGCATGGAGGTAGAAAAAACTGAAGTAAAGGGAATGTTTATATTGTTAAAGGAAACTTTGTCGAAATATCTCTACTAAGCTGATAAGTCAATATTAAAACACAGAATGACTGTAAACTCTGACTTTGCTAGCCTTTACAAGCCGTCAATACTAGGAAAAATGCTTATATATAAGAAATATGAGACTCAGTTATTTTTCGTTTTGCCTCATTATTGATATTGTTCTACGATGAGTAGGGTCAAGTCAGCTAATTTCGGACAGCAGGTAAAGTCGGACAGTAACATTGTTTCCTTTATATGTCAGTTGTTTGGAATTAAAACAGAAATAACTGGGCAAACAGTGAAAATCCTGATGAGACGGCTCATTATGAGCCGTCTCATCTGGAGTTTCACTGTTTGCAATGGAATGTCCGAATTTACCTGCTGTCCGAATTTACCTGACTTGACCCTAACTTGAGCTATATCGTAGTTTTGCCGACAGACTGAACTTCCATTAACCCCTGTAGACGCACAGATAGCAAACAATAAACTGCTTAGACACTTCGTTAGGCAACTGCAAGAAATGCACAGTCTTCAGTAGGTCGTACTTTGAATGCTACAAAGTCAAGTCCCAGTGGTCATACAACGTTGAAACAACTTTCAATCAATGTTGTTTAGACGGCAAGGCATTGAATAAACGTTGATTCGACGCTGGTTAACACACAGTACCTACTTGCATCACATCGCTTTCGCCAACCAGACTGCGATTGCGCTAACATACCAAAATATAATACTGGCTTAACTGACGACCGATCCGGCAGATTGGATTCTTTCAAAATTTGAACCACGAGCAATAAATGTTCGGAAATGAAAAACGCAGGTACTATACCACATCTTATTGATCTTATTGTACTAAAATTGAAAGACAATAAGCTGAAAATTGCAGCTTTATCTTCATTAAATATCTGTAATAAAAAATATTTATCACTTCCATGGAAAGGCTGTGATTTTCATTCCAGTGATCAGTGATAAATTACAGACAAGATTTTATAGGAATTTATGCTATTTGTTAACTGTTTGCGCAACTTGTTATTCCGACACAAACATAGTCAACTATCATGGGAATTTTCCTACAATCACAAATCGTAATGTCAAAATTAAACTGAAAGTCTGAACATGAGAAAGGACCTCTGACAGTATCAATGCATATTTGCCCATTTTTCGACAAATTAATGCACCTTCCTCGGGGAGCAAAAGTTGAAATATTTGGCATTAATATGTAGCCTTGTGTACTATAAAGACATTTTAACAGTGATTTTGAAAAATTATCATGCCTCTAGACTAACATAGACCAATTTTATCAAGAGGGGTATGTGAATTTTTCAGTCTCTGAAAAAAAGTCCATTTATTTGGTTTTCTAAGATATCAAAATCTTAATTGATAACTATGCTAAAACTGACATACACACTACTGTTACTGATATTATGCAATATTTTTTCAGTACTAAGGACTTTAGCCTATTTTTAGATATAAAGGGTGTAAGTACCCCACCCACTTTTTCAGTTTTTCAGCTGTCTTTTCCCCCCGTGCCTCAGAAAGCCACTCACATATAATGTGTATTATGATGATACACACATACATGCAAAGTGGCTAGCTGAGGCACGGGGGAAAAAGTATCTTTAAAAAACTTTTCCTGTTTCCATTACGTTTAATTACAAAATTTGGCTTTTTCCACCAAAAATTGAAGTCTATGTTCAAAAGAATCAGAAATTAAATTCATGGCCAGTTAGGGGAAGTTGAGAGCAACAAATTTCAAGTGAAATTCTTGGGTATATCAAAAATTTAAATTTAATTTTGACTATTTTTATAGGCAAATTAACATTACAACCGTCAGAGGTCCTTTCCTTGTTGGAGGGTTTTACTGCATATAAGTTTATTTTGACCATCGGAAATTTCTTAAAATGGAAGTAAATACCACTGGTTTGACAATAGTTAAAACGAACCTTTGTTTAAACGATGAAAATATTGACTGTAGTCTTAATCCCAATTTCATCTCGGAAAAAGTTAAAATCCCGGCTTTTAACTATAGTTAAAACCCCTCTTTTGATAGTGAAAAGGGGATTATTTTGGATTTTAAGCATTTAAGATGATTCTATTTTTAGTATTAGATTTTATTAACGTGTTTGAAATGAATCTATTTTTTAAGACTCCATTCCCATTAATGTCACTGTAAACGTCACAAAAAATAAATAAATAAATAAAAAAAATAAAAAAATAAAAACGGAAATTCAATTTTCATTTTCTTAAAAACTGTTGATACAAGAAAATAGGAAAAGAAACAAATTTCTTGTAGTACTTATTCATTGCGGAAACTAATTTGCATAATATCTGATGACATTGTCGTAGTTTTTTAGATATTATTTTTAAAAAAAATCTGAAAAGATATTGATTTAAAAGGCAACATCACTTCGTGACGAATACTCTTGTCCACGTACTAAACTTTGTTTCAAGAACCCAGGTGGTTGAAGGTGTTCAACCGAGTAACTGGTAAGTTAAACTTGATGCTCATATAACGTTTACAAGTTTATTCATTTCTCTCAGTACATGTGTAACATGTAATATGAGGTCAAAATATAGTAAACAAAATTAACTAATGGTGAAACAGGCTGTATGTCTAAACACAAATATAACTAAATGTAAGTACACACAATTCCAGTGACCCATGACAATGGTATTACTTGTTTTAAGTTCGCAAAACTTTACAAGAGACATATTGATATTGATATTGAGAGAGATATACAGTCGGCTCTCGATATCTCAAAGTCGAAATGCATCTCAAACCACTCGTATCTCAAAGTAAATTTTCTGATCCCAGAAACTTTGCACCGAAACACCATTAGTTTGAGATACCAGGAGCAGTTATGTTCTATGAATAAGAAGTTATTTTAAAATCTAAGTGTTTGAGATAACGAGAGCCCACTGTACTGATGACAAATCAGGGACGGATATTCTAGTATTTTAGAGATAAACAGGTTTTTTTTTGGTTTTTTGTTTTTTTTTTCTTTTTAGCCAGGAAGAGATCGAAACGTCGTCATGATAGTTCCCAAGAACTTACACGTCTTTTTCAAAATCGAGTAATTTTCCTCATTAAATAATTTAGAAAACACACGATAGTTGGCAGAACCTTTTCTGATGAAGGGAGCGATTGTTCGTCGCTCTTCATCAAAAAGGAACATTGATATAAATAATGAAATTCGTCTCCCAAATTATTGGAGTCACATAGAGTACATTTTCTCAAATTTCTATCAATGTTTCGCCAACGTCCCGTTGCAATTGGCATTTTATGGTTACACAGTCAATAGTTTATATAATTTTGCCTTAATCTTGCAGGAAGGAAAATCAAATAATTTTCAAACGTATGCTCTATTTTAAATATTATTCTATAGTTTAAACACTTAGATGAATCCTGAATAGAACTAAACCACTGTTGTTTGAATTGAGATTCTAGTATATATTGTGCGTATTAGATAACCACATTCCATTCCATTTACTACATACTGATAATTCCAGAGGTAACTTAACCCTATACTATCTAGGAGTTCCTTAATGCAAGTTAGCCAGTTATACGAACAGAAATATCTTGCAACATCATTGAATAAAGTTTTATACATGAAAGTTGACAGTTTACATCCAGTATCAGATACAAGCTTACACCAGAAATTAATCATACGCCTCTTAATTACAAGAGAAATGGGAAATCTGCCAAGTTCACCGTATAACATGATATGTGGTGTGCTATTTTTAACATGAAGAATGTGTTTAAAAAAGGTTTGAACCTTGTCGATTATAGATAGATCCCCAAAGCCCCATATTTCACACCCATATGTTAAGAAAGTAAGATTGTATTATCAAAAAGTTTCAGCTGGCAGTCAGTTGGCAATTCTAAATTACGTATTTTCTTATATACAAGTACAAGTACAAAAGTTTATTCGGTATAAAACATAATACAATGTTTATAACCAATAGAGATACAGTGAAGACAATGAAACAATATACTGTTTGCAGAAGAGCGTAACATATAACATACATATATATAAAATATGATATTGCAATTTACATAACACTTCGTAACAGTTTACGTGGTCATGTGTTTCGTTTTTTAGTGGCAAAGTAAATGAATTTCGCTAGACCGGTGATAGAAGGTTTGGATGTTTTAGAAAGTAGTGTTTTAAATTTTATTAGTGTTGGCCAGTGGCAAAAATATGGCTTGAAAAACTTTCTTCTTAAATCCCTATAATTTGGACAAACAAGTAAAAAGTGATACTCGTCTTCAACTTATAGAGCAAACAAAGCTTTTCTGGCCTGCTCTACTACGTGTTTTTTCGTTATGCTAAAAGAACGAGACTTTGAAAACATTATACCAAGGTATTTATAAGTATAAACTTTTTCGAGTTTACTGCCGTTTAATGAAATATTTTCATTCCGTCGTTGGCGTCTTTCACCAAATATTAAGAGCTTAGTTTTCTCAGCATTAATTTTCAATTTCCAATCTTTACAATACTTTGAAAAGTCATTTAACAAGAGTTGCATTTCTTCTTCACTTTCAGCAAACAGAACTGTATCATCTGCGTAAAGCAGCACAATGATCTTTAAAAAAGATTGTAAATTATTGTTCGGAAAGTTCTAACCAACACTGCTATTTTTAGACAGATAATGCTCCATATCATTGACGAACAGAGAAAAAAGTATAGGTGACAAGTTTTTACCTTGTCTCAATAATCCGTTGTTACACTGAAAGAAAGTTGAATTTTCACCGTTGAAGCTTACACATGACTTTATATGAGCGTACATACTTTTTATTACTGTTAACATTTTACCATTAATATTATATTTAATCAGCTTAGACCATAACCCTGCTCTCCAAACGGCATCGAACGCTTTAGAAAAATCTATGAATGTGCAATATAGTTTAAGTTTTCTTGCTTTCATATATTCTATTATAGCATACAGAATAAAAATATTGTCACAAGTCGAATTACCTTTCCGAAATCCCCTTGATTTTCATTGAGTAACTGATTAGTTTCTAGGAAAGAATTTATGCGATTATTCAGTTTAGCCGTAAACAGTTTACCCATACAACTTAAAATAGTGATTGGTCTATAGTTATTGGGATCTTCTATATTCCCTTTATTTTTGTAGATTGGTTTAATCATTCCAGCTAACCAACAGTCTGGTAAAATACCAGTATCAAAAATTATGTTAAAGACTTTTCTGTATAGATTTAGGAATAACGATTCCGTCTGCTTAATATACTAATTTAAGATTTTATCTTATCCTGATGCTTTATTGTTTTTTAACATTTTTATTGCGATTTTAATTTCCTGTTCGGTAATTTGCGAATTAAGATTTGTTTCCTGATTATAAGACGGATAATCATTATCGGGTATGACATTATCGCCATTGTCAGCTTCATCTATTTTCTTGAAATAATCATACATGATTTCCATACTTATATCTGCATTTGAAACTTTATGTTTTGCGCTATTGATATAATTCCAATATTCCCTTGCAGACTTTTGTCGCATAGACCTATTTTTTTTTTTGTCGAAAATCACGTTTATATTTAATAACACTACGTTTAATGATATTTTTGTAAGCTTTACTTGAATCAGATAAATGCGTTCGATTATTCGGATTCCTCTGTGTTTCATATAATTTTCTAGCAGAATGATATTTTCTTTTATACTTTTCAATGAATTATAGAGATTTCTCGGTGAAATCGAAACTGATAATCTCACTGTTTCAAACAGTGAAATTATCACTTTCGATTTCACTGTTTCAGAAATAGGATTTTTGTGAAATAGGCTCAATTTTTTTGTTGATTAATTGTCTAAATCTTATCTGGCTTGACAAAATTTACGTCACGCATGTTTGCACGTCATTACGATGTTAATGACGTCACTTAAGGCGCCAACGTAACATTGTTACTGCACGCGACGTCAGGCCGCCTAAGTCTCCTGTAGGCATTCTTTCTTGGCATTTTTTATGAGATCTGTTCATCAAAATGTTATTTAAAGCTATTTTTCAGTTTGGAAACTTTGTTTACAACCAATGTCCTACCCAATAAACACGCAGGAAGCATCAAATTTGACGCAAAACAGCTAGAAAAAAAGTTGTGTTTCTGTCGTGATGACTGACGCTCTGAATAAACAGAATTATTGCGATTTTCAAGCATAAAAGAAATAGAAAATTTGACTTTTTCAGTGTAAGATGAATTTTTATTTCACTCATGAACACCCAAAGTGGTATTTTCACTCGTGGCTTCGCCACTCGTGAAAATACTGCTTTCGGTGTTCATTCGGTGAAATAAAAATCGATCTTACACTGAAAAAGTCAAATATCCTCTATTTCTTCTTGCCTTTTGACAATCATTATTAAACCATTTTTTTTTATGTTTTTCACAGTAATGAGAGGTATTTTTAGATCTTGCACCATATCTGCCAAAGTTTTTTTTTCAGCAGAGTTGGTGAATATAGACCCTATACATGACATAATATCATTTATCTCACCTTTAAATGATATTATCCGTGTTAAGCAGGTTTTCATTTAATTCTTCGATTTCAGACCGATCAATGTTATTTATAAAATCTGAACATTTAGATTCATCCCAAGGTTTAATCTTATTTTCCGAATTTTATTTATTCTCTTTGTTATTTAAAGGAAGCATGCGCCTCAAACTGAATTCTATAGGAGTATGGGCATCAGAATATAACTCACAAAAATCTCTGATCTCAAAATTCGTTAGACATTTCAATAAAGATACAGAACATATAACGTAGTCAACAACAGATGAATTTTTACAAGTTGTTCGACCAATACTTTTATTCAAGAACGCCCTTCCGTTTAAAATTAGCAGATCATTATATTTACAACACTCAATTAAGTTTCTGCCGCACTTGTTGCTTATGCTATCTTGCGACATACGTTTAACATCTAAATTACATTTGCTCAGCTCATATACACAATCTATGCTAAACACTTCCTCTGGATCAACATCAATATGACTATAAAGCTCTGAGTCGGTTTCGGTTATATCCGATAAGGTTGCTGTTCGGGCATTTAAATCACCCATAATTATCAAGTTTTTGTACAATCTCGCATTCTCGTCCAATTCAAAGTAAAACTCTTCTAAAATATCATCAGCGTTATAATTGGAACCTGCCGGCGGTATGTAAACAGCTCCAAAGACAACATCTTTGTCACAGTACATACTCACAATCTGCTTCAATGTTAGTAAAATGCATACATAAATCGTTTCTAATGAAGACTGCGATACCACCGGATTTACTTTTGGTTTTCTATTTTCTGTTTTTTTAGAAAACATTGATGCTGATCCAGATGAATGTCATCAAGGTTATCTAATTTTGTTTCTTGACATGATATAATATCAAATTCATTCAAATAGTTAGTAAATTCAGGGCACAAAAGTTTAGTTCTAAGCCCACATACATTAAGAGTCAATAGTGTTAGATCTCTAACATTATCGTTTGTAAATTCAAAGGATACGTTTCCTTGGCTGGCCTAAGGATGAGTCGTTTCCATCAGGGTCCCAGCATCAGATGCCGTAGCTGTAACTCCACCACCAGTAGTAGTACGTGCAGCGCCCACCGTCCTATCCGAAGGGACTGACACCTCCCTGCCATCGACGTATAATTTGTCCTTAACTTAGGTAGCTTTCTGGTGATTTCCTCTCGCCGATCGCAGCAGAGGATATAATGGCTTACGCCTTTCTTCTATTTCATAGGGGAATTGCTTCTGAATGCCGTTATCCGTACCTTTTAGCATTTTCCCCGATTTACGAATGCATTCCCTTTCCTTGAAGAAGGTGAATTTTGCAACAATGGGGCGCACTTTTGGACCATCACGACCTCTTGGATTTTTTAAGTTTAATTCTGTGAACCCTTTCAAAGCATATGTTACTAATGTTCAATTTATTCTCTAGAAATTTTGTCAATACTGCTTCAGTACCTTCTTCATGACGCTCGGGTATGTTCGTGAACACTAAATTATCCCTCATGCTTCGAGATTTCAGATCCAGAAGTTCTTCTTTCAGTTCCGTGTTAAGCTCCTGGACCTCTGATAATGCTTTTTAAGTTCAGCTGTGTCTGATTTTAAAGATGATACACTTCTATCTAAAGAGTTAGCTTTCATTCTATCACTGTTTCTGTCAGCTTCAAACTGGTCATATTTATCACTCACAAATGTTACTCCTTTTTCAACACCAGCAACAACAGCCTCAGTTTTGTCAAGCCTAGTTTCTACTTTACTCATTCTTTTGTCCATCTGTCTTACAGCACCTTCGATCTGGTCAAGCTTATCCAATTTATCTAATTTTGTCAAAGACTTTTCCATGGTCATTAGTTTGTTCATGAGAGCGTCATATGACTTTTTAGACAAAGTTATAGCACTAGTATTAGTTTGTGGGGTGCTATGAGATTTCATGTTTATCACTCCACCGGTATCCAGATCCAGTTAGGACAAATCGCCGTCGACCGAGGTGTCAGACCCACAGCATGGACGCAAGCGCTTTTGATCCTGAGCACTCTCATGGTTCTTGGTTAAGTATTATGCTTCAAATCAGTTTATATTGTTTGTATTTTATAATGTAGTTATGTATAATGTATTTATGATTTGTACTATACTATACAAGTCAATCAATGGTTTGTATTTCCACACGTCACATTCAAGTCGACCTCAAATCAGTTTACAAAATTTTTCTATTTATAATGTATATCATACAAGTCTATGATTTGTACTTCCACAAGTCAAACTCAACCCAATGATAAGATTATAGGCACTGTAGCATCTTTAGATATAACAGCATTGGGCGCAAGCTTATAAACGACTTAGTTTACTCTTTCAAACATTCGGATGATCATTAGGAGATAACTTTTAGATAAATGAGGGATTTATGCCACCACATGTTAATTTTACAAAAAATAGAAATAATAAACGACAAAACAACAGTTTTGTTCGCTTCATTATAGCTCAATTATACACAAGCCATTGGTTCATCTGATTACTACTATACCTTAAACGAGTCATTTCCGCTAATCGGAAAAAGAGCCGATTGATGATCAAATAGCGGCTTTGTCTTCTGTAAGTCAATTTCTTCCACTGTATATAACTATAATAAAATTCTTAATGCTTAGTGGCTTGGCATTTTTTGTTTTACTTATAAAGCACGGCCCTAAATAGAGTGGTTCAGAAGATTTGCGCCTGGCCTACGACATCTTCTGTCGGGTAAGCGTGCGGGTATCCGAAGAACAGCCTTTGAACGGTCGTTAGTCACACAGAGCAGGCGCACGCAGTATAACGGACATTCTGTAATTCATGCCGGTATGGCGTCTTTTCAAATTGAATAAAATTAGAAAAAATAAACTCTTTAAAGACATTATCTCAGACTCATCAATGTCAAATATCAAAGTAAGTGATTAAAAAAAGTGTATCACAATCAGTTTAATGACCCGTGCTACTTAGTACAAGAGTTCAGCTATTGTACCGCCAAGGTAAAAAACGCAGATACTCTCCTCATGTTTTATAATAATTTTCACATGTTTGAGTTCTTACATGTATAATTCACAAACCGTTATAGTTATCTTGTTAAAATTTCCAGCATTTTCTAATCATGTGGAGATATCAAAATTCCGTTACATTCGGAAATCGCGTTATTTACTTCCAAATTTGGCATTTTCTTGAATAAGCCTATAGTCATCTAGTGTTTACGTGTGTAAAGGTTCTAACGCTAATATACTCAACCGAATTAAAAACGCAACACCTAATTTTTCCAATATTTCATAACTCATGTCATATGCAGATCATTTTCAGTTTAATTTCTTAACTCAACAGGGATTAATGTTTCCTGTCCCAGAAATTCAGTTCTGTTGATAAATTGGTTCACGCTTGAGAGAGTATTACCGATAGATACCCGATTTTCTAAAGTCTCAATTAGAGATATGTTTGCCAAGGCGCTCGGAATGTTGCTTACTTATGTAAGCCTGCGGTTGGAAGCCAAACAATTTATTTACCACCTATCAATGATTTTCAGACTTCTGGAAAGTGTTGGATGCACTTGGGAGACCATAAATTATCTTAGATCCGGCGTTCGAAGCGACGTATACCTCTTTTTTAAGACTTTTGAAAATCGGGTAGCTCTATGTACTGCCCCTTCAAGCGTGAACCATTTCATTAACAAAACTGAATTTATGGGACAGTAATTTTTACATTAATTCCTGTTGACTTTAGAAATTAAACAGAAAATAATCTGCATATGACATGAGCTATGTCATATTGGATAAATTAAGTGTTGCGGTTTTAATTCGGTTTATGCAAAATGCGATTACACTTTAGTTCTTCAACAAAGAAGCAGTTAGGTTTTGTTTGTTTGCTTTGTCTCTCAATCTACTAATAAAATATTGTTAGTGATCAATTTTGACGATTGGTTTTCTTTCATTTCAACATAATTGAATAATAATAAGATGCGACCTGCCAACCTGGAATAGGCAGGAAGATAATCCATCTACGAAGGATGTCAACAGTTTCATTTCTGTCGCGTAACTTTTGAGTGTTTCAAGGCCTTTCTATATCTGGAAAAAATGTTTACTCTTTGTCCTCAGTATAATTAGCAGTTCAAACAAACTTTATATAAAAATCTCCACTGCCTCGTTGCCTGATTTCTATCGGAACTTGATGCAAATATAAATTGAAACTAGTCGGCTCAGGTGTCGTCATTTGGAAATATAGGTGTTTTGATTGGCTTGCTTTTAAGTCCTTTATTCTGCTTCCTTAAATTTGCTTACTTCTACAATGTTAAAGTAGGATAGAACCTAGGACTTAATTACTCCAGATTGTGTTGTCATTTCAAGAATATGTGATAAAAGTGATGATTCTGATTTTGATATAATTGTAAATTTCCAGTTTTAGATGCAGTTATTGCTTGTATTAGATATTACGGGGTTTAAATATCTCAGCTCATTGAATTGCTCTCTCTCGCTCTCTCTCTCTCTGGTCCAGTTGTTTTTACACTCGTAATAAAATATTAAGTGCGAAACTTCTGACAAAAGGCTGTCGGTACATGTATCAAAAACTCTGTGAAGTTTTTTTTTTCTTCAAATTTTATTACGCTGCTACAACTGGGTACCGTAAGTAATCGCGGGACTAAAGTTCTTCCGTATTTTGACATTTTGTCGAAATCTGAATTTTTTGGTGACTTAATGCATTAGCTAGTAAAAAGTTGTTAGTCGAAATTTTTGTTTCTGACCAATTTAGGAAAATATTCTTAAAAGAAACGGATACTACTTAAATGTAATGTGACAGATTGCATGCTAAGTAGTCAACCTAAGCATGTTTGGCAACATTGCTGCCCACTTCAATTGTATGTCGGAAGGTCGGGCCTCAGACTGGATGATAGCTTGGAACTAAACAATTTTTTATAATTAAATTGGTTTGCGATTGAATTGAGGCAGGCATGACGATCTATCTTCTGTCGAGCCAGTCTTGGCTAAACTGTTGGACTGCTTTCATGCCAGCGTTTGAGTGTTGTTCTTGCTGTTCAGTGCTTATCTTGTTTTATCTAACAGTTTAATCCTGATTTATATGTTTGCTGTTTTGATTCATGGGTGGAAGGCCTTAAAAAGGACCGAATAACAGAATCCAGAGCGAGGATTAAGCGCCATGACAAAAAAAGTACCCCCTCCGCAACCCCCGCCTTAGTAATTTACATGTACTACTGATTGTTCGAAATCGGTGCTTATGTTCTGGCCCGGGGGTACATGTAATAAAACTTGAGTACATTCTCAAACTCAAAATAAAGCACACTAATTGGCTGCTTCCGAGCATGTGCTCGGAAGCAGCCAATCAGTGTGCTTTATTGTGCTCGGAAGCAGCCAATCAGTGTGCTTTATTTTGAGTTTGAGATTATACTCAAGTTTTATAATCTCGGACCCTGGTTTACTGGTACTGTCATTGTTTAAGGGCTTTTGATTAGTCCTGGACTCTTTGTATAGGCTATTATTTTGGATAGCCTGGCAGCCATCTGCCGGGAAAGAGCTTTTAAGCCTTAGCTTTTTTTGTCTTGTTTTGTATTGTGTGCCGTTTATATTATTTTTCTTTCCTGTTCTGGTGCTAAGTACAGGATCTGGGGTCGTATTGAAAAATCCACTTAAGCCGTTGCTATGCTGTTGCTAAGGCTAAATTTCTATGAAGGAGATTCCCTACAACTATGAAATTAGCTCTGGAGGAACAGTCTTTCTCAGACTGTTCCTCCAGAGCAAATTTCATAGTTGTAGGGAATCTCCTTCATAAAAATTCAGCCTTAGCGACAGCACAGCAACCACTTAAATTGTTTTATAAATACGGCCCCTGGAAGTCGACTGTATCGGTTCCTGATCAATCCCTTCTCGTCAAGTTGGAATGGTGACTACTGGCTAAATTCATGGTAGCCCTTTTCACATTTTGTTCAGCTTTTCTTGATGTCCATATCATTATTTATATAATGCGTTGTTTTCCGTTTTTAATTAGATGTTGATAAAAATCGAGTCGATAAAGGAGAAGCCATCAGGAAAAAACAAACACATTGAAAGGTTCTATGCTGTTTGTCTTAAACTACATAACTTAGTCTATATTTCAGGTTGGCACTTTCGTATTGGCTAGCCACAATTATGGGTGTGGCATTATATGCACAGGCAAGTGACCTTTTATTGTCAGACTGTTAAGCGTTTAGCTTTCAGTTTTCCCACTTTTAGTGTGTTCCTGGTCTTGTATTTCACGGTAAAGAAAGACAAGAACTATATTATCTATTAATCTGTTGATTCCGCGACGGTGCATTTTATTTTGGGATTTCGACAAGTCCTTTCTTTTTTGAGGGGTTGTTGTATTTGAAATGAAAACAAACGACAAGCAGTTTGACGCTAAGAGTATCGCTGAGAAGAAGCCTCGTAATGGTCTTAAGTTTCACAAACTCCCAGTATGTTCAATGTCATATTGGTCTAGTTTGGCATTCAAAGTTGCCATGCCAAATGACTGACCATAACAATTAAACACACAGCCGATCCACAAAAATCGTGTCTGCTTTCCTACAGATCTCCTTCTAAATGATTCGACTTTTTTACGTCAGCGCGTTTTTGCATTTTTAGACTGCTTATGCCTTGAGTTAAATAGAAAGCTCAAAACTCATTAGAGCCAGTATCATGCATCATAGAGCTTAACCAATAGAAGCAAAATCTGGTACGAATTGATTTTGGGGTTATAATATCAGTCTGAACAATTAATTGCTCTACTTGATAGTTGTCTGGACTTTGCGATTGTGAAAAAATCTGTCTTTAGGAGTTCGCGAGGAGCTTATGCAAGATCCAGTTTGCACAAATATGCATTCTGGTTAAAATATGTACTCACATTTCTCTTTTTAAGTCCAGTCCTTGTCTTTGCAATATACCCATTTTGACGAATAACCACCTGTTTGGGAAAGAGCTGCTCATTCGGTTTACAGTGCGTGTCTTTCGTGCGTGAACTTGTGTCACTTTTTCAGTGCGTGTGTGCTTCTTTCCCTATTGGTTTTGAGAGCGGAATGTGGGATTTGATTGTATTAATTCCTGATCTTTGCCGATCTTTTTACTTTTTTACTTTGTTCCTCCTTATCATTTTGATGAGTCCATTTCTAGTTGTAGGGGCTTCTGCTGGATGTTTTCATTTTTATTGTATTTGACAAAGAAATTTGTTTCGTAACAGCTCTGTTTCGTTTTGTAACATCCTTGAAAACATAGTTAACCAGATGTGTATAATTCACTCGCATCGGCGTGTCTGTGTATCTGAGGGACTTGTCTGTGAAATTGTAAGTCCTGTTATTGGAAATCTGATCATGTTTCGGTCGTGGCTAAAAACAGAAATAAGTTTAGAAATGGTCTCATTGCTTGGACCATAGAGGTCATCATGTTGTCATGAAAATTTTTAAGTGTTTGACCTTTTAATCTGAACATGCAGTGTTTGAAAATAAAAGGGTATGTGGAATTGGCAAGGTTGTTTCTCGACGGCAAAGCATAAACCTGCCAGAAAAGTAAGTACTACTAGCCACTAACTTACAGCCGTAAATTGATACTCTTACTAAAGTCGCTCTTTTGTTTTAATTAACACTATTCTAAAAGTACATACATGTATGAGATGCTTTACTGTTTATGCTGACGCTGACAGACTGATGATATAGGTTTTTATATTATCGTGACTTATCTGGCGAATTACACAGCACGATTCTTATCAACTGTTGATGAAACGCTTCGTGTTATGTTTCATTAACCCTTAAAGCGCCAAAAAAATAAACTAATTAAATTTGCAAACAGTGCAGATCCAGATGAGGTGGCTCATAATGAGCCACCTCATCTGAATCTACACTGTTTGCCCTCTACTGTTCAAATTCTCAGTATGATATCGCTTGGACAAAACGTTTTTGAAATTCTTCAGACGTAAATTTTGTCGTCTGCTTTTTGGCGCATTAAGGGTTAACATGTCTTGTTATACTCCATGCCTGGTATTCACGCAATTTAACGACCTGGAAAAACATCAAGCATTTGCAAATGATTTGCATAATTATAGCCATATTTTACGACTGACATGTATTCAAAATCAGTTGTATAAACCTTTCAGCCGCGTTATAGATAAAGTGTTGGAGTTCTATCAAAACTACTTTTGTCTTATTCTGATAACAATGTTCTCCAGGAAGCTTGACGTTGTTGTGTTGTTATTGTTTAACGTCCACGGTAAACAGCTATGGTCGTGTCAGGACGGTCACTTAACCTAACCACACTATTCCTGGGCAGGCTTAGACCCCCTAAGCGGTTAACCAGTACTAAGTGCACATACTTTCACAAGTAACTGACAGCTGCCCTTCTAGAATCAGCGGAAAGGGAAATGAAAGTTAGTGGCCGGACCGGGTATCGAACCCAGGACCTCTGGCTCAAGTCAGGCGCCCTACCGATTGCGATACGCGGCCCGGCGAAGTTGGACGTAAAGAATCCATAAGATGCACCTCCTGAGGCCGTGTCTATCCGTGTCCTCTCCCATTCAAAGAAGAGAGTGAGACGCGCCACGAGAAAACCAACAAAGTGGCATGTGCGCCAAGCGAAGACTCAGATCAGCCTGGGCATCTGTCCAGTCTGACCACAGTCTTCGCTCTGCGCTTAAAGGGTCACTTAAGGTTTAAGCTACCTCCATGTGGACAGCGAAGGCCCTAATCAGACTGGGCGATTGCCCAGGCCAATCTGAGTCTTCGCTGGGCGCACATGCCACTTTGTGGTGTCGCGGCTCATATGTTATTTTTAATTGTACATTTATTTTCATTTGACTGAACTTATAGAAAATTATATGCTGAGACCCAGGTTTTTCATTATTATGCGCGTGTAAAGTAAATGCAAAATATATTTAGCAATATTATAATTTTGCAAATTTTTCTCTTTACTGAATTGCAACATTGAGCGAAATTAAATTGCATTGAAGGGAACCGTATTTGAGGCTTAAGATACCATGGGATTACAGAAGCCATCTTTAGAAACGATATTAGGGAAAAGCGATAAGCACAGAAGGGGCCATTAGCCGAAATTTGCACCCATTGAAAAGCAACAGAAACATGGCAAGCATGTGATTTTTTGTACGGTGTTTCTCATCATTTTCATGCTCAGTTTTCTTTTCAAAGCTATTGCATGTGTAAAAGATATGGTTAAGCTTACCAACGGACGAATCTTAGCATGCGCAATTGACGTTAAAACGTTATAATTCGGTCCAATGTGCAATGATTCATGGGTGCTTCAGTTCAATGCAGAAACAAAAACCCGAGAAAAAACAATAGGCTAAAATTAAAGGTCACACCATGATTAATTTAATGACGTTAGTCTAAGACTTTTGACTTATGCTCAGTAGCCGGGAAGAATTTTCTTTCTGAATTGTTTACGTTATCATATTGGTAGATACCAAACAATCATGCACTCGAAAGGGATTCAAGAAGTACCGATCATAAACAACTTTTGAAGACGATAACGTAAAAACAAGGGAAAACGTCAAATTTTCGAACTTTGTAAACCTCATACTCGAAGAATATTCAAATGTTTTAAAGCGTTTTCCTTTATTTTAACAGCAAACCAGCCGCCTCATTATGGTTTTGGCTTTTGTACATGATCAAAAATGTCCTTCAGATACAATGATCATAAAAACTGACGCCACGGCAGTTCAAAGGCTATAATTGAACAATCTTTAATTTGTTACCTGGCAGTCCATCTCGAACGATCGGCCTTTGTATCTTTATGCAGTAAAGTGACAATAAAAGCCTAATATGGTGGATCTAACACATGCAAAAAATTGCTATTTATATTGTGCATAGTATATATAGTTCATTGATAATTTTGTCGCTAAACTGATTTTACATGATCAAATAAACAAGTCTTCAATCAGTTTTTCAGTTCCATGCAACATAAGTCACCGTGTATAAAGATGTTTCATGACATAAATAAATCTGTTGTATGCTACATGTCTAATCGTCTAAAGAGGATCTAAACAGTTGCATGACACATTGTGTCGGGCAAACATGCGTTGTTGTGTAAACCCACGTTAAAGCAACTCTGTACTAACCTAGAAAAATACCATCATGCCAGTTTAAAGTGACCACGCGTATAATATTCGATATAACTGTATCACCACCCCAGGCAAGTAGAAATGATTTATAAACTTTTGATTTAGACGTATCATTTAGAGCCATGTCCGTGACAAGTGGATGCACTAATGAAATATTCAGTCCAATGATATCCCCTAAGGTGACAAGAGCAACTTTTCAATTACAACGAAGGTACTTTAAAGGGTTATTCAACCGGGAATTGTATATAACGGCTGCCCACTTTGCTTCCCGAATTTTCTCTGTCTTCACACAAAGTTTTTTCTAATATGTCACTGTCATAAAAGAACTGATAAAACTTAAATTTATAAGTATGTCACATGTATTTGAATGTCACTTCTGTTGTTTGTATCAGATTGCTATGTATTTTGGGCCTGTGGCCTTCCATTACGAAATAAACCATTTTATATTATTTTATCTTTACTTTTATAGCTTTTTCGAGGCGAAGCCTTGTCTAATTTCGATATTGGTCCACATTTCACAAGATTCCATTGGTCAAATAACGCGTATGTCAAAATTTAGCCAATAATATCAAAGGTCAATGAAAATTTAATCTTCGTTTTTTCTCGTCGTACTGCACTGTGAATACTAGCACCCTGTCTTATATGTTATCGAAAACAGACGCAGATATTAAAAACTTTCTTTTTTCGTAGTAGATCTACTTTCGATTTCTATTTTCGTTTTAATACACATAAACAAACAAACGGTGAAACATGTTGATAACTATTTTGAAATCAGGTCAATATCAAGATTGACCGCGGTCCAATTTGGGAATTCCAAATCGGAGAGCTCAGTTTTGAAATAGGTCGTTGTCGCTACCCAGTGTCAAAATTACGGTTGTGGGTGCCTACCGACATAGCTTACTTAACCATGAAAGTTATTGTCAAATCTTCAACTAGAGACATGTAACAAAACACACTTCCATTTAATCTGCGCCGATTATCTTTTTTTAAAGAGTTTTGTTGTTTCCTTTGTATTGACTTCTGCAAAGTAAACTGCCCATGTTACATGTACATGCATAAAACTAATACATACATCTCTTGCGTTTTTATTTCCTATATTTTGCACATCAAAGTTGTTGTGTTGTGCTGTGTGGTGGCTCTAAAAAGCCTCCCTGTAAATTCATTTAAGGCTGTTATTATTCCAATCCTCAGAGATTGTTTTGCTATAATATTCGATTGAATTCGTTCCTGGGCAGTGCCTTTTTTTCTCCTTTCCAGTTATTTTACTGACCGTTCTAACTCGCAGGTAGTTTATTCTTCTGCAGGGGCCGTATTTATAAAACTACGTAAGTGGTTGCTATGCTGTTGCTAAGGCTGAATTTCTATGAAGAAGATTCCCTACAACTATGAAATTTGCTCTGGAGGAACAGTCTATTTAAGACTGTTCCTCCAGAGCAAATTTCATAGTTGTAGGGAATCTCCTTATTAGAAATTCAGCCTTAGCAACAGCATGGCAACCAAATAAGTCGTTTTATAAATTTCGACCCCAGAACTTTTTATAACTAGGTGTGTCTATTGTCGAAATTTGCTGCTTCGTTTTGTCTTTTGTGTTTTACACTTCTTTTAATGTCTTCGGTTGATTGTGGCCTTTCTTCGGTATCTTGTATCTTCTTTTGTATTTTTTATACAACTCTGTATGCATCCTTAACCAATGAAAAAACAAATATCGTTTTATTTGATATAACTATTTGCATATCGCACATATGTCTACATGTTAAAATATGGGTTGGGTAATGTTAGCAATGAGAGCCTCTAAAATGCAGAAATGGCGCATAATTGATGAAGTTCTCCGACTCAGCAGGACTTATTAATAATTACATATAATGATTTTGAATGTGACAAACCACTAGAGCCGAAAAAAATCTAAGTGTTGGAACTAATTAAATGCAAACGCACATCAGAATGCCCTTGCTCCGGGTCTACCGTGTTTGTCAGTTATTCGATAATTATGTTTATTTCATCATCAAATATGGTTTGTGTCGATTGTTCACCTTATGTAGAATGTCACTGTAGTCCTGGTATCTTAGGGAGCATTTAGCTCTTTCAGACTCATTTTGAAAATAAAATGGTCCTGGTTGCTCGTTTCGTTCATGGCTATGAGCAGATTTTTTACGGTTGGTAGGATGTAAATGGTACCTGTATGCAAATAGACTCTGTATAGTTATCGTATATTCAACTATTCTCTACAAACTACAAACTGAGAGAATTTTCATTCAATACTCTAAAATTAAAATCTTTAAAAGTTCCTTCAAGAGCAGAGAATATATACAGATGTAGGAACATGGGCCAGACTACGTAGTTTCGGCTAATTAAGCCTCATCAGTGACCCTGACAATATCTGGTGACGAAACCAGAAAAAAAAAAAACATACTGTAATTTCTTAATTTTAATTGGGCAGTCGATTCAAAGACTGATTAGTTTCAAAAGGATCCAAATAATATAAAAGACGATGATCTAGAATAATAGTCTAAATCGATCTCAAATTTTACATTTCTCAGAATCTATCCTCTGATCTCAAAGGATGTAAATAAAACATAATCTGCACTATGGCTGATGTACGGGGAGACGTTTTACGGCCGCCACACGGCACAACACCAGCTGCAGTGAGGTAAGATTAAAATCTTTAAAAGTTCCTTCAAGAGCAGAGAATACATACAGATGTAGGAACATGGGCCAGACTACGTAGTTTCGGCTAATTAAGCCTCATCAGTGACCCTGACAATATCTGGTGACGAAACCAGAAAAAAAACATACTGTAATTTCTTAATTTAATTGGGCAGTCGATTCAAAGACTGATTAGTTCCAAAAGGATCCAAATGATATAAAAGACGATGATCTAGAATAATAGTCTAAATCGATCTCAAATTTTACATTTCTCAGAATCTATCCTCTGATCTCAAAGGATGTAAATAAAATATAATCTGCACTATAGCTGATGTACGGGGAGACGTTTTACGGCCGCCACACGGCACAACACCAGCTGCAGTGAGGTAAAATTAAAATCTTTGAAAGTTCCTTCAAGAGCAGAGAATACATACAGATGTAGGAACATGGGCCAGACTACGTAGTTTCGGCTAATTAAGCCTCATCAGTGACCCTGACAATAACATCCTATTTTTTTTTTCATATGAGGTATATTATGATATTATGTCGAACATGCACAAAGCACTTTGTGGTAAATAATATTCCGACACATTGGTCTTTTGTCTGATTTTGTTCTGTAGTACATTATATAGTTGACTGCATTTGTTTAGTGAAGCCAATTTATCTGCTCAAATTAGATCGTTTATCTGATTTTTTGTGTGTTTGGCTCTGTGTAGTTGAACTGCAGTTGTTTAGTAAAGCCAATCTATCTGTTCTAATTAACGTCGCAGCAGTGTTTTACAAATGGCATGTGTGTTGGAAGTTTCCTTCAGTCTTATATATGTACAGGCCTGAAGTTTTAAGAGTGCCTATATGTAAGCCAATATATGATCGACTATTATGAGGTCGCACGATTTGTGCAGATTTTTGCAGATTTTTGCTTTCTCCTATTTTTCCCGATCACATGCAAGATCGCCTGGACCGTTCTTGTTTTATTAATGTGACTATGTGAGACCTGTATATGACCACCTGCGATCTTCGATCGCTGCTGCGATTTTTTTCTTACAAGCTCTAAGACCTGCGCTAGACTGATTTTTATCGGAAGACGCGACAACCACCAGTAGCAAGCTTTTTATTAATTACAATTTTTATGTTCATCCGGCCGAATATAAGTAGCAACCTAGTCGCATGGCTGATGTGACTGAGCCCTTATCGTTAAATGCTCTGATAGTGATGGTGCCAGCGCTCATGTCGAGGCATTTCCTTTTAGAAGACTAGTTGTCTGTTTTGAGGTTAATTCTGTCACTTACTTCTGATTAATGAAATACTGACACACTACTGCAACAATACCCAGCCTTTTCACGGGATAATAGTTTTCTCATTATAGTAATCAGATTCAGTGTCAACTGAAATTGCATGAGGGATAGTACAAAAAGGTTCCTAGAGCAGGCTGTTTAGCCAAGCATAACACAAAATTTCTTTACATATCTCGACTTAGCAACATTACTATTTCAATGGTATCAAACTTACTTGTTGCAGCATATTTAGGTATGTTGCAGCATATTTTGGTAATTCTCAGACATTAATTCTAAACTGACAACCATCAAGCAATGATTTGAGTTTTGGCACAAGTTTCGAATATGCATAATCTGTTTTTTTTGCGAATGTATTACATCAGACGAAGAGAAATTGGTCATAAACGTTTGATTTGTGCTATGTCTGTGACAAGTGAAGTTCACCCACCCTACAGTCAGGATTACCCCGATTGATTACTACCTGTTTAAAAATTCAAAATCCCGTTTTCGTGGAACAAGATTTCCTACTGATCACAAATTTTAATCTGCCACATAGGCATGATTTGAGGACAAAACTTATCACTTCTGTTTTAAAGGTGCAACAGAGAGTGTAAAGGAAAAGTGGGCTAGGTGCATTGAGGCAAATTGGGACTATATTAAAATATTGTAGTACAATGCACGTTTTGCTGCAGTTAAAATCGTGTTCCTTTTTTCACCTCCTTTGCTTGTATGTTGCGTATAATAAACATTATTCCTAACTACAGTTGACTCTCGTTATCTCAAACACTAATATCTCAAATTACCCATTATTTTTTCTTACATTTCAGCTCCTTTAAACTTAAATATTGGAATCTCGAAGTACTTTCTAGGACCAGAAGTTTACTGTCAGATAATTTTATGCATGAACCCACTTGGCACACAACGTTGAATGAACATTGAATCAATGCTGATTAAAGATCTTGGATTGCTGTAAAAGGAATTGGCTTCATAATTAAGGGTTTACGCTATACAACAAGGACGAGTTTGCTCAACGAGCTGCTTGTGCTTAAATGTGTTGACTCCCCGGTGGTGCGGTTGATACCCAATGCTGAGTCCAGGATCGGGTCCATGCTGTTTGGACATTGGCTTCGCCACATGTTCCCTGTTATCATGGACTCAGCGTGGGGTATCAGGGAGGATTTACCACTGGGACAGTATACATTTCAACGGACACGATTATCTCTTTTAGTGCAGATTAAAGTTGTAATTTCATTTTATCTGTTGCTCTGGTCCCTGTGCTGCATTTGATATCCCATGCCGTGTCCGGATCCGGCAACATGCTGTGTGAACATTGGTTCCATCGCGTGTACCCGGTTATCCGGACTCGGCATGGGGTATCGGGGGAAGGTAGCGCATGCCGGGCACTAATTTGTGGTACGTTTTAGAGTGATAATGGCTCATAGATAATGCGTGTCGCTTTTTTATCATACTAATTGCTGTTTTGTCCCAGTACTGCATTTAATACTCCAGGCTGAGTCTGGAAGCGTAGACTTGCTGGTTGGATAACCGTCTTCCTTGGCTCAGTGTGGGGTATTTATTGGATGTAGTGCTGGTGCAGGACACAAGAACAGACACATTTTAGAGTGATCGTCTCTCATAGCTCAATATTGAGTCGCAATTTTACATCTTATATCGATTTTTTTTAACTGTGTTTATGTAAATGTAAAATTGGTGAGACGTTAATAAAATTATCTTATCTTATCTTATCTCTAATCTTTTGGCCAGGCTTTCCTTGGAAGAAAACAATGAATGCGGATTTCCAGTAGTAGTAGTATTTCAATGCTGATTTCCTCTACACAATAGCTTATTAAAATAACAGTTCAACTCTGCAAACAAGGACATGTAATAAATGGCAAATTGATATCATTGTATGTTTACTTTCGCTGTTTTCAATCTGTCTGTACACATGATAACATTGAAAGAGTCTTAATTGTAATTTCCTTCAATCAGCAATAGAAAATGATCGATGAACGGATAACGGATAGAGGAATCTAAATCAAGCATCTTATTGTGTTTGTAATTAGCAGATTGTTAGCGATGTTCGCCATACTATCTAAAAGAGGGACAAACATGTGAGTTTTAAGTCATTTCTTCCCTGTTATGTAGAACTCACAGTATAAAGGCAGTACTTTTATAGCGATTGTATGGCATTACTATGTGAGACCGATATAGAATAGCTGTTTATCTGGACTGTTGCATAATAAAATTAAGTAAACAAAATAAGCAAGAATATTTTTTGTGTAATCTAGGTAAAAATATTCAATAAAACTTTATTTTTTGGTTTATATTTCATGAAATTACAGAACATTCCAATACAATGTACATGTAATTGGAAGTACAATATAATACAAATGGGATTCAGAAGGAAGTCTTAGACTTTTGTTTATCTGTATCTAATTTTTCAATAAATTAACTTTGAAACAACAGGGAGTTTGAACTAACATCTAGCAACAAATTTTTTCTGTTCTATCAAAAGATACAACCAGAAAGAAAATGAAAATTAGAATATTCCTTTAAATAGTTTATGATAAAATAGTAGTTCTTGTTTTAGACGTTTCTTAAGCATGTTAAGCGTTTGCATTATCAAGAAATGAAAGCAAATAATACTGACAGGAGAGGGTTATTATAACGGTGTACGCGGCTGATATTTCATAACGTTAACGATACGCTAACGTCGTCATTTATGGAGTAATAAGTGCTAAATGGGTTTTATCTCTTATAAATGTAAACATAAGCATTATTACATGTATCAGACAGATACACGGTCGAAATAATTATTTTCCGGCATTTTGTGTTGATGTATTTTTACTGACGTTCATAAGATAGGCTAGATGCTTACTTACATTGCTGAAACCGTTTCCGTCATATCAAATATACTTCATGGATGTGGGTGTTTAAATTGATTTCACAGACGTCTAATTTTCATCCCGGAATCATACTGTCGCTTCAGATTACAAAGCTCGATTTAGCTCTTTTCTAACTACTTAATGCAAACGTATACTTTGAAATTTAGAAAGCCTTCGATTAAGCTCTATATAGTCCGGTCTCATGGTACCAAGGGTTCCATCATACCAAGGTAAATTGGATCTGGCTTTGTTATGAAACTTAAACCATCTGCTAGGCCTTGGTTTTACTATATTGATAAAGTAGGGGGATGCTACTTTGTACTACAAAATAATTTATAAGACAATTAGGATATGTATCTGAATAAATATCAAATAAAGTAAAAAATTGGAGAAACTGATTTCTCAACTTTTCCAGCCTCCACCAGTACTATACAATTGTTGATATTTAATGTCAGCAATAATTTTCAATTCAACTTTTGCTATTGAATGATTCAACATACCCTTCCCTTAAAAATGCAAATAGAAATTACAACTTGAATATATGCTTATTTATTTTTGGAGTGATTTATATATGGGCAGCCAATAAGCCTTAAAACTGAAAATAGCATAAATTTACACAAATCATTTTGATAGGAAATCAGCAAACTGGCTGCAACTGTCCCAACATTCATTTCTCATCCAAATACCTTTAAAGTTACTCTTACATATAATTTTTGCTTGGTGAAACTACATTATGAGATAACCACACAGTCCAAGTAAATATTATACACCGTATGTCATAATGGAGGAAATTTTAAATATGCCATTTCCAGATTCCAAATGGTCAAAAACACCTTTATCAAAAGTTTTTATGAGTTCCAATAAGATTGATAATAACCATTAATATCTTGCCTGAAACAGTGTGAAATATTAATATTTTTTATCATGTTAGCTTTACAAATTTGATAGCTTTCTGTTTGCTTTGGTATCATGAAACTGTATTCTGACAGGAAATTAGTTAGCATGACTTTGTTCGAGTCCTGCTTGTAAATAATAACAGGATTTATATGAACATTAAACTTTAATATAACTTAGAACATGGTTTGTTGAAAATACTACTGTGCACCAATTAATGCAGTGTTGCACACAGCATGTGTAGTCTCACTTTAAACATTAAGTACCTTGGTACCATGGAATTCCTGGCTACTAACTACTCATACATACTTTGAAAGTTAGGAAGCCTTCGATTGAGCTCTCCACTAAATGCTTATACATTATTTAAAATTAGGGAGCCTTCAGTTCAGCTCTCCATTAACAACTGCCCATACATACTTTGAAGGTAGGCAGCTTTCGATTTAGCTCTCTACTAACCGCTCCTACGTACATGTACTTTAAAGTCGGGAAGCCCTCGATTTAGCACTCCAATAATTTCTCATACATACTTTGAAATGTATGGAGGCTTCCTAACTTTCAAAATCTATAACTGTAGTTAGTAGAGAGTTAAATCAAGTGTTATCTACCTTTCAAAGTCTGTATGGGCAGTTGGCTAAATTGAGCATTGTTCACGTCGGGTCTAATGACTCAACATTCGTTTTATGTCCTATGATATATTTAATTGAGGTAGGATTTATCGGATTCAAGAAATTGTAGTGAAAACAAATACATGTAACTGAAGATGGAAGAAACTAGTTGTGCGCTCTAAATAGTAAAGTATTGCAAAGTATGGTACATGTAAGATTAAAGAGCAAACACGAAATAAACATGCAGAATAAGTTAAGCTCCATTTTGGTTTCGTCCATAGGCGCGATCTCTAAAGTTATCGAATAACCACAACCAATTTTGACCCGAACGCGCTGGTTATAAATAGAGCTCAATCTGTGTTCGTCCTTTAATTATTCATCGTGGCAGTTATATATAAGCACTCAAGCACATGTTATGGAAACTTGCAAAAATATTGTTTGGGATTTTTTTATGAATATCTAGCTAACCTTTACAAAAATTTCTCTTTATCAAGATAATTTTTGGAAACATTCTGACAGATGTCGGCAGAAATATTCTACCAAAGTTCCTCAACTCAGGAACACACGCGTAATTGCAGACCTGTTTCAAGGTTAATCCTCTCGCTAAATGTTGACTAATGAAGCGTCAATGTTCCCATTAAGCAGAATCCTAGTTATTCAGCAATAAATGAGACTTTATTTTTTCTCAATCTAGTAATCAGTGTTGTTGTCAGACTGATAAATCGCGATAAATTTATTTTCTTCCATTCAGATGGTGATAGATAGTTACACGCTATTATTGGAATAAGATTAGAAGCATAAATGTGCCGCAACACGACAAAACCAACATAGCGGGATGGGCGCCAAGCGCAAATTCAGATCAGCCTGGGCATCCGCCCAGTCTGATTAGAGTCTTCGTTGTCCGCATGGAGCTAGCTTAGATTCTTAGCTACCCTTTACGCGCATGGCAAAAGCTCTGATCAGACTGAGCAGCTGCCTAGGCTGATCTGAGTCTTCGCTGAGCTCACATGCCACTTTGTTGGTTTTGTCGTGTCACGGCTCATATACTGAATCCCTGAAACACGCCTGGTAAACCCTTTATTCCATTTCTACTTAGAACTAAAAAAAAAAAAAAAAAAAAAAAAAAAGCTTCTGCAACTGGATTGTCAAAATACATGTATAACGATGCTATTCGACTGATGGATTTATAAAGCCTATTAGAACACAATTTCAGCTCTGTAAAAGAAAACTCTCATAACTCGTGAAAGTGGCAAAACCGATATTTCGGTTTTGCCAATTGCAGGAGTTTCGTGATAACTCCATTAGTTCTTTTATTTTAAAACATGATATGAGGAATCATCAGAGATACTTAAGACGCCTTCGGTAAAAGTTAAAGACGCTCATAATCTCTCAGATAAGAGGGTCCTTTGAAGTTATTTTTTGAAAAAAGGTATCATAATTGGAGATGATAAGGAAAGTCATCCTTCTCATATTATCTGCACAATGGGTCGTCAACAAGCTGCGATGAAACGATTGTTGATGTTGTTTGCTTTACGTCCAAGGTAAACAGGTATGCTCATGTCGGGACGGTCAGTTAACCTAATCACAGATACTTTCGCCAGTAACTGAAAAAGATGGGGAATCATATATGATAAAAGATGAATAGTACATCAGATAGAGGTCGTTTCACGACGGTGACGAGCTACTTATGATAGGGTTCGACCTAGTTGTAGTTCCCTCTAGCCTACGCTACTGTGGGTATAGTCGGATGTTCGCCAGTTCTAGCTAAAGTAAGTCAGTCAGTTGTACAGAATCATTGTTGTTCACATTTGGTCAACCATCTGCATTTTTTCCAGATTCTCAACTCAGACTCTCACAAACTGTAATTGATCATGATACTAAAACTTGCAAAATAATATTTTCTGTGGTGCCGCATCATCTGACGCTGTTGATCTGATTACCAGCATGATGACAGTTTTCAGGCAGCTACGGCGCAGCCTTTTGTGGATTCCTTGTAAACTGTAAATTATACGATCCTTGCCAGCAAAGGAAAATTTTAGCACGAAAATAATGGCTGCAATGATGACAGTGATATAGATGTAACATATCTTTACTCACATTTTCCTCACATCAATGTTGAATTCGTTCACAGCTTAGTCACGGCATCATATGGGCTGTGAATGTAATCTCAAACGTGTGAGTTTAGAAAAGGCGTGTCAGGGTAGAAATGACACGCACGTGACAGTTTGAATGAGCCATGATGAAAGTAACGAAGCCTTATGACAAGCATCAACAGCCAAGGCAAAGGAAATTTTTAAGCCAGGTTGCTTATTTGGAAGACAATGTATGGATAACAATTATGAAGATTTATGAAAACCAGTGACAACTTCGGTTGCTACGGCAACTTGTAGGACGACAAGATTTGTCGTTTGGCGTTGTCATCTATTAACCACGATTTCAAACAGGAATATCTCTGAAGCTTGATTGCCATTTTCAACCATATTTCATCATCCAACACACCTCTGGTTGGGGGACAAACTGCAACTTCATTTTAGTTAGTAAGTTTAGTTGCCATGGAATGTCAAGCCTCGTTAGCTTTAAATAAGAAAAATATGTCCACATGCCAGAAGCTACATTTCTCAAGGAATCTTTCTTAACTCATGTCCAGTGTATAATATGAGTGCAATAACAACTATACTGGCCAATAAGATAAATGTGTCAATAGTTTTGAGCTGTCGGGCTTATATGGACCTCTTGTTTTACTTCGACAGTATCGCGGTTTTTGGCATAGTTTATGACCAAGTTTGGTTCAAGTAAAATGTAGGGGACACACGGTCATTTCACGGATCGTAACGAGTGAAGGGCGGGGCCACAAGAGGGAGAGGCGGGGCCAACAATCACAGAACGGCCGACAATAACGTCAGTAAACCATGTTTCCTCGTCAGAGGGAGGGTGTTTACGGTGACACATTATGATTTACGGTGATGTCAAGAATGAGGGGCGGAGCCACAAGAGGGATGGACGGAGCCACCAATCACAGAATGGACGACAAAGCGCCATGTCTCCTCCCCAGAGGGCCGGTTTTAAGGTCACACATTTCATTTGCTGTGACGTCAAGGCTGAAGGGCGGGGCCACAAGACGGAGGGGCGGGGCCAACAATCACGGAACAGCCGACAACCAGCCATGATTTCTCGCCAGAGGGAGGGTGTTTAAGGTGACACATTATGATTTACGGTGGGATAGCAAAAGGAAGGCAGCGGGTCAAAGAATCACCGCAAACTCAACAAACCCAAATAAAATATAGGCTGGGCAATTCGTCTGCTCACAACTCTATTTCATACAGTATGTCCTGCTCTCATGCCTTATGGGCCTGTACTTACAGGCCATCGTCACGCCCATCTTACTGCCCTCAACGTCCATAGGCAGCCTGTCACCCGTTCGATCTCTGTGGCAACCTGTCCACCTATATGCCTCACCCGGTCGTGGAACACGAAACTGGAAAACACAGGTTGACAGGTTGGCGAAAGCTAGAGCGTTGCAATGGATTGTGGGTGGTCGAGTAAAATCTAGAAAACTGAAGTGGACAGGCAGCGTTGCAATGCATTTTAGGTGTTTACATTCTTTGCTAGCACCCACAATCCCTTGGCTCTCTTGAACGTGGAACAGGAATCTAGAAGCCATATGCCAACACATTGACACGTTGACGGAAGTTAAATCGTTGCGATGCATTGTGGGTGATAACATTCTTTGTTACGACCCACAATCCATTGCCGCTCTTGGAGTGCCGTCTCCCTGTCAACCCTGACAGGGCGACAGCAGTACAAGAGCGGCAATGGATTGTGGGTCGTAGCAAAGAATGTTAAGCCCCAAAATGCACTGGAACGCTTTAACTTCCGTCAACCTGTCAACCTGTTCACCTCTGTCTTCTAGATTCCTGTTCCGCGTTCAAGAGAGTCAAGGGATTGTGGGTGGTAGCAAAGAATGTAAACACCCAAAATGCATTGCAACGCCGTAACTTCCGTCAGCCTGTCCACCTCCGTTTTCTAGATTCTTGTAAAGCGTTGCAATGCATTTTGGGTGTAAGCAAAGATTGTTAGCACCCATATCACATTGCAGCTCTTCAACTTCCGTCAGCCAGTGCTGTGCACCTCTGTTCTCTGGATTATTGGACAACGCCCAAGAGTAAGTTGTTGAATTGCATATGGAGCCGACACCGTGATTTGGATCTTTACACCAGAAGACATAGATCAACGGGTTGACAGGTGGACGACAGTTCAAGCGTAGCAATGCATTGTCGGGTGTTAACATTCTTTGCTACCACTCACTATCCAATGCCTCTTTTGAACTACCGTCGCGCTGTAAACCTGTCCACCTCTGTTTTCTGGATTATTGGTTCAAGTTCTGGAGTACATTGTTGAACTACATATGCAGCCCATTCCGTGATTAGGAGCTTAACTCACGATGACATATGTCCATAGGTTGTCAGGTCGACGGAAGTTGAAGAGCTGCAATGTGTTGTGGGTATTAACATTCTTTGCTACCACCCACAATCCATTGCCTCTACTGGACTGCCGTCGCCCTGTCAACCTGTCCATCTCTGTTTTCCGGTTTATTGGATCAAGTCCTTGCGTAGTTTGTTGACCTGCGTATGGAGCCCACTCCAGGAAGTGGAACGAGAATCTAGAAAACGGAGGTTGACAGGTTGACGGAAGTTATAGCGTTGCAATGCATTTTGGGTGTTAATATTCTTTGCTATCACCCACAATCCATTGCCTCTCTTGAACTGCCGTCGCCCTGTCTACCTGCCCACCTCCGTTTTCTAGACTCTCGTTCTGCATCCTGAAGTGGGCTTCATATGCAGTTCAACAAACTACTCAAGGTCTTGGTCCAATAATTCGGAAAACATCGGTAGGCATGTTGACAGGACAACGGCAGTTCAGGAGAGGCAATGGATTGTTGGTGTTATCAAAGAATGTTAACACCCACAACACATTGCAGCTCTTCAACTTCCATCTACCTGTCAACCGGTGAACCTTTGTGTTGACTAGGCGACGGCAGTTCAAGAGAGGCAATGGATTGCGGTTGGTAGCAAAGAATGTTTACACCCAAAATGCATTGAAACGCTTAAACTTCCGTCAACCTGTCCACCTCTGTCTTCTAGATTCTTGTTCCACGTCCTGGAGTAGGCTGTTGAATTGCATAGGGAACCTACCCCGTGATTTGGAGCTTAATTGACGACGACATAGGTCCACAGGTTGACAGGTCGCCGGAAATTGCGGACCTGCAATGTGTTGTGTGTGTTAACAGTCTTTGCTAACATCCAAAATGCATTGCAACGCTTTAACTTCCGTCAACCTGTCAACCTATCAACCTCAGTTCTCTGGATTATTGATCAAAGCCCTGGAGTAAGTTGTTGAATTGCATTTGGAGCCCACACCGTGATTTGGAGTTTCACCCCAGAAGACATAGGTCAACAGGTTGACAGGTCGACGGAAGTTGAAGAGTAGCAATGCATTGTGGGTGTTAACATTTCTTGCTACCACTCATTGTCCAATCCCTCTCTCGAACTACCGTCGCCCTGTAAACCTGTCCACCTCCGTTTTCCGGATTATTGGTCCAAGTCCTGGAGTAGTTTGCTGAACTGCATATGTAGCCCACTTCAGGACACAGAACGAGAGTCTTGAAAACGGAGGTGGGCAGGTAGACAGGGCGACGGCAGTTCAAGAGAGGCAATGGATTGTGGGTGATAGCAAAGAATGTTAACACCCAAAATGCATTGCAACGCTATAACTTCCGTCAACCTGTCAACCTGTCCACCTCCGTTTTCTAGATTCTCGTTCCACTTCCTGGAGTGGGCTCCATACGCAGGTCAACAAACTACGCAAGGACTTGATCCAATAAACCGGAAAACAGAGATGGACAGGTTGACAGGGCGACGGCAGTCCAGTAGAGGCAATGGATTGTGAGTGGTAGCAAAGAATGTTAGTACCCACAACACATTGCAGCTCTTCAACTTCCGTCGACCTGACAACCTTTGGACATATGTCATCGTGAGTTAAGCTCCTAATCACGGAGTGGGCTGCATATGTAGTTCAACAATGCAGGAGACGTAGTGCACATCGGAATGTGTATTTTCATAGACAGAACGTCACCTGCATTGTGCTGTCCAGCCGATGTCTACGCCTTAAGTTGTCATGTATAAAGACAGTAGGTTTAGGACTCCATTTCGACAGACATTAGGGTTAGTTCTTGTTTTTCTTTCTCTTTGCGTATGCTTATCTGGTAGTGTTTGTCCGTTATACCCCATTCCTCAGCAGCAGAACGTGAGCTGCACATCGGAATGTGTATTTTCGTATACGGAACGTCACTTGCATTGTGCTATTCAACCGATTTCTTCGCCTTTGGTGGTCATTAATATTTCATTCATTTATGCACTTAATGCTTTCTTTCCCCTTCTATCGTATGCTTTTATTTAAGTCATTCAGTCTCCTTCCATTGTTTCTGTATTTTTCACAGCGCCAGGAGTTATTGGCGAGGTCCGGGGTGGGGATCATGGAGGAATGTTGTGTCCGCTTTACACTCTTCCTTCCGTCAACCTCTCGACCGTTTCACCTGCTTCGTAGAGGTAGCAGATCTGTTAATACCTTTTGCTGTTGCGTGGTATTGAGAGCTTTTTGGAGGTTTTTATTGTATTAATTCATGGTCAGTGCCCATCACCTCCCTTCCTGTTATTAGGTACCATAATGCATTGCGCCTTAGCAACTTCCATCGACCTGTCGACCTGTCTACCAATCTCCAGGAATATGGTCTGTTTTTCATAGACTGCAGCTCTGTTCAGATCGTCTGTTGGTGCGCTTTTTCATCGCTACCTACCATCACTTCACTTCATGTTATTAGGTACCATAATTTATTGTGTCTTGGAAACTTCCGTCGACCTGTCGACCTGTTATCAATCTCCAGCAATATGGCCTTCCTTCAGAAGAATGGTATGTCCTCCATATCCTGCAGATCTGTTCAACTCGCCTGTTGGAGCAATCTGTCATTACTACTTTCCGAAATACATTGTGCCTTTTCACTTTCCGCCGACCTGTCTACCAATCTTTAGCCATATGGCCTTTCTTTCATACACTGCACGTCTGCTTGCATCGTTAGCTGTTGTGACTCTGTGTTGCTCCACGCCATAATACCTTACGGTTTATCAACTTCCGTCGACCTGTCGACCTGTCTACCTACCTTCAGCCGTATGGAATGTGCTCCATATCCTGCAGATCTGTTCAAATCGTCTGTTGGTGCGGTCTGTCATTACTACCAACCATAGTACATTGCGCCTATTCAACTTCCGTCAACCTGTCGACCTGTCTACCCATCTCCAGGAGTATGGTCTGTTTTTCATAGACTCCAGATCTGTTCTGTTCGTCTGTTGGTGCGATCTTTCATTACTGCCTACCATCACTTCACTTTCTGTTATTAGGTACCATAATTCATTGCGCCTTAGGAACTTCCGTCGACTTGTCTCCCTATCTTCATAGGGATGACCTGCCTTACAAGGGTTGCTCCATGAACATTCATATCGCCAGCTGTCGTGACCGTCTGTTGCACCACACCATAATACCTTTCGATTTACAACTTCCGTCGCCTTGTCGACCCGTCAACCTACCTTGAGAAAAATGGTATGTCCTCCATATCCTGCAGATCTGCTCAAATCGTCTGTTGGTGCGATCTGTCATTACTACGTACCATAATACATTATGTCTATTCAACTTCCGTCGACCTGTCGACCTGTCTACCCACTTTTCCCACATTAGCTCCCAGTCCTGTCTACCCAGTTCACACGTCCTCATGTCGTCCGTTCTTTGTCTCGTTCTTCCCTCTTGTGGCCCCTCCCTTCATTCTTGACGTCACCGTAAATCATAATGTGTGAACTTGAACACCCTTCCTCTGGCGAGGAGTCATGTCTCACTGTCGTCCGTTCTGTCATTATTGGCCCCGCCCCTCCGTCTTACGGCCCCGCCCCTCACCTTTGACGTCTCACTTCGTGGCGTGAAATTGCCTTGTGTCCCCTATATTTAACTTGAGCCCCAAGTTTTTGAAGCCTTGGTATTGCGACAGATATGGTTTAAACAGACCTGAGGAAGAAAGTTTATCCAGTGCTTCGAGCGAAATATCAGCGTTTTTGTTCAGTGATTCTGACCTAGAAGATTTTTGGCCAAATTATGTTTATGTTTCCTGGCGACCATCTTCGACCACGGATCGCAAGGGAGCCTTCATGTCCCTAATCTTCCGCTGAGCTTTGTTGATAAAACTAAATAATGCATCCTCTACTGGCCACATCGCAAAACAGAGAAAAAAATTATATATTTTTGTTTGTTTGTTTCTATGGGTCACTGACTTATACTGGGCTGATATTGCTTCTGTTAATAATTAAAAGCCTTCTACAATGTAGCTAAATTTCTGCACATTGTGAAAGAATCAGATAAACATAGAATCATAATGGTCGTCGTAACGTTTAAAGAAAGTGAAAATATCAGACTTTCGGTGCTAGATTGAAAAACATTCGTTTATATGCTGTATAAAGATAGTTTCTTTTATTATTATCTAGATCAGATTGACCTACTTAGATTAGTGCAGATAAATTTTCATTATTATATAAATTAGATTGGCCTTCTTAGAAAGCATTAACCTAGTACCTAATTTGAAGACCAAGTCAGTACTTCAGACTCAGTCACTGTTTATGCTTGAGTTGATATGGTTTAGTTTTCGTTTTTCCAAAACATCTTACAAAAGGATTTTGTATTGGTGGTTTCGACGTAAACGTTATTTTCAGTTGATTTGACACTTTGTATGTTCTACCCCTTTTCATACTATTTCTATTCTTTTCTATCCCATAACCTTACTAGGTCGTTGGGGCACCACAGATGACTTTGAAACAATCCCTTTCCACCTTGTCCTGTTTTCAGCTGCCCTAGTTGAGCTGGCAAAATCCATACCTGTCCACTCGTTAATAGTGTCTTCCCACCTCTTCTTCTGTCTACCTCCTCCTCTTCTTTTTCCTTTCACTGTGCCCTGTAGAAACGTCTTTGCTAAACCAGAAGACCTTGAGACGTGGCCAAACCACCTTAGTTTCCGTTTCTTGGCCAGTGTAAGGAGTTCATCATAGTCTCCAATGGCTACTTGGATCTTTCTGCGAACCTCCTCATTTGGTTATATGGTCCTTGTACGAAATTTTCAGTAACCTTCGGAAGCATCTCATCTCAAAGGCCTGCGTTCTTTTCTCTAACTCTGCTTTCAAGGTCCACGATTCACAGGCATACAGAAATATGGAAATGACAAGGGAGCGCATAAGTTTCACCTCTGATCCAAGAGATATGTTGTTATCTCCCCAAATTGGTTTCAGCTTGGTAAGAGCTGAAGTGGCTTGTGCAATCCTTGAGAGAACCTCCTGTTTTGAGCCATCATCTGAGACAACAGATCCAAGGTATTTGAAGCTCGTTACGGTACCCAGCTTCTGCCCTTTTACCTTGATCTCCCTCTGCGCTGTTCGTCTTTAGTTTGGTCTTCTCAGCGCTGATCTCCATCTTATACCTTGTGCAGGTTGGGTCGAGACTTTCAACTACAGCTTTTAGTTCCTGCTCTTCTTCAGCTAGAGCGTCTATGTCATCGGCAAACCGCAGATTGGTAATGTTTCTGCCTCCGATGCTAACCTTTCCGTCATGTTCTTCCAGGGCATCAGACATGAGCCGTTCGAGAAAAATGCTGAAGAGGATGGGTGACAGAAGACATCCTTATCCTACTGCAACTGTTGTTCTGAACCATTCTCCAGTGCTGCCATTTATCAGGACTGCACTTGTAGCCTTGTCGTATAGCTAGATTTGCACTGATATTGTACTTCCACATGGTGGCCCTTAAGGCTGCATGCCATACCCTGTCAATGGCTTTTTTGAAATCATTGAAGATATGGTACAGATTCTGCTGACGTTGGAGATACTTTTCACACAGGATTCTAAGGTTGAAGATCTGTTCTGTGGTACTCTTTCATGGGCATACTAAGTAATAGAAAATTATTCAACAAGAGCTGTAAAGCCCTCTCTGAAAGTTCGCTTCTATTTATGCTGTAAGAAAGGTTTGAAATTCTAACATAACAGCCAAATACGTCCTTCAATTGAATCCAAGATTAAAGAGTAGTCTGGCTTTAAGATGAAAGGGTACAATTTCAGGGGAAGCAACTCTGCTATTTTCATTTTTGCCCCTTCCTAGTTGGAGTCAACTCTGAAATAAAAGAATTTGGAAGGATATTGTTATCTAGGCAAGAAAAACAGGAAGTCATAGTAGTTTATTCCCTTTGTTAAAATCGCAGCTAAACATGCAGGTATAACCGTAAACCTTAAATTGAATCCAAGATAAAAAAAAAAAAAAAAAAAACAAGTCTGGCTTTAAATATGTTTTGGTGCATTTTATCACAGACGTGATTAAATAACACAATCGGCTTTGCGATCAAAACAAGTAATCTTCAATCGATACTGCTTTGTAAGAGCGAATTGCCGAGAGTTGTAGATATTTCCATCCTGCACTGTATAGCATACCAAATGCCATATAGGGTATTTAAAGCGCCAATGAACAGATTCGATACAAAAGTTCTGCTTTTTTGTTTCTTTAGAGTGCCCCTTGCATCGAAAGGACAAGCCTTTTCTTCAATGCACCACGCGAAGACCAAATCAACTATTCTATAGACACGGAAAATAGATTGTTTTGTGTATGTTTGATTAAAACTGGCTTCATGACCACCATCACTTACCTTTGGAAGAGTTTTTCAGTTTGCCGTCCTCTTATGTTGTCTTAACCCTATTTGGCCATCCTTGTTATTAAGACGAGTTAATTTGAAGTTTTTGGGTTTCTGGTGAACATTTTCACTTTCGTTGCATTTTAACGTAGAAATCCCTGCAAGCAAACAGTGTAAAACCTGATCAGATGCCGCAGACCGCGGCATCTGAGCTGGATCTGCACTGTTTGCATTTTCCCACAAAGCGGATAGCCGGTCTAAAAAGGGTTAGTTTTTGTGTTATTGGGCGCATTTTTATGTCAAACCCCTGCTACAAGTTTCAGCCTCCAAGATTTTCATTCGGGGTCATGATATTAGGAAAAAATTATATTTTTACATGAATCTATGCAAACAATACAGCCAGGACGTCTCTAACTTAGTACTGCCTGTGCTGGTGGGAAAAAAAAGAGAAAACTAACTGACCCACTCAGCATGATCTGACTGTTTTGCGGAAAAAGCACGGCATATCCATGGCAATGCCGGGACACCTCTAAAGTAAATGAATGGTACATTAGCCTTGCTAAGTTCCCGCTATCCCCGGTTACATAGGGGCTTTGGTTCCAGATGATTGTTGCATAAACAACCACGAGTTTAGGGTATTGTTCGTGAAAGCAATTGATAGTATCAGCAGGCACATGGCTTCGTATTGACGCTGCAATGACCTTGATGCGACCTGATGACGTCACGTGCCTGACGTCGATGTGATGTCGGTGCGACGTATCAACGTGGTACGACGCCATTTCGAGTCATGTTCCCGCTGAGTTTTAGTTCTTTAGCCGTTTATGGTACTACTTTTGGACAAGTAATCAGCTACTTCAAATGAAATGCATCAATATGTTGTTGATTGAAACCGTTAAAATGCTTTAAGGCGTTCATATCTTTATTTGTGTCCTTTAAGTAGAATTTGAATTGATTTTATTTTTTGATTCCGTCGAATTTAATACAGAATTTGTCTTGTTTAATCCAGTGTTAAGTTAATAGCATCTCTTGGTGAGTTACCTAATTTTGTCAAATGAATTTGTCTGTATGAGTTGGAAGACAAAAAGTGGTTGGTTTGTTTCATTATTCTCAACAAATAAACCTAGCAGAAAACCTATTCAGCAGTGTTAGAGTTTAAATTAGCAGTGACACGAGAAAGCCAACAAAGTAGCATTTGCGCTCAGCGCGGACTCTGATCAGCCTAGGCATACGCCCAGTCTGATCAGTCTTTGCGCTTAAAGGGTAGCTAAATGTCTAAGCTAGCTCCATGTGAATAGCAAAGACTCTGATCAGACTGGGCGGATGCCCAGGCTGATATGAGTCTTCGCTGGGCGCACAAGTCACTTTGTTGTTTTTGTCGTGTCGCGGCTCAAATATGTTATCAGTTTTTATATAACATATGAAATCACATTCTGATTCTTTAAAAATTCCATATATGATCTACATACGGTATAGTTTTATTATATCTTGCCTTATCAAACTTCTTTGATGGTTTGAATTTGCATTTGTGTGTGATACATGTATGCGCTGATAAAAGCGTAAAAACATTACTATCAAATGCATAATGTGAATGTTCAATAAATTATTTTAAAAACAAAGAAAAGAAACATGAAAAAATCACACACGCTCATAGACTTTTGGCATTTATCCATATGGTTGGACATAATTCTGAGAATACAAAACAGAATATGCGGATGTAAAATGGCAGTATATACAAAATATTTTTCTCAAAATACACCTCTTTACTTTTTAGTTCAGTTCAGTTCAGTTTTCCTATCGACGTTCCCCAAGTTGCTCAACGGTACGTAACCATAGTTGCACACACTTAGCGCCGTCCAAACCGTTTTACTTGCGATGAAAATGCCCTTTTAAAACTCTGTTAGAATAACAGACCGGCCCCTGTGAAAAGTACATTTTACAACCATAAGTTCTCTGCTTTCTCATATCGTAGAAAAGGTTATAAGATTAGCCTGTATCATGTGTATTGTGAAACCTTGTAGACGACTTTATATTCTTATATGACTCAAAATAATTTTATTGTCACACTATACAAAACATGTCTCTGTGGTACTTACAGGAGTGTCTGCAATGTCCGTCACCAAGGAATTGCAATGGATTGTGCATGAAAATGAGTTTGTTACAATCAAAGAATTTTTATGCAAACCTTGATCATGTTGATGTGCTGATTGATTTGTCGGACAGTTTTGTAGACGATATGAAACTCGTGTTGTGCGCCAGTGATATGGGCTGACAGAATTTTTTCAGCTGCTAGCTGTCCATAGCCAGGGGCCGTATTCATAAAACGACTTAAGTGGTTGCTATGCTGTTACTAAGGCTAAATTTCTTTGAAGGAGATTCCCTACAACTATGAAATTTGCTCTGGAGGAACAGTCTTACAAAGACTGTTCCTCCAGACCAAATTTCATAGTTGTAGGGAATCTCCTTTATAGATATTTAGCCTTAGCAACCGCATAGCAACGACTTAAGTGGCTTTATGAATACGGCCCCAGTACTTCTAATCACTCGACCTCAAGGCTTTCTAAAACTTAACGAAAAAAAAAAAAAAAACAGACGAAAGAAACAAAACAAAACAAACTAATAATAATAGCATTAACAAAGAGGAACTTGAAAAAAGCATCTCCATGGGACGATCAGTAAGTAAAGTTTACTGGAATGCTTAACCTCGAACTTCATCTTTCTTTGTTAAAATTCAACGTATTTCACTGCCAAATATTTTATAGGTCAAACTTTTGGACTACAAATTTACAGAAGTACAGGCGGCGGTCGTCTAACGGACTGATTCTTCCTAATCAATCCAGGACCCGAGGTTATAAAACTTTTTTCATGCTAAACTCAGCTGAGCATGAAATTTTACCAGCTAATAAATAGTAAATTACTGACAAGTCCAGTTGTTTTCTTGCTCAGTTTAGCTGAGCATGAAATTTTCTCTGCTTATAAATATGAAAATGCCAACATTAGTTGGCATTTTCATGTTTATCAGCAGAGAAAATTTCATGCTCAGCTGAGTTGAGCACGAAAACAGTTTTATAACCTCGGGGCCAGGAGTCGCAGATTCGATCTCCCGCTCGTGCGGACTTTCGGATTAGACTTCGAAAACAGGTCTCCATTGGATCTATCTGTAAGTGGGACTTTTAACTCCAATTCGCTCATTCACCATTTCAGAAGTGATTATTGTCCTTTCCAAATATTGGTTCTTGAGGAAACAATTATGTAACATCATGTTTCTTCAAGACTAGATAATGGTCTGTAATGATTTTGTCTGCTTCCAAACGTCTCAGCCAAATAATAGGTGTCTGATAATCAACACGTAACATGTCAAACCTTTAAAGCCATAATTGCTGCACTCGAGATAAAATCTTGCAAGAAACAATTGTAGTCCAAATTTAGGTGGATGAGCGCACTTTCAAAGGAAGCAACCCTGGTAATTTCACGTTTGCCACCCTCCTGAATAGGATCAACTCGTAAAGGAAAGAATTTACTCTTCTAGAAGCAAATTCTTTCCTTCGAGAGTAGCCACTTTGTCGTCTAGTGAAGCAAACAGTAATCTATAGTATTTGTTGTCCTTTGACACATGGTTATGTACCCTTAACCATACTTCTTACACGACTTCTAAGGATTGTAGAACAAGACTATGCACAGGGTTCAAATGCTAACAGGGCCAAATATCAAATCAAAGAAAGGAAAATAAGCAACATAAGGGATACTGTTTGAAGCATGTCTGGCATCTTTTATATTGTTGTAGCGATTGTTTGTTCAAACTTTTTCGCAGTTCTAACAGTGTTTTGTTGGCTGAGCTAAAAATGTAGGCGTTGGAATGATATTTAATAGCATTAATATTTTATGCTTCTGAATTAAATGAATGCGTTTGCGTTTGGAAATGTGTGTCAATATTGCGCAGTCAGACATTATTTTTGAAAATAAAAGGTGATATGTTGTAACGACACATAGATGTGCAAGCTGTACAAATAGGCTGTCGAAACAACCAAGTTTATATGAGCCGCGACACGAGAAAACCAACCAAGTGGTTGTGCGCCCAGTGCATACTCAGATCAGCCCGGGCATCCATCAAGTCTGCTCAGAGTCTTCGTTAAGTGCTTAAAGGGTAGCTGAGGGTCTAAGCTACCTCCATACGCACAGCGAAGTCTCTGATCAGACTGGGCGAATGCCCAGGCTGATCTGAGTCTGCGCTGGGCGCACAACCACTTTGTTGGTTTTCTCGTGTCGCGGCTCATATACAAACGTTTGGGAAAAAGTCGGTATTCTTATACAAACAAATGAACAACATGACAGTATACAAAGGCATTACTTGCACGTTCGAATCGTAGTGGTGAGGTGGAGGCTTGGCCCGGTAAAATATGAGTTCGGAAAAACGGCAAGTGAAACGCAAATTAAAAAAAAGGTATGCTTATTGCAGCTTAATCCCTATCTAATCAGAACCTATACTGGGGCCGAGTGAACAAAGCAAACGTAAGCCTACGCCCGACGTACGTCGGTCGTAAAAATCTCGCAGAATTTTAAGCCGTGTGTCCAACTGAGGCGTGTCGTAAACTTAGTCGTAAAATAGCTTCAATACTCACATATCGCTTTGTGCACTTGGATTAAAATACAGTCGTAGTACAGACTTAGTTGCGCCGACGTACGTACGCTTCCTTTGTGCACTCGGCCCCAGATTGCAAATTGGTTGTATAATAAGTTTAGGGACGAATGTACAAAGAGCAAATATTCATAAAATAAAACTTGTAAACGTTTAGGGAAAACAACTCCGCAGTTTTCATTCTGCCTTCCCTTCTTAATTGAGATCAACTCATAAAGGAGATAATTTGCTCCTCCTTTTTGAAAAGGCCCCATTTGGGAAGGACTCCGCCGTTCGGAGAAGGAAACAGGAAGTTGCAAAAGTTGTTCTCCTTTGTTAAAATCGTGGGCGTGAAAACCAGGAGATGGTTCCATATAGCTAAAAGATTGGAAGAACTATAATCACAAAAAATGTCTGATACCTTTTTTTATAACGATACATGTATATCTGTATATGTAGAGAAATTTGTGACGTGGGCACGCGGACGTTTCTAAAGTTAACTCAAATGTAAACGAAGTTTGAAAATCCCTATTTATATTACTGTGGTATTTATACTCAATGGAACTGTTCTTATCAAATGAATGAGTACATTCGTAAGTTAAGGGGTGTTTAGTTAATTCTTACCGATTTTTATTGTTTCTAAGAAGAGACATCTTATGTATTTGTCTTTGCAAATAGTGAAGGCCCTTGTCAGCTGCCGTGTTTTGCTGCGTCTAATCCGGATCTGCACTGTTTACCTTTGTCCAATTAATGGGACGCTAGGTATTAATGGTAATGGGTTAATAAAACCCCAATAACAATTCTGCAGTATTGTAATCTTACGAAACTTTATACTCATGAAGAATCGGAAACAAACCATTTCGGAAACATTTCCTGAATACAATATCCATTTGCGTGTCCACGTCTCCATGACAGGAAATGATATTCACAGATTAAAACAAGAATTTTAATAATACTTAATGAAGACATATTCTTTTCTTTGATGTCATTAATTATTGTTGTATTTTGTCTTTGATATAGAATGTTGACAGTGAGATTAATGTCGGCTCTTAAAGGATGTCAGTATAATAATTCTGATTCATGATTTTCAGGGTATTCCGCGTAAATGGTAATGGTGAGAGGGTGAAATGTCAAGCGAAACCGGTTGTAAAACATTTCATATTGCCAGAATTTAGCATGCAATATTTTTTAAATAAGATCGACTGAACGAGAAAGTATAATTTTATTGACTCAGTTCTTTAAACTGCTTTAAGTGTAAAATTTGAATTGATTACATTTTTTCCAATTAATTGCAAATTTGTTTTGTTTAATTCAGTGTTATATTGAAAAGCGTGTCAAGACAAAGGACTTCTATGCTTAAGGCGTGAATTTTCCCTATGATTAAAAAGTTATAAGGATCACTGACTTCTGCTTTGCATTTATGACTGTGACATGTAACTTGCATGACAAATGGATTTTCAACTGTTTGTGTCTATGTAAAGTACGTTAAACAAACGTTGACGTCATTGTTGAGATAAATTGTAAATCATCCTCAAACTGATCGTTGAAATAATAATCTATTGTATATATTTCACCTTTTTTTGACTTACATTACTTACATAACAGGCAACACTGGATAGTTTTGACTATATGTATGTGACCTTGACCTCATTTCAAGGTCGTGGTACACAATATAATCCTTGAAGATCACAGTGCTACTGTTGACCATTCTTCTTCTTTGGCTTACTGAGTATCGTTCCCCCCCCCCCCCCCCCCCCCGTGACCCAGCTTCCCACTCATATATATTACGTACTTGCATCGCATAAGTCAGCTGCATGCGTTCTATTTTGGCCGTTTTGACCGGAAGTGTAACTATGGTTTTGCATGTTTAAATGCCAGTCAGGCGTAACAAGAAGGAAATCATTGATTTGTATTGTAATATGCGTGGACTTAGCATGCATTTATAACAAAAATATATGGAATGAATAACTGGTTTCAATACTTTTATTACCTCAAAAGATGAGGTAGGCGAAAACCTTGAAATTAGGGTAGGTAGGATCAGAATGGATTATCTCCCCGATGTCTTTGGGTCTAAATCACAAATGATCTGATTTCATACGGTTTACATATTTGTGGAAGCTCTGCTAAGAAAAATTTGCACACTTTATACTTTTGAAATTCGGACCTGTCGCGTCGGTCTAATGGGGAAAATCCTCGTCTTAATCATAGAAGTCCTTTCTTGAGCATGACTTAAAGGTAGGTTCCTGGCCTAGCGATAACAATTATGTTCACAAAATAATTTTGTCTTTTTCTGGGTAGTATTGAATTCTCTTATTTTTCTGAAACTGTTGCTACTGAGAAAATCGTCAGATGTTGTAGAAAATAGTCGTTTTCCCTTTGGTTTATTTTCTTTCGTTGGAATTCCAGTTCTAAAAATAAATATGTATATATGTCTACAAGTCCGCAGTTTCTGATGTCATTTGCCAACGGTTAATTTTCTCTTGCCGTGAGCTCTTCCAGAGGTCCTGGCATGGCGGATGGGTTTAAACTATCCCGAAATGCAATGCAGCATGACGTCAGCTATGTTATCTATTTTTGGCGCGAACTAAAAATAGCGCTAACTGGTGTGCGAAGCAGAGTTAGGAAATCCCTTGCTAAACGACTTTTCTACGATTTTTTTTATTTACACTTTTTAGTGAAACTTATTCATTTCCTCTTTATAAGTGCTTTCCAACAACTTGGATAAAAAATCATCAAAATTATGATGCATTCCAAAGTACAGGAACCTACCTTTAAAAAACAAAATGTTGGAAAAGCAAATCTTTGGATATTTTGGATCATTCGATTCTTCCAGAAAATGAGATAAGCCAATGTATTTTGGATTCATAACGGTCCTACTAGATTAAACATTGTATTTTCTGAACTTACTAATTTATAACACAGAGAGGTGATTAGCTATCTATGGATCTATGGATCCCTTTCATGACAAGTATACTTGAGATTTTCATGTCTGAATTGTGAATTTGTTACATGGCAAAAAGTCAATGAAAACCACCCGCGTCAGGACAAAGAAGTATTAAATAACATGAATTGAAGGATAAAAATGTCATCATAAATAGATGTGCCTTACACACAAATTCGATGCAAAGATTCATGACAGATGCGACTCAAGCATTCACGATTCATGACAAACAAATGCGCGCGAAGATTCTTGAATTATGACAAATACGAGGCGAAGTTTCATGAATGATATCCTAAAGTTCATGTATCATGACAGACAAATGCGACGCGAAGATTCCTATATCATGAAAGCGCTAGGCTAATGGAAAAGTAGGGAAGATTCATGAAACATTACAGACAAATGCGATGTGAAAATTCATGAACCATGAAACCTCGCTCAGTATTCTGTAAAGCTATGACAAAGGCACAATCATTTACCACAGCAGGAAGTTAAAAGAAAGTAACAATGGCGTATACAGTATAGTGCATATGTAAACAAATAAGAAAAGCAACCAGCTTTTCTTTTTCTATAACAGGTGATGCAGATGCTAGATCGGACTGTCAACGTGATAACAGTGCATCAGGTAGAAAAGAATGTGAAACAGACTGAAGCGTGAAGCAAAACGACATACATACAAAGAACACCGTCTAAATCACCGCACAAGACTGCTCACTCTCCATAGGAGCTTCTTATTTTGAGCCACGTCATGTGACCTCGAACAATGTGACAATTTTGTCATGTGATATTCAGATTCTCCATCTCATTTATACAGGGAAATCAGAGACCTCACTGTTGGCTCTATGGCTTTGGTCACTTCCATAGACAGCTTATGTGACAAGCGAAAGCTCTGATCAGACTGCACTTCTGTGCAGTCTGATCAGAGCCTTTGTTTGTCACAAATGCCACATTGTTGGAAAACAGTTGAAGTGGCTCAATTATCATGAAACATCACAGTAAAAGACATAAAATCGCCAGAATACTATGAAGATGGAAAGTCGCAGTCTCTTTGCAGGTCGAAACAATATTTGAGCCGCGACACGACAAAACCAACAAAGTGGCATATGTCCCCAGCGAAGACTCAGATCAGCCTGGGCATCCGGCAAAGCTAATCCGAGTCTTCGCTAGGCGCATAAAGGTAGCTAAGTCCCTTAGCTAGCGTTTCAAAAGCGCACAGCGAAGACACTGATCAGATTGGGCGGATGTCCAGGCTGATCTGAGTCTTCGATGGGCGCACATGCCACTTTGTTGTTTTTTGTCGTGTCGCGGCTCATTTTGTTGGGGCGGGGAATAGCGGGGATATTGACTTTTCACCCTGGTATGTGCCCTGCACTGTGGGGACGTTTTTTATGTCGAATCCCTGGTAAAGGTCTCCGCCCCCAGGGGATCATATGACTATCAAAATCAGTATTCTGACAATGTGTCGCGGTTAATTTCGCTAAAAACACTCCACTATTTCCGGCGTATCAAAAGCCCGGCGTATCCATGGCACTGCCGGGACACCTCCCAGGTGAAAACACTGTACTTAAGCCCCGCTTTTTCCCCGCTATTCCCGGCCCCATTGGGACCATGGTTGCAAATAACTGGTGCATTATTCTAACTATTTGGGTCAATTTTTAGCATTCTGTCCGTGTTGGACTCATATACTCACCAAAGCTCGTTAAACCGTCGTGTCAACTTACACAGACAGATCATTTTCTTCAAAAATAAGGCTCAAGCGAAGCTGTAAACAAGAATAATCAGCTTTTGTGTTGTCGTATGGCAACCAGAAATATTGGTATTGCCTTTGCTAGGACAACCTCAGACGAGCCTAAATTGTTAATTTCTCATCTAATGAGTCTGAGGGTCGATTAAGGGATCCAGTGCTACCAAAATATTTTGTTTGTAAGATGTATATTCTATCTTAATCACACTTATAAAGTTCTGTGAGAGATATTGGCCTCGTTGATCATCATACATGTACGCGGCCTCGACCTTTCTAGAAGTACTTCCGAAGCGATGTCCACGGTATGCGAGTGCGGACTTACAACTTTGGGATTGTGACCACGTTTACTGTATCATTGTCGAAATATTATTCGGATGCAATATGATCCATCAAAAAGAGCCTTAACGTATAGAAGGTAAAGGTTTTCCATACACTGTAAAAATGTGTTTAGATTCTGAACAAAAAATGCAGTCCGATTTTTATGTGTTTAAATCGTAACATGTTCAATTTGCAACATGTTTAGGTTTATGCTTAGCAATTAAACATGTACAAAACTGGTTATACTTACATGTACCTTGTAGTTTGAAAATTTCCTGTCAAATTTCGTCTCTTTTTTTTTTTTTTTTTTTTTTTTTTTTCGTTCTTCAACGGGGAAAGGAGAGAATGGATTCATCCGAAACGCGTAACAGAATAAAACGTGTTTAGCAGACTTTGTCTGGGAAAATAATAGAAAAGGCGTACATGTTTAGCTATATGACATATTTCTAAACATGTTTACACCTAAACATGTAACCACTTGTGTTTTATAGCTAAGCGCGATTTTTACAGTGTAGCCTAGTGACTGTAGGGGCAGCTGGGGTTAGAGGCCCATTGTACATTGTATCTTGGACACAGTATCCGAAAGGCGACACCCGCCCCTTTCCCTTTGTTGCTTCCTCCTTCCGTGATTCGAAAAGGGTACATTTTTACTGCTCGCTGGAAGTTTTTATTTCAAAATTCATTTATTTACTTATTTATTTATTTTCTTATTTTCATATTTTAGTTAACAGCTTGAAAGATGATTCATCAGAACAAATTGGCTTTAATCCTTGCCGACAAGACACTTTTGATGTCGCTTGTACATGAGAAATCAGATATTTTCAGACTCATTGAAATCCAATAGCAATTCCCTCTTAGAATGTAGTAGTGCAATTTCTATCTTGTTTCTTATTGTCTGTCATTTATTAATCTCTCTATGTGTAGGAGTAAAATATCAAATATCCACTTAACCCTTGTTGCACCAAAAAACGAAAAATCTTGAATTTGAAAACAGTGTAGATCCTGATGAGACAGCTCATGATGAGCTGCCTCATCTTGATCTACGCTGTTTTCTCTCTAGTCTTTGAATTCTGAAAACTTTATAGCGTGGAGATTTTTTTTACTTTTGCAGATGTAAAGTTTGTCGTCTGCATTTTGGTGCTTTAAGGGTTAAAAGATGGCATTATGGGATATTGTGTGCATTTTTTTTCTCTCTCGTAGTTTGTGATATTTGCAGACGCTAAATGAAGGAGAAAACTCATCTATATCGCTTCAATACGATCGGTTACCATGATGGATAGTATGCTTAGACAGCAGTTATTGTAGGTTAATAAAGGTATGTCAGAAAAATTATTCTGTTGATTTTTTAGGGTATGCAAACCAGACATGATATAGTGTCTAGCTACCGCAATGCAGTTCGTATACTGGAAGAAAAAACAATAAGACTCGAGAAATATTTTTCACAAACTAGTTTTGGATTTATTCCTTCATCAATGTACAAATGGTTGATTGTATTGAATGTTAGGAAGTGATGCACGACGTAACTATACATATTGAGTGATAGAGCTGAGTAAACAATGCAGATACAGGCTTGTGCCACTCTAACCGCGTCTTTTAGAGTCATTACCACACTGAGATAAAAAGTATAATTGTAGGACACGGTGATTATTTAGATGTTCCCATGTAGAGAGGCGCCGTAGTCGAGTGGTTAGAGTGGCTCGGTTATTGTGCAGAAAGTCACAGGAAGGTCGTGAGTTTGCGGCTCACCGTTGCCATCCGACGACTGGAAAACTCTGTCAACCCAGCAGTAAATGGGTCCTCTCTCGAATCAGGGAAGGATAGGCAGCGAAAGGATAGAGATGGGCTCCGCCTTTCATCAACTGTGCCCAAGATATAGTGGGTCTCTAACCCCCACTGCCCCTACGGCTATTTGGCTATGGGACACCTTTACCTTTTACCATTTATTTTTAGATTTCATTATTATCATTATTAGTGAAAAGTACTGTTAAGTTACACAATATGCACTGTCACACTATTTCCTATCGGCGGCGTGTTTCACAAAAATATATATGCGCGTGTCAATCGCGAAAAACTGTGGCGTCTAGTCCTTCGACGTACACGGCGTATGGGTGAAGTTTCTGCAAGGTACCTTTGGCGTATTTGGTTTCGTACTGGTTTCAAGCTACGGCGCTCTGAGACATATATTTAGCATATGCATGGCGTATAATGCGTTGTCATGACATAACTGCTTCGCTGGCACGGCGTATCATTCTTAGTTGTAATGTATCCCGCTCAAAATAATGAGTTACGTACCTTCATGCGGACAGCGAAGACTCTGATCAGACTGGGCGGATGCCCAGGCTGATCTGAGTCTGCGCTGGGCGCACGACCATATTGTTGGTTTTCTCTTGTCGCGGCTCAATGGAACATTTTGTTGCTGTGACGTAACAACAGTAATGCGTCTAAAACATGCAAATGGAATGCGAAAAAGTAAAGGCCCTCGACCAGACTGATCAGGGTCTGCAGTGTTTGCTCAGTCCTATCTGCGACAATACTTAGAATTGTACTATATATCTTCCAGAGATTTTAAATGTCTTTAAATTCAAAATCAGTTTTTGTTGTATAAACATTTGACTAACATTATTGAGGAAAAGTTTATTCTAACGAACGAAGACTACTGAATGTGTGTTTCATTAAAAACTAGAACACCCCAGGGCCCTGCCAACATCATTCTTGATAACTTCTGACAGATAAGGAGTAGTACTGAGCGGAATTTAAGTAACACCAAATTCCTCTTTACAAATGTGTCCAAATTAGCACCTCTCTTGTTAGAACTCTCCAGAACTAAGAGTTCCATCCGTTATAAGGTAATTAGAAGCAAGAAAATCCTTTACAATGTCTTTGTTAAATGAGCCTTGCCAAGCAAAAGATAGCATGCGCGAACAGAGAAGACTCAGATCAGACTGCGCTTCTGCGCAGTCTGATCAGAGTCTTCCCTGTTCGCCTTAAGTATCTGCGACTCCCGAAGAATTTATAGCAAAACAAAGACTGGTGATCGTACAGTGCTAATAGTAGACTAATCTTTGCACGTGCAATAAGATTGCTTTTTCTCGCGACGGAGTGCAAATAAAGCTTTCGCAGGATAATAATGTTGACTTTGATGCGAGTAATTCTGAATGCATTAAGAAACACACATGGAATAATTAGCTTTCATTAAACTTCGAGAGAATCTGAGATTTTGCAGACAGTAAACAAGTGCTGGAGGAAGAAGTGCAAAATGAAGCTCAAATTTGAGAAAAATACTTTTCAGAAAAGTAATTTTTCAAGTCATATGGTATACAATTTTAGATCTTTTCGACAACTTTTAGTCTTTTGTTCCTTCCAGCTGTAAAAAATGAGTAGATTTCAAAACATTTAAAAGAAAGTCTAAGGAAATTAAATGAATTGTTTTCTTTCTAGCTTGTTTTTGTTTCTTCCAAAGGATAAAGAACAGATATTCAGTTCCTTTTTTGGATAGAGATATTTGAGGCTTCCCAAACATACCCATAGAAAAAAAAATAGAAGCAAGAAAATCATTTACAATGTCTTTGTAGAATGAGCCTTGCCAGGCAAAATAGCATGCGCGAACTGAGAAGACTCAGATCAGACTGCGCTTCTGCGCAGTCTGATCATAGTCTTCCCTGTTCGCCTTAAGTATCTGCGACTCCCGTTGAATTTATAGCAAAACCAAGACCGATGATCGTACAGTGCAAAACAGCGGGCTGATTTATGTCTTGCTGTTTGCACGTGCAATAAGACTGCTTTTTCTCGCGACGGAGTGCAAATAAAGCTTTCGCTGGATAATAATGTTGACTTTGATGCGAGTAATTCTGAATGCATTAAGAAACACACATGGAATAATTAGCTTTCATTAAACTTCGAGAGAATCTGAGATTTTGCAGACAGTAAACAAATGCTGGAGGAAGAAGTTAAAAATGAAGCTCAAATTTGAGAAAAAATACTTTTCAGAAAAGTGATTTTTCAAGTCATATGGTATACAATTTTAGATCTTTTTCGACAACTTTTAGTCTTTTGTTCCTACATACACCAGTTGTAAAAAAATTAGTAGACTTAAGCTGTCATCAGAAATCTTTGAGAACATATGTAAAAAAACGGGTTTAGCCGGCGCTGGGAGGTTTAAGTGCCTTTCACATCACACGCAACGCCTTTCCAGGAAATCAAATGTCCTGTTTTCTTTCTTGCTATTTTTTTTCCTGCCACTTTTACAAACAAAAAAACTTTGTGGATTTGTGTATACTTTCCCGTAAGAAGAAGTCCTTCCTAACAGAAATCTAGCCTTAGAGGATAGAATTTGCTCCTCCTAGGAGACTGTCTACATTATGAAGAAAATAATTCGCTTCTCAAAAATAGATATGACCCCCAGTGAGAAGGGATTCTAAAAAGAACACTGAAAGAGTTGCTTGCCCTGATGACTTATGCCTTGAACATGGGTGGCATTTGCAAGGCGTCTTCATCTAGCCTTTGCTGTTTGAGGGAAGAATGAATTCATTAGGTATTGTTAGACATTGAACGTCTAACCCATTCTAACCGAAATCAAGACATTAAGATTTTTTGTAACTGTTCGTCGGCAATGAAATATGATGTTATATGACAATTTATGGCGGCTGTAACGCTATTAACGCAACAAAGGCCTAGGGTCGATAAGCATCAATTTCGGCCTCAAAATTTCATAGAAAATAAAATTTGAATATTGGCCTTAAAATTCTTTCATATTAATATGTTATGGTACGTTATTTTCAAATCAAATGTCTATTTTTAAGTTCTGTTCATGACGTTGCCATGGTAACGCTCCAAAAATGCTACATTTTCGCTTTTTTGCACTTTTTAGCCAATTTTAATGTATTCAGACAAAAATTCTAATGCCTCCACATTCGACAAACAACTTCATACTTGAGGAAACGATTTTGTTACCAAAAAGGAACTTTGACAAAAAATTTCTTGTTGTTTGTTGCATGTGGAGGTGTTTTTAAAAATAAAATATGTCCTCCAGCCACGTGCGCCTTGCAACCTAGATAATGTATCTAAGGCTGGCAAAAGCCGTTTTGAGCTTGACATAACTCAGAGAGTTCGATGAAGTTAAACAGTATGTAATTATAGTTATGTGAGGCACTCCTATAATAAAGTTAGTTTCCATTCTAACAATAATTGTGCCGTTGTCATGGTAACCATGATCATTCCACGTGTGTTTAGACAATCAGTTGAATTTATATGTAAAACATTCAAAAACGGCCTTTTTGAATATTTCAATTTGTTTCTTGTTGTTGGAGAACTGAGGATTGAAAAATCAAATAGCAAAGCGTATTCCTCTTGCACTAATGTCGTTGTCCTGGAAACCAAGGACAAATCCTCGTTTCTTGGTCAGCAAAAATCAATGAAACACCTTTGAGTATGGCTGCTTCTCAAAGTTTTATGTTGTTTCTTCTTGCTCCTGAATTGAAACAAATAAAATGGATCTACTTCTATTGCTTTTATGCTGTTGCCATGGTAACCAAGAGAAATGTATCGCTTTTTTTGGCCAATATTGTCCGTTATAAACCTTTCAATGTATATTTTTAGCTTTCATGTTCTTTCTTCTTGCTCGAGACCTGAGGGTTAATATCATCATCTGTCTTCTTTTGCATACATTTTCTCACTGGTAAAATATTATTCCGTCGGGGCTCCGCCATAATTTAATAAATCGACTATTTACATAAAAGTATACATATTTCACTTAAAAGAATGAGCAGAGAGAGGCTTATGATGTTTAATTGTCAACATGGACCATTTCTTACCTCTCGTGTATGATGTAAACATTTGATCTTTCTGTCGTAACCGTGCATGTATTTTGTACACGTTGAGAGAGAGAGAGAGAGAGAGAGAGAGAGAGAGAGAGAGAGATAGAGAGAGAATGAGAGAGAGAAAAAAAGAGGTGAGAGAGAGAGAGAATTGATGAATGACTTGTTTGCAAATTTATTTCCTTTTCAACAGCATTTCAGTCACCGTCATACCAGGACTATGGGAGCGTGATAATGAAAGGCCGTGGTGTGCAGTGGATTCCCGTTTACAGTTTAAAAGATTGCCGCTTCATGCCTCCATCGGGAGTCGAACCCGGGACAGGTAGATCAGCAAGCTAGCGCTTAACCCAATGAGCTATATATATATATATAGAGAGAGAGAGAGAGAGAGAGAGAGAGAGAGATGAACACATTTTCGCTTATACGTACTGCAGCAATTTCAGTGCTAATCGTTTCAAATGATTCTTGATTCTTCCGCTAGCATCGTAAGAAAACCTCTTTTTCTAGAGCCAAGTATTATTAAGGCGGTGGTAATCACTGATCCGTGGTGAGAATCTTCCAGCGATCCCTCGCGATAAAATATTTTATGTATTTATACCACTGATAGAGCAGTGGAACTCTAAGCCAATACCTGTAGAATGTCCCAAAACCGAACGTTTCGTGGCATCCTAGCGTATCCAACCACCACCAACTGAAGTTTAACGCACGTCTTCTTCAGAACTGGTTGTCATTGCAACGGTTATGTTGTATTATGATGGCACTATTAATACTATTCTTATCTTTCATCACGATTTTCTAAATGATTTTGTTAACGCCTCCCGGGCCTGACGTTAAAGTGTAAGTTCGCTAGTATTCGTTTCTATTTCCGCCAGCTTTCATTACCCTTCCGTCATTATGGTTGGTTGGCTGTTTTTGGCTTAACGGCCCTTTGAAACAGTATTTCAGTCTATGCCATCTCCCAAAGAGAGGGAGAAAGAAGAGAGAAATGATAGACGAGAGACAAATGTCCAAACAACCCCCACCCGCACTTACTGCAAACACAGTATGCCCTTGCCCTACTATTATCCAAATGAGTAGGACGCCCGGGCACTGGAAGTTATACCCAGCACCACTGCACCATCCCTTCGTTATTATGCATGAAGCATTAACGCAAAATAGAAACTAAAGTGTTGAAAAATTACCTGAATATTTTCTGTGGGAAAACCCATGCCCAATTATTATAAACTTTAATATATAGTATAAATACAATGTACAGGACGAGGATCCCGCTCCTTGTTTCGCTTTTGTTTATATTAAGGTATTCGATGGAAAACCAGACGAAAATCGTTTTTGAGGACATATTTGTCAGGTTTCAAACATTCTGACCACCTCCCCTCATCCCCCCCCCCCCCATTCAAGAACCAGAACAAAATCGTTTTTTTGAGGACAGATTTTCCAGGTTTCAAACATTTTGAGCAACCTGCCCTCCCCCCCCCCCCCCCCCCCCCCACCACCACCCCCAACCCCACCCCATTCACACACATATACACCACACACAAGCGGGTTTTATTGTATGTATATTAGCCAATATACAGGCTTTGCAAAGAAAAGTACTATGCTTTTCGTCGTTTATGATGATATATTTTCACGGGATTTACACCACTCGTGATGGATCGTTTTATGACTAGTTTTGCAGTTTATATTTGACTTAAACGTGCGCTAGCCTTATCTACTGAGGGCAACTGATGAATGTCGCGTTTGTTTCTTTAAGGATGCAAAGTACAGAATGAATAGTTGGTGTTTCATTTAAAAAGTAAAAGTAAAAGCAATAAAAATGATTCAAAAGAGTCATTTGAATAATATACCCAAACGAATTTAAAACGCAACACCTGATTTTTCTAATATTTCATAGCTCATGTCATATGCAGATCATTTACAGTTTAATTTCTTGACTCATCAGGAATAAACGTTTACTGTCCCAGAAATTAAGTTCTATTGATGAAATGGTTCTCGCATGCGAAAGCATTACCTATAGCTACCCGATTTTTAAAAGTCTAAATTAGGGATATGTCTTCCAAGGCGCTTGGAATGTTAGCTGCTCATGTAAGCATGCGGTTGGAAGCCAAACATTTCCATTACCACCCATCAATGATTTTTAGACATGTAGAAAGAGTTCGACGCACTTGGGAGAACATAGATTATCTTAGACCCGGAGTTCGATGCGACGTATACATCCTGTCTCGCGATGATTCTGCCTCTTTTTGAGACTTTTGAAAATCGGGTAGCTATCGATAGTGCTATCTCAAGCGTTAACCATTTCATCAACAAAACTGAATTTCTGGAAAGGTAAACATTAATCACTGTTGACTTGAGAAATTAAACTGAAAATAATCAGCATACGACATGAGCTATGGAATATTGGATAAATTAAGTGTTGCGTTTTTAATTCGGTTGAGTATAGATTTAATAGATTGTTCGCAAACTAGTGCAATTTTCTCTCCGTGATATGGGCGGTTGTGTGACAGATTTGGTCAGACAAGTTCGATCCGAGATTCGTGCAAAGCTAAGCTTCATGAGAACATCCTTACGCATTGTCTTTTTCCTTTGGCGTCGATGACGTCAGAAATCAACCTTGTTCGCCTACATGACGTCACAGACATTTTTATTCACAAACAACGTATAAAAAGGACAAAATTTTGAAATAAAATAAGGATTTGTTTGTGTCAGCTGAACCGTGACGGTATTATATTTGCAATTATTTCTATTTTTTCCGAATCTAAACAAACATAAGGGTAAAAGAATAGAAAAGGGAAAAACCCCAACTAAACCAACTTTTCAGATCGTTGCTAAGGATGTCCACGTGGTACTTAGGAGCGATAATTACCGTTCGCCACTTTATAATGTCGATTAACCATAAACCAGTGATATGCAACTGAAATCACTTCAAGCAAATCAAAAGAGGGGTTCATGTAATCACAACGGTAGACAACCGTATAAAAATGAAGGAAATAGCCTATGCTCTTGTAAAACTCGTTGCCATGGCAACATACCTTAGATAACAAAACAATGCCCGTAATAGTAATCCCAAATGACTATACAATAACTTTACAGCGTAAAACTTATTTTGGACATGGGGCCAAAAACACCCCTTATCGACCCTAGGCCTTTAATGTAGAAATATGGATCTAATATTTTCATGCGCTAAATAAAAGGATCTATTGATTGTTGACGTCTGAGCTAGTGACCTCTTTGTTAGTGAGTTAACCAGCAGCAAAAAATGTAAAGATAATTGCTACGTTTATTTCGCAAAGAGTGAAAGTTTTATTTGCAGTTGATGGTAACGTGGGCTACTTTATAGAAAACACCGAATAAAAAATACCCTTTCCTGTTGTTCTTGCTCAATGCCTACGTATACAGTAACCTGCATTACCACCATTGGTCTAGCTTTACTGAGAAGAACTTATGTGATATATAGAGGATCTTACATGAGTGCTCATGTATTATTGAATTTATTAAACAAGTTGGGGAAAAAGATAAGATGCGAGCATTTGCCGAGCATCTTATCGTTTTCACCCACAAGTTTAATAAATTCAATAATACAGGAGCACAAATGCAAGATTCTATTTATTATATGACACTAAAATCGCATTTTATAAGCAAATTTTGCACTAAAATGTAACGACTTCGCCATTAGAAAACGCGACGTTTTATGGACGCCAACGCATAACGTTACGACGTAATTTTCATATTTAATCTACTAGTGGATTATTATTAATGCATGGCTTTATTACACTTTCAGATGCGACGTCATATGATAAAAAGTGTTTAGATGCATGAATCAGATGGGTTACTTTGGGGTTTATGGCATTATCAACAGCACTTCAATCATTTTACGCCTGAGGAATATGAAAGAGATAATTATGAGCCTGAACTAATCCAAATAATACAGAGAAATATAATACGGGCTTGAACTTATAACAGCGGGTAAATTCGGACAGTGACATTGTTTCCTTTATATGTCAGTTGTTAGAAATTCAAACAAAATTAACTGGGCAAACAGTGAAAATCCGCATGAGACAGCTCATTATGAGCTGTCTCATCTGGATTTTCACTGTTTGCAATAGTATGTCCGAATTTACCCGCTGTCCGAAGTTACTCGACTCGACCCGACATGTAGTTGTTACATGTAACTCCTCGACCAATGACCGGACGGAGATGAAACAGAACATGGAAATGGACATGTTTTTTTCTTTGAAACAAGAACTATCAGTTTAACAGCTGCACCCACTTTCTGACACTGGGTGTGTTCAGATTTCCTGCTCTCGGCTACCAGTCGTGACAAACGTAGCTTTTGGCACATTTTGATATCCACACGTAGCCTTTAAGTGGGATGTCGGGTACCAATTCTAACACATCTGAAGAGATGAAAGTAGTAACAAACTGGGGATATTGAGTTAACCCATTCATGCTAGCGTCCTAAATGATAGGACAGAGGCAAACAGCGCAGGACCAGCAAAATGCGGCGTCTGATCAGGATCTACACTATTTGCATAAGACAAAGAGGTATTTCTCATTAAAATAAAGATAAGAAGGACGAAATAAAACGAGACATTCCTTAGTTGACAAATGGACTAATCCATTTCATAAAAATAGATTAGTCCATTGGGCATAAAAGTGTTAATATTGGAACTGACTGAACTTCATTTTCAGCTGCTTCTGCCTGACATAAATCATGGCCATCAAATTTTAATTGATTTCTCTCTCTGCGATCATCTCGGAATAAAACCGGCCAAATTCACTTAGTCGCAATCCAATGGCTTTTAAATTACTTTAGACAAAGTGTTGCTTTGTCAGTTCATTAATAAATAATTATTCCCGTGGTATTCAATGGAGAAATAAAATAAATTGAGTTTAAATGTAAAACGATTCATTCAACACCGTCAAAATTTCCAAGAACATAATTGTCACGTATAGTTGGCTATCTCATTCGTTCATACAACCATATCGCTCACGCTGCATAAAGGCACACTTGATTGTTCTTTCAGAAAGCGCTGACCCAAATCAAACTCTGCAAAAGGGCAACGTTATCTAGTGGGTACTGTGTTGGCTAAGATAGTCTGACAACTACCAAAATTGCGTTGACAATCAATTTCAACTCATTCTAGCAACATTATCATTAATGGAAGGAGGTGACAACGAGTTTTCTAGATTTGTTAAAACAATTTCAATCTTATCATAAAACAGATGATTATTCACTACTGTGTGAAAGGTACTCCAAAAGGCGAAATGACCACTTTAAAATTATTAAGCAATTCATGATATAAGCATCAATTCGAGAAGTATTATAAAAGATCTGGGCCCAGTTGTTCGAAGCATCGTTAGCCTAACGAGCTCGTTAAGAGGTCAACTTGTTAAGTGTTTTATGACTTTATAACCAAATGCACTGATCCTTTTTGCTGAAAAAACGCGAGAAGCTTTTGCAATGTAATGCTACATTTCTATGAAGGAGATCCCTACATCTATGAAATTTGCTCTGGAGGAACAGTCTAAAGAGATCCCTACATCTATGAAATTTGCTCTGGAGGAACAGTCTTTTTAGACTGTTCCTCCAGAGCAAATTTCATAGTGGTAGGGAATCTCCTTCATAGAAATTAAGCCCTAGCAACAGCATAGCAACGACTTAAGTCGTTTTATAAATACGGCCCCAGTTGATCATAGGACTTAACAGAGGTAACAATAAGGCACTATACACGAAACAGTGCAAGAAGGCCCCATAACGAGTGGGCATATAACCAAGAACGGTCAATGTTTATAAACACAAGAAATAATTGAGCTGCGACACGACAAAACCAACAATGTGGCTGTGCGCCCAGCGTCAACTCAGATAAGTCTGGGCTTCCGCCCTCTTTGACCAGACTCTTTTTTAAGTGCTCAAAAGGTAGCTAAGGGTCTAAGCTACCTCCATGCGGACAGCGAAGACTCTGATCAGACTGGGCGGATGCCCAGGCTGATCTGAGTCTGCGCTGGGCGCACAACCACATAGTTGGTTTTGTCGTGTCGCGGCTCATATATGTTCCACATAATGTTATGTCAAAAGACTCGACTTTTATTTGAACAGTGATTAAACAGCTGCTCCAAATACGCTTGAACTGGAATCGAATTTCATTTGGCGTTTCCATGGATTTGGTAATGGAACAAAAATGAAGTTTGAAATTCAAGAATAATGAGATGGTGTCAACGCCATGATGTACTTTGTGTGCCCAGTGGGAATACACCTACCGTTTATGATCCGATTGATAGGATTTTTACCTGTTTGTATATACTATTAGGCAGTATGCGTTCTGAAAAGTATTAGCAAAATCTGTCTATTCTTTATATAGAAGTCGTTTCCATATACGTAACTTACAGTAAATAAAATAGTTAACCTAAGATAGAGTTTCTTATGTATACTGTAATACGAGTGGCCCTTTTTCTGATGATTTACTTATTCAAGAGGTAAAGATTTTAATTGATTATATATCTTCAGCGACTTAAAATGAATACCGAAGAAGATTCTCTAGAAGCAATGAATGCATCAGAAAAATATCAGACTCTGTTTATGTGCAGTAATAAAATGTTGCAACACTGCCCACGCCACATCACATTGTGCCAACAAATATAGAAATCATTGCTTACGGTATATCTCATATATAACTCCATTTTTAAGAATAATACACATGCACGATTATAGTTCATAGATATTCATAAACCACCTTCTATTTATTACGGTAACTTGATTATATCTCAATAGGAAAAGCATACTACATTCCTATTTTTGGTAATACATCGACAAGTCATAGAATTTCATTCGTATGTGGTATAGTTTTCAATGCCTAATAAATTTTATCAAGACAGTCATCTGCTGATTTGGCGTTAATAAAATTTAATGGTAACAATTATAAAATTACGAACTTAATTGTTACTTACCGTGAAAATTCAAAATTGGGACAAATAGAATCTATCATTGGTCTCCGATAAGGACAGGGAAATCCCAACCCAAGGGCACACGGGGTGTGTCGGAAACGAGGCTTGCCGAGTTTCAGACACACCCCTTGTGCCCGAGGGCTGGGATTTCCCTGTCCGCATCAGAGACCAATGATTGATAATTTTTCTTACCTACGATAATTATTATTTCAAATTGAACGGGTAACTATTATTCCATGCGAACGTATACAAGCGTAAGTAGTATTGTGACGTAACGTCAACGTTATTTCAAACGTCAGCTGGTAACGTCTTCAAAATGGCGGCACCTTCGACAGTGTTTGTGTGAAACCACAGGCGCTTGAAGTTCTATGCTCAAAAACCCCTCAAAACCCTTTACACTTGACGCAGTCTATATGTCATTTCGTAAGAAATGGCCAGGTGTGCAAGCAAAAATGCCGCGATTTTTTGACTGCTAAAACTGCAAGTTAGAAACACCCCAACAAATGCAAACTTCTTACCTGTAAGTATCAGTTCAAAATGTACATGTATCTATAAACATGATAAATTTGTTCAGTTATGGTTAATGCGGTGTTGTAATCCTGAATTCAAAATTTGCCAGAAAATACAGACGCCATTACGGTGTCCAGCTTCCGGTTTACTGTGCTGCGCCAAAGTTGAGCATGTGCTTGTCCGCTTTGAAATTCACACATGAGCGAAATCATTCAATTACTCTTTTAGATATGACCAATGTCGTTGTATATCACCGTTTCCATGCATTTACAATATCAGGTTTGTTCTAATTTCGATCAAAACGTTTCTAACGAGTGAAAACTTGAAACAAACATGATGAAAATGACGTCATGACGTTCGTGTCAACAACGTCAAAACTACGCAGTAACGTTGGCGTAAAATTTTCATATGTTGACTGAGGCCTACATGTACTGACTTTCCGAACAACAAAGATGCAGATCAGCTTGCACATCGTTACAGTCTGATCGGCGATTTTGTTGTTTGATGATAGGTCAGAGTAGAAAGCTGTACATTTAAGAAGATCGTTATCCTCAGAATCACTTCATTTTTCCCGTAATAGAACCTGATGACGTTGCTGTGCGACGTTGATACACCGGAAATTGGAGACCGTAATGGAGTCGAACACAAGCTTTCACACCTGGACATTTCTTCGAAATGGCTCATAGCCTGGATGTTTAGCGGCATTGAAATATGTTTCATGGCATAGAACTTCAAGCGCCTGTTGTGAAACGTTGACTGTTTCGGAGTTTTTTTTTTTCACTTTTAGACATAGAAACAGGTAATGATGGACTGATAAATAATAAATTCCTTTGAGGAAATTTCTTTGAGGAAATACATTGCTTTAAAAAATAATGCATAAAATATACAATCGCCGAGCCGGGGTTTTCGCCTTTCATTGAGCGAGTAATGATACGCAGAATTCAAGCTCGTGTGAGCTGTCCCAGCCCATGGGCAAGACAGAATTTTCCAGCACCGCTAAGAATAGAACAAACTCAGTTTCGTAGGTAAGAAAGATACGTCTCAGCCAACCCTTAAGACCCACACCGGACGGCTCTTGAATATGAGTTCTGAGCAGGGTTTATACTGTTTTCCCATTCCATCGCATTTCTGCATTGCAAATTCAAAATGTTCCATTTTAGGACAATGACAGTGATCATTTTGATGACCAAATCTTTTTTTTATTTTTCGGTAAAATATGTAACCCGTACATATTACTTATTTCTTTTCCAGGACAGAAACAGATGTTTGCTGAATGAAGTCTAGTTGGTCTTGAACTTTAAACAGCACGGGTTAAAAATTGAAAGATGTCTAAGGTAAGTCATGTTTGATTTTTCATAAAACTATATAATAATTTTATAAATTAATATAGAACGAAGATGTCCAGGACAAAAAGTAGCCCATCCAAGAAACCGGCCGGAGAGAACGTCTATACAAAACACTATTTTACAGGAGAAGACTGTCTAAAAAGGCGACAGCAATAGAACAGTCTTAGTTCGATCATTTGAATAACACTGAACTGGGCGTTTAATGTGTACGGATGTACATATTTCAAAATAGTTTACCTCTAAGGCGATAATCGACATTTAACACTTTCAAACCAAAACTGATCTACACTGAAATACATGCAGAAAGTTTGCCATTAGGAAAAAAAAAACGAACAGAAATTTATCATTACGGCAATGTTGTCGACTCTGACAGTCACACTGTAAATAAAACCGATTTTATCATGCATCTGCTGCAAAATTCACCTGATAACAGGGGTACGATAACATGATGTGATATCATGTCACTTTAGAACTGCGCTTGCGCGAATGTTATCAGGCCATGTCTTCAGAAGCGATCTCAGAAGACGATTGGCTACAATTTGACGTTGGTCTTGATAACAACGTTCGATTGGTTAAATGACGTCACCGACTCACGTCATAATGCAGATCGACATCAGAAAAAATCCAACAAAACTGCGTTTGTTTTTCATTCGTTAAGCTCTGTCGTAAAATCTTCTAATGATGCATGATAAATAGAAAACCATGATAGTGTCTTTTGATATCAAGTTTATCAGCCTCGATCAGAAAAACGTCGGACTGGCTCGGCAAGCCTCGCCATTCCTACGCTGTTTCTGGTCTCGCCTGATAAACTTGATATCAAAAGACACTAACATGGTATTCTCTATGTTCTTTTAACCCTTTCCAGACTGGAAATCTGTTTTGGGGACTTGTGCAAACAGCGCAGACCCAGTTCGGACACCACAGAATATAAGTATCTTTCATGGGTGTGAGGTGTGGATAGAAAAATCCGTCACGAGGGTCACTGTTCGGTATCACGAGGCTTGCCGAGTGATGCCGAACAGTGATCCCGAGTGACGGATTTTTCTATCCACACCTCACACCCATCTTGCACACCACGTTTTGTATTATCTTTAGAACATGTTAAAATGTGTAATTTTAGTGCCTCAGAGGTTTCTATTTGATTTTGAAAGAAGGCACCGCTTTCAACGACCGCCATTCGGTTCTTTACGTCAACGTCTGGCATGCTGGCGTCATTTTGCCGTTTTCGTGACGTACTCATCTAAAACGCTAACGTCACTTAACGACGCAGATACGTGACCTCCATTACAACCAATGCATTGAATGCTCGTGATTTTTATCCGGCCCTGGGTGAGATAATATGGGTGAGATAAGATTTGTAGGTACAGGGGAAGCACGCGGATATCCTTATCCGGTGTGCAAGAAAGCGATATCTGATCAGGGTCTACAATGTTTGCTTACAGGACTTTCTGTTAAAAACTTAATAAAATGAAAACGACCATTCGAAACTCCTAATACTAGAAATAGTTTCATCCTAATGGTAAGGATTGACAAGTCCACTGACCAAACAAAAAAAAAATGTTAAGAAAAAATCACGGCCGCGAATATTTCAGAGGCAAATAATTAGATCAGAGACTTATTTAGGAACGCGTAGCGCAGTCGGTTGCGCGTCTGACTCAAGAGCCAGGGGTCCCGGTTTCGATACCCAGTCCGGCCACTTACTTTCGCTGAACCTCTTCCACTGATTCAAGAAGGGCATTTATCGGCGACAGTATGTGCACTTAGTACCAATTCACTGCTTAGGAGGTCTAAGCCTGCCCAGGAATAGTGTGGTTAGGTTAACTGACCATCCCGACATGACTATAGCTGTTCAACATGGTGTTACAAAGTGGGGCTTTGAATGATTTTATAATGATTGATCTAATGAGCTCATAATTTAAATTTGTTGAATTATGCTTCTTTTATTAAAAACATTAGGATTTAAGATATTATAGAAAACTGTTAAAATGTACTATTAAAATGTACTGTTAAATATACTAAATAATAACACAATAATGAAGGGTCACTGCACTGGTCAGGTGATTGGCAAATTTAGTTTTTCCAATCAAGTATGTATGAATGAGCCCTTCATTGTTGACTTATTATAGACGGTTTTAGGAAATATTTATAGAGATAACATATTTTCAACTGATTTCATATACTATCTGTCAATTTTTGATGATTGTACTTAAATATATTGTAGGGGTGACACTGCATCTGGTGTGTCACATGACTAAAAGTACAGCTTTTGCGACGGACTTGAAATATATTGCTTAGTCAGGTGATTAACCAATATAATTTTATCCAATGACTGCAGGGTTCAGAGTTGAAGGTGCTTTTAATGACCTGTTTGAGATGATGACTAAAGGTTTATTGCATTGTTCCTGCCATTGCATCATTCCAACTGGGTATAAAAGAGGACTGGCAATATGCGTTTCGCTTGCTATCGCACGGGTATACTGTCCGTTAAAAACGTCATATTCAACCTTTTGGCTTTCATCTTTAACTTTGAGAAATATTTCGGACAGAACAAACAGCGGATTTCGGAAATTAAGATTTTAAGACAAAAACTTCGAAATTAACTTTAATCAAATCAAATTTATACGATCACAGTTAGAAGACTTTATTGTATCTTATAATTACTTCGGTACATGTACAATGGACATAAGGCAATAACATAATAACAACAAGTTATTTTGCTACTGCTATGAGTCGACATTATTTCAAACCCGTACTACTCATTTGAGCCGCGACACGAGAAAACCAATAATGTGGTTGTGCGCCCAGCGCAGACTCAGATCAGCCTGGGCATCCGCCAAGTCTGATCAGAGTCTTCGCTGTCCGCATTGAGGTACTTAGACCCTTAGCTACTCTTTAAGCGCTGAGCGAAGAGTCTGATCAAACTGGGCGAAAGCCCAGGCTGATCTGAGTCTGCGCTGGACGCACGACCACATTGTTGGTTTTCTCGTGTCGCGGCTCATTTGTTTAAACATGTAGCAGGCAGAATGTCAGAAAGATTCAATCTTAACACAACTTGCATTTATTTGAATGTTGAATCACTGTAATTAATTGATACAAATGAATCGCTTTTATCTTTCAGTATCGAATGAGAGACTTAACCCGGAACTTACAGTTTAGAATAGAAACCACTAACAATGAGACGTTCGTGGCTTATGTCGACAATCGGCAGACGAACTATGATAACATTGGCGCCCTTTATTATGTCGTAGCCGTGGTACTTATTTATGGACTGTCTATTGTCATGATGATTGCCTCCCACATCCGGAAAAATAAACAGGATAGTCAGCTGAGAGCTTATTTAAAAGAAATGGCGGCATTACGAAAGAAAAACAGACGAGAAAAAATTCTTGAGAAAATGACAGACATTGCGTCAAAGACTAGTCCGATTGTGAAGCCGGCGGAAACTCCAATACTTGATGATGGAAAGAAGCGGGAATCGGATGTTGCACTTTACGGTCGTCTGCCAACAGAAGCAGACGACGACTCACGTGAAATGTTGTTCTCAAAATATAGTAACAGCGATAACGACGATTCTGTATTCCAGTTGCCAAATGACTTTTGCATCGAGATGCCTCGCCTTGAATCGCCCAAGACGCCGAAATTGTTAACACCAAAACTGAACTGTAAAGATGGAAGAACATTTTTCCAAGTGATTAATGAAAATGTTCCACTTTGATGACATTGGAAAGTGAAACATTATTCTTCTTGCCTGGAATACTCAGAAGTTGATGGCTTTAATTTTCAGAGTGGTTATTTACAAAAAATATCTGCTGCTGTTTAAAGCGCGAAACATTAACATATAACAAAAACAAGGTGACTGTTTGAAAATCTGAAGAAAGATCTACCTATATTGGTTGAAAAGATGTTATGTATCACTTAGTGGGTATTTTTTTTTTGTGACAAAAGGAATGTCCCCTGATATATGAACAATAGACGGGTATGTGCTGTTACGTAACAGTTTATATCATTGATTGCTACAAAACAGAAATATGATTTGACATTCAACCGTCATAACTAACTGAAATTGGATGGGGATGGAGAAAGTGGTGGAAAATTAAAAATGTGGTTTAATGTCTAATTTTGAATTGATTCTTGTCCTGTGACTGAGTAAGAACGTGTTTTGGTGCTATAATCATACCGACAATATATTTTATGGTGCGTTTACGTATGTCATACAGCTTTACCCCATTCTTACCATTAATTCATATTTTACAAATAATATGTAAATAAATTATAAGAGAAAGGAAAAGTTTCTTCGACAGCATTAAGTAATAGTTTTATCATGGTTTGTCCGCCTGTACGTGGAGATAATCCACGGGCTTTAGCGAGTGGATTATCTCTCGTACAGGTGGACATACCATGGTATAAGTATTTTATACATGTACCGCCCTTACCAGTGTAGACCTTGCTTATTGCGAAATATTTCGTGCTAAAGTTGGCGTTTTCTGGTAAAGGTGATATAACAGCTGTTTGTGGCGACGTCAAATTAGAAAATATCGCCTAATGTGTTTGAACGGGTATTTATGTGTCCAGATCAATTTTTGCGGTTCAAATTGGAAATATAATATGTCCCCTGTGTCAACAACAGAACTGAAAACCAACTACTACCTGCAGGTACGCAACGTTGAATCATATTCCGTGTGCACATAATAATTACTAAACATGTACGTCACAATATTTTGTTGAAGTGAAACCACAGAGTACGGATCACTCGACTGCCCAAGCACATGTTGTAGTTTCTCATCAACGAACACATGAAATCTGAGAATCCTCTTGTTTAGACGTCGCGCACGGTATTGGGGTACATTCACGGACAGATATGAAATGGGCCCCGCGGAAGCAATGCTTTTTTGTGTTTTATGCCATAAACTGTTTTAAAATCATGAATTGGTATTTAATTTCTTTTCGGGTGAATAATATTTGGTTTTGAGACGATGCAAATCCTAATGCGGGCGCAAAACGGTTGGTTTTTGCGCTAAAATGCTTGTAACTCCGTACCAAAGTCGGCATGGTGGGCACACTCGAAGAAATGCTACACAGAAATGTCGATGTGATTTTTTGTGAAAATTGCTTACAAAAAAGAGGAAATGTTCTAGATTAGCTCCATATTTATTTTATTGTCTATTCTTCAACAATCTCCATCTTAAGAATTTATTGTTAAAAGTAAAATAGTGTAACTCACGCTCAAATTACCGTCAAAATTGCAGGGCTGGTTTCTTCGGAGAGTATTTATTGTATCGGAATAAACAATTTTGAAAATATTTGTATATGTTTCAAATGTACTTATGCATCACTTATGAGCTATATAAAAATAATTACTTTTTCTCTATGGATACGGAAAGAAATTAAAAAATCCGCGGTCTTAATTTTTGTAACAAATTTCGAATTTGACACCAAACTCTAACACCTATCTATGTTATTAAGCTGATTTGGACAAAATACTTACAGCAACCTGTGCAAAAAGCAAATTTCCAAAATGTACATTGTCTGTTTGTATTATCTGCTAAATTGGGATTAAATGCACTTGACCAATAAAATTGTTATGCGCATTTACATCGGTCTTAAATTTTGTAACGCGGCGTCAAATAAAGAAATTCAAACGTTACATCTATATGAAAATCTTATAGTTATTAGCGGCTGTCTAGCAATTTTCAGGTCTGCGTCATTATAGTCAAACACGCCTTAAAGGTCAGCTCTGTGAAGCAAATAACTGTATTAAAAGGCAAAAATTTCATTTCCAAAAGTACCATTTTCTTTACAAATTGACCTGTATTAAGCAAGCACCTGTCTCAAGTAAGCGGTTTTTGCACCTCCCTTGGGTGCTTGCTTAAGGCAGGTTTGACTATACAGCAATCCTTTCTCTTGCCGTCGGGGATAAATTTTCTCAAAGTTTGGAGCCCATAAATATATACATGTAATTACATGTATATGATATTTCACAAGCATAAAAAGTCTTTCCCTTGGCAAGATGAGAAGCAGAAAAAAAAAAACAGGAAAGGTGACGCAAGAGATATAATTCGTTCTACACGAAAACAGAGGATAGTATAGTATAACGAAATAAATCATCGCGAAGCGGCTAAAAGCTACCGTGCAGGGATATAGTGTGGTATGTATTTTCAGTTTCCGATAGAATTTGTACAACAAACTCAATTCATATCGTGTTCATAAATGCAAATAGATACGTCCTATACTGAACAAGTAAATGAATAAGCAAAACTGAAAGTAAATTCTCTTTGATGTCGTCCTTACAACATGTTTAAAGGATCAAACCGGTTTTCTTTTGTTTCCGTGGCGTGTTAGGTTTTGTTTCACTACTTTCAGTGTAAGACAGTCGAACCCCGCGGTTAACATTCTCATAAGGCGGAAAAAGTAGCCGCTTGACAGTTTGACGTTACGTTTTGTTCCCCAATACCGTGCGCGACGTCATAGTCTTTGTTTCAAGTTACAATCATACCTAGTTGATCAGATCCACAAAATTGCTTAATTGATATTTCTGCGTGGATTTATTTCATAGTCAAGTGATTTGTATTCATGTGAATTCAAAACTGATGTCAAATTAAAGCAGATGTTTAAAGAGGTGTATAACTTATCCAATAAGTTTTCATGATGTTTTAAATTTCTGAATTTTATTGAACACATTACTACTTTTGATATGTATTTGAATTGCAACAGCGATTTAATTATTATTGACTCAAGCACTGATATCTCAAAGTACTCGTTTATTTCAAAGAATATAGTTTGGACACATTTCCTTTTTCACATTTCAACTTTTTTTTTTTATCTCAAACAAGGTATTTGAAAGGTTTTTTTTCTGGGACCCGAAAAATTACTTTCAAATACCAGTAGTTTGAAATGAACTTCGACTTTGAGATACCTCGAGTTGACGGTATTTACTGGTGGTTCCACGTTGATGACATGAACAGCGAACATGAATCATTATTTTTTAGTTATTCATGTATACAATAAGCCCACGGGCTTACATACCCTATGACCGGCCGACGGAAAATAATACTGAAACATTTTCCTAATGTATTGTAACGGTTCCTGTGGACCAACAAATACTATTTGTTTCTCAAAACTTCCGCTGCAGTGGGTATAGACACGGTTCTCCATGGAAAAACAAACCGTTCAATGTTTAGAATAGTCACGATAATTATTTTAAGGTGTCTCAATATTTAGCAGTTTAAATGTACATGTATCAACCTCTTCAATTGTTTTTTTTTTTTTTTTTTTTTTTTTTTTATCTAATATTATTTTTACATACAATATCAGTTATTTGTGAATCTGTCCCAGTGTTTGGGGCATTTATGCGATTTATTGTTTTGTGTTGAGTTTTCTTGCATACCGGACAAGGATTTCCGCTATTTCAACCAGTGCTGGAAAGTCATTTCTGATGCATCCCTTATCCAGCTCTAGGGGTAAATTGAATAATAGTATAACAGCACTTGGATCAATGCTTTGGTTGTATTTTAGGTCACGTACATGTATCTGCATTGCCGAGTGACGCTGATTGCTCAGATGATGGCGTCACTAAGAGGACAATATGAAGTTAGTTTATGCTATGTCGTGCAGTAACACAAAGGGTCGAACATCGGTCGTCGGCTTCTTTCAGAAAACAAAATAGACAAGCATCTTGATAATGTCTATGTTTTGTTAATCGTTAATCAAAAGGTATGCCAGAAAGATTGTCTATGGGCGTTAGGTACGGATATAAAAATCACTCCCTCAGGATCACTTCTCGGTTGGATGGTTGGTCGGTTGGTTGTTTTAGGTTCAACGGCCCTTTTAGACAGTATTTCAGGCTATTTCGGGCCGTCTTTCAAAGAGAGGGAGAAAGAAGAGAGAAATGATAGACGAGACAAAACTGTCCAAACAACCCCACCCGCACCTACTGCAAGCACAGTGTGCTCTTGCCGTACTATTATCCAAATCAGTAGGACGCCCGGCACTGGAAGTTATACCCAGCACCATCACACCACCAAACCACCACTGTGTCACTCGGCAAGCCTCGGGACGCCAAAAAGAGACTCTCCTGACGGATTTTCTTTTTTTCTTTCTGCACCTCACATGAAAGATGTTTATATTTTCTCAACACTTCTCGTCATTCATACAGGCAACTCTATATATTTTAACATTTTGTATCATATTGGGTGGCATTTATTTTACATTTTGTATCGCATTTGGTGGCATTTATTTCCATTAACCATCATGTCCTTCATCTTTTTATTGCCTTACTCATCTCTGTGCTGACTGCCTTAATGCCCTAATGTACTTTATTTAATTTGCCAATAAATAGACAATTAAATTATTTGAGAATGATTTGCAGGTTTGAGAAAATCACATTTTCCATTATAAGAATTTCAGGTAGTATCTCACTTACAATTTGGGAGGAGCATGACATACACTGTATGCCATGCTCCTCTCGAAATATAATTGAGATGACTCCATATATATGTTACCATAGCAACTATGGAATAAACATCTGTTGTGCTTAGTACCTTGGCAGAATGACGTCTCGATGACGTCACTTTGACATCAATATGAACTCTTAGTTGCTGTGGTAACAGATATATAACGTCATTGGTATCGGAGTGTATGTCATGCTCCACCAATTTTTCAATGACGATACAAACTGAAATTCTTCCTACAGAAACTTCAGATTTTCTCAAACTGTGTTTTATTCTCAAGTCTTTTAATTCGTGTTAATACTGAACCAAAGTAGTCACGTCGTTTTGAGCTCATCTTTACCTAAACAATGACAGTGAAATGTTGTAACAGACCATATATTTTGTGTAATAAAATACCTTGTATATTGAGTCTTATCGAATTTCTATTGTTTAAACTTCCATGCAAATTAAACAGCACATATTATAAATTCTGTCGGATATATATAAAGTATTCGTCTATACCTTTTTAAACATGGGATTGGACGGACACTCGGCGCCAAGTGCGTGCAACTATGGTTACGTACCGCTGAGCCACTTGGGGAACGTCGTTAGGGAAATTGAACTGAACTGAACTGAAATTTTAAAAATGGACAGACTTGGTGCTTGGAGGAGCAGTCATGGATTCATTCAGCTGAGTCTCTCAAAGACTATCATTATGAGAACTCAAACAACACCATACCTTTTTAAATGGAATGTTTTTTTCTTTGATAAATGATTTCAATGTCTCGCGTAAACAAAATAATGAAGAAGCGATATTTGGTAATAAAATTCGAGATGCTGACAAAAAAATCGAAAATCAACTCATAGTTTTAAGGAACTGATTCTAAATCTTACAAGCTATTACTGTATCATATTGCTCGCAAAGTTAACCAATTCTTTGTATGTTCAGAGGACATGTGTTTTCAGTACGATTATAGTTTCCATGGCAACAAGGCGTGCAAGAGTGCATCTCATTTTGGCAATAGGTGTTTATTATGGTAGCATGTCTGGACTAAAAGGGCAAAGACAACAGAAGCCGTTAACACAAATTTCAAATAGTGTTCCAACTAAGTTTTGACGTCAGTACGATTACTCAAACAACATTGTTACGCCAAACCGTCATGTGCCAGCACGCGTGGAGGCACTAAATTATGTTCCTTTGTGGAGCCAGATGAGACGATAACTAAAGACTGTTTAGGAAAGGTTGAGACAAATGAAGACTACACTAGTTTCTGCAAACACAAATGCTGGTTTAGAGTTCACTGCATGCACAGGGCTTAGTGTCCTATTTTACCCAACAGTAAACTATCATAATCTACTAAACATAATCATTATATTGGAGAACCAGAAAAAACTACCCATGCCAAAGTCTTTAAACGCCTAAAATCCAGAGGGCTACATTTACATCTGCAAATATAAAAAACTCATTTTGTCCAAGCATTGGCATATTAAAATAAAAAATAGCCATCAGAGGAGATGGCAAATCCCCCGACCGAAGACCCCATGGGCCTTGGTAAAAAGGGTTCACTTCAAAACACATATAAGTAACATATTGTCATCCTTTTATGTTTCTGATTGACATTATCTGTTTAACAGACGCATGATTATCTAACACTCAAACCAGAACAGTATGCTTGACTGCTTAAAAGACGTAAAATCTCAAACAGCCACCATGTACACAAAGATGTATAACATATGATACACTCATTTCAAAATGTGTGAATAACTTCCAAAGTACAAGCCCAATAAATCTCATTTTGAGCACTCTAGTAAGTGAATTTGGACAAAGAATCCAAATCTGAAAAAAGTATATATATATTTTTTTAGAAGGCGGTTGAGAGGGGGGGGGGGGTCACAGAGAGTTAGGAACACTGATAGGCTATCATGATATCATGGCATGATGATCAATATTCTAAAAGGTATAAGGGTATTTTAAAAATATTAAAATTGTGGAGCAGGCCAGGGTTATACAGATATGGAGCAGAATCACAAACTGCAGCTCAAACTTCCAAAGAAAAATAAGTCGAAAAGTTGTCATTCATGTATGAGACAAATTGTCATGACCTGTTCTGCATATCTGTGATATTTCAAAGGGTATTTAAGTTATGGAGCGGACACCTTAAACCATCAAGGGTTAATAACTCCAAAAGTTAGAAAGCAAGAGTTGTGATTTTTATTTGCGACACATTGTCATGACCTGTTCCACAAATCTGTAAAGTATCATGAAAATATTTTAAAAGGGTTTCCAGTTATAGAGCGGACACGAAATCACAACTAAAACTGTCAAGGAAAATAACTCAAAAAGTATGAAAGCAAGAGATGTAACACATTGTCATGATCTGTTCTAAATATCTGTGAAGTGTTATAAATGTATTTCAAAAGGTATTCAAGTTATAATGCGGACACGAAATCACACATTAAACCACCAAGGGAAATTAACTCAAAAAGTAAGAAAGCAAGAGTTGTCATTCTTGTTTGCGACACATTGTCATGACATGTTCTACATATCTGTGAAGTATCATGAAAATATTTCTAAAGGTATTCGTGTTATAGAGCGGACACGAAATCACACCTAAAATCATCAAGGGGAAATAACTCAAAAGGTAAGAAAGTAAGAGTTGTTGTTCTTGTTCGCGACACATTGTCATGACCTGTTCGACATATCTGTAAAGTATCATGAAAATATTTCAAAGGGTATTCAAGTTTTAGAGCGGCATCTGACACTTATATCTTCAAGGCACGCTAAGTAGTGTAAATGGTTACCTGTTACCTGGAGCGAGTTTAAGTGTGAATGCAGTTATTTCCCTTAGACCCGCGAAGCGATAGGTATTAATCGATATTAGGAATGTCAAATCGATGTCCATATCCCCGGATCTGTACAGGTGTTGAACTTCTCTGAAGCCGGTGTTTTGTCATCACTGTGTTTGGTATTTTATCAGCATAATAACAATACGAAGGGGCTGATGGAAACATTTTTATTTTTTTAACAATATGGGTTTTCTTGTTCTCATATTAAATCAATTGACTTTTCTCACTTGCTCACTTTTGTTGTAATAAGTCTCTTTTTTCACATATTTAGGTCAATTTCGTAAGGATTGGCGAGAAAAATAGATCTGATTATTGGTCGTTTTAGTTTCTGACAACAAAAACATAAAACAATAATACTTATAATAAATTATGATATTTCGATCCCTCTTTGTCGTTCTCAGCTTAATGGAAAGATTAAGCCTGATACAGACACCCATCCACCCACGTTTTTTTTCTTTGTTTTCTTTTACTTATCATTTTTCTTTCTTTTGCCCCGCCCACTGGGGCTCGCGAAATATATATTGGCTGCCTGATGCTTCTGCGGCAGCGGCTGCTAGACCTGAGTGTCATTTATAGCAGGCCGAGTTATTCTAGCAGTCCTACAAATTCAGAGGCATTATCTCGACATGACTAAAATATTATTTTCTGGGACGTTAAACCACCACTAAACAGCAACGACAACTTTTTTCTTTTGACTTTCTATTTTGACAAAACTTTTCAAAAGTTTTATGCAAATACCGCAAATACCTGTAATACTGGGAAAAAATATCAGGGCTAATTCTGCTTTTACATTAATCACCACTACCTGCTTTCTTGCTGTTGAATTTGCAGTGTGGCTAACGATTATTCTACTCTGTTCAGGAGATTTTCATCCAAACCCAGGTCCTGCATCGACCTCTTCTGATATTTCATCTAGCTCTTCTAACATGTCCGACACCATCTTTAATTCTCTCAGCCTTAATCATAACATGTCCTTTGTCCACTACAATGTTCAAAGTATTGTTCCTAAGCTTGAAATTCTACATGCGGAATTACTTCAGTTCGATATTTTAGCCTTCACGGAAACCTGGCTTGGTCATGCTACAGCCACAAATGACTTAATGCTTGACACATACAATATTCCTGAACGTAAGGATCGAATCGGGGACACCCATGGAGGGGTTATGATTTATGTAAAAGAAAGTATCCACTATAAACGCCGAGACGACTTAGAAATTAGAGGTGTAGAAAGTATTTGGATTGAAGTCGCAAATAGTCGTAAACATATTCTTTTTGGTCTCTTCTATCGTCCGCCAAATTCTGATGCCAATTATTACTCTAATATAGAAGATTCCTTAGCATTAGCACTAGATACTGGCATAGCCGATATAATTGTGACTGGTGACTTCAACTTGAATGTTCTCAATTATCAATCTGCGAGAAAAATAGAATTACTTTGTCAGCAGTTCTCATTCTATCAGACTATTCACCAGCCCACTCACTTCACTGAAAACTCGTTTTCCCTAATCGATATTATTCTGGTTAGTAATAAAAATAATTTATTACTTAGTGGTGTTGGGGATCCCTTCCTAAATCAAGAATTAAGATATCATTGCCCAATTTTTGGTATTTATAAGTTCTCCAAACCCAAATTTAAATCATTTGTAAGACACATATGGCGATATGAGCTAGGAGATTACAATCTATTACGACAAAAAGCATCAGCTATTGATTGGGACTCTTTGCAAGACGATGATATAGATAAATATGCAAATAGTTTAAATACTACTATAAATGCCATAGCTAATGAATGTATACCGAATAAACATATAAGAGTTAAACCTTTCGAACCGCCTTTTCTAACCTCTTCTATTAAAAGGCATATACGGAAACGTAAAAGGGCTTTCAAAAAAGTTAAAAGAACAAATTTAAATATACACTGGACTAAATTTAAAACACTACGCAACAAAGTAATTAGCATGATTCGTGACTCGAAAAAATCTTTTAATGAAAAACTTGCAGAGAAATTAAACTCAAAATCACTTACAGCAAGAGACTGGTGGTCAACCCTCAAAACCTTTATATCGCCGAGCACTAAGTCAACTATTCCACCACTTGAACATGATAATCATATATATACAGATGAACATGACAAAGCAAACATTCTGAACCATTTCTTCCAAAGTCAGACGATATTAGACGAGAATAATGCAACTCTTCCTGACAAAGTACCAAGTGTAGTTCGCTCACAGTTAAGCAGTATTGTTCTTTCTCCTCTCGAAGTGGAATCAATCCTTAAAACACTGAAAGTGGGAAAAGCTTCTGGTCCAAATGCACTCAGTAATCGAATTCTTCGGGAACTAGCAAGTGAACTTTCCTTTCCATTTTGTTCTCTTTTCAGTCAGTCTCTCCGCACCGGCAGTGTGCCTACTTCATATAAGGAAGCCAATGTCTGGCCTGTCCCTAAGACAGGCGATTTGTCTAAAGTCTCCAATCATCGACCGATATCACTTCTTAACTCAGAAGCTAAACTTTTTGAGATGCTCATATTTAAATATCTATTCAATCATTTTCGAGATAACAATTTGCTATCTTCTGTTCAGTCTGGTTTTATACCTGGTGATTCGACGGTAAACCAGCTTACTTACCTTTATAACACTTTCTGTGAAGCTTTAGACTGCGGTAAAGAGGTTAGGGCTGTCTTCTGTGACATCAGCAAAGCTTTTGATCGTGTATGGCATGCTGGTCTTCTTCACAAACTCGAAGCTGCTGGTGTCACAGGAGAGGTTCTAACTTGGTTTACAAACTATCTTTCTGATAGAAAGCAACGAGTTGTTCTCCCAGGAGTTGTCTCAGACTGGGCTTCCATCAGAGCTGGTGTTCCTCAAGGATCAATCTTAGGCCCTTTGCTTTTTCTACTATATATTAATGACATCGTAACTGACATAGGTTCAAGTATCCGACTGTTTGCAGACGATACCAGCCTCTATATAGTTGTAGAAAATCCTTTATTAGCTGCTGATTGCCTGAATACTGATCTCGATAAAATTACTCAGTGGGCTCAAACTTGGTTAGTATCTTTCAATCCTACAAAAACAGAATCTCTTCTAATATCTCGAAAAGTTAATAGACCTCAACATCCGCCTCTTCTCATGCAAAACGTACAGATTAAAGAAGTTGACTTTCACAAGCATCTTGGCTTATTTCTCTCGAATGACGGCAGTTGGCATCAACATATAAACTATATCACAGAAAAGGCATGGTTTAGAATTAATATTATGAGAAAGTTGAAGTTCCAATTAGACAGAAAATCTCTAGAAACAATATATTTAGCGTTTATTCGACCCTTGTTAGAATATGCGGACGTCACTTGGGATAATTGCTCTCAGTATGAAAAAAATGAATTAGACAAAATTCAAAATGAAGCCGCAAGGATAGCTGTAGGAGCCACTAAACTTGTTTCTTTAAATGCGCTATACAACGAAATTGGTTGGGAATCACTGCAAAATAGACGACGAGATCATAAACTTATTTTATTCTATAAAATGATGCATAATCTTACACCTTTATACCTATCATCTCTAGTCCCACAACCAGTCAGTGCTCTATCTCGATATAATTTGCGTAATTCCAATGACCTCCAAACTATTGCTGCCAGAACAAACCAGTACTACTACTCATTTCTGCCTTCATCTATCAGAGCCTGGAATAGTTTACCTGATGAGGCAAAACAAACCGACTCTGTAAATTCATTTAAATATTTTCTTAAGAAAGATAAAAGAACAGTCCCTAAACACTATTATTTTGGAACCCGGAAAGCTCAAATCTTACATACGCGGCTTAGGACCAATTGTAGCTCACTTAATCTAGATCTGTTTCTTAAAAATATTTCTGATTCGCCTCTTTGCAGTTGTGGTAGTATTGAAAACAGTCAGCACTTCTTTTTCCACTGTAGGCATTACCAAACACAACGAAACGAACTTTTGTATGCGATTACGGAATACCAAACTCCTTCTCTAAATCTTTTGTTGTATGGTGACATGTCCTTATCTCTAGAAACAAATATAAGTATCTTCACTCATGTACAGAAGTTTATTCTCGAAACACGCCGGTTCTATTAGTATGAAGAACGTTATCAATTTGCGACGATTTCATTCCATATCATTAACAACAGGTTAAAAGTCCGAGCCCCCTCTCTAAAGCCCAAATTCCATCTTGACTGTTTGAGATTATTTTTTTCTCTTTCCTTCCTTTTTATATTATTTCCTATTTGTATGTATAAGGTGACCTATCGTTGGATCGATATTGAATCGGCGTTGATTCAACGTAACGTCGTTGAATCGACGTTGATTCAATGTTGATCGAACGCTGTGCGCCTGCTGGTTATATTTATTCAATTGCCTTTGCTGTTCTGCTGTTTTTGTAATGTTTTCTTTAAAGTCCGCCAACAATGATACAAATTGTATATATATATTTAGGATAAGAACTCGATAAGCTTTAGCTTCCGTTCTGATCCTTTAAATGTTCTCATGTTATGTAAATACATGTGGTATTGTGATGTTATGAAATAAAATATGTTTAAACTAAATACCGTCTTTCGGCTTTCTGCTAAGCTGCTAAACATTAAAGGTATACTCCCTCGTATTTCATTACGAAATAATCACAAAATTATGAAGCTGGTTAGTTGTATGCAACATGATTAAGATGTGTTTAAAAAATCTTCAGCTAAAACATCTTTGTTACGGAGGCAGAGACGATATATCAATGCGTACCGTTCTTGAATATTCACGAATATTTTGTCGTCATAAATTGATTGACTCCCACAGGCGTTTCTGCAAGCATGTTTTGAATTTTATGATTGGTGGAGTAAATGACTTAACAATAGGATTAACCTCTAATCTGTGCACGTGAGTTGTTTTCGGCCAATAACTGTCTAAAGTTGAGTAAAGAAAGGGCTTAAATTATTCATGATATAACTTTAACCTGATTAACCATACATAATTGCTGGGCGTGTCAAGTCTTCAGTTTTGGCGGGAATGGTGACCCGCTATTGCCGCTTTTTTTGTGTATTTCCTTAAATTCTCCTATTTTCAGTGACCATCACAAATCATGAATTTGGCAGATAAATGTTCTTTTAATAGCAACCATGATCATGCCCAGAATATAATGTTTTGTGAGAAATTTAAGATTTAATAGAAATATTGTGGGCGTAAATCTTTAACGATTAGTATTTAAAAGTTGCCTTTTTCTGCGAACAAAACAAAACAAAAATAAATGAAAGAGTCTCGACACGACAAAACAAACAAAATGGCATGTGCGCCCTGCGAACACTCAGATCAGCGTGGGCATCTGCCCAGTCTGATCAGATTCTTCTCTGTCCGCGAAGAGGTAGCTTAGCCAATTGGTTATCCTGCCCAGGCTTATCTAAGACTTCGCAGGGCGCTATGGAACTGAGTTCGTTTTGTTGCGACGCTTTTTATATGGTTAAAAAAATCATCAGAAGACGATCTTTAATATATATCGGACTGAAAATCGATTTCTGACTTTCATTGCCGTTAGCGAGTGTTAATTTTGAAATTGCATTGTTTTGACAAGACATGTGACCGAATTTCACACCTTCAGACAGATGGCGTGTCGACAACAGCGGCTCAGTAGGCTTCTCAGTCGTTGACTTTAGCAAACAATTAAATGAGCCGTGACATGATAAAACACAGCTGCATGTGCGCCCAGCGAATACTCAGATCAGCCTGGGTATCCGCCTAATCTAATCAGAGGCTTCAATATCGGCATGGAGGTAGCTCAGAGTATTAGCTACCCTTTAATCGCACAGCAAAGACTGGCTGGCTGCTTAGGCTGATCTGCGTCTTCGCTGGGTGCACATTCCACATTGCTGTTTATCGTGTCGCGGCTCGTATGAGGAAAATTATGAAAAATGACCAGACTAAATTTAATTACAACATGGGATCAGCTTGTCAGTTTTAAATGGTTTGCGCACAGGCACAGCCTGATTTGATCACACATGTTTAAAATATTTGATCAGAAATTCGGATCAGTTCGGTTTGTGCAGAAACGGGTTAGGTTATACAAACTAATACTAAAATTGACAAAAACAAAAATTATTAACTGATCATAAACTCAGACCAGTGCTTCGCAAGTGCATAAACTGGTGTGAGTCAGTTTGCATATTGATCAATCTATATTGTTTAAACTTAAATATATATTGTAAGTCATGCCCGAAACTGTGAACAACTAATTCCATAAATTGAATGTTGCAGCCTTATATTTCTTAGCATTTATCTTTAGTTATTTCATGACGAGTTCATTTCAAACTTTAATGAGATGACAATTACTATAACTGATAGGAGGAAATATCGGATTTTATGATCGATAATCGATTAACGAACGCGTAATTAACATGTTACTTATACTGTATACATAGCGTATTATCAACGTATTCCGATCAGCTTGCGCAAACCGTTCAGTCTCTGTTTGGTCTTATCATTTTGCACATATCAGACGCTGATAACATTGCGCAGATGAACAGGCTTATTACGTAAGTACTCATTTTAGCAGAAATACCAAAAATAGCACAAATTTTTTATCTTTTAAATAATCCTTTCTAGCTTCACTTAAAACAGTCATATATTAAAGGGACAAAATTTCATTATGAAAAGAAATATTACTAATAAAGTGAAACATATAAAAAATGTTACTATAGCCTTGCAAGAAAAATGTTTCATAGCATTTTTTCCTTAGCTATGCGTACTATGCTATAGTAAGCGCTCCTTACACAACGTTACGAGGATATCTTCATCATGATTTAGTTTCTTACAGTCAACAGTTTTTCGACAATACTGTAATATCTAAAGAGAGCAATACATGTCTCCTAATAATAAATGAGCAAATACGCCAGTTAGCTAGTGAATAAAAATCTTCTAAGATCCTACTCTGTGATAGACAAAACATATTTCGGTTTATTGATAAATACGCCCTACCACACTCGAATAAATTTCAATCAAAACTGTTAGCACAAACACTAGAAATTATATAATAACTGATAACTAATAGATTAAATTAACATTACCATAAGAATATTTGTTTTCATAGTTGATTTTTTTAGCTTATTTGGAATTAAAAAAAAAAAAAAAAAAAAAAAACTACCATTAGCCGATTAACCGTTTTTTTTTTTGTTTTTTTTTTTTTTTGTTTCACGTTTGATTGTCACGTTTAAGAGTTTATTGAATTCTTTCTCTTTTTTTTCCTTCCTTGCGTTCTTCTTTCATTCGATCTTTCTTTCTTTCTTAATCAGACTATATAAATATTGTTCCTTTCTTAATTACATGTAGATCATAAAAAGCACACACGAAATATATAAACAAAACACGAATACCAAGAAAGGATGTGGTGTTAGCCTTTACGCAATATAGGCGGATTTGGACTTAGACTATTTGAGACATAATTATGAGCGAGGTTTTATCGAAACACGCCTTTTTGTATGTTTAGAGATCAATGGAAGATACTTATAGTGTACTTATTTTATAATGAATTACATCAATGTAAACCTTATAAAAATTTCTCGATGGTGATAACTTATAAAAGTTTTATAGAAAATTCTATCATTTTCAAATTTTAGGCTGAACATAGCCTCTGCGGCATTTTCGACATGATTCGTATATAATTTCAAGTGATTGAAGCTTCAAACTTCAAAAGCCGATAGAAGAATCAGAACATGAAGTTATTTTATATATTTTTACACCATATTAACGGACAAAGACTGAAGTTTATGTTCATAACTTATAAAAAAATTGTCGTACTATCATAAATGTATTTAATTTAACATTTTACATTGTATTCCTATGTAATTGCATATAGCACTGGACAGAATTTCAACAGGTAAGCTCTCGGATAAACCCGTAAGTCGCTATCGGTAATTTCCGCCGTATTGAAGCATAAAGTTCCCTATGGACACGAATCTGCCAAAAATCACCAAAGGGGAGATAACTCAAACAGTACAATAGCAACAGTTACCATTCTAGTTCGCAACACATCGTCATGACCAGTTTTACATAACTGTGAAGTATCATGAAAATATTCTAAACGGTATTTAAGATATAAATGTAGAATGGACAAGAAATGTTAGGACGGATGGACGGACAGACGCCAGGCTCATCGCTTTATCCCCCGAACCTTTCGGTTAGGGATAAAAAAAGACTTTTGTGTCATGTACGAGTATACTTTTCGTAGAATAAAGAACCACCAAGCGGTTACTTTACAAACCTTATTTTACGTAGGTTGTCCTATCTATGTAGTAACCGAGAATATGCCAAACAAGTAATTCCAACCATTCACTTGTCTAAGAGGACCATGTCTGCTAAAAGCAACATATTTTGGTACAGATTTATTAAAAAAATTTGTTCGTCTAATCTATTTTATGATCTTATTACCAAATCGGAATCATGCCCAATCAGGCTAGCATGTAGGTGTAAAGTTTCTGCGTACTTTACGTATCCAAAAACGAGCTCCTCGTGCGTTTATATGAATCGAGGTTACTTTGATCCGCCCTTATCGCTTTTTCCGAGAGGGGTCCAAATCACGAGCTGCCGCTGCTGTCCCCAACAGCAGCTGCTGATCTCCAAACAGCAGCTGCTACTGCGACAATAGCTGCTGCTGAGGATTTCTCTGTAAATTATAGTTTTTGACTAAAATTCATGCAGGAAAGTATGTGTGAAGCCGTCATACTCTAATATATTGCAAATTCTACCTAATGAACGATTGCTACATGCCTGGATTTGAAACAAAAACAAAAATGCCAATCTATTGATATTTGAGAGTGCAGCTGCATGTATAGAAAGTGTGAGACATTAGCAGTTCTCGTTCATTTTACAAGTATTCGCTTTTAAAAAAAATGCCAACGCTCATTGGGCATACCGTTTAAAAGACAAATTTATGTGTAGGGAAAGAGTTTTTTGTGTGTTTTAAATCAGTTAAGTGCTTGGGTGAAGCATTAATGCTAAACAATATCTTGCAATGATTTATGGTATTTATACACAAGAAAATACTGAAAAAATACGGAGAGTCAAATGTCATTTTCAGTAGTGTTGTCATTGGGTTTTTGCAAATTTCAAACTATAAATTCTTCAGTGAAAAGGGTTTATCCTACCATCGGTTGTCTCCTCACAGCAGGCACACAGAGTTGAATCAACACTGACTCAACGTTGATTCCACGTCGTGACATTGAATCAAGGTTGTGTCAATGTTGATTTAATGCGAGGTGCTCAGCTAACGCTTTTCTGTCCAGTCGGAACGTATAGGGAAGCTAAATGCAGCAAGTTGGATTCACGGCATATATTTCATTTTTTTCTTCTTTCTTTTTGCGATAAATACACTTAACACAGACCAATGATTGATTCGGAGACAAGTCTTAGAATGTTCGAATGGGTCATCTGCTTAAGAAATGACATTTTCGGGTTATATTTTTTATTCTTTTCCCACTTTTTTCTCAGAAAAGACCTGCGATTTTACGATCTGTTCAACAGGTTTCAGGGTTGCAGAAAATATTGCACGGTTACTCTTATGTAAAGTGAATGGGGAACTGTTTAGGATATCTCAAAGTTCCCGAGTTCAAAGAGTGCGATTACTTTATACGTATATTAACACAGGACATATGTTGGTCGATAGGTTTTCTATGAATTTCGTGGCGAATGATCAAATCACTCATTTACTTACTTCGATGTGCATCAAGCAGTAACAATTTGGTCTAAGAACCTTCCCTCTTAGAGATAAAATAATAGGGTAATTAAGGGAGCAGGGCTTGGTAGTGCAGCCAGCTCAAACATACAGAAAGAGCTCATTTTGCTTGTCTATTTATTCAATGCAATGGTATTATCGTAGTGGTAGTATAACAACTATATTGTGACTATTATTATTAAAATTAAAACTAGTCAATCTTTCAGATTCCATGCACACGTACTAAGCAGTTTAAAGATCTGTTACGGTTAATGATTATTTTAAATTTTCTTCAAGCTTTATACCGGGTATTCCGCAACACCTTTTGTCCATCCGCCAGTCTATGCGTCCGTCTGTCACCAGCGGATTTCCTATATCTTACGTAAGTAATATAAGATAGATATCACCGAAATTCTATGGGGTGCCGGTTAACTATTCATTATCGTTTTATGATATCGATAAGTGAAAAAGTGCTATCCACTATACAAATAAGCGACATCCATAATTATTCATGAATATCCGTGATTCGACTTATAGATGTACAGTATTCGAAGTATGAATATCAACTAGTCTAACTACTTTATGGATATCACCGATTCGATTCATGAATATCCATAAATCGATTTATAGATATCAACTAATTTGCCCATTTATGGATATCACTAAGTCAAATTATTGATGTCAATAAATCGAAATTGTGATATTTATAATTCGAATTAGTGCTATCCATTTCTCATTTTGATTATTGGATATCCACACTTTGGATTATTGATATCCATAATTTGTGGACTGCCTGCTGTTGAAGTTAGGTAGTGATAGTGGTATCTGCTGCTACTACTGTAATGATATCTGTATTTGCCATCTATTGGTGGACTGCTAGCTGTTAAAGATAGGTAATGCGAGTGACAGCTGTTGATACTGCTGGAGTGATATCTGTATCTGCCATCTGTTGGTGGACGGCCTGCTGTTAGAGATAGGTAGAGAAAGTGACATCTGTTAATACTGCTGTAATGATATCTATATCTGCCATCTGTTGGTGGACGGCCTGCTGTTAAAATATAGGTAATTAGAGTGACTTTAGTTTTATTGCTGAAATGATATCTGTATCTGGTGATGGTAATGATAACAGGGGCTGCTACTGGAACAACACTTACCGTTGATAGTGCTACTGACCACCATCAGCAGCTGCCAAAGAACCATCAGCAGCTGTTGCTTTCATCAAATGATGCAGCAAAAACTATTCTTACTACTAATAGTAGCCGATGATGCCCCTCTGTTTTTCCATAGCGTTAGATGATGCGGTAACTTATGATAACAGCAGCAGATGCTAATGCCACCACCATCAGCAGCTGCCAAACCACCATCAGCAGCTGCAAAACCACCATCAGCAGCTGATGCTTTTATCAGACGCAGCTGCAGCAGCAGCTGCCATACCGCCATCAGCTGCTGATGCTTTCCTCAAAAGCAGCATCAAAAGTTTTTCCTACTACTAATGGCAGCAGCTTATGTCCTTTTTGTTCTCCGATATCGGCAGATGATGGTGTCATTAACAGTAAGAGCAAAGCTGCTTATGTCACCACCGTCAGCAGCTGCAAAACCACAATCAGCAGCTGCAAAACAACCATCAGCAGCTGTTGCTTTTATCAGACACAGCTGCAGTAGCAGCTGCCATACTGCAGCTGCCATACCGCCATCAGCAGCTGATGCTTTCCTCCAAAGCAGCATCAAAAGTTTTTCCTACTACTACATAAACTTATGTCCTTTTTGTTCTCCGATATCAGCAGATGATGGTGTCATTAAAAGTAACAGCAGCAGCTGCCAAAGAGCCACCTCCATCAGCTCCTGCCAAACCACCATCAGCAGCTGCTTAACCAACATCAGCAGCTGATGCTTTTATCAGACGCAGCTGCAGCTGCTGCTGCAGCTGCCATACCGCCATCAGCAGCTGATGCTGATTAACAGTAACATCAGAAGCTGCTTATTGTACCACTGATGATAACAGTAGCACCTGCTTATGCCACCAGCATCAGCAGCTGCCAAACTACCATCTGCAGCTGCTCAACCACCATCAGCAGCTGATGCATTTTTCAAAAGCAGCTGCAACAGCAGCTGCCATACCGCCATCAGCAGGTGATGCTTTCCTCAAAGCAGCATCAAAAGTTTTTCCTACTTCTGATGTCAGCAGCTTATGTCCCTTTTGTTCTCAGATATCGGCAGATGATGGTGACATTTACAGTAAGATCAGCAGCTGCTTACGTTACCACTATCAGCAGCTGCCAAAGAACCATAAGCAGCTGTTGCTTTCATCAAACGATGCAGCAAAAACTATTTTTACTACTTATAGTAGCCGATGATGCCCCTCTGTTCTTCCATATCGGCAGATGTTGTAGTCACTGATGATAACAGCAGCAGTTGCTTATGCCACCACCATCAGCAGCTGCCAAACCACCATACAGCAGCTGCTAAACCACCATCAGCAGCTGATGCTTTTATCAGATGCGGCTGCAGCAGCAGCTGCCATACCGCCATCAGCAGGTGATGCTTTCCTCAGAGCAGCATCAAAAGTTTTTCCTACCACTGATGGCTACAGCTTATGCTCCTTTTGTTCTCAGATATCGGCAGATGATGGTGTCATTAACAGTAACATCAGCAGCTGCTTACGTTGCCACCATCAGCAGCTGCCAAAATAAACATTAGCAGCTGTTGTTTTCATCAAAAGGTGCAGCAAAAGAAAGTCTTACTACTTATAGAAGCAGTTGATGCCCCTCTGTTCTTCCATATCAGCAGATGATGTGGTCGCTGATGATAACATCAGCAGCAGCTCATGCCACCACCATCAGCAGCTGCCAGCCACCATCAGCAATACTAAATCACAATCAGCAGCTGATGCTTTTATCAGACGCAGCTGCAGAAGCTGATGCTTTCATCAAAAGCAGCATCAAATGTTTTTCCTATGAAGATGATGGTGTCATTAACAGTAACATCAGCAGCTGCTTATGATACTACCATCAGTAGCTGCCAAAGAACCATTCGCAGCTGTTGCGTTCATCAAAAGGTGCAGCAAAAACTATTCTTTATATTTATAGTAGCAGCTGATGCCCCTCTGTTCTTCCTTATCGGCAGATGATATGGTTACTGATGATAACAACAGAGCTGCTTATGCCACCACCATCAGCAGCTGCCAAACCACTATCAGCAGCTGATGTTTTTATCAAACGCAGCTGCAGAAGCTATTCTAACTACTAATAGCAGCAGTTGATGCCCGTCTGTTCTTTCATATCGGCAGATGATGTGGTCACTGATGATAACAGCAGCAGCTGCTTATGCCACCAACATCAGCAGCTGCCAAACCACTATCAGCAGCTGATGATTTCATCAAAAGCAGCAGAAAAAACGATTCTTACTCATGATGACAGCAGGTGATGTCCCTCTGTTCTCTGATTACGGCAGACGATGTTGTCAATAAAACTATCATCAGCAGTTGCTTTGTACACCAATATCAGCAGCTGCCAAACCATCAGCAGCAGCTGATGTTTCCATCAGAAGAAGCGGCAAAAGATATTCTAACTTCTAATGGCAGCAGCTGCTGTCCCTCTGTTCTTCGACATCGGCAGACGATGTGGTTACTTATATTAACAGCAGCAGCTGCTTATGACTCAACCATCAGCAGCTGCCAAACCACCATCAGCAGCTGATGCTTTAATCATAAGCAGCATCAAAAGATTTTTCTTAATCCTGATGGCAGCAGCTTATGTCCCTTTGTTCTCCGATATCGGCAGATGATGGTGTCATTACAGTAACATCAGCAGCTGCTTATGATACCGCCATCAGCAGCTGCCGAAGAACCATCAGCAGCTGTTTTTTTCATCAAAAGATGCAGCAAAAGCTATTCTTTCTTCTTATGGCAGCAGCAAGTGTTCTTCTGTTTTTCCATATCGGCAGATAATTTGGTCACTGTGTAACGGGACAAGCCCCAAAAATGTAACTGGACGAGCCCCAAAAATGTAACGGGAAGAGCCCTTTAATAATTCAAAGGGAAAAAACGCAATAGGTTAGCTCTCAACTTAAGTACTTAAGTATTAAACTGTCCTGAAATAGTATATCGCACTATTTCTTCTATCATATTGGCTCTCTTATGCTTTGTACAAGTTTATACACATAAGTATTTGTCCGTTTAGCCCAAATCAGCACCCCGGGCAGGTCAATAGCCCTGTCTAACACTAAACACGAACAATAGTAATGTACGGACTAACGAACAAATACTGTCCTACAGACAGACAGACAGACAGACGAACAGACCCAGATAAGGACAGACAGACGGATGACCTGTCCCAGTCGAGGACAGTCAGACAGACGAACAATAGCAAACCTTCTCCCCACGGGTTCTTCTTTTGAGCTTGTCTGAGAATATGAAAAAAAAAGTAATTTGTATTCAATGATTTTATTTACATTAATGAAAAATGGCATGATTTCAGATATTGTTTCCTCTATAGCCTAACACTAACTAAGCTCCGTTCATTAATTCTGAAACTGGGTTTTTCGCTACTCATACTTTTATAATCTAATCAATCCAGGTAAGACTGTGCATAGTGATAAAACTCGACTTCCGCCGATTTCTCATTAATGTGTCCTATGACTCTGTCCTTCGGTGGATGCTGTGCTAACCTGCACAAAACTGCAAAAGACAGATTTTCAACCCGAGACTAAGTCCATCGGACAGGTTGGAAACGCCTTTTAATACCGTATAAAGTGGTCGCTATAAATAGTTTCGTGTTATTCTAACACATGCTCTGCGCGTGCGAAATCAGTCAGCGTGACAACAAGCTTGTCATCCAGATAATTTGTTCTCAATTTGAAATTGATTACACCGCATAAATTCACACTGGACAAGGTTTTAAGCGTTTCATCATAGTATTGCCACCGGCAAACAACGTCTTAACGACGTCATATCAGCGTCAGTGCGACGCAACGATGTTCACTGGCTTTATTTTAACGCAAATATTACAGCTTTCCGCAGTATGTAATAAAGTTCTTAAGTTTCAAAACATTTATTACTAATCATGCTAATGTTGCGTTAAAACTGCAAAGTGAAATGCAAGGGCAAAAGGACCAAACCGTGCACCTCTCAAACTTATTACAGCTCCCCTTAATCAGTCTATTCCTCCTTCTCACCCCCCCCCCCCCTCTAAAGAATAATAAAATAATCCCCCACACAACTTTAAACCCCTCCCCTCAATTAGGCTACCATCCAGACTCCCACCCCTAGGCATGACCCCTTCCCAAACCTCCTTATTCAATCTACCCCCTCCAATAAATCATGGGAATAAGAAAAAAAAAGTTCGGCAAATTTTTGAAGGCCCCATTGCTCTTTCAATGGTAAAAAAAAAAACGTATGAAAAAAAGTTTGTGGAGAGGTATCGCTGTAAGCTTATCACTACAGGTTCGTCATTGTAAATGACCGCTATTTTCCAGGTTTAATTATGTAAAACTTCCTTGAGTTTCATATAAAAATGTTTTAAAAATTATTTGGGTCATTTTAGTCGGCAACTAAAATGAACTACTTTCGATTTCATAAACTTGAATTAATTGGTAAAAATACAATGTACAAGTTCACTAACAAAATGCTTCTGTTTATCTTGAATCGCTCGACGGGAGCCAGTAAAGGAAATCGTCTTTAGTGGGAAAATACCAAGTAACTACGTGAGCTACATTATTCAGTTTTAGAATTTTAGGATTAAAAATCAGATCCAGTTTCTTTACCTTATTTTGAATACTTGTATTAGTTTGTGTCATATTTTCTCAGAAAACTATCAAAAGTAGTATAGATTTACATATAAACAAAGGGACAGTTGAATCATCCGACTCAGAAGCGAACTTCAGGCGTATAAACATCTCTGCCAATATTTATTTATATATTTTTTCTTCCTTCTATAAAGGTCTTCTTGCATATATATATATATATGTTTGTGTCGCAGGATAGAGGTCGGAGTGGTAGAATAATCGAGGGTTTGTTAGTTTGTTGAAAAGAAAAGGAGGCGGGTGGAGGGGGAAGCTGTAGGGTGTAGCTAGAGACTAGGTTGGCGGACTGGGTACCACAGTTATTACCCAAATGACTAGCGTGATACCCACGTGGAATGTATCTGAATATGTATGACTTTAGGCTGTCAATTTTCATCAAATGGTCTTAGTTTGCGGACGGGTTTTGGAAATTTGCTGTTTCATGCACGTAACTGCAGCATCAGGCGCCAGGCTAAGATAGATGAGACCTTAATGAGAAATCGGCGGAAGTCGAGCTTTATCACTATGCATAGTCTTACGTGGATTGAGTAGATTATAAAAGTATGAGTAGCGAAAAACCCAGTTTCAGAATTAATGAACGGAGTTTAGCAAGCTTATTTTAGTTTAAGTGAACGTATTTTGCAGCCCAACCCCAGAGTTAGGGGGTAAGGAAATTTAGCAAAGATCAGATTTCAGAAATTTTGAGATCAAGTGAAACATGGTAGGCCTACTTGTGTTCCTAAAAACGACTTCTTAGGCAAAACTTGGTATCTTATTAGTATAGGTCGTTTGCGAAAAAGTGGAGGGCAAAAAATCGATATAATTTCTTTAATACTAAATAGATTTTCATGAAACTTTGCATGCGATAATCTGTTACCTATACGAACTCATGCTAGGAAATGTAGAATTTTTTGACATTTGAATAAAAAGTTTCCCTATTAATCATTACCATTTTTCTTCTCAGCTTTATGCCATCCTTATACAGGAGGTAACCATAATGGTACAACAGCCATTGTTGTTCTATAGTTACTATACTAATACTATCACTCATTCACAAATTACCATGTGATCTGAAATGTGTTCACTCACTACTGGGTAAACAAGAGGCTTTAAAGATAATGGGCCAATTATTTGAAAAGGATTTTCTTATGTGTTTCTCATATATATAAGTAAATGTCCATAATACTCCATATAAGGAATAGAGTCTGCACAACACTGGCTGTTCCAAAAACTGCACCAACCAAGCGTAAAACTTCAAAGATTAGGGACAGATTTTAACACGTAGTTGATCTGACAATATTTTTATTTAACTTTCAAAAAATCTGAGTTTCCTTGCATGAGTTCGTATGGGTAATAGATTAAGGTCTGCAAAGTTTCATGAAAATTTATTCAGTATTAAAGAAATTAAATCGATTTTTTGCCCTCCACTTTTTCGCAAACGGCCTATAACAATCACACTTTACCGTAGCATGTAAATTATTATAAGTATAAACCAGATATTATAGACAAATACCAACTTCATTAGCATAATTTCCAATTCTCAGCCGTTTTAACTAAATTATACTAACAACACAAAATAAAAGCACATGAGATAATACATAATTCAGGCAGATTATATTGCTAATTGAAGAACGGCTTTTGAACCTGTAGACTGCACAATAAATAGCATTTTCTGGACATAATTTTATGAGTATTTCGCTTCAAGGGAGACTATAGATTCACACCTAATAAACCATTTATGTGATAATTCTCTTCCAACCGAGAATTCTGCTTGCCAAGTATATATATATATATACAGTGGACTCGACAGTATCGGATCAAGTTCAATAAAACTCCTGTTTTGTTGTATGTGAGTGCTAAAAGTATGTATGTTATGACACATAACACTTGCAAAATATCCTTTCTATCTATCCATGTCAAAATATTTACGAAATTTTTTCCTTTAAGGGCAGATAACCTATCCAGACTTACAGGAGGGTCTTACGACAGTAACGAATCAGGTGCGACAGTATCGGATCATATGATAATATTTTAAAGGAGAGTTCCTCCGAGGCATTCTGCCAACCTTCTTTGCTTCAATAATTTGGCTACTTAAACAGTTGGACCTATTAAACACTCAGAGAAAACTTTTACGGCCTTTCAACGATATTTTTCACGTGGTCCTTCACCAGCAACGGTTATTTTTGTTAAATAAAAGTTGAATGTATACAAAAGTACAAGCATGCCAAAATTCCTAATCAGTAATCCCCTGCGCCCCAAAGCACGGAACAACTCAGACAGTAAAGATCATAATCTGCCTTTGCAAAGTGTAGACCCTGATAGGACCGTATTGTCTGATCAGGATCAACAAATTTACGGTGATTTTCCGCCTTAACATTGATATTTCAATGCAATCAGTGTATAAACACTACATGGTCATTCAACGAGTTATCTGGTTTTAATCTGAGTCTACACAGTGTACAGATGTCCATCCGATGAACGCCAGTCATTATTGGTTCACACTCATGCGAGCTGATCTCGAATGTTTCTTCAGACTGTTTAGCAGAAGCTGAGGTGTGCTACGCATAACCTTCATTATCATATGCTAGCGTGTGGGGCGTGGAATGGGGGATATTTTACAAAAAGGATGTTGTTTTATACTGACCTTCTTTGAAAGAAGAACTGCAGCCACTTAAGTAGTTGATTTATTACTTGTTTTCAGCATCAGACTATACATCCAACATACAGTTTTCCAGCTGAGGCCTGTATTTCAGTTCAAATTATACAATGATCCGTTACTGTCGCACAGCGGTGCCCCACTTTTCAAGTCTTTAGTTTCATCAAATACTGGGATGTCACAAAAATAATGACTGCTTGCAATTTTAGGGATGCCAGGACACATTATAAAGCAAAATTGGTTTCAATCGCCTAATGATAAAAACTTTTGAATAACCGAAATCTATTATTGGGGTAACGAGCAACAGGCAAAATGCAAGCGCCGCTGAAGAGGGGTCAAGCTTTTCAAAAACTCTGATTTGTTTCACGGCCGCAGATTTCGATCAAATTTTTCACCCTGCACTTTGCCATTGGTCTAACTTGATGACTGTAATATAATGGTAAAAAATATTTGCTTCATTTGTGACAAAAATGGGTGATGACTTACGAGTGATCCGATACTGTCGATGATCCGATACTGTCGAGTCCACTGCACTACCCTTGCAACTGATATTAAAATCAGCAGTTGCTTATGACACCAGCACCAGCAGCTGCAAAAACCACCATCAGTAGCTGCTGATGCTTTTATCAAGATCAGCAGCAAAAGCTATTCTTACTCATGATGGCATCAGCTGATGTCCCTCTGTTCCGATATCAGCAAATGATCAGCAAATTAGTCATTAATACTGAGATGAGCTGTTGCTTATGATACCACCATCAGCTACTGCTAAACCACCATTAGAAGCTTATGCTTTTATCAAACGCAGCTGCAGAAGCTATTCTTACTAATAATAGCAGCGGGTGATGCCCCTCTGTTCTTCCATATTGGCAGATTATGTGGTCACTGATAATAACAGCAGCAGCTGCTTATGCCACCATCACCAGCTGCCAAACCGCCATCAGCAGCTGATGCTTTCATCAAAATCAGCATCAAAAGTTTTTCCTATTACTGATGGCAGCAGCTAATGTCCCTTTGTTCTCCGATATCGGCAGATGATGGTGTAATTAACAGTTACATCAGCAGCTGCTTATGTTACCGCCATCATCAGCTGCCAAAGAACCATCAGCAGCTGATGCTTTCGTCAAAAGATGCAGCAAAAGCTATTTTTACTTCTAATAGGTAGCAAGTGTCCTTTTGTTCTTTCATATCGGCAAATGATGTGGTCGCAGATATTAACATCAGCAGCTGCTTATCATATCACCACCACATCACCACCAACAGCTGCCAAACCACCAACAGTAGCTGCTGATGTTTTCATAAAAAAGCAGCAAAAGCTATTCTTTCTCATGATTGCAGCAGCTGATATCCCATTGTTCTCCAATATCGCCAAATGATGTTGTCATTAATACGAAAATGAGCACCTGCTTACGACACAACCATGAGCAACTGCTAAACCACTATCAGCAGCTGATGCTTTTATCAAACGCATCTGCAGAAGCTATTCTTACTACTAATAGCAGCAGCTGAGTGTCAGCTAAATCTGTATCTACCATCTGTTGGTGGACTGCCTGCTGTTGAAGATAGGTAGTGAGAGTGTCAGCTGTTGCTGCTGCTTGATTGAATATCTGTATCAGCAAGCAGCTTGTGGATTGCCTGCTGTTGAAGATAGGTGGTGACAGTGACAGCTGTTGCCGCTGCTGCATTAAATATCTGTATCTGCCATCTGTTTGTGGACTGCCTGCTGTTGAAGAAGGGTAGTGAGGGTGACAGCTGTTGCTGCTGCTGGGTTGAATATCTGTATCTGCAAGCAGTTGGTGGACTGCCTGCTGTTGACGATAGACAGTGAGAGTGACAGCTGTTGCTGCTGCTGGATTAAATATTTGTTCATGCAATCTGTTGGTGGACTGCCTGCTGTTGAAGATAGATAGTGAGAGTGACAGCTGTTGCTGCTGCTGGATTAAATTTCTATATCTGCCATCTGCTTGCTGTTGACGATAGGTAGTGAGGGTGACAGGTGCTGCTGCTGCTGCACTAGATATCTGTATCTGCCTTCTGTTTATGGACTGCCTGCTGTTGAAGACAGGTGGTCAGAGTTACAGCTGTTGCTCCTGCTGTATTAAATATCTGTATCTGCCATCTGTTGGTGGACTGCCTGCTGTTCAAGAAAGGTAGTGAGAGCGACAGCTGTTGCTGCTGCTGGATTAAATATCTGTATCTACCATCTGTAGTTGGACTGCCTGCTGTTGAAGATAGGTAGTGAGAGTGACAGCTGTTGCTGCTGTTGGATTAAATATCTGTATCTACCATCTGTAGGTGGACTGCCTGCTGTTGAAGATAGGTAGTGAAAGTGTCAGCTGTTGCTGCTGCTGGACTAAATATCAGTATCTACCTTCTGTTGGTGGACTGCCTGCTGTTGAAGATATGTAATGAGAGCAGTTGCTGCTGCTGGATTAAATATCTGTATCTGCCATCTGTTTGTGCACTGCCCGTTTTGAAGATAGGTATTGAGTTACAGCTGTTGCTGCTGCTGGACAAATTATCTGTATCTGCCATCTGTTTGTGGACTACCTGCTTTTGAAGAAGGGTAGTGAGAGTGACAGCTGTTGCTGCTGCTGGATTAAATATCTGTATCTGCCATCTGTTGATGAACTGCCTGCTGTTTAAGATAGGTAGTGAGAATGGCAGGTGTTGCTTCTGCTGGATTAATTATCTATATATGTCATCTGTTTGTGGACTGCCTGCTGTTGAAGGAAAGTAGTGAGAGTGACTTCAGTTGCTGCTGCTTGAATTATATCTTTTTTCTACCAACTGTTAGTGGTTATACTCATGATACCAGGAGCTGCTTCTGGAGACGAAACTAACCTTTGCTGCTGCCTTCTGTTACGAGGGTGATAGCTGCTGCTGACAGTGGACGGAGTGATATCTGCAGTAAGTTTTAGTGAGAGTTACTACTTCTTGTGGTGTACGTGACTAGAGTGATATATTGTGCAGTTGTTTATCAACGAGTGAAAACTGATGCTGATGGTTTCTGTGATATTTGCTGTGACAACAGCAGCAGCTGTTGTATCTTCAAATTAACAGCAGTAGAAGTTATTTCATTCCTCCCCTTAGACAACAACAGCAAATCTTACTCTCCACCTCGGTTGCAGGATGCGGCTCTTTTACAACCAGCTGCAGCAGCGTGTGAATTAAAAAAAAACCCATAAAATCTGCTACATCTATCATCAGAAAAGAATAAGACAAAAGCGATAAGCCGTACTAACTGCAACTGCGGCATTAGCAATTGTACCAATTAAAAACCACCATCAACAGCTAATGCTTTCGACAGATGGTGGTGCCACTAAAAACAACACCAGCAGCTGCTTATGATACCACCATCAGTAACTGACACCACCATCAGCAGCCTATGCTTTTACTTCTAGCAGCAGCAAAATGTTCTCTAAACACTAGTGGCAACAGCTGACATCCCTCTGATCTCCGATATAGGCAGATGATAGTGTCATTTACTAAAACCAGCGGCTGCTTATGACACCACCATCAGCAACTGACATCACCAGCAGCAGCTAATACTTAATCAACAGCATCCGTAATGGTTATTCTCAATACTAATGACAGTAGCTGATATCCCTCTGTTTTCCGATATCGGCAGATGGTAGGGTCACTGTCACTAATAATAACATCAGCAGCTCATTCTGACTCCACCATTTGCAACTGACATCACCATCAGCAGCTGATGCTTTCATCAACAGCTGCAGTAGTTATTCTAAATACTTATGGCAGCGGCTAATGTCCCGCTGTTCTCCAATATCAAAAGATGGTGGTGTCACTGTCACTAATAAACAACATCAGGAGCTGCTTATGACACCACCATCAGCAACTGACTACATTATCAGCAGCTGAAGATTTCATCAACAACAGCAAAAGTTATCCTGAATACATTATGGCAGCAGCTGATGTCCTTCTGTTCTCCGATATCGGCAGATGGTGGTGTAACTATAAAAAAACACTACCAGCTGCTTATGACACCAGCATCAGGAGCTGACTTCGCCATCAGCAGCTATTGCTTTTACTTACAGCAGCAGCAAAAGTTATTCTCAGTACTAATGGCAGCACCTGATGTCCCTCTGATCTTCAATATCGACAGATGATGTGGTCTCTGGTACAAACATCAGCATCTGCTTATGAAAACTGGCGGAGCAGCAGATGTTACTCCTGTCAAACCACCAACATTAGTGTCTGCAAATACTACACACGGCAAAAACAGTAATATAAGCCTAAATCCTTACTATAAACAGTGGCTGACACTTTTAATAACACCATTATCACAGGCAGCATATATCAATCTTAAAAAAAAAAAAAAGAATATTGAAAACATCAGCATCAGTTGTCACTATCATACCACGAACAGAAGCAGCAGTGTAACAGCAACAAAGTAGAAAAAGTTGCAACACTCTCTATCAACAACTAGAAACAACAAATATTAGGCCCCAGCACAAAATATCAAAAGATGTCAGTCTTGCAATAAAAAGAGTGTCAGGAAGTGTCTCTCTCACCACCAAATGTTGCATCACAAATTCTTTTCACACCCGTAGCGTTTATATATATATATATATGTTTATTCAAGTGCTATATAGGTTATGTAGCCCTTGAGCATATACATGTACATACATGCAATACAAATATAAACGATGTGACAGGTAGTACAATAAGTGCATAATATCACCTTAATTAATACAGAATAATATGTGAGTCAAGAATCATTAATACTTAAAGCTATTAATTTCTTTCCTATGAACTATATCCTAACCTATCCCACTTAGACCTTATCTTTGCTTGGTGAAAACTGTGTGACGCTTCTTGTAATATCCCTTCGGGCACTATGCCTAACCTGCATTGAACCAACGTCGATTCGACATCATGACGTCGAATCGTCTTCGGTTCAAAGCTGATCAAACTCCATGTGCCCGACGGGTTATTTGTAAGGTAACTTAATTCGTTGCGACCCCTAAACTACATATAAGGCACATCTGTCATGCGAATTGGAGAGAACTGCGTGACTCTTCTTGTAATATCCCTTCGAGCACTATGCTTAGCCAGCATCGGACCAACGTCGATTCGATATCATGACGTCGAATCGACGTTGGTCCAAAGCTGATCAAGCCCCATGTGCCCGACGGGTTATTTGTAAGGTAACTTAATTCGTTGCGAGCCCTAAACTACATATAAGGCACATCTGTCATGAGAATTGGAGAGAACAGTGTGACTCTTCTTGTAATATCCCTTCGGCACTATGCTTAGCCAGCATTTGACCAACGTCGATTCGATATCATGACGTCGAACCGACGCTGGTCCAAACTTGATCAAACCCCGAGTGCCCGATGGGATATTTGTAAGGTAACTTAATTCGTTGCGAGCCCTATTTTCTTGTAATATCCCTTCGGGCACTATGTTTAGCCAGCATTGAACCAACGTCGATTCGATATCATGACGTCGAACCGACGCTGGTTCAAAGCTGATCAAACCCCCATGTGCCCGACGGGATATTTGTTAGGTAACTTAACTCGTTGCGAGCCCTAAACTACATATAAGGCACATCTGTTATGCAAATTGAAGAGAACTGTGTGACGCTTCTTCTTGTAATATCCCTTCGGGCACTATGATTAGCCAGCATTGAACCAACGCCGATTCGATATCATGACGTCGAATCGACGTTGGCTCAAAGCTGATCAAGCCCCCATGTGCCCGAAGGGATATTTGAAAGGTAACTTAATTCGTTGCGAGCCCTAAACTACATATAAGGCACATCTGTCATGCAAAACACCCAAAGTGGCTATGTGAAAAAGCAAACACCAGTTTGAGTACCTAAACAAACAAAACAGTTTTGTGACTACACTGAAATCACATATTTGAAGGAAAAAAGAGAAAATAAACCTTACGTAAATATATGGCAGCAGAGGGACATCAGCTGCTGCCTAAATATATATATATATATTTTTTTTTTTCGTTGATGCTGACAATGGCTTTCTGAACAACCCTAACGACCTTGCATATTCAAGGATTCTGTTGTTTTTATTTGTCTGTTTATACCAGTACCATGGTCTTGCATGCTCTTAGTATTAGTCCTCAAACACATACATTGAGATGACACTAGAAGCTCTAAATGCAGGAAAAAATAATTGTAATTAAATAAATAAACTTGAAAAATTAACTTCTGAAAATTAACTTTGACCTTGTCTTTTTTTCAAACATCTTGCTGATCTTATCCAACAAGTAGAGCCAAACTAAAAACAGGGGATAAATGGGCAATAAAAAGGCAAATAAGAAGAGAGGGAAAAAGAGAAAAGAGTGGCCAAGATCTGTAGGAAAATTTAAAAACGATGAGAAAAAATAAATGTCATGTTGAATAGCTAATTATAGTATCTTCTGCGGGAGTCTCAGCTGAAGTTGCGGACCTGGTGTTGTCTCAGAGGCAGCAGCAGTTGTTTCTTTCTGTACAGCTGCAGTTGATAGTTGATGCCAGAGGTACTATTGACCTACCTTAAATTAACTTGCAAGCTGAGCGAAAACGGATTTGCGATATATCGGTATTACGGTATTGTGAGACAACTTTATCATGTTTATTTTTAAGATACGTTTTCTGTAATAAGTACTTTAACTCCGAAATTCAACGCTGTTTAAGATGTTAATGGTCATATTTAACTCTGAGTTTATTTCATTTATAATTAATTAATAACATTAAATAATACGCGGACTCTCAAACACTGTACACGTATCCTAGTGATAATTCGAATTATGAACATCAATATTTTTATAGATATCCATAATTCGAATTATCGATATCCATAATTCGAACTCAGGATATCCGAAAATCATAATTATTAATAGATATAATTTGTATCATGGATATCACAAATCCGATTTTTGGATATTCATAATTTGATTTATGGATGGTCATAAATCGAATTATGGATATCGGATATCACTTATTACTAATGGATATCAATAAATCAAATATGTGATACCAATGTCGAATTAGTGATATCCATTAATCATTAAGATTATTAGATATCCATAATTCAAATATTAAGTAAAATCCATAATTCGGGTTACGGATATCAATATTTGGGCCCGTTTATGTATAACACTAATTGGAATTATGGATATCAGATATTCTTCGTTACAAATAATAAGTTTAAATAACGACTTCTCTGCGATTATTTATGGATATTTACTATTCAAATTATGGATATCAATTATTCAGCCCGATTTCTTGATATAACTTATTTAAAATATGGATATTACATATATGAGCCGCGACACGGGAAAACCAACAATCTGGTTGTGCACCCAGCGCAGACTCAGATCAGCCTGGGCATCCGCCCAGTCTGATCAGAGTCTTCGCTGTCCGCATGGAGGTAGCTAAGACCCTTAGCTACCATTTGGGCACTAAACGAAGAGTCTGATCAAACTTGGCGAATGCCCAGGCTGATCTGAATCTGCACTGGGTGCACAACCACATTGTTGGTTTTCTCGTGTCGCGGCTCATACTGTATGTATTTCCATAATACTGCCCATAGCTATCAATAACTCTAATTATGGCTATCCATAAATCGAATTAGTGATATCATAATTCGAATTGGTGATGTCCATAAAATCGGATATTTGACATCCATAATTCGAAGTTGTGATATCCATTCTTTGAATAAGTGATATCAATAAATGGGCTGACCAAGACCTCTACTTGCTCACTACGCACTGGGCAAGCAAATACTTTTATTTGACCAGCAAAATTTCTTGCTTCTCCAGAATTATTGTTGTAACACAAATTTCCGATGAAAGAGATTACAGGTGTGATCTACGAGGCAGGGCTGAGATATATGATAAACTTTATTTTTCAGCATTTTTTACATGTATCAACCAAATAAAAGAGTGCTGAAAATGTCTCCTTCCCCACCCCAACCTGCATTCGCACTGCTGATTTTTTCACAGTCTCTCGTAACGATGTACCCGAAGTGGCTCAGCGGTTTCCATCTGTTGGATTTTATTGTATGTGTATTTCAATTCTCGTCGACATTGGATTTTATGTACTGTTCTGTTTCAGTTCTCCTAACGACGTTCGCCAAGTGCGTACGTAACTATAGTTGCACACCCCTGGCGCCGAGTGTTCGTCCAAGTCCTATGTATATTGTTTTGTTCTCTTCTCTTCTCCTAACGACGTTCCCCATGTGGTCAGCGATACGTAACTATGACTATAGTTGCACACAGCCGTCCAAATTTATATTTTGTAATCGACCCTATTAGCGCACGTGACCCAATAAGCGCAGATCATGGGAAGTTCTGAGGAATATGATTTTTAGCGCACATATTTTTACTGGTTTATCCCTTTGATTGCTTATTACAAGTGCTGAAAACACTATAAAATCTTACAGTTTTCACTTAAAAAGCATCTCCATCCTGCATGACTATATGCAGCTTTTCTCTAAGATTCAGTTTATTTCTATATATAATAATTCTTTGAAATGTGCGTTTATTAGGAAGAATGTCTACTGAAAGTATTTAATGTTTAAACGGGTTGAATACGGTATACCTTTATTTTTTTGATTATAATTTAGAAGCTTATTATATTTTGTTGGTATGTAAAGGAAGCAAACTATTCCAATTCAGTCTCTTATATGTACCATGTTTTAATCTTTGCCGAGGAAATAGATTTTTTTCTTTTTTTGTATTTATTTATTTATTTTTTTAATTTATTTTTGTAGCTATTCCATTCTAGTATATATTACTCTCGCAAAGGAAATAAGTTAATATGTCTGTAAACTATATATAGGCACAAGGGAGAAGCCTGCGAAAGATAAATCCTATTATTGTATAACTGCAACTACAGTTATTCATCTTTTTGCGCATAGACAAACACAGACGTTATTATTATTATTATTATTATCATCATTTGTCATTATTAGTTTGGGCTTTACAGCCCTTACAAGAACACTTACCTATATCGAGCCGATCGTTCCTAGAAAGTGGGCTAAAACCAAACTTACTGGGGTAAAACGTCAATAGCTGCTGCGAGGCTATCAGCAGCTGCTGCGAGGCTATCAGCAGCTGCTGCGAGGCTATCAGCAGCTGCTGCTGAGGCTAGCAGCGGCAGCTCGTGATTTGGATGTTACTGGTTTTTCCAAACAGCCGATCAATGTACCTTGTCGCAAGACTTCGAGAGGCTTTCTATCGCATGCAGAGATTTCTTTTGTGTTATCATTAGCAACATATGACAGTTTCACGCTCAGTGCAATATTGGAAAGTAAACAATTATGTAACCGCATAGTTGCTACAAGATTGGATAATGGTCTGTAATTACTTTGTCTGCTTGCAAATGTCTTAGGGAAATTAAGGTTGTCCTATAGGCAAAATATAACATAGCAAACCATTTCTATTAAAGATACAGCACTCCCAGTAAAACTGATGCAGTTCAAACCATTGTTCGCGATGAATTTAAAATCATCATAACAATATTGTCATGGAATGGGGGCGAGACACAGAATCCTCTCACGCTAGTTACGCTTATTATACATACGAGTCGCGACACGAGAAAACCAACAATGTGGTTATGCGCCCAGCGCAGACTCAGATCAGCCTGGGCATCCGCCCAGTCTGATCAGAGTCTTCGCTGTCCGCATGGAGGTAGCTTAGACCCTTAGCTTCCCTTTAAGTGCTTAGCGAAGAGTCTGATCAGACTGGGCGGATGCCCAGGCTGATCTGAGTCTGCGCTGGGCGCACAACCACATTGTTGGTTTTCTCGTGTCGCGGCTCATATCTTCCTCATCTTCCTCTTCAATACTGGAATAGAAGGCGAACAAAGTAGATGATAAGGCATGATCAGAAACCGATACGTTCGAATTCCACATCTTGCCCCAAACACCAAATGGAAAAAAAACACAGCAAAGATGGCATACAGAACAAAACAAGAAAAGTGAAAAAACTAAGCGGACGGCTCTTTTCGAGCAGGGTCCGAGGTTATAAAACTTGAGTATAATCTCAAACTCAACAAGCACACTGATTGGATGCTTCCGAGCATGTGCTCGGAAGAAGCCAATCAGTGTGCTTTATTTTGAGTTTGAGAACGTACTCAAGTTTTAATTCCCGGGCCAGATTACTGTGAGACTATCCTAAAGTACAAGAAATGGCCAAGTCTAATAGAAAGCCGACAAGCCATGACAATGACAGTGACGCACAACAGAGTACCGGCTTGAAACAGACAGTAAAAATCCGGCGCTGGGGGAGGAGTATATTTTACATGAACATAAAGTGTAGTTGATAATACTCCGGACTACCAATCCAGGGGTCGCAAGATCGATCCCCGCTTCTCCGATCTTTCGGATGAGACTTTAAAGCGAGGTCCCGTCTCCATATGACCTCGTTGTTGGTGGGACGTTAAACCCGAGTTCACTAATTCACTGATGAACATAACTAGATCTCGTCTTGGAATTTCGTGTCGTTCGTATAAACAATCTAGTCGGTCCGTGTGAAAGACTTACAATACACGAACAACCAATTCTCCATTCGTGGTGGGGTTGGGGGGATGTTGGGGGGGGGGGGGGTATACTGGTATGTATACTAGTATTTCTGGACCCAAACCTTTAGTTAGCGAAACCTTGCATTTCAGACTAGATCATCTAGGATCATTAAACAGCTACCCGCAAAAGCTGGCGGCCAAATGGAAAATTCCTTTATACCGACAGTTAAATTTGATTTTTTTAAACCCTGCAAGATCAGATTTATGGATTCATGCCCTGAGTATCTGGATGGTCTAAGAAGACACAGTTTTTAGATAGCCTTGCACTAATATTCATAAAGTGTGTGTCCGCCCCTTTGGGGAGAGAAGCTTCGGTCCAGAGGAAAAGGGTTCAGAGATTTTTTTTTCTTTCATCCAGGAGGTATGTGGTTATTTTAGTTTGGGACCCCCTTTACAGAAAATATCATAGTTTTTTTACTGCGAATCTGTCAGTAATCACATGCATGACAGAATCATGGCTTTCGAAGCAGGGACCATTAAAACAAATAAGGTTTGGAAAAAAACTGTATGTGTAGTTTATCAAGCAGGCCTTGAACTGTTACTATTGTGGCCTATGTAAACTATTTAGTGGTAAGCGACCTATAGATGGCCTATTTTAAAAGAAAGCTTTTTAATGATCTTTATGAACCTGACCCTCTACTGTAGAATGTTACTGAGTATGGTTCTTCATAAGAACTGAAATTAGCAAAATCTCTCGACTCGAGGCTTACTTTGATAAACAATACAAATGAAATACGGCTATCAAATTCCGTGCGATAAATGCACAGTTCTATGTCTAATTCGAGAGGCGCGGTAGTCGAGTGGTTAGAGTGGCTCGGCTATTGTGCAGAAAGTCACCGTAAGGTCGTGAGTTCGCGGCTCACTGTCGCCATACGATGACTGGAAAACTCTCTCTGTTAACCCAGCAGTAAATGGGTACCTTTTTCGAGTCAGGGAAGGATAAGGCAGCGAAAGGAGAGGGATGGGCTCCGCCTTTCATCACCTGTGCCCAAGATACAGTGGGTCTCTAACCCCCACTGCCCCTACGGCTATTAGGCTATGGGAAACCTTTACCTTTACCTTTTATATCTAATTCATCCATTATAGCTTATAGTTCTATATCTAATTCATCCATTATAGCTTATAGTTCTATACCTAATTCATCCATTATAGCTTATAGTTCTATATCTAATTCATCCATTATAGCTTATAGTTCTATATCTAATTCATCCATTATAGCTTATAGTTCTATATCTAATTCATCCATTATAGCTTATAGTTCTATATCTAATTCCTCCATTATAGCTTATAGTTCTATATCTAATTCATCCATTGAAGCTATAGTCTCGGCAGGCTACGGACACCCGTTACTTCACAAAGCTACACTTACTGCTGCGATCCCTGAGACACAGCAGTCGCAGACATCAGGGTTCGAGGTTATAAAACTTGAGAATAATCTCAAACTCAAAATAAGGCACACTGATTGGCTGCTTCCGAGCACATGCTCGGAAGCAGCCAATCAGTGTGCCTTATTTTGAGTTTGAGAATGTACTCAAGTTTTATAACCTCGGGGCCAGGTAAGAGACGTCGTATGTATTAATTCGCGAGTGCAGGTGTCTTCTCCCGAGCCACCTTCAGTCCTGAGACCCAAGAAATAAGATAAGCAAGAGCATCAAGATAGAGTAACAACCTGCATCTAGCCAAAATGTTTTAAAAGAATGGAAGCCAAAATCCAGCAATTTTATTAGAACAGGCATATATATAGAAATTGAACAGGCAGTGTTGCGTGTTGTCGTTCATAATATAATACTGTTTTCATTATTGTCTTTTAATTTATAGATGTGTAGGCGGCTAAATAAATATTCTATTTGATATGACATCAAATTCTCAGTTAGTATAATTGTCGTTGCGTGTTTGCGATTGTTCCATAGCAAATCGTAGACAGGGATTAATTCAGGCCTAAATCATAATCTTGGCTTTGAAATGATCATTGGTTCTTGCAATTTGTGTTTTGAACTCACATGCATAGACATGTTTGTAACTGCAGACACTGCAGTTTTGCACAACCAGTTTACCCCAGAACCATATGAATTGTTCAAAGCATTTCTAGTAGGCAAGATGTGCACGTCGAATGGGTTTTGACAGCACTTTATCGTAGGTAGGGGTTTCAGGTGGATTTTGCCAATGCACATTTGCTTATTTGTTCTTATGTTACTAAATTGTACATTTATTTTCCTTTAAAATGATACATATATCATTAGAATAGGGTAACTGGTTCAGAAATTATGGCATTTTTTCGACAAGTGATTGGATCCGATTTTGTAATCATTCTCCCATATATACTCTGTATTGCCAGATGGCACCGAAATTGGTGTATTTTAGACATAAAACAAGGTAGGGGTGAATGTTTTTTATTTATATGTTTTTTCACTTTCAGTATATGAATAAGTGAGATGAGCAACACAATGAGAAAGCAATTATGAGTGAATCGCTTGTTTCCATGGTAACCAGGCGGCCATTTTCTTGTTAAAATTAGCCACTAAAACACTAATTGCACAACAAATGAAAGACAGAACTACAAATAGAGGATCAGAAGCTCACAATTAATATAATATTCGATGCAACAACACAAGTTGCACAAGTCACTAGCATTTTTGTGCAGTTCATGTGTTTCCATGGTAACCAGGCAACCATTTTTTCTTCAGAATGGCCGCAAAAAAGGCGTCTCCATGACAAAGCAATGATAAAAGCACCCAAAAATATGACACTATAGCAAAAGTATGATAAATGGTGTACCCAATAAAGCCACACCGTTCAGGAGAAATTTTTAATGGTTTGCTTGTTGCCATGGCAACATAGTGGCTGTTTTGTAGTCAAAACGGCAAAAACAGGGTTTTCATAACATACTGATGATGAAAAAAAAAACAAAGTCAAAACAATTGTGATGCATGATGCAGTGACACATGCTGCACAATTTGCTATAATGTTTGAACAAGTCACCTGTTTCCATGGTAACTGGGCAACCATTTCCTTCATTAAAAAGGCCACCAAAATGGGTTGCCATGAGAGGCATTGCCAAAAGAACAAGAAATAATGTACTGCCAAGGATGATGTATGATAAATGATGAAATAATGAGAGCTGCACAGTTTTTGAGGCATTGTTAGTGGTTTGCTTGTTGCCATGGCAACCAGGTGGCTGTTTGTATTCGAAATGGCAACAAAACAGTGTTTTCACTCTGGAAAGGCACTGAAACAACAAACAAAAGAAGTAAATTGTGGTGCATGATGCAGTGATACATGCTACACAATTTGGTAGCATTTTTGTGCAGTGAAGTTGTTTCCATGGTAACTGGGCATCCATTTTCTTCTTCATGATGGCCACCAAAACGCATTCCAAAAACAGTGATAAATCCACCAAATTACATACTGTCACAAATGTTTGATACATGATTTAGTAATAGAACCAGTACAATCTGGGGACGTTTTTAGTGGTCTGCTTGTTGCCATGGCAACCCGGAGGCTGTCTTAATTCAAAATGTCCATAAAGTAGGGTTTCCATAATAAAGAAATGGTGAAATAACAAACAGAATCAAGGAAATGCAGTGACACTTATTGCTCTGTATGATGTTACTTTTGTGCACTTCACTAGTTTCCGTGGTTACTGGTCAGCCATTTTCTTCTACAAATTGAACCCGGTCACCAAACTTGTGTTTCCATGACAAGAAATGATAAACACCTTTCAGAACTGTCACAAATATATGGTACATAATATAATATGAGCCGCGACATGAGAAAACCAACAAAGTGGTTGTGCGCCCAATGCAGACTCAGATAAGTCTGGGCATCCGCCCAGTCTGATTAAAGTCTTTGCTAAGGGCTTTAAGGGTAGCTAAGGGTCTAAGCTATCTCCATGCTGACAGCGAAGACTCTGATCAGACTGGGCGGATGCCCAGGCAGACCTGAGTCTGCGCCGGAGGCACAACCACTTTGTTAGTTTTCTCGTGTCGCGGCTCGTATACACTGCTCAAAATATTTAAAGGAACAGCAGCTATTTTCCCATCGACATTACTACAACATAAACCCAGTTCAACTGCCCATAAATCTGACCGCCAGTGAGCAAGAAGTCTTATCCTTTTGTAGCATTTTGAAGAATGATCGAAGTTTAAGACAATAAGAATTTCAATACAAATGGTGTCCTGCTCATTACCATGGATCAAATTATGCAATTTTCGAAATTTCTGAAATTGAGGCATTTTGCTGGAAGTCTATTAACTCTCAGTAGGTTCATTTCAAAGTGATCGTTTCAAACGGGCCACCTCATAAGACACCTAGATTCATAGACAAAATGTATGTTTTGACTTTGGTTCAAATTTTCAGACTTTTCACCTGTTCTGAAAATGTACAAAATTTACCAAAATTCCAATATTACAAAAATCTCTCCATGGACATGGGCAGGACAAATATTGAATCAAAACTTGTGCTATCAGTAAAATCGACCCTCTTTAAAAATTGGCAAAATAAATGGAAAGTCCATGTCTTTGTCGATCGAAAGTAAATGACCTCAATATGAAGATGCGTTGCACTATCATATATGGAAAAATATTAGGTACTCCTTTAAATGATTTGAGCAGTGTATTAATAAAAACATCTCAATCTGGGGTTGTTTTCGGGGGTTTGCTTGTTGCCATGGCAAACAGATGGCTTTTTTTTTGTTAAAAAAGCAAACAAATCAGTTTCCCATCACAAGGAGATGGGGAAACAAGAAGCAGAATCAGGAAATATGGGATGCATGATACAATCATAAATGCAGCAGCTTTTTAAGCTGTTCACTTCCATGGTGACCATGCATCTGTTAGCTTGTTGTTGTGTTATTGTTTAACGCCCACGGTAAAGAGCTATGGTCATGTTGGGACTATCAGGTAACCCAACCACACAATTCCTGGACAGGCTTAGACCTCCTTAGCGGTTAACCAGTACTAAGTGCTCTTACTTTCACCAGTAACTAACAACTGGTGAAAGTAAGTGCACTTACTGACTTAGTACTGGTTTAGTGGTTAACTGCTTAGGAGGTTTAAGCTTGTTTAAAATGGCAGTCTAAAAGTGTTTCATTCCGAAGAGGTAATAAGCCCCAAAGAGACTCAAGAACATTTTGATACATGAGGCAGTAATTCAAGCTGCTTCACTGGCAAGTATTTTTTAGAGGTACACTGGTTCAATGGAAATTGAGCAGCTACTATCATAACTATGTTAATAAAAAAGTAAAGAAAAGTCAAACTGGTTGTGTATGCAGCTAATAAGCCAATAAGAGCTGTCAGCATATCTCATCTCAACTGGTGCTTGCCCATTGCATAGTTGCCTGTGACTGTGTCCTTGAATGTAATATAAGAGTGGCATGGCATGCGCTGCATTAACCTTCAGGCAAGCATGTACCAGTGTTGACTATTGTCAACATATTCGAAAGTTTTTATACAGTTATTGACCTTGGCTTTGTTGAGTTGAACATGCAGTTTTGTTAACCTGAAAACTACATATCAACCTTTGCAACTAGAAAATGTGTTTATGAAACACTATGCCCCCAACCATATGTTTGTCTCTAGAGAAGGTTCATCCAATAATGCTTGTACCTTTGTACCATAGGCTTACAATGCACTAATGTGGCGAAACACTATGCTTCTATAACAAAACTCTTTCTTGTGCAAGTAATATTTTACGCCACATTAGAAATAAAGCAAACAGTTTTAAAATATATCACAAAATAATGTTTAATGCCAACATATAATGACTTGTTTGTCAGTTATGTCACAATGATTAGACAGTTAAATGTATGAACTTTCCTCTGATTGTCCCTGTACTGTTTCCTCTTGTTCCTTTCTCCTGCTTTCTCCAGTTTTACTGCCACTATTGTTTTTACTATGGTATGTCCTCTGATTGTTTACTTTCTGTTCCTTCCATGTTTTCTCTTCTGTCTGTGAATAGTAACCTTTAGACTTTAATTTTAGTTCCAAGTTCTAAATAGACAGCCTTGCTGTCTTCTATCCTTTTCCTTAGTTACCCTGACGTTACTAACGTTACTTGACGTCAACGTTTAATGACGTTACAATGGTTATGTATAGAAATAGAAATAGAAACAGATGCTGACATGCAAATACCTGACAGAATACTAATACAACTAAAATGAAATTAAATTCGTGGGACTTCCACGACAACTAAGTCGAAAAAGGGGCATAACTCGGTCAAAAATACACGAATTTGTTTCAAAAGTAAATCAAGTCATCTACACCTTGGGCATTCTCATCCTGCAAAACCTCATGATCCTAGCATCAGGGGTTCTTGAGATATTTCGTTCACAAGGTTCCACAGGCTAAGTCAAAAAAGGGGCATAACTCTTGAAATATGTGACCCGCGGAAAGAACAAAAAACACGTTTTCGCTTATTTTTCATACTGATCATGTGTATAAAGTTTCAAGCTCCTAGCTCTAACGGTTCTTGAGTTATAGATAGAGGACAGACGGACAGGCCCAAACCAATATGCCCCCACAATTTCTCCGAAATTGGGGGCATAAAAATGAAGTCAATATATACATGTATTATGTTTACAGATGAACAAAACTGCATACTCACTGAAATGAGGGTCAATATAAACTTTTTATCTGTCACATACTTAAGCACATTAGGGTACTCATCATTCCTAATAAGCTGGAACTTTCTTTTCAAACTTATATTATGATTTTTTCCAAAGTCATAACTCCAAAAGGGAGACAAGTGGGATGAGAAAAAAAAACTGATAGTGAGCTGTCTTTTGATAAATAAATCAATGCAAGAAATTTCAAAACTCTAGCATGCAAGGTTCTTAAGATATTGCATGTTTGAGAAATGGACACATGCACACACACACAAGGCCAGACAGACAGCAATTTGCTCCGTCAACTTTTTCAAATTTAATAATTACAGCCGCTCAGTATGGTTTTTCAATTCTGAATGTAAGTTTTTCCAACATATTAGCAATGCTCTTTAATACAGAAGCTGGTGTGAACAGTGTCATGTACTGAAGTACCTTCAGACATATGAACACGGGCATGAGTGATTCATACAGTCTTATCAGTCTTCCTAGTTTGCATCAAGAATCTAAGAATCCTAGAGGATCAAAACTGAAGACCAAGATCAGACTTGTAGGTGGTACTGCCTGTACTTCACAAATGGAGACCCTTTTCAGATGACATTACTCATGATTTACATTACACACGTACATGTACTAGAACATACTCAATTTTTTGTGTTCCAGTGATTTGTAGAGTTAAACAAATGTCATTTTATGGACCCAATGATTAGAATCATAAAATTGTAGTTTAAAAGTGAAGTAATTGTCCTGAAATGCAGTTAAAGTGAATGGGTAATCTTCCATACTATTTTTGACCAAATTCTTTCCTTTAAGAGTAGGCCGAAAGGCTGACTCCTTCAGGGAAGCAAACAGGAAGTCATAAAAGTTATTTCCTCTTGTAAAAATAACAGAATACAGGGAGGTGTACCCATACATCTTGGAGACTTCTGATGAAAATTCTGGGACATTTTTTCTGATTTCTCCTTTAAATATTGTTGAAACCCTGCATTACAGCCACCTTGTCAAGCCAGTTCTAACGAGGGGTCAGCAACTACACTTTATGGAAAACTAACAACATTAACCCTACGAAATGCTATGTCTCACCTGCATTGCACTTCCAAAGTAGTGGAGGTCATGGTGAGAAGAAAGTGTAAGCATGGTTTGATAAATCTTATGTAAAAAAATTTGACAGAATTACACAAACTTACAAGCTAGGAATGAGCTAGGAATGATGCAATTCTGAAGGTTATTATCTCCCAACTCAACACAGTGTGATATCAAAAATAAAAAAATAACAACAGTTTCATGCAAGGATTATTCTGACAAAAATTTTGTTAAAATATGTTCAGCAGTTATCAGAATACTGCCATTTAATTTTTTTTTCTGTTTAGTAACCGTGGATGGCAGCCATCTTGGATGGTCAATTTGAAAAAAAAGAAAGAAACAAACAGAAAATTAAAATGCTATATGCAAGGATCAGTGTGACTAAAAAGTGATCCAAATCCATTCAGAGATTCTTGACATATTGTCATTTTCAGGGTTTTGTCACTTTAAGTAACAGCAGCTGGAAGCCATCTTGGATGGTAACATTCCCATAAATTGGAAAAAAGACTACTTTCAAGAATCATTCTGACTAAATTTGACTAAAATCTGGTTAGCCTTTTTGATTTATTGGCATTTGAGTAAAATTTACACTAGCAGACCAAAAGTAGGTCTCTGTGACCTCATTCCACTACAGATTTTTTCTTCATTTACATAATTTTGAAAAATATGTTTCAACCAATGTTTCATTAAAAAATTAAGCCAAATATACCCAGTGATTCTAGAGAAAATGTTCATTTTGTTATTTTGCTATTAAAAGTAATATTGGCCATTTTGAATTCTTGACCAAGCTGAATTTCTGTTAACTGAAGCACTGCAGTATGGTCTGCTCAAAATGACATTTGAGAACCATCAGTGCAGTGATTTTGGAGATATTAACTAAACCTTAATGCCAGGCTGGAGGTAAATGAGAATGGAATGACAGACAGACGGTTGGAAGGAAACCCGATGCCTATGTCGCCCCTTGCTAAAGCAGGTGTGACAAAAATACCCTAACACTGCATCAATACCCCTTCCTATCAGGAGCTTTTACAGCCTTAAACAGATAATATAGTATGAACAAAGCCTATATTGGAAAGGATACTCATAAAAGGATACTGTTTTACACTTCTTCTGAACTTGTTTCTGCAAAAAGACATTTGCAGACCTGCAAGAAAATGCATCAGTACGTCATTTTATACAATGAAATATGGTATGGCTGTTTTCTTAAATCCAGCTGGAAATCAGTGGTCCAGATAAGAAAGAGTAAAAGGGAAATTTAGGGTAACTATCCTTAATTTTCCATAGAGACATTCTTTGTGACCCCTCACTAGAACCGTCTCAGTAAGACGGTTCGAATGAGGGATCACAGCGTGTTTTCGTTGAGAAATAAGAAAAATTACCTCTGAATTATCCTTCTTATCCCTTCTTATCTGGAGCCCTGTTAGGACATGGAAAATTATCAAACCTTGTAATCTCTCTATTGGCTCTGAAATATTGTGTTGAAATGGCAATAAAATTGTGAACACATTAGGCTTTCAATACAGGATCCATAAACCAGAACTTATTCATTCATCAATAATTAAGTCACCTTTTTCCATATCTTTTAGTAATGGAAAACACAATTCAGATTCTGGCTCCTCTTCATACTTTATTGTGTATTCTGTTTTGATGGTATTATGTGGGTAAGGTTTTGAAATTTTCAAGACTTCACCAGACAACCATTCTATCACTCTTGTTTGTGGATCCCGACACTTGTGCCTGACCTGTTTTCCCTCTAACAAAATGGGGTTGTCAATAAGTTTTGGTAACATGTTTTTTTGTTGCGAAATCAAAATTTTCATCCTACCTTCTTTAACTTTTCCTTGCAATTGTTATTTTAAGCTAGCAACCAATTCCTGTGCATCTTCAGTTGAACAATATACAAGCTTTGGTTCAGCTGTTTCAGTTTCAGCATTTTCATTCAATAGCATAATTTGCCTGAGATTATTTTCTAGCTCATTCACAGTGTAAACTCTACCTTTGAACTGCTGTTGAAAGAGTTCTTTAGGTCCTTTGCAGCCTAGAACCATTTTTCTAAAACTGATCTGTGTTATCAGGGCTTCCTTGAACACTTTTTCAGAATGATCATTTTTGTAACTGAAAAGCTGTTCATCAGTCGTCCATAAACCCCCTGCTTCTGTTAATTTTTGTGTCAGTTTTACTTTTGATGAATAAGCCTTTTCTTCTTGCAGCTGCTTCTTTTGCTGTCTTTCATATAGATGTTTTAACTTACCTTCATATAATAACTGTTGTTTAATCTTCATTTGCTTGCACATACTAGGAGCATTTGTTCTGGCGTCGTCTAAGATTTTACTATAATCCTCCTCAGACAGGGATGCAAGCCATGCTGACGTTTTGTTGTTAGTCCACATAATTACTGACTCATATGCTACAGTAGATGCTGAGGGTTTGGCGCGCATAAGCATATCAAGCTGCGCAAAATCTCTTTCAGAGGCAGTATTTGTTGAAGGAACTGTTGAAACCCTACCCAATGCTGGTTGCTCTATGTCCCAATACTTACCACCTGGTAGTTGATCCTTTGCCTGCCTCTCCAAAATTAGCAACATACCACCAAAACACAGCTCAAGAGCCATTTGAGTATATGTATCTATCTGGATTTTCAGTTGGGGCAATGAGACATTCATAGACATCATCTTTGTTGATGCTTGCCTCTTGCTCATCAAACAAGCTCTCTCCTGAAAGAACAGGACTCGCATCTCTGGCCCATTGCTCCAACTGAATCTTCAGCTGATACAGTTGCTTGTTTAAGGCAAGGATATTTGGGGAATTTTCAACGAGACGCCACAGCGGCCCAGTGACAACTTTGTCAATGATACCCAGAGCTCTTATCCCACTGACATAAACGATTTCCTCAACATCAAATCTGATACTTTTCAACAGCTCATTTGGATCTGACCACTTCAGCAGGAAATCTTTTATGTCAGTAAGGTGAAAGAAAGTTGCACCTGAAGCATAGAATAGATGATTGAAACGATGTCCCCGAAAAGTTATCAATTTGTTGTCAATGCCCTTTTCTTTCAGGTACGTTAAAAAATGACCACCAACCCCTGAGTTCTCACATCCGTGACTAGTTAGAGCCTTACTAACTGTACGTACCAGTCGGACAGCTCCACTTTCATTCCAGCTAAAGGAATAAGGATTTCGTCCAGTAGAAATAATATTTCTTTCGAATTGTGTCAGGCACTTATCAGTCTCATTGGCCATATTGACAAAAATATGCATCTTGCAGAAAAAGGAGAACAAAGTACCCATTTCCTGTTTTGTTTCAGGTGGAAGTGTGTCCCAGTGCTGGAACACGACAGGCAACAGGTCTTATCTGATCTTCTTTAATTTTTCATTGAAAACTGGATTGACAGACCCTTGATCTGACATTGTAGCAATTATGGACACAATGAGCTTAGCAACATCAGTGTTACGACCTTCTCTGATTTTGTTGGATCAATAGACTGTGCTAAGTCTTTTATAAGGGTATTGAATTCTGATACTTAGGTGCGAGCATCACCCCTAGCAACCTCAGACAAACCTACTGATAATGTTGTTCCTTCAGAGGTTGTTATCTGAAATGACTGAAAGTGCCTGTGAAACTTTGAAGTGCCATCTTGATGTAAGGTATTACCTTTCAGATCCTGTCCTTGGCTGGTCAACATGGCCTCGGCAACCTGACTCTGGGCAACCCTCTTTGCTTCCACCATCAATCTGCTCTTCACTCCTGCACTTGGTAGCCTGGAAAGTGTTTTACCTGTCAAATTCTTAAGAACAATTTTTATTACATCATTTACTTTGTTTTGGCTGACTCCACATTCTGTGATTAAGGACATAATGGTGGATCGAATTTCATTAGAAAATTTACCATCTTGAAATAATTCTATCATTGGGTCCATTAAAATGGCATTTGTCTGTTGTAGTTCTATAATTTCCTTCTCCTTACCTTTAATTTCTGCTTTTAAATCTTCAATTAAACCTTCATTAATCTCAACAACAGTTCTATCTCTAGACTTGCGTAACCTACATACTTTAACAAGTAAATTCTTCTTTTTCTTTCTGCAAATTTTTCACTTCAGTACCTCTCTCCTCACACTCAGCTTTCACACTACCAATCTCTTTCTCTTTCTCACTGATGATCTGACTTTGCTTGGTTATTGTTTCTTCTCTCCTCTTCAGTTTCTTGTTGATATTTCTTGTGCATATTCTTTTTAGTTTGTCTTTCTTATCATTCAACTCTTCAGCTGTTTCATCCAGTTGTCTAGCCAAATTGGAATACTGTTCTTCCAGCTGACGCAGCTCCTCCTCCAATCTGTAACTGTCCTGTTTATACTGAAGAGTATTTTCATATTTTTTGTTATTAATCTCTAATAGATTCATTAAAATAGATATTTTGTGTTCTGAATTGTTAATTTGATAGGTAAGATTTTCATTTGTAGCCTCTACATGCTCAATATCCCTCTTTAATTCCTTGTTCACTGCAAGAACCTCGTTTGTTTTTTTTCATTCACTTTCTTGAATATAGTCTGTGACTCTGGGGGTAAGGAGATGAAGGGATCAAATGGTGTTTTGGGAACATAAAATTCAGCAGCCAATAGCAGCTGGTACTGTTTCTCATTTTTGTTTCTTTTCAGTTGTTTGGCTTTTTCGTTTAGTCTCCTTATTGATGTGTTTAAAGTTCTGTTACTGCAGTCCCATGAAACAGAAGGATACTGTAACAGAAGCATCTTTTTCAGATCACTCAAAGACTCTGTCTTCTCCCATGTTTCAACGATGGCCTTGTTGGAAGGGCCCTGTGTACACACATCAGCACCTAAAGTTAAAGCAAACCAACATATCAATGGAAAATCATAACAGCACTGCAAATAACTACGTAAAACCCGACCACTGCAATTATGTATGTAATTCAAGGGGACATAATTCTGCAATAAAGACCTGACTGAAAGTTCTGTTTCCTTTATGCACATGTTCAATGCATGTCTGAACTGTGTTGCAAGTTTCAAATCCCTACATCAAATACTATTGGAGGAGTTGCAGAGACAAGAACAGTACTACAAACTGTGAAATATGGTCAAAATATGCATGTCATTGAAGGGGATGTAAATCTGCCATAATGACCTTGATCAAAGTTCTGTTTCCTTTATGCACATGTTCAATGCATGTCTGAACTGTGTTACAAGTTTCAAATCCCTACATCAAATACTATTAGAGGATTTGCAGAGACAAGAACAGTACTACAAAGTGTGAAATATGGTCAAAATAAGCATGTCATTCAAGGGGATGTAATTTTGCCATAATGACCTGGATCAAAGTTCTGTTTCCTTTATGCACATGTTCAATGCATGTCTGAACTGTGTTGCAAGTTTCAACTCCCTACATTAAATACTGTAGGAGGAGTTGCGGAGACAAGAACAGTACTCAAATGTGAAATATGATTATAATATGTATATTATTCAAGGGGACATAATTCTGCAATCAAGACATTAATCAAAGTTCTGTTTCCTTTATGCACATGTTCAACGCATGTCTGAACTGTGTTGCAAGTTTCAACTCCCTATATCAAATACTGTAGGAGGAGTTGCGGAGACAAGAACAGTACTCAAATGTGAAATATGGTCATAATATGTATATTATTCAAGGGGACATAATTCTGCAATAAAGATCTGAATCAAAGTTATGTTTCCTTTATGCACATGTTCAATGCATGTCTGAACTGTGTTGCAAGTTTCAACTCCCTGCATCGAATACTGTAGGAGGAGTTGCGGAGAGAAAAACAGTACTACAAAGTGTGACGGACGGACGTACGTACGTACGTATGCACGGACGGACAAGGGCAAAACTATATGCCCCTCCCCACTTCGTGGCGGGGGCATAAAAATCCACATGAAATTTCAAAGTCTATGAGCTTGAGGTCAAAGAACTTAGAGGTAGGGGTGGGGGAGGTTTGGGGCTAGGATGTATCAAAACTTTGAACCTTTATCTAACATCAGTCCAAGTATTAGCATCAACTGAGACCATCTTGGCACTGTGAAATTATGTCTTCATAAATATAAAACTTTAACCAAAATCTTTAAGACAAAATTCTAAGTTGATGACCTTCAAGGTCATCCAGTGGGGTTAGTATATAGTGTTTCAAAAAAGGGTCTAACATCAGTTCAAATGTATACTAAATCTCTGCTAAGCATTATGAATAAGTATACAATTAGAAAACTTTAATAAAGACCAAATTTCCAAAGTCCCTCACCTTGACATCAAGATCACTGATCGGGTTGGGGGAGAACTCTGTAAAACTTTGGACTAATATCTAACTAAAGTGCAAATATAAAAGGAATTCATCGCTGGGTTCAGGAGATATGTGTCTTAAAAGACTTTAAAAAAACAACCAATCAATTAAAAGACAATTTTCTACGTCCATGGCCTTCACATCAAGGTCACTGAGGGGGGTGGGGGTAGTACCTTGGAAACTCTGGACCAATATTTAACTACAGTGCAAGTATCAAAGGAATCCATCCATGGGTTTAGGAGATATTGGGCTTTATTATATACCTATCAATGATACGCCCTTTGAACTGTCAGTTTTCTGGCCATCTGATACAGAACGCCGTATCAAACTGACGTTTTCTGAATCCGTATCACTATCCTTTAAAACGAGGCTATGTGTGAGTTCCAGCTTTGGGCGCGTCATTGTTTAACGTGCATCGTAGAAACGAGAACCAGAGATACAGGACTTGTGACGTAACGTCAACAAACACGTCAAAATGGCGCGCCTCGATTGATCAGTCGGCAGCGTTTGTCTCACGACTAGCTAAATACCTCTGCCGCGCAGGTTCAATTCCGGGCCGATGCATTAGCTCTGGCAAGTATGAATGGTTGGCTGTTCCCTAAGGTATATAATAAACAAATTATTATAATAGTAACTTGATCTGGCGTACTGTATCACGTCTCGTAGATGAGCTCATACCATCGGATCACCCTCGACGCAAGCGTCTCGGGTGATCCGATGGTATGAGCTCATCAACTCGACGTGATACAGTACGCCAGATCAAGTTACTATTATAATAATGTGTATTTATAAAGCTTTAACCAAAACATTTGCCCAAAATGACTAAGTTCAAACGGCCGCTATTCTTTCAAAATTAATTCTAGCCCATCAAAAACCCACACACATATCTTCAACATGTCCACAATAAGAACGCAAGATTTGAAAAAGATCCGTTGAAAACTGTGGGAGGAGTTGATTACACCATCTCCATACCCTACAATGCAAAAAATAGGCCTTAAATGACTAAGTTCAAATAGGTTAAAATTCTGTCAAAACTAATTTTAGCTCCATCAAAAACAAACATGCACATCTTCAATATGTCAACAATAAGTATGCACAGTTTGAAGAAGATCCATTGAAAACTGTGGGAGGACTTGATTACACAAACTCTATACCGTAAAGTGTGACGAACGGATGGACAGAGGGACAGACTGACAGAGGCAAATCTTAATGCCCCCTGACCATATGCCAACAATAAGTATGCAAAATTTGAAAAAAGATCCATTGAAAACTGTTGGATGATTACACAAACTCTATACCGTAAAGTGTGACATACAGACAGACAGACAGATGGGGGCATAAAAATGATTCAAGCCCCATTGAAACCCACATGCACATCTTAAACATGTCCATAATATGTATGGGAAGATTGAAAAAGATCCACTGAAAACTGTGAAAGCATTTAATTACACAAACTCCATACCATACAATCCAAAAAATTGCCTAAAATGACACATAATCTGACAAAGTTCCACAAAGATTCTATGTAAAATGAAGCTTCTAATTAGCACACAAGGATTTTCTAAGATTTGACCTAGTGGCCTAGTTTTTACCCCAAAATGACTCGGACTCGAACCTGGCCTACATATCATGCAGATAAATATTCTGACAAAAGTTTCATGAAGACTGGATCAAAACTGTGCCCTATAGAATGTATATAAGGACCTTTTAAGATTTGACCTAATTTTTAACTGGACAAGATCCAGTTTCAAACATAGCCTAGATTTTCTAGAGATAAACATCCTGACAAGATTTCTTGGAGATTGGATCAAAACTGTCCCTTTTGGGTGTACACAAGGCTTTTCTGCCATTTGACCCAGTGACCTACTTTAGATCTGACATGACCTAGTTTTAAATTTGGCCTAGATTTCATAGAAATAAACATTCTCACTACATTTCATGAGGATTGGATCCAAAATGTGTCCTCTAGTGTTTTCACAAGTTTTTTTTAAGATTTGTTCTAGTGACTAGTTTTTGACCTGACATGAACCAGTTTCAAGCTATTCCTAGTTTTCTTTAAAGATAAACATTCTGAAAAAGTTTCATGAACATTGGATCCAAACTTGGACGTTTTGAGGCTACACCAGGTTTTTCTAGGATTTGACCCACTGACCTAGTCTTTGAATCCAACATGACCCAGTTTAAAACTTGGCCTTTATTTCATTAAAATAAACATTCTGACACAGTTTCATGAATCCTGGCCCCTAGAGTGTAGACAAAGTTTTTTTTATTATCTTTAACCTAGTAACCTAGCTTTTTAACCCAACCTGACCAGTTTCCAACTTGGTCTAGTTGTTATAAACATTCTGATGTAATTTCATAAGAATTGGATCCATACTGTACCCTCAATAGAGTACACATAGATTTTCTAAGATTTGACCTTGTGATCTAGTTTTTGATCCAACATGACCCGGTTTCAAACATGACCTAAATCTGATTGAGATAAACAGTCTTACAAATATATATGAAGATTAGATCAAACTTGTGCCCCTCTAGAGTGTAAACAAGCCTTTTCTAAGATTTGACCTAGTGACCTAATTCAACCCTACATCCCCAATTTCAATTTTCTCTAGATTTCCTGGAGATTAACATTCTGACAAAATTTCATGAAGACTAGATCAAAACTGTGCCCTCTACAAGTACAGAAGGATTTTCTAAGATTTGACCTTGTGACCTAGATTTTACCCAACATGACCCAGTTTCAAACTTGGCCTCATTTTTATTGAGGTAAAAATGCTGACAAATATTCATGAAGATTAGATTCATACTGTGCCCCTCTAGAGTGTACACAAGGGTTTTCTGTTATCTGACCTAGTGAACTGGTTTTGATCCCACATGACCCAGTTTCAGACTTAAGCCTTAATTCAAACTTGGCATTAATTTCATTGAGATAAACATTCTGACAAAGTTTCATGAAGGTTGGATCACAAATGCACCCCTCTAGAGTGTTTGCAAGGTTTTTCTATGATTTGACCAAGTGGCCTGTGCCATGTAGAGTGTACATAAGCAAAATTTGATAGAGAAAATAATAAAAAATGGATATAAAAGGGACAGAGGGTAGGATTAGCATTCTCTGCACAACGTCTGATGCTGGTTTATGTTTGTGCACAATTTCATGATGAAGCCTTTAACAATTTAAGAGATATGGAGTGGACATGAAATATTCCAATGAAAGCTGCTTTGACCTCTCAAGCCTGACCTTGACTTTGTCAGGACATTCTTATTATTAGATGGTTGTCATGTTAAGACGAACACTTGACCCAAGTTTCAAAAATCCTTTTGAATGGTTTTACCGTTTATAGAGATATGGAGCAGACACAAACAGTTAATGGACAGACAATGCCATAACATTATATGTCCCGTCTCTCGACAGGCTTATATAAACATGGTGATCAAATGTGTGACATATTTAGAAATAATTCTGATGCACTTCAAATTTTCAATGCAATGTGTGATTGGATACCATCAAAAATTTCGGAAATATATTGTTTGAAACGCCATTAGGTAATGTCACGTCTCATTGGCTGACAACTGACTTTACGTTACTGAAAATAATTGCTTTGAGTGCAAAGAATCACATTTTCAAAGATGAAGGCATTAGAATGGGTATAACTGTATCAAAAAATTTTCACCTGAAGAGATGAACTGTCGGTTTAAGGTCCCAAATTGTATTTTATGGCTCTGCTGACATCTCAACATAAAAACAAAATTTGCAACCATAAAACTGACAATGTACCTTCCCAGCTGAAAATTTTGAATACATTCATCCCCTAATTACACATGTAGAACATCTGATACAAATCCTGTGAAGTATGAAACGATCCAAGAACTTCTGTGTGATGGTGTTCTTAGCTGACCAGCAGCAGTTTGGCAATATTAGTGAGCTGACCAGCAGCAGTATGATGATGTTTCAGGCTGACCAGCAGCTTTTTGCATTAACCTGTTCCCCCAGCAGCAGCAGTTGCTGAAAATAGAAGATCAGGGGACCACAAAGCATCGTGTCCAGACAAACATTTAAAATGATAAAATTAAAAGCAAACAATCCTTAATGCCACTCCATATAAATATTTCAGCCATAGAACGCTCCTGTACAAGGCTGTTATCCTATCATTTTTACAAGAGGAGACAGCTTATGTTACATCATACAGTGACAAGATACCTACAAGATGGGGTGAACTTTTAAAAATAAAGAATTTGCTCCTACAGGGGCAAATTCTTTCTCCTAAGTCAGATTCATGGAAAAGGGGTACAGAAGAAACGAAATGGGCAACGTTGATTTCCTTATCAGTAAACCCCACATAGAAGATTTGTATGGATACACCTCCAAGCTATTGTACACTACTGTCAGGCTGTGCATTTGTGCAGGCCGACTGAATCACTAATTCTTTTTGTAGGTTTTAATAGTAACCTTGGACCTACTCCGAGATGTGTTTCTTTCCAAAGTTGAGCGTCTGTGGGTAAAGACAAATATCTGTAATTTCACTTCTAATCTGGGATGTGGGATCTTTGCCATTTTTACACCAGCCTCCCTTTTCCATTAAGGCTGGCCTGATTTGAAAAAAAAAATTGCCCAAATAAGACCAAATTATTACCTTTCAACCGTGAACCCCTTTAAGTCGGATCTCCTTGGGACGTACATGTAAATGGGATGTCTGACTTGTCTCATCATGTGAAAACCGTGAATCAGCTTGGACGTATATTCATACTTATCTGGGAAGTGGGGATCATTAACAGCGGAAGTAATCTTGGCTTTTTTTTCATTTCTGTCTTCCTTTTACATTCTAGGACTAAGGAGAAAAAACTTGCCCTGTAGGAGCAAGTTCTTTCCTTTCAAAAGTTCACCCCTTTTGAAGGGATTTTGTTGCCCAAGATTTAAACAGGAAGTCTAAAAAGTTATCTCCCCTTGTAAAAATGGTGGAAAAGCTTGGAGATGTAGCCACGTAAAACTGGGATATGGGGTTCAAATACAAGAGAAGCAATCTTGCTATTTTCATTTTCACAAAAACCAGGATTTGGGAAAAAGAACTTGCTCCTGTAGAAGGAAAAGATTCTTTTGCATTCAAATACATGTGAACCATTTCAATGTGTAGGGGTCTTCACTCTGGGATGTAGACAGTGTCACTTAAGTTTTCTCTCTTTGCAAAAATGGCAGTATAACTGGACTTTGTGTCTATATACACTGTTTATTTCTGGGCGGGTCTGTAATCATGGAAAGGAGATAGTCCCCACAGTCTTGTTGCATGTGCTAGACTGCATGGTTGTCTTCCTCTACTAAACAGACTCTCTGATTTTCTTTGACACTCCCTGTCCCTTTTTTTTGGGCCGGTCTTAGGTTCTTTACTTCCAGTTTGTCTAGTGTAATGACTGCTAAGGTAGCTCTTCCAGAAAGTCCTTTCTACTAAGAAGGCTTTGGCCGAAATATTTACATAGAGGGGAGTTAGACTTTGCTTAGTTCTTCTCACGTGTTCCTTATTGCACAGGGTATAAAGCAGTACGCCAATTTTTGCTTCCTGCAAAGACTGTCCATCATATTTGGCTTCCACCGGGACTGTCTGCGATCTCTTGCTTCCTGTGGAGACTTCAGTACTTGATAAATGGCTTCCTGCAGAGTTTGTCATTATGATTCTGCTTCCTGCCAAGGCTCCCGGCAGGAAGCAGAATCTCGCGGACAGTCTCGGCACGAAGCCATTTCTCGAGGACAGTAGTCTCTGCAGGAAGCAAGAGATCCCGGACAGTCTCAGCAGAAGCCAAATATGACGGACAGTCTTGCAGCCAATTTTCGTTTCCTGCAGAGACTGTCCGTCATATTTGGCTTCCACGGAGACTTCCGCAACCTCTTGCTTCCTGCTGAGACTTCAGTACATAATGAATGGCTTCCTGCAGAGTTTGTCAGCGTGATTCTGCTTCCTGCAAAGGCTCTCGGCAGGAAGCAGAATCTCGCGGACAGTCTCGGCAGGAAGCCATTTCTCAAGGACAGTAGTCTCTGCAGGAAGCAAGAGATCGCGGACAGTCTCACCGAGACAGTCCGGGATCTCTTGCTTCCTGCTGAGACTTCAGTACATGATAAATGACTTCCTGCAGACCTTGTCAGCGTGATTCTGCTTCCTGCCCGCAGGAAGCAGAATCACGCAGACAGTCTGGGCAGGAAGCCATTTCTCGAGGACAGTAGTATCTGCAGGAAGCAAGAGATCGTGGACAGTCTCGGCGGAAGCCAAATTTGATGGACAGTCTGCAGGAAGCGAAAATTGGAGGACTGGTTTATACCTAGGTGTATTGGAAAACAAAACAAATACCATGTTATTCCTATTAAACACTCCAAGGGCATTGCATTTTACAAAAGGGGGACATTTTTAGAGCCTTAAGTCTAGTAAGTTAGCCATTCATGAAAAGTCTCTTATAAACAGTTTTTTTGGTGACTAGGTGTAATGTCAGAGGAAGCAACTTCTAATTTTTATGTCTCCCTTCCCAGTGGAGGTCAACTATTAAAGTAAAGAACTTGCTCCTACTGGAGCAAATTCTTTACTTTTTGAAAGTCAGGGTGCCCACTCTTCATTGGAAACAAAATTCCCTGACTTTTCCCTGGCCAAATTCCACTTTTCCCTGATCAAAATGTTACTACTTAACAGTCACGACCTTCTACTTCAGTCATACGGTTTGCATGTGCAGAACCTGTTCTGGGATGCAGAAAAAAAATCAGCAAAGCAGCCTATATCAAAAAACTTTGAAAAGTTTAGCAACAATACATACTCGGCTAAACCACTTGTTCCAGAAAAGCAGTTGTGAAAAAGAACAATTAAGAAAATTCTATCAACAGACACTTTAACCATTAAAAATTGGTATTTTTGTCCAAAAAGTATAAAATTCCCCAACTTTTCCCTGACTTTTAAGCATTAAAGGATTTCCCTGACCATTTTTCAAAATTCCCTGACCTTTTCCCTGACATTGAAGAAAATCCATATATCCCTGACTTTTCCCTGACCAGTGGGCACCCTAACAGTAGACCCCCTGGCCCCATTTAAAAAAAAAGCTATCTCATATGTGTTTATGAAACACTATGCCCACAACTGTATGCTTGTCTCTAAAGAAGGTTTATCCTCTAATGTTTAAGTCAGAAAGGGGTTCATTATAAGCCAACCCATTAATCCCAATATCCGATAAAATGAAACTTTGGGAGACATATTATAGAGCAGCAGTATGCGGAGTTCCATTTGGAGTTGCCCTTTAATTTTTGCATGTATAACTACTGGTTCTCCATAAAACAGGCCTTAAATAGTACCAAAATTCCATGGAATGCTGTAACACCCGCCTTATACGGATATTAAAGGCAGAGAGATTGGCGATCTGGGGCCGTATTTATAAAACGACTGAAGTCGTTGCTATGCTGTTGCTAAGGCTAAATTTCTACAAAGGAGATTCCCTACAACTAAAAAATTTGCTCTGGAGGAACAGTCTTTTTCAGACTGTTCCTCCAGAGCATATTTCAGTAATAGTTGTAGGGAATCTCCTTCATAGAAAATCAGCCTTAGCAACAACATAGCAACCACCTAAGTCGTCTTATGAGTACGGCCCCTGGCCTTTTGATGCAAAGAACACAGGTTCAATCCTTGCTCAGGTCATGATACTCTTTTAACTTCAGGATAAATGCAATTCCATCATCATGTTATTCATTCCCTTTACTCCCTGCAACGATTAAAATACGGTTGACCCAATACAGTCATCTATGCATTCCTCGGAAACAGCTGATTGTGTGCACGTTTCTGCTTCTATAAGTGAATTTTCCTCCTAATGATCATAATTGATGGATGGGTGATAAGTTCTGCTGTAGATGAGGCATTATAAGAGGCATTGTCATGCAAAAGAAGGACGTTTTATCATATCTCTCTGTTCCTCCAGCTTAGAGCCCATTGTCACCCAAACACTTACCAAAACTTAGTGTTATCACACTTCGAATTGAAAATAAACTGACTGATTTAACGGTGATAAAATATAGTTTTATGCTCATCTAAAATAAGAAAATGTATCTGCACGTGGAAAGATAGAAGCAAGAAAAATCCGTGTGTTTTTCCGTCCGCCCATCGGTATTGTTTATCAACTTGTTAAGGGTGGCGTGAAAAGTTATCCATACCTTTGTCATATCCATATTTCTGTACGTCTGTGAGTCATGGACCTTGACAACAGAGTTAGAGAAAAGAAAGCAGGCCTTTGGGATGAGATGGTACCCTCTGGAAGGTTGCTAAGTATCTCGTACAAGGACCATGCACAGCAGCCATCGGAGACTATGACGAACTCCTAATCATGGGCAAGAAACGGAAAATGAGGTTGTTTGGCCATCTTTCAACGTCTTTTTGGCTCAGTAAATGAAAAAGAAAAAGATGTAGACAGAAGAAGAGGTGGGGAGACAATATTAAAGGGTGGGCAGGGCTGGTTTTGCTAGCACACTTAAAGTAGCTGAAGTCAGGTGGAAAGGGATTTTTGTAGTCATCTATGGTGTCCCAACGACTTTGCAAGTTATACTAGACAAGATTGTATTCCAGGAAAGCAAACAGGAGAAACGGCGGAAATGATCCAATCACAGAACGTCTTAATGACGTCGCATTGACGTCGATGCGACGTCATTACGTTACATCGACGTCAGTACGTTGTGTACCCGCTGGGAAAACGGTGTACCCATGAAGCCTAATTACATTGAGACAAAAGTGCCTTAGCTAGCAGGGTAGATCCAGATCAGAGTGCTCAGTAGCTTGTTCAAGGTTTACACTACTTGTTATTCCTCCAGTAATTTTTGGAACAGCACTTAGTAGAAAATATACCTGTTCAAATCTCATGAGATAAAATATTAAACCATTTATGGTGTGCTAATGTCTAAGTTAAATACGGTTCATCTAATGTCGTTATTCTCTGACCATTTTAATGATAAACGTCTTATCTTGCTAATGAAACCCATTTTCTTATTAATGGAAGTTTTCTTTTAATCCTCTAGAGAGAAAATAAATAAGTTCGTGGTCGCTTCCTTAAGCCTTATAAATCAATCCAAAGTGAAAATAAGAACCATTCAGTGGCACGAACTAGACAAAGCTTATAGATTTGGGGCCGTATTCATAAAACGACTTAAGTCGTGGCTATGCTGTTGCTAAGGCTAAATTTCTTTGAAGGAGATTCCCTACAACTATGAAATTTGCTCTGGAGGAACAGTCTTACAAAGACTGTTCCTCCTGACCAAATTTCATAGTTGTAGGGAATCTCCTTTATAGATATTCAGCCTTAGCAACAGCATAGCAATGACTTGAGTGGTTTTATGAATACGGCCCTTAGTCTGAAATAGCTGCTCAGACTGTTTATGTACGTATGTCATCTGTTTGTGAAATGTGATGCTTAAGAGCAACTGTTACTGATGCTTTCTAAAATGTTGTTGTTGTTGTTGTTGTGTTATTGTTTAACGTCCACGGTAAACAGCTATGTCATGTCGGGGCGGTCAGTTAACCTAACCACACTCTTCCTGGACAGGCTTAAACCTCCTAAGCGGTTAACAAGTACTAAGTGCACTTACTTTTACCAGTAACTGACAACTGCCCTTCTTGAATCAGCGGAAGGAGAAATGGAAAGTAAGTGGCCTGACCGGGTATCGAAATGTGGATTTCCCTTAAAGGGAAAAATGAACCTTTCTATGAACAAATTTCCTCTTTCAAGAAAGGACGAGGCAAATACCTCTGGCTCAGTATAATCTCCCGTAGATAGTAAGATACATCTTAGATACATCTTAAATACAGTAAAATCATTAGAGTATATGTAAGTTTCTACCAGAGAGAGAGAGAGGATAGTAAAGAGATATGGGGCCGTATTTATAAAACGACTTTAGCGGTTGCTATGCTGTTGCTAGGGTTAAATTTCTTTGAAGGAGATTCCCTACAACTATGAAATTTGCTCTGGAGGAACAGTCTGAAATAGACTGTTCCTCCAGAGCAAATTCCGTAGTTGTAGGAAATCTCCTTTATAGAAATTAATCCTAAGCAACAGCATAGCAACCACTTAAGAGTTTTCTTTTTTTACAAAACGACCCATGGACTATAGACGATATCATCCTGACCTCAGTATGACGTCAGTATAATCTCCCGTAGATAGTAAGATACATCTTAGATACATCTTAAATACATTCATAAATAAAATCATTAGAGTATATGTAAGTTTCTACCAGAGAGAGAGAGAGGATAGTAAAGAGATATGGGGCCGTATTTATAAAACGACTTTAGCGGTTGCTATGCTGTTGCTAGGGTTAAATTTCTTTGAAGGAGATTCCCTACAACTATGAAATTTGCTCTGGAGGAACAGTCTGAAATAGACTGTTCCTCCAGAGCAAATTCCGTAGTTGTAGGAAATCTCCTTTATAGAAATTAATCCTAAGCAACAGCATAGCAACCACTTAAGAGTTTTCTTTTTTTACAAAACGACCCATGGACTATAGACGATATCATCCTGACCTCAGTATGACGTCATCCATAACTGAAAAGTACATGCACACCGTTGGCATTATCAAAAATATAAATTATCAAAGAAATAATGTATCATCAAAGAAAAAAAAGTATTGGCAAGGATCAAAGACTAATGCAATCAGATCCAATATTCTTCCTTAATAGCCAAAAGGGGGAGAATTATATACATAAATTGAAATTATTTAACGAAATGCACGCAAGGTAACTCGAAAGAATAGCTCTTTCCCAGACAGGTAGACATTCGGCTAGTCCAACTAAAACACCTCTCGCGTAATAGGTGAACAAAAGCACCGACATGATAGCAGTGGGGAACCACACCAGAGATACCGCCTTGTAACCAGGTAAAGGCCAGTAACAAAATTAATTAACAGGGGCTTAAATCGGTTTTACTGGATCCAAACCATGACCCTTAGCTTCTGCAAAGGGTCAAAACATAAAGTTAGGTGTTTGGTCCATGTGACGTTTTCATAACACGTCAATGAAACATTACAGGAATATATAGGTTCTTACACGAGTGGTCATTTCATATGAAATTTATGAAACGAGCCTTCGGCGAGTTTCATAAATTTCAAATGAAATGACCACAAGTGTAATATTCTGTTTATCATATGACCCTTTAAAATGGGATTTTATCGCTTTCAAATATGCATTAGTTCAGTAAGAAAACGCATTGTTGACATGGACGTTGTCAATGACGTTACGTGTACGTGCCAAAGTATTATTACACGTGTGGTCATACGATTTTTATGTCACAACGTTATCCACTGAATAACAGCGACGTGATATGATAAAAAAAATCCACGTCAATGAAACATTACAGGAATAAAAAAAAATCCACGGATAATAGCATGATGAAGCAAAGGATCAAAATTTGAGGTGCCAAACAACGTCACTGAAATGCGGGAGAAAAAGATAACCACGAAACCCTCCCGAATGGTCAAGCAACAGATAAGACAAGCCAACCACCCAACCCAATTACCCAAGGTAAATAGCTCTATGTAGGGGCCATCTGTGTGTTTAAATGGCAATTTTTATAATTGTGGTTTATACATAACTTTTACTCATAGTTGTCTGTCTCACAGTAGATCATGATCAGACAGAGAGAGATTATGACCTGACAATGTGTTGTTTGCACAGGTCTTAGCATATAATGAAATTTATATTAGTGTAAAGCATTATCAATGGTTATGTACTGTAGTCAGTTTCTGTATATGTAGATTATGATCAGGGTTGGATCTGGACAGACCAGGATCAGACTGGGCCTTAACTTTAATTCTGTTTAATAGCTGCAGGTGTTCTGGACACCTGCAGTCTAACTTGTGTATTGGCTCAGTCCAAAGCTGCAGGTGCAATAAGTTTATTAGGGAATGGAATTCTTTTCTAAATACCAGTAGACTGTGTATATTGGAGTTATATAACTGTCTCTTTGTCTAAGAGTGCAGGTGCAAGGTGCTATTTCAGAAAGGAGTTTCTCCCTATTGGTCATTAGATCTGACCAATGGGAGGACTTGATACTTCAGGGCAACAGTCAGAGATTATCAAGTAGAACTATGTAGCAGAACCTGGGTCAGTTGTGACTTTGACATTGTTGAATCAGCTTGTCTCCAGATAAAAATCATTTTTTTACTCATACCGCATACTGTTTGAAACAAGTGCTCAGTCTCGGATATTCTCAGCAGCGGTCTGATTTTCTTTGTCAGATCATTGTATACACTATTGTGATCTGTCAGAGGATGTTGTTTTTGTTTTGTCTTAACCATCACAGGGGTGATGGTCGAGACCGAGAAGCGTTCTTTTTTTTCTATTGCAGAGCTTTGACCACAGATTGAGAGGATTTGTAACATAATGGAATAAAACATTGATAAATGCAGAAAGTGATTTCATGTGAAATAAACTAGTGAATGAGAATAAGAGATAATAATTAACTTCAACTCGAAAGATAATGTGATGCGGGCACAGAATTCATTAAATCTTTCACAAATGGAAGACTTTCAAGCTCGGGCTTGTTAGGGCTATAAATTTACAATTCTAACATGTGTACTTTTGTCAGTTTCAAATAACACAGCACAAACATTGGAATGAAATAGTGTTGGAGTTTAAATTTAATTACAAGTGAAAGAATATCAGGCTGAAGCATGTTTCAAAGCCACAACCGACACATACTAATTACACAGGTTTTAACACATACTTTCTTCGATCTGGAATAACAAAGCACATAAATTGGAATGAAATAGTGTTCAAGTTTCCATTTACAGTTGAAGAAATTCAGGCTTAACTTTGTTTCAAAGCCACTATGGACATATACTAATTACAGAGGTTTTAACACATACTTTCTTCGATCTGGAATAACATATCACATAAATTGGAATAAAATAGTGTTCAAGTTTTAATTTACAATTAAAAGAAGTCAGGCTAAAATTTGTTTCAAAGCCACTGACATATTCTATGGCCACAAACTATTTACAGAGGTTTCTTCGATCTGGAATAACTTTTCACATTAATTTGAATGAAACTGTGTTAAAATTTAATTTATCCTTTGAAGTGCTTGCAGTTTCTCAAGCAGTGTATTCTCGGTTTTGCTCGGGTGTGTGCTACATTTAATGCAATAACTGGGGTTGTTATATACATGTATGTTGGTGAGGGTCATGTCCTGGAAGCCTGACAGCTGCCGCTGGTTAGACAATTACCATTATCGTGAATTTTAGAATCTTTGAGATGGAATACATTAATGAAGCTGAATGACAGTTGTGCTGCATGTGGCTTCAGCTACTTGCAGGAATATTTTATGTTTAACAAGTATTCAAACACCCATTCTGGTGTTCCGAGCATATTCAGATGGAACCTGTCAATTCAAGATGTACACTTAAATGTGTTAACATGACAATCGTACAAGTAGAAACCTCCAATGGTGCATGCTGCAGTGTCCTGTCACATCAAAAATTAAAATTGACTCAGAGGCATGACCCCATACATATCAGTCTACATGCAACGGCATAGGCAGTAAGCTTGTCATGGACTTTGTGTTGTCTCAACTGGTAATAAGAACAGTGACAGTAAATAAACAAGTCCAGCTGTGTATACTACTACATGTACTTCAGATGTAAATCTACAGATGGTTATGAATATTAACAAATAAGCATTTTTTCTTAATATTAAAAATGCATATATTTTTACTAGTGTATCCCTTTGTTTGCTGTTTACACTTAGAGCTGGAAAGGTTATGGAATCTTTTAGTTTTCTCTTGTAAGCTTCTTTAGCCTTCTATGACCATAAGCAGCTTTTCTCTGATGCTTAACCTTTAAATTTGTTCTTGCAAAGTGTATTATAATTCTCAGAAATGTGCGCTTGATTAAGTTTACTACTAGTAGTGGCCACCATTTGAAAAAGTTAAGTGCACAGGGCGCTGGTAGAACCATATGTGGGTTCGGCACTAACTGTCATTCAACTTATTAGTACACAGTCAACCCTCTTTATAACGGCATATAACTGCTTTCATTACAACAGCAAATTCCTACATGTCATTTTGTTATGCTCTGAATGGCTATTGTGCAGAGTATGTACTCTGTATTCTCTGTAATAGCAAATTCAAAGTGTTGGGAATAACATCATCATTGTAAGGAGGGTGCACTGTTCATAAGTCATATGTGTGAGTTTTAAACATAGCAAGAAACTTTGTTTATAGGATAGAATATTCCTCATGTGGTCACCTGTTTTTGTGTTAGGTGACTGAATTGTTTTTATTCAAATTTGGTCATTGATGGTTCATTCTTGCAAAGTCTTCTCAACGTTCACTTTAACTTTGTTACTTGTTATAGAGTAGAGTTTTTAATAATGTTGTGTGTGTGAATATTGTTGGGCACAGTATACAGATCAGGTATTTTGGGATGAGGTCGACGTCCTGTCCTGAGGTATGCTTTAGCATGGCTTCGACTCACGTTCCAGAGCATTTTTTTCCTATAAAGGTTTTTTATCTCTGGTTTTCGTGACCGGCTAGTATACTTGAAGGGGCGTAAAATACTTGATCTAGCAGTGGAGCATTCTTTCAGTTCCCTGGTTGTGCCAGGCATTTCATTTACTACGTACACGTAATTCTATTATTAGAGTGGCTACCACCCTGTACATAAGTATCCTAGATCTGTTCACTAAGAAAATTGATTTATGGTGACAGAAGTATAGTGAAGGCCATACTTTAATATTTTGTGTTAATATTTTTTACCTTGTGGCCATGGGAATGGAGGATATTAGAGGCCACCACACCTTCAGCATAGCATATGAGGTAGAAGCCCATTCCACTCGGTTTGTTGCCTTTAATCTTTGTTAATTCAAACAGGTACCAACTTTACCAATTTGCTGCTGGGTTGACATTACTTGACTCATTTGTCCCAGTTGGGAGTCAAATCTAGGACTTTCTGCGACATTGCCTAGGGCTCTAACCACTCTTATACAGTCTGGGTGAAAATCGGGCAGCGGTTATCATGCAGGAAAAATCGGCAAATCTAGGTGTTAGAAGGTATTAAAAAAAATGTATAATTTGGTTTTAGTGTATGAAGATGTGTCAGAATTGTGATATCACCCTGCTTCTTGTGAATGGTCTGGTCTGTGTTTTGCTCAAGCACTTGGGGTTGTTGCGCGATTAAGATACTTTTGTCAAATTCATTTGGCCTTCTTTTCCCCAAACTATCACTTGTCAAGCAGGTATGTAACAGTTTGACTTATTACCAATTCAGGCTAACCTGATTTGTTGAATTTACCCTAAGCACCATCAGCATTTATGTCTCAGTATTCATGTCTCATACTGTTCTGTCTGCACAACAATGCATGACTGAGTCTGCAAATTCATGATAACCCAACGCTTGCAACCATTTAGTCTCAAGCCCGATTGGAGCCATGAGCAGCATCATTCATGCCTAGTGCTCTGGCTTAGGGATTATCCTTGAGAGCACTGGTTCTTCATGCCTGTTCCAGCCATGAGACAGCACCGTTTCACGCCTAGCTCTCAGGCTCAGGAATGACCCCTTTTCCTGTGCTGTTTTTTACGCCTGCCCTTGCCATTAGACAACACCATTTCACGCCTCTTCTTCAGGCCTCTGGGTTGAATCCTATCAGTCTGCACTGTTTTCATGCCTGTTCCAAAGCCCCGAGACAGCATCGCTTCACACCTATAGCTCTTGACCTGGAATCATGAGACAACACCATTTCATGCCTTTCTCTCAGGCCGTCTAGTATCACCCAGCATTCATTGCAAGAGATGTACCTTTTCACAGCTATATCTCAAGCCTTAGGTGTCAAGTCATGCACCTTCACAATAAATTTTCCAAGGCTTTGAGTTTGCACACTTCATGCCTTGGTCTCCAGCCTTATTGGTATGATAGTCAGTCCAATATATGCACAGAGTGTCATAGTGAGCAAAGTTTTCAGCTGTCCGACTATTTGGATTGATTCCCGGGTTAGCCATAGCGTGGCAAAGATACGTAGAAGTGAACTGCCCCCCAAGACAGAGAAGTGTGCAGCCCAACTATTTCTAGACTCTCAAAAGCAACCATTTAGCAAAAAGTTGTTTCTGTCATATTATAGAGTATCTTGGAGCGATTAGCCGATACACTATCAAATTATGGTTGACATTCATTTTGTTTTTGGGCTGCTACAACAGCAGCCATTGCCAGAGTTGAAGATCATCTGATTAAATGTTGGGTCGTTGGAACTCATGGTGCTATGTGAGATACATAAAGGTTCCCGGATGTACACTAGAGAATGCCTTGAGGAATCTCAGCATTCCGACACACAGCCAATTTTGAAGAGAAACTGTCATATCTGGGACTAAATCAAATATCCGGTAGCAGATGAGTTTCAAGGTCCACTATGGGCGGTTTTGTCTTAACTACTTCCTCCCTTTTCTTCTTGGTTCTACATTTTGGGGGCCTCATTTGATTAGCATCAAACTCGTTTGGTCTTTACTAACCCCCAAAATCATGGTGTGGTTCAGACATACATTGTACCTGGGAGTAGCCTGATCAGGTCTCGGGTATTCATGCATCACTTAGGCCTTGAGATAGCTCAGTCAAGCCTCCCCTCAGGCCGCTATGGAATCATTCCATTCAATAGTATTCAAGCCTCTTTAGACCTGAGATAGCTCCGTCAAGCCTCCCCTCAGGTCTGCACAGCATGTCTCTGTCACGCCTGAGATGCTCCGTCAAGCCTCCCCTCAGGTATCACAGGATCTCCCTGTGCAGGTATTCAAGCCTCTTTGAGACCTGAGATAGCTCCGTCAAGCCTCCCCTCAGGTCTCCATAACATGCCTCTTTCAAGCCTGAGTTGCTCCGTCAAGCCTCCCCTCAGGCATCACAGGATCTCCCTGTGAAGGTATTCAAGCCTCTTTGAGACCTGAGATAGCTCCGTCAAGCCTCCCCTCAGGTCTCAATTACATGCCTCTTTCAAGCCTGAGTTGCTCCGTCAAGCCTCCCCTCAGGCATCACAGGATCTCCCTGTGAAGGGCACTCTAACACCTGAGATAGCTCCGTCAAGCCTCCCTTCAGGTACCACGGGAATACTCCTTGCATTGTTTCATTATTCAAGCCTCTCTAATGCCTGGGATAGCTCCGTCAAGCCTCCCCTCAGGCTGGCAAAGCAAAGCCTATTCTTTAGCACTCAACGGTTACAAGGCTACCCCCAGGTCTCAGTTATGCAATTTCAGGGTCAAACTATGAGGGAGAGGCCCCTAGAATGGCAGAGCCAAAAATAATGATAGCTTTTTAAGATATAGTTACTTTTATTATAGTTACTTTTATTGTATTTAAGTTTTTCTTGTTATGAATATGTAGTATTAACATAATAATAAACTGTATTTTCAAATAACATTGTTGGTTATGTATAAATGCCTAAATTTTTGGCGTGCAATTAAAGATGCAATGAAAGTTTTAATCATGATTGGGTAAATCAGTAAGCAGACTGTACAGCATTACCGATACGTTTGTAATCTATGTCATTTTTTTTGATTTCCATAGACCGTAAAATGTATAAATACAATGACAGAAATGTCTGAGTGAACTGTGCAGACCCAGATCAGACAGCAGTCTGATTTGGCTCTAAACTGTTTGTTATTCCATCCACATTGTTTAGCTAACCGCTGAAATAACCTCAAAACGGGAAGAGTGTTGCCTAACTTTGGAAATTCTTTCGACTTCCGCAGAATAAAATCATTTGAAAAGTAGTGCTGCAGGTACATGTACTTGCTCCCGGATGTCACCATACATTTTGTCATTACATCTGAGAAAACATCTGTCCCTGGTGTTTAGTTAATTTCTCCCATAATATATGAAAGTGTCTGATTCTAAACTGTGTAATTCAATCTGTTCTTTGAAAGACATATTATTGTCAATCTTAAGGTAGATGGATACACTTTCAGGGGAAGTAATTATGTCAATTGTTTGCCTCCCTTTTCAAAGAGTGTCGAATCTAAAAGGAAAGAACTTGCTCCTCTAGGAGCAAATTCTTTCCTTTAAGATTAGACACCAATTAAGAAAGGCTTGTTCCTCCTGTGAAGCAAACTGGAAGTCATAAAAATGGCACATTCCGTAAAAATGGCTGAAAAAGTGTGTGCACCCATACACATTTAATTAAGTGCTCAGGAAAAGCACAGCCTTTTAAAATGCTAACAAATTGCACCTAAATTATCCGATGCACGTGCCGAATTCTGATTTGCTAACTTCGTTTTCCATTTGTCCTAATATAGAAATGTACCAGTGTTATCATGATTTAATTTCCGACGGGTTATATTTAAAGAAAAGCCTATTTTAGACGATAAAGCTCTAGATGCATCATTGAAATTAAAGCCACAGACGCGAAATGAACTATTTGAAGAAAATTGTACAAAAATCGTTGGGTTACCCTAGACGTTGAAAAGTGGCAGCTAAAGTCAAATAAAAGGCCATCGGCCAAGTGTCATCCGACGTTTGAAATGTGTCACAAAGTGCAGCCCTTTATTCCGTTTCAGAGTAACTGTATGGCCAAAAACAGAAAATATGTGTATTACAGAACTTGGTAAGCAAATAATAACTGAACATAAGCAAAGACATATACCCAATTACTGGCGGGCCTCTTTATAAAATACTTAATATCAGAACGGGGAATATATGTGTAAAATCAGGTTACTGAAACTTTAGGCCCTTACAAAATGTCCAAAACATCAAGACTGTATACCCAGTAACAAAATAACAAGGGCCATAATCCTGATAATATGAATCTGATGAAAAATGAACAATGCATGTATGAAAATTCAGCCCATTAATACGAATAGTTCTGAAGTTATCCCTTTACTTTTAAGTGAATGTCTATTATCTATGAAAGGGGAATAACTCTGTCGCTTATACATGTAATTTAGCACATCCTAACAATAATCAGAATTATCAATCTACCAAATGCTAAAAGCATACCAAATTTCAGCTCTCTCTGTCAAACGGTTCAAAAGTTGGAAAAATGCCAAAAACGACAAAGGGCCATAACTTTGTAAAAAAATAGGACAATTGAAATTCCAAAATCACATGCACATCTTCAGATCATGCTAAAGCATTCTGCACAATTTCAAGTCGATCTGATACAAGATGTGGCAGGAGTTTCGGAGACAAGGTCTGAGTCAGCAAGGGCCGTAACTCCGTTAAAATGGCCGAAACAAAAATAAAAAACCACATGCACATCTTCATATTATAAGAATACAATTTGTAAAATTTCAAATCAATTCGATAAAAGATGTAGAAGGAGTTGCGGGGACAAGATTTCGGAAAGTCTGAGTCAGCAAGGGCCGTAACTCCATCAAAAATGGCCGAAACAAAAATAAAAAAAAACACATGCACATCTTCATATCATAAGAATACAATCTGTTAAATTTCAAATCAATCCGATGAAAGACGTAGGAGGAGTTGCGGGGACAAGATTTCGGACGGACGGAAGGACGGACGGAAGGACGGATGGGCGCACACACGGACGGACGCTGGTCATTTCTATAGTCCCCCTCCGCCTACGTCGGGTGACAATGAGTCCCACCTAAAGTTACCGTAGACGCAGTTTTGATTGTATTACTCAACATTAAATTAGCAACCATGATTATAAAAACAGAAAAACAAAGTACATACAAGGTTCTCAAAAATGAATCAGTTTACTTTTTAAGCAAGAGCGAGAGACCATGACTAGAAAGAAAGAAAACGAGAGACAATGACTATGATTTGACGGACACACGGCGCCAAGTGTGTGCAACTATGGTTACGTACCGTTTAGCCACTTGGGTAACGTCGTCGATAAGAGAATTGAACTGAACTGAACTGAACAATGACTATGAAGAGAGACTAATGAAGATCATAAAAGGTTCTCAAAAACAAATCAGTTCACTCTTTTAAGCAAGAGCGAGAGACAGCTTTGCATTCTCTTCTTGATGGATCTCATGCTCATGCGAGGGCTTATAAAACAAACATGACATTTTTTTTTCTCTTTCCAACACCATTGCAAGGAATGACGAGACATCAATGCAAATTTATTGACCGTTTCTAAAATTCCACCTGTCTTGAACGATCCACGTGTAAAGAAACATTTTGTCAAATTCTAAGAAGAACCGCGTCTGTAAGCTATTTTCCAATACACATTATACATCAAGTTCCAAGAAATAATGAGACTTCGTTCAAGAATTATGGAATATTACTAACATACCACCTACCCAGGGTTGTTTACATCCCCGTTTGTCACGTACCCCGCAAAACCACGCCCGACATTGTTTGATAAATTTCAAATTACAATCGGTATCATAGATTTCAAAAAATCTCTCAAAACTTGCAGGGGCGTAGCTAGGGGCAATTGCACAGTACGCACAATCAAGTTTTATACTCATTAAGGGCAATAATCGAGGGTTAAGCCGCTAAGATAGTTCTAATTTTTGGCTTGCGATGACGGTCGCAAGCCAGTATTCAAGTGGTTTAGTGATACCGAGTTATTTTCGGAAGAGACGATACGTCACGCTTAGTCGGAAAATACCAAGAGAGTCTATTTTTATCCATATCCGATTTACCTCATCTGCTAAAAATAACAGACGGAAAATCTATTTTTGATAGTGCATGTACTTTGTTTTGATATTTCCGTTAAAAAGCACGTTTTTCTTTCACAAGTGCCTTGAACTTGGCCACATATCTTTTGCTTTTTATAAACTGATTGCATAAAAATGAAATTCTTAATTTAATGCAAATATTTTGCTTTGCATCCTTAGTAATATATCAAAACCTGTGTAAGAAACAGTGTATATTTATAGCTTAGTTTACAAGCATTAGCTTTTTCCAAAATCATGCAGCGGCGTCGCGAAAAATAGGCCTTAGGGCATCGCATAATCTGACTAGTCAAAGCAGCCGGCACACTGTCCAGAGCCGGTGCATTCTTGGGGTCTGATCAGTCTTTTTCGGCAATTATATTCTTCATGATGCAGACATCTTTCATGCTGAGGATAGACTGATCAGACTGCGCTTATGCCGGAATGGGCTGATCTGTGTATCTGTAAAAAAATAGCGAAGTTCAAATTCATTGTTTTAATTTAGAAACATGCGCTTTTAACAATTTTTCCAGTTATCACTCATCACATTTACTGAAAAAAGTATCCCATCTATCCGTGTGTGTGGCTTTCATGTACAACTGACCGTGTTATGTATGTAAAAGCTGGTAATGTAGGTGAGTAATATTAACGCATACGCATTGCAACAGGCATAAGCGATATAATGTACGAATTTTTAGCTTCTGATAAATTTCCTATTCGCCATCAACATGTTCATGAATAGCCTGAACTGGAAACCTCTTACAATGATACAGGTACAGAAAAAGGGGACAATTCAGAACCGTTAAAATTTGAATCTCGTTGAGGCCGACTGTTAGGGAATCATTGACAGCTTTATGACAATGGAGTGGTTGGTTGGATGATGCGATGATGCTGGTTATAACTTCCAGTACCGGGACGTACTACTGATTTGGATTGTAGTTGGGCAAGGGCCTACTGTGATTGCAGTAGGTGCGGGTGGAGGTTGTGTAGACATTTTTCTTGCTTTTATAACACTCTCTTATGTTGCCTTTTTATTTCACCTATACAATTGTACAGAGAAATATTTTCATTCGTCGACGTTTACCTTAGATGAACTATACTGGGCTAACGATGTTCATACATCCATGAACAACACTCATTCATACAAGCGTAAGCGACGTCATGGATAATTCAAATAGATGATTGGCCGATGTAACGTTTGATATACGTCATGTCATAGTAGCGGCTGTTGTACATTATTATAAAACACGTTGGTTTATAGCTATTCTTCGTCCTTTCTTTCACGAATAAGTAACAAAATTGATGTGAAAACATAGCATAAATATAAAATATAAATTTCATTTTTCGGAAGTTCATGGAAGTATGAACGCAATGGGTTCCATGCGTTGTTGCTCCCAAATGGTGTAAAGCAAGTTATTGTCTCGAACAATAGCAGCATGCATTTTCTTCTCTGAGTGTCAAAATTGCCATTGATGCCACTAAAACCAAAAATGAACTTCAGTAAATATAAATTTATTGTCTTCTTTGATGCCTAGTTTAGATATGCCAAAATTCCATAGACATGGGTTTATTTTGGGAACAAGCTGCTCACTCGGTTGGCCATATGTTCTCTGTATCTTGATTATTTGTAATCTTAGTTGTTTCCAACTATGGTTTGAGGGCTGGATTTGGATTTTGATTGTTTCAGTTCCTGGTCTTTGCATACTTTTTACTTTTAAACAGTCTTTCCTAAAATTTGATTCAAACTAAATGACTCAGCAGCCGTAAAGAAAGGACTTGAAATAGGTTCATATGGTAATTTTCCTTGAGACATGCCTAACGGCCAAAACGTTGGAAAACCCTCTCTCTCTCTCTCTCTCTCTCTGTTTAAATATTTCCTCAGTTTGTTTTTCAAATAAATTCTACACTTGTTTTTACCTCACACCTATGGATAATGCCACCATTCAAAAAGTTAAGAAATTAAAGTCTCCATAGTCCTATCAGCGGTAAAAACGCCTCAACTCGAATCATTGTAAAGAGCGGTTCAACCTTCACGTTAGGTAATCAAATTTGGGTTGGTGTGCATATATTGAGTCATATAATAGGCAAAAAGTAGAGAAAACAAGTTTTTGAAAAATAACAAATCGCTCCACAAAATACAATTTCCTGTTCTGGTTTCCCGTCTAGCAATGCCATATAAACAAAGGCGGGATAGTGATTGGGACTCCACGCCTGTACATTGTATTTTTACCATTTTATGAAATCGAAAGTAGGTCATATTAGTTGCCAGCTAAAATGACCCAAATAAGTTTTCAAACCCTTTTTATGTGAAAATCAAGGATGTTTTGTTTGTTTAAAGCTGGCTAATCACGGTCATTTACAATGACGAAACTATACTGAGAAGCTTGCAGCGATACCTCATGATGAATTTTTTCATGCTGATAGAGCAATGGGGCCTTTAAATGCTTTGCTTATTAAAAGATAGCAACAGAAAGTGCACCAACAATTGGGTTCACTTCAATAACAACTCATGAAAATTTCACTGGCTTAGCTGTGCAAGTCTTCCTTTTAAAAGGAAATTTTACCGTGTCTGTTGGCAGCTAGCATTAAAATCAGGCCCAATAAACAACATTTCAGCATGAAAATACGCATGTGTGTGTTGAAATTTTGTCAATTTGACAAAATTTCAATACGCACCTGCGTATTTGCGTATAGGTAGCTACGCCCTTGACTTGTCGATGACATTTTGACTTGGTGTCTTAGTTTAATGGCGGATTGAAAACCAGTTCTGCTACAGCGTGTCTCGGAAACTGAAGTTTAAGTTGTCTTGGTGCATAAGTCGAAAAGATTTTGGTAAAAATGACTTTTCTTATCAGTAAAGAAGGATATTGTTTCATTATATTAAAAGTGGATACAACATGATGTTATTCGACAGACTGCATGCTGATATTAACCCAGTCATGGTCAAAATTTTGATGCCCCCTTTTATCAGATCTTAGACTTAATGAAGGCTCAGACTTAACGCTTTTATTCATTGTTTAGTCTTCAAATGACAATTTCTTGTCTTGAAGTAGAGCTCGTGTGCAGCCCCGGAAACAGGGGGTGGGCTTTGGGGCTTCAGTCCGCCATCTGGGCATCTGTGTTATGTATAATATGTAGTCCTCCAGATAAAAAGGAGTATTTGATGAAAGTTTGAGATAATTTAGCCATGTAGTTAAAATATATGAAAAAATATATTAATATTAAATATATTAAACATATTAAAGTATATGTTGTGACATCTTATTTGAATCGCCTCGGCGCGATTCTAGTGAGATATCACAATATATATCTCAAGGCAAAAAGACATAAAAATATCTGTCGTCAAACTGATCTCTAATTATGTCATAAATTTCCAAGCCCCCACCCCAAGTTCCCCCCCCCCCCCACTTCCCCACTAACATCTCAGGACCTCCTAGCCCCACCAGTTATTCAGAGCTCTACCAGTACGTGGTGGTCTGGATCCGGGCCTGCGTTTGGTTTCAGTTCAGTTGGAGGTTTTCTTTTGTCTTTTGCCCCAGACTTTCAGTATCTATGTTTCTGTTGAGTTCTCATATTTGTTTCTATATTTAGTAAGTCTTGATTTATGTTTACTTATCTTTACTTGTTTACTTGATTTTAATTGTCTGTCACCTTTCTTGGAACGCAGAGGTTAAGATCGCTTGTTGGGCATGCCTGTGATGTAGATACTTAGACGTTTCTTACCTGATATCTGAAGCTGCTGTGTCTCGCCGAATGCGTCAGTCAGTATGGTTCGGAAGCGAATGCTCGTTGCTTGCGACACCTGTCCATCACATTTTTTTTCAATCTTTCGGGATTAAGTGACAATGAAAAAGTCAGGTATAGAAACGCGCGTCTGTCGCACTAAATTGGTGAAAGATATGATAACGAATCATTGGTACACTAGAAGACCTACATAATGTCACTTTAATCACGATGGAATCTAGGGCGGGGTTTTGAAGCTCCGTAAAATCGATTAAGACCACAGACAAAACAAACAACTACATGCTTTAACCACGACCAAAAGATTGCACAAACGGTGCTTTCGTTGTGGTTTAACGATGTAATTGTTTTTTGTCGTGCTTTAACGATGTTAATTTTTGTTTTGTCCGCTTATCTGTGGTCTTCGATTATTTGGTTTGCTTCGTATTTCGTTCTTTCTTTCTTTATTTTGATGTAAGGTTTAAGTATTTGTAGATAATCAGATAGGTCATCATTGATGTTATGTATGTCTAAAAATTTAATGTTCGGTACAAACTACCTTAATGACCACATAGTCGGGAGAGCGCTGTTTATTTTGCTATCCGCTTGATACTTAATATATTTTTTCTTCGTGCAACTATTTCCCTTCCCGTCTAGCGCCATGGGTGGAATGCGGAATTTTGATATTATCCATTCTTGATCATCGTCCTTTTATACTACTTTTAATATGACTTTTTTTAACATAGCCATGCCAGATGTTGTTCCTTATTTTAGGCTAAACAGACTGTCTTTCTTCATCGGGCTGTTTCCCAGAGAAAAGGAGAGACAAGAGAAAGACAGGACAGAAAAAAATACAAACAGATTATCCATAGTTTGCACTTACTGACAGCACCGTTGGCCCTTGCCTTACTTTCAGCCAATATAAGTATGACCCTATGCCGCAAGTTTGGTGACATCTTCGCTCCATACCAACAACCCTCACATGCCCTAAAATATTTCAACTTCTAATAATTAACAGCAATCTGTGCTATTTAACGCGTTTTGGTCACAAATGTGTTGCTAATTTTGTCTGCTTCTTGTTTCCCCAACTAGAAGCATTTCCTCTGCTTTTATCCAAAATACCGAAGTCAAAGCATTTCTATGCATAATTACAGGAATTGTATCCGCAGTGTTTTTCCGCTTTAATGCTTCGTCAGACAACTAGATGTCTTTAAGACAGATGTTGTCTTGCTTGCAATTAGGTTCTGCTTCGTACTCACTTGCACAACTGTCTAAAAGCTCTCCAAACACTTTGTGCTTTCAAATACCCTATCTGTTTCAACAACACTAAGATTTCAAATACATGTAAATACCAAAAGGTTATTTATTTGAGATCTTTAAAGAGCCTTTTTTATTTCCTTAAGCCTCGGTCCCACAGAGCTTGCGACTTTGATGCGACCGCTTTGCGACTGATTTTGTCTGCGACTGACCTGCGACCTCTGAGACCATTGCAACTTCTTTTCCTCTTCAAATGTGGTCGCCGATCAGTCGCCGCACAGTCGGCGACAGCTTTGGCGTGTAGTCGGCGATCGATCGGCGACCTCACTGCAACTGGTCGCCGTAGGATCGGCGACAGGATTGCAACTAGTTCAGAAAGATCGGCGACCAGTCGGCGACCAATCGGCGACTCTTCGGCGACTGGTTTCAAATGAACGGCGACTGGTCGGAGACTGATTGGAGACCGTTCTGCGATAAAAAAAAATAATGGAAATGTGGTGACAAGAATGAAATCATTTCAGTGAAAATTGTCAAAATAACACAGCTACAGATTCAGTTCATTGCTTGCAACGAAACAACCGGCATGCACCTGTATTGTCTATGATGGTGAACAGGCGATTAAGGCGGAGGAGGAGAACACAGTACTGGATAAGACATTGGTTTCAAAAAGGCCGCAGTTTATTGAGATTCCTCCTCTGACTGTGGAGATTCCTCATCTGAAGCAGGCGTCCGAACGCCGGGAGTCATTTCTGCAGTCTGTTTTGGCGACGATATTTCTTTTTTTTTTTTTTTTTTTTGGTGGGGGGGGGGGGGGGCTCAATGTACCATGATGAGAGCACTTTGAGCCCTGGTAATAAAATAATGCACTGCAAACCTTGATTTATTGGCGCACGCTGCAACCTGTCGGCGACCAGTCGGCGACCTGTCGCCGATCGTTCGGCGATCTATCGGGGTACGCTGCAACCTGTCGGCGACCAGTCGGCGACCAGTCGCCGATCGGTCGCCGATCAGTCGCCGTCTCACCAGTGGTCAGTCGCCGATAAGTCGCCGATCGGTCGCCGATCAGTCGCCGAACAGTCGCCGACAGATCGCCGATAGGTCGCAGCAAGGTTGCAACATTTCAGAACAAAAGTGTTGATGAAACTGATCGGCGACCGATCGGCGACCGGTCGGCGACCGGTCGGCGACTGTTCGGCGACTGATCGGCGACTTCCAGAAAACCATTGCAACCAGTCGGCGATCAAAATCAGTCGCAGCTAGTCTTTTGTGCATGTTCAAAAGACTGGCTGCGACTAATTTTGATCGGCGACTGCTCGGCGACCTTGTTGCGACCATTATAAAACCTCTCCGCGACTTCTGCAACCTCTCTGCGACTGTCAGTTTTTTTAGTCGCGGATAGGTCGCGGCGCGGTCGCAAGCTCTGTGGGACCGGGGCTTTAGATATGCTTTATTTTCAATGGCCTCTGAATTAACAATAGTATTCTATCTATTCACAGCATACCTCGTGCTAGATGGGCCGCAACACGAGAAAACCAACGCAGTGGTTGTGCGCCCAGCGCAGACTCAGATTAGCCTAACATCCGCCCAATATAATATGAGTCTTCTCTAAGCGCTTAAAGGGTAGATAAGGGTCTAAGCTACTTTCATGCGGACAACGAAGACTCTGACCAGACTGGGCGGATGACCAGGCTGATCTGAGTCTACGCTGGGCGCACAACCACTTTGTTGGTTTTCTTGTGTCGCGGCTCAGATGGAGGGCATCATCGTAACCTTAGAATAACGCCAATCATAACTGCAAAAGTATGCAATGTCTACCGTTCCCATGATCAAAATCTTTTTGCGACAAAATTAATTTGATAGCGTGTTTCTTTTTCGTTGTTCAACCAAGTCCAGATGCCTTCAACTGTAACATCTGTTTCAGCAGAACTATAGAATTTCCCGTTAAGAAATCTGTCTGTATAGACTTGGTCATCAATCTATGAAAAGGAACACAAATAAGGAACAAAAATCACAAATCAGTCCTTTCAAGAGCCAAGAAAACATTCATAAGAATAAACATTTTCACTGCTCTTGAAGGACTCATTTATGATTTTTGTTGCTTATTTGTACATTGACAAGTGCCATAACTCTGTCAGAAATTATCAAAATATGCCCATTAACAATCTCAAGCGAGGCATTTTCAGTACAAATGCATATGCAAAATTTGAAAGAAATCCGTTGATAAATACTTTTTTCAAAGTTACCGAACGGAAACGAAGTGCATATACTTTTTTTAGATCTATCATGGGTAGATAACTCATGAACTGGAAAGTCAGAGTGACGGTCTTTAGTCACAATATATAACCTTTGATGTGAAACATATCTGTGAAATTTCATTCAGATATTCCTTATAGTAAAGGAATTACAAGTAAAAAAACATTTTTTTAAATCTATTAAGGTCGGATAACTCAAGAACTGGAAAGGCAAGGTTGATGTTTCTTAGTCACAATATGTAACCTTTGATATTAAACATATCTGTGAAATTTCATTCAGATATCATAAACAGTAAAGGAATTACAGGCCAGAAACCATTTTTCCAATATGACAAGGACAGTTGCTCTGTCAAAAATGGACGGATTTTTGCCCATTAACAATCCTATACCACTCATCCCTGATAACAATATACATGTATATGCAAAATTTGAAGAAATTCTGTGAATAAATACTCAAGTTATCGATCGAAAATGGTGAGCACGGACGGGCGGACAGACACCGGAGGGTATATCGTAGTACCCCGCCACAATTGTGTGGCCGAGTATAAAAAGGTGTCAAGAATGAGTCTAGAATGTTTCCTCAGAATATTTCAGCAGATATCAAGGGAACAAAAATAAAATATGAGCCGCGACACGACAAAACCAACAATGTGGTAGTGCGCCCAGCGCAGACTCAGATTAGCCTGGGCATCCGTGCAGTTTGACCAGACTCTTCGTTAAGTGCTCAAAGGGTAGCTTAGGGTCTAATCTACCTCCATGCGGACAGTGAAGACTCTGATCAGACTGGGCGGATGCCCAGGCTGATCTGAGTCTACGCTGGGCGCACTACCACATTGTTGGTTTTGTCGTGTCGCGGCTCATATATACTGCACTATGGTTGATGTACCGGAAGACATTCAAGTAGCACCAGATTACCCTCTTCAAAGGAGCTATGAAACATCGCTTTTGTAGCACACACTAGAAATTTAAATAAACGTATTGTCAGCTTTCTGTTAATTTAAAAAGAGGATTTCTTAACAGTTTTCTACCAAATGGATCTTATTAGATTAAGTTGGTGGCTTAGATGCTAACAATTTGGAGTGCATTTAGAACCACAAAGTGAATAAAGCTTGCATTTTGGAGACGGTACTTAAAGAATCTGCGATTTTCGTTTCTTTAAAAATTAGCAACCTAATATAATTTAAATGGTTTAAATGTCTTTATTTCGACCAAAATCTCTAAGTATGCAAGTTGTTAGATAATCTGGGCTTCATGAAGTCGCTCATTATAATGTGTCTTCTTTCAGACAGTAACTATTTAATTGTGTTTATAGATAGATAATATCCTTGAAATACTTGTAATGATTTGTTCTGCTCAACCACAATATTCAAAAGGTAATCATTCTTAAAAAAGTTTGCCTCAGTGCCGAGCGAGATATAGTATATATACTCAGACTTTCATTTCAGTTACTAAGTGTACTTCTCTTGTAAGGGCTAGGGACTAGCTTCCCTGATTCACGGGTCCTGGTGAATGATTGTCCTTGGACGTATCGCCAGTAAACAATTCTGATTCTGATTCTGAGTCAAAAGAAAGTATCCATTTTATAGACCTGGGACCGAGGTTATAAAACTTGAATACATTCTCAACCGCTGATGTGCGGGGGAATCGTCGATATGAGAATTGAATTACTACTCACTAAAACAAGCACACTGATTGGCTGCTTCCGTGCTCGGAAGCAGCCAATATGTGTGCTTTATTTTGAGTTTGAGATTATTCTCAAGTTTTATAACCTCGAACCCTGGTGTGTTGCAAACCACTTTTGGCGGTTAGCCTGTAACATCGTAATGACATGATAGAGCTGTCCGACACAAGAGCCTTGCCATCATGTAAATAAAACGCAAACGTTGTGGTTTGTTTAGGAAAAATTCCGATATGATGCATCTAGAAAACTCTATTTATTTCCGTAAGCATATATCTGATAGACTCTTAAAGGATTACATGGACTGCACAAATGGTCGTCAACCAAATCACGGTAGACGCTTTTGCTTCTTTTTTTAACTGCACGACGGTAGGCTGGACCTCAGACTTCGGAAGGTTCTGACAAAGTTTCCATAGACCTATCTCAGTGGTAAAGTTAACGACAGCACTCGCCTTTCTCGAGACGCAGGGGCTAAGGTGGCTCGATAGGGGACGCCTCACGAGTAAAATACGTAGGCGTTTCTTACCTGATATCTGTAGCTAATGTGTCCCGCGGAATACGACAGTAAGTGTGGCTCGCAGAGAGATGCTCGTTGCCTGCCGAGACCTGCACATCATCTCTTTTCATTCAAACTTTTGGGGTTAAGCGACGCTGAAGAAGTGAAATACAGAGACGCGCGTCTGTCGCACTAAATTTGGTATGGATACGTTAATGAAAGAATTGAATTCCATTATTCTGATCTTCATGGAAGTATGAACACAATGGGTCATGTGCAAAGTAAGTGACGCCCGATGCATAAACGGAGTCCTTTATCTGCCAAAAATTGTTTTGTGACAATAACAAATCGCTGCACAAAACAAACACTTTTATAATTTCTGGTTCACCGTCGAGGGATGCAATAAAAACAAAAGCGGGACAATGAATGAAGTTCCATGCACCTTCAGTTTATCTTTTACCAGTTTAGTTAGGTTTGTATATCGAAAGTAGGTCATTTAGTAGCCAAATAAAATGACCCAAATCAATTTTCAAACCCGTACATGTGAAACTCAATAACAGTTTATTTGTTCAAAGTTGTCAAATCACGGTCATTTATGTAAAGCTTGTACATGTAGTTGGCTTGTAGATTTTTTTTATAATTGGTCGGGGCCTTTTTGTCTCTGCCGGTGGTTTTGTTTTGCTCCACTGTTCCGATGTCTGTATATCTGTAGAGTCACTGTTATTGCTTCATCGTGCTATTATTTCTTGGTTTGTGTGTTTGCTGTGACGCTTCGCTGGTGGACTGGACAGCCAGTACGAGGGCCGGACTGGGTTTTGCACGCGTAATGGTGGGGAGTGAGGCATGTGGCCACCGGTGGTTTGTTAATTACCGTTCGCTCCAAGACGGGGCTTCGGCTGGGGTGTCTGTTGCGTCTGTTTATCTGTGTTCTTAAAAAGAGATTCTTTCTTTCTTTCCCTTTTGGTTCTTTATTTTATCACTATTATATTCTTTTTATTTTCATGAGAGAAAAATGCCCAAACAGCCCCCACCCACACCTACTGCAAGCACAGTGGACCCTTGCCCTACAATGTGCTAGTCGCAGCCGAGACAAAACTATTTTGAAGGTATGGCAATACAAATATATCCTAATAAACTTTTGTGTATCGTGTCGCCCAGGTATTAGCGAGTTACTCAGTTATTGGAAAGTTGGCCATGTAAGACATATTCATCTCATTCCAAAGCCTCAATTTTGGATTTACAGTTGTCTGTATCAAACGGTTATGTTTCTATGATTTCACTCCCCGTTCTGCATCTTATGGTGTTTATATTTCTCAATGCACTCTTTTTGCCAGAGTCGAAGTTACATTGTGGACCTAAAGCTCGTAATAAAGTTTGTCGGCTAAAGTTCTTGAAATAAAGCTGTGGCTATTATAAACTTCGGAAAGCTTTTTTTCCAAATTTTGTCGACAGCACTTTGCCTTGGATTCTAAATTAAACAATGGTAACAACTAGCCGGGCCGCTTAGCGCAGTCGGTTGCACAACTGACGCATGAGCTATAGGTCCCAGGTTCGGTACCCGATCCGGCCTTTTACGTTTGTTTCTCCTTCCGCTGTTTCAAGCAGAGCAGTTGCCAGTTGCAACATAAATTTGACAACAGTCATTTGGCTCCATTTCAATCCTGAACAATGTACGTCTTTAATATTGGCTATTAAACAAAATAATGTGCTACCCTATAAATGAACTAAATATCACTGCTTAAGTACAATTTGATCTGTATCCTATCCCTGGCATGCTATGCCAGGGATAGGATACAGATCAAATTGTGAGTTCACTTTGTTTACTTCTTTGGCTTTCCTTTTGGTGCTTTCTGTACTTTGGCTTTTTGCTCTGCTCCTGCTATCAGGGAATGTACATCCTAACCCCGGCCCATCATCTGTTTCGTCGGATACTTCTTCTAGTCTATCGAGTTCTTCAACATCTATTTTAAGCTCGTTAAATCTGTCGCGTCATTTGTCGTTCGTACATGATAATGTTCAAAGTGTAGTTCCAAAGCTTGACATTCTGTTCACAGAATTATACGAATTCGATAAATTGGCATTTAGTGAAACGTGGCTGAGTCCAGCTGTAAGCATTGATGATCTGTTATTACAATCAGATCAAATTCCTGAGCGCAATGATAGAGTTGGTGACAATCATGGCGGGGCTATGTTGTACGTCAAAGAGTCCATTTATTACACAAGGCGCAATGACATTGAACCTGTCGGCATTGAGTGTTTATGGATAGAGCTTACACTCAAAGATAAGCATTTACTATTTGGATTGTTCTACAGACCACCCAACTCAGATTCTGCATACTTTACAAGTATTGAGGATTCGATTCATCTGGCATTCGACACCGGTGTTCAAGATATTATAGTGACCGGATATTTCAATTATAATATGCTAAGTGATCAATTATCTGTGAAAATTAAGAATCTGTGTGAAGAATTTTCCTTAACGCAAACTATAAATCAGCCAACTCATTATACAGAACATTCTCAGTCTTCTATACTTGATATCATTTTAACTAATAACAATAATCATCTAGTCTTGAGTGGAGTAGGAGACCCTTTCTTAACTCAGGATATCAGATACCATTGCCCTATATATGGCATTCTTAATTTCAGTAAACCTAGGGGATTTCATATTTACGTATGACTTAGAGCTATGATCGGGGCAATTATATCCTTTTGAGGCAAAAAGCTGCACAAACTGACTGGAATAGCTTGTATGACACAAATGTAAATAAACATGCCTTGAATATTACAAGCCATATCACTGTTATTGCCAAAGAGTGTATCCCCAACAGAATGACCCGCATTAGACCATGTGAACCTCCTTGGATAAATTCAAATATAAAGTTCTTCATTCGCAGACGTAAACGTGCATACAAGAAAGCAAAACGTACTAACCTTCCGTGGCAATGGCATAAATTTAGACAACTTCGCAATAAAGTTAGAAAACTAATTCGTGAATCTAAAACAATGTGAAACGATAAAATAGCGAACAAACTTAAATCAGATAACTTATCATCTCATTCCAAAGCCTCATTTTTGGATTTACAGTTGTCTGTATCAAACTGTTATGTTTCTATGATTTCAGTCCTCGTTCTGCATCTTATAGTGTTTTTTTTTTTTTTTTTTTTTTTTTTTTTTTCTCAATGCACTCTTTTTGCCAGAGTTGAAGTTACATTGTGGACCTAAAGCTCGTAATAAAGTTTGTCGGCTAAAGTTCTTGAAACAAAGCTGTGGCTATTATAAACTTTGGAAAGCTTTTTTTTCAAATTTTGTAGACAGCACTTCGCCATGGATTCTAAATGAAACGCCAGATTGGAAATACTTTGCTATGATGTTTGTCGGAGCCTGACTTTTACGATGACTCGGCGATTGTTAGTAAAATAACTTTTTCTGATCGGTTGAGAAGGAAAGTCTATCATTATACAAGAAATGGTTATTCGACAGACTGCATGCTCGGTTGTTAACCCAGTCACGTTAGGCTTATTGTCGTCGCTTGGTTTATTTGAATACATTTTACAATTTCATTATTAATGTCGGCTGCAAGGGCATATAGTGTATGACAAAATCTTTTCTCCAAGCGTTTAGACCAGTCGATTCATCTATTCATCCGTTGGGGTGTTTTAAAGGCAATGAACTAAATGTCAAATAATAAAACGTGAACAGACTGACGAAAAGTCTTATTGATTATACAATGCTTGTAAAACGTTCGTGAAACTGTACAGCTCAAGCAAAACAAAATATTCTGACTACGACAAGACTGGTTGCTAACTATGGAATATCATCTAAGACAGAATCAGATCATCTGACTTGTAACTCGGAAGTGCAAATTGTGTCTTGCCTCCAGGTGTCCTCGAAATTATGTCTAAGACACATCTGCCCCCTGTTATGTTTTGTCCATTCCTGACATAATGTGCGCCGCGACAGGAGAAAACCAACAAAGTGGCATGTGCACCCAGCGCGGACTCAGACCAGCCTGGGCGTTCGCCCAGTCTGATCAGAGAGTTTGCTTTACGCTTAAAGGCTAACTAAGGTCTAAGCTAGCTCCATACGGACAGCGAAGACTCTGATCAGACTGGGCGGATGCCTAAGCTGATCTGAGTCTGTGCTGGGCGCACAACCACTTTATTGATTTTCTCGTGTCGCGGACCATGTCTTGAATGTCTGCCTTCTAAACTATATGCTCCAATCTGTTCTTTAACAGGCATAAGATTGAAATTCTAGAAGTAGCTAATTTAACAGAAGTGTTACGAAGAAAAGTACATCCCTAAAAAGTATCACCAAAGTGCTATTTAAGTGTGATAAGCACGTGCCTAATTTTCTGTTTTTGTTATGCTTCTTTTCCATAATGTCTTAATTTAGAAATGTACTCTTACTGTCGTTGATTCCATTTCAGACAAATTAAAATCAAAGAGCAGATCCTATTTTCAGGTGGGTGGATGTATACTTTCAAATGGATAGACGAATAGGTGCATAAATTGCTCGATAGTGTTTAATCTTACCAAAGGGTGATAATGAGTACATGTAGCTGTTTACGTTTGAAAAGATTTCCGCCTCTAACGGAAATTGAAACCGGACCGCTTGTTTACTTGTATACTTTCAAGGGAGCAACTTAGTCGGTAACTTGCATTTTACCACCTTTCTGATTGGTGTCAACCCTAAATGGAAAGAATTTTCTTCCCAAGAAGACGTGTTGTCTTTGAGAGGAGGAAGGACAGTGTCATATAATGAAAAAAGAGACAGTCACAAAAAATTCTCTGTTTGTGAAAAAATGCAGAAAAATATAGAGGTTCACCCATACAAATGGACTATGAAATTGCATCGCTACATCTCAATATGCATAACAGAAGTATAGTTGTCTGGAAAATCCTACAACCTCAAAATACAGTCTAACGTAGATGAAAGTTATGTTTGCCGACATAAACTAGAAAAGTCGGAGAATCCGACTATACCTCCGCTTAACTTCTTTAATCAAATGGTGATATTTTAGTTACAAAAAGCATAGAGAGAGAGAGAGAACTCATTGTCACCATGTACATGTATACCAAATATCAATATTCTACATAAATCCCTTTCTACGTAATACGGAATAAAATAATTTCACATTGACAGAAAGAACTAGAACTGTCGGAGAATCCGACTATACCCCGCGCTTAACTGCTTTAATCAAATGGTATTATTTTCCTTACATTAGGCACACACAGAGAAAACTCATTGTCAACATGTAAATCAAATATCAATATTCTGCTTAAGTCCCTTTCTATGTAAAACGGAATAAAATGCTTTCACATAAACAGAACGAAAAATTAATAAATACATGTAAGACAAAAGTCTATATCAACCCGTATACACGTATGAACATTCAAACTTGAAAGGTTGCAGTGAAATCTGTTATGAAAAATTGCATTACTCAAAGTAAGGAGCGAAAGAGAATTGGAAAAATATAGGGAAGAATAAGCAGGAGAAGGCTGGTTCTAAATTCCACAATATATCACTACTCTAACTTGCAATGGCTGCGTAGAAATCTTTGACAAAAAAATCATTTTTCAAAGTATGGAGAGAAAGAAAATCGGAAAAATACAGGAAAGAATTCGCCAGATACCGCTGGTTTGCAATCCCACAATACAATAAGTCATTATCAATCTGTATACCAAATATGAACATTCTAGTACCTTGGAGGGTTGCTGTGAAATCTGTTACGAAAAATTGCATTTTTCAAAGTAAAGAGAGAAAGAAAATCGGACAAACACAGAGAAAATGAGCAGAAGACTGCTGGTTCTCAATCCCTCGATACAATAAGTTGTCATTAACCTGCATACCAAATATGACTTCTCTAGCTTGCACAGTTGTGGAGAAATCTTTGACGAAAAATTTCATTATTCAAAGCGGTATGGAAAGAAGGAAAATTGGACAAATACTGGGAAAATATTCAGGAGAAGCTTGGTTCTCAATCCCACGATACAACATGTCGTCATTTACCTGCATACAAATATGACTACTGTAGCGTGCATGGTTGTGGAGAAATCTTTGAAGAAAATTTTTATTGTTCAAACTATGGAAAGAAAGAAAATTGGACAAATAAATGGAAAAATAAGCAAGAAAAGCCTGATTCTCAATCCCACGATACAACATGGCATCACTAACCTGCATACCTAATATGACTACTGTAGATTGCATGGTTGTGGAGACATCTTTGACGAAAAATTTCATTATTCAAAGTAAGGAAAGAAAGAAAATCGGACAAATAAAAGGAAGAATAAGCAGGACAATGCTGGTTCGCGATCCCATGATACAACTCACCGCCATAGACCTGTATGCTAAATATGATTAGTCTAGCTTATATGGTTGTGTAGAAATCTTTGACGAAATATTTTATTAAAATGGGGGACGGACGGGCGGACTGACGGAATGACGGACGGACGGACAGATGTAAACCAGTATACCCACCACTTTTTCAAAGCGGGGGTATAAAAAGTAATAAATACATGCAAGAATAAGTCTTTATCAATCTGTATACCAAAAATAAGCATTCAAACTTGAATGGTTGCTGTGAAATCTGTTACAAACAAGAGCTGTCGCCTGACAGCATAGCTCGCCTGAATTGGTGCTTGCCCCTCACACAGCCGCTATGGTGGTGTGGACTGCTATGCATAAAACTTCAGGCAAGCGTGTCCATAATGAAAACACATTTATAAAAAAAAAGTTATCTCAGAAATAAGTCTTAAAACAAAATAAAAATAAATAAATGAAATGAAATTTCAAAGTCCATGAGCTTTAGGTAAAAAAACAGGGGTAGGGGGGAGGGGGCTAGGATTGTATCAAAACCCTGGACCATTATCTAACATCAGTCCAAGTATTAGTATCAACTGACTCCATCATCATGGCACTGTGAAATTATGTCTTCATAAATATAAAACTTTAACCAAAATCTTTAAGATAAAATTCTAAGTCGATGACCTTGACTTCAAGTTCATCCACTGGGGTAAGTATAAGGTGTTTTGTGAAAACTCAGAAAGTGTCTAACATCAGTTCAAGTATAAACTAAATCTCTGCAAGGCATTATGAATCAGTAAGCAATTACAAAACTTTAATAAAGACAAAAATTTCCTTAGTCCCTGACCTTGACATCAAGGTAACTGAGCGGGGTTGGGGTAGTACTCTGTAGATCTAACTACAGTGCAAATATAAAAAGAATTCATCTATGGGTTCAGGAGATATGTGTCTTTAAAAAACTTTAACTAAAACATCCAATTAATAAAAAGACAATTTTCTAAGTCCATGACCTTGACATTACGGTCACTGAGGGGGGTGGGGGTAGTACCTGCGAAAACTTTAGACCAATATCTAACTTCAGTGCAAGTATCAAAGGAATCCACCCATGGGTTAAGGAGATATTGGGCTTTATAAAACTTTAACCAAAACATCCAGTCAAAAAAAAAATCCCAATTTTCTAAGTCCATGACCTTGATATCAAGGTCACTGAGTGGGTAAGGGGTGGTACCCTGTTAAACTTTAGACCAATATCTAACTACAGTGCAAGTATCAAAAGAATCCATCCATGGGTTAAGGAGATATAGGTCTTTAAAAAACTTTAACCAAAACATCCAATCTGTACGCCGACGCGGACGCGGACGCGGACGCGGACGCAGACGCGGACGCCGACGCCGTGGTGACAACAATAGCTCTTCCTGAACTTTCGTTCAGGCGAGCTAAAAATGCAGTATTCAATGTCAGGAGAGAATTAAAGAAAATTAAAAAAAAGATAGGGAAGAATAAGCAGGAGAAGGCTGTTCTCAATCCCGCAATATAACAAGTTATCTCCAACCTGCATACAAAATATCCCTACTCTAAATTTCAATGGCTGCATAGAAATCTTTTGCAAAAATTGCATTATTCAAAGTAAAGAGAGAATGAAAATCGGACAAATACAGAGAAGAATACGCAGGATACGGCTGATTTGCAATCCCACGATATAATACATGTAAGGCATTATCAATCTGCATATCAAATATGAACATTCTGCAACCTTGAAGGGTTGCTGTGAAATCTGTTACGAAAAATTGCATTATTCAAAGTAAAGAGAGAAAGAAAATCGGATAAATACAGGGAAGAATAAGCAGGAGAAGGCTGGTTCTCAATCCCACGATACAATAAGTCGTCACTGCATACCAAATACACTGCGCCACTTTAGTTACGCACCACTTTTTTAGTCCATAACTGCTGACAATAACATTTGCTAGGAGAATACAATCACTGATGATTTGTCTAACTGATGATACTCAAATTTTTGCAAAATCGCTGGAGTGTATCCGTATACTTGGCTGGGAGCTCATTTTGGCAATAATGCACGTGCAGCGTAAGCGAACTTTCTTTTCGTCTGGAATTAGGATTGAAAGTCATCTTTGGGGGTAGTCATTCAGAAAAACACCTAAAGTTTAGTGACTTCAATTGGTGAGCCAATTATATTGCGGCGGATTTACAACACACTATTTTTTAAAATAGTTTTACTTTTGACGTCATTTAACGTCAGTTTTGGTCAACAATGAAACCATCACGAATTGTGATGGCCGTAATACCATTGACAACATCAAAGTCAATAAAACCATAACACAATTGAAGATTGACTCATGTATGAACCCTTACGGTACAGACGTCAAGACTAACGTCAAAGTCATAACGTGGAATTCTCAACAATGTTTGCATGAAAATTAATTAAGAACATATGTTTGTTTACAAGGAAGTTATTTCAGAAGTGTTTCAAACCCTTGTTTTTAAAATAACATCAACTGTCACAGTAGCTTATAAGACAAGAAAAATAAACTTGCGTGTTCAACGTGTCACCTCAAAGTCAGCAGCGAATATTGATAATGAAAAGTGTGCCAATACTGACAGCAATATAGCGGACTTTCATATCATAGAAAGTAAAAGCGTACCATAGAACACTGGGCGAAAAAATAGTGTGAAAAATATCCCCTGGCGGTGCGAATTCAGGTTACGTTGGTAGCGCTGCGAATTCTAATTTGGTTGTGTTCGACCACACTTTTGTTTTGTTTCCGACAGGCACCATTCTTACAGGATTTATGCACAGAATAGTGCTTTCTAAGCTTGTAGGTTTGAATTTGAAAATAAATCGGTTGTTTATTTATAATTCAGGTTTTCATAAGTGGTGCGTAACTAAAGTGGCTCAGTGTATATCTACTCTGGCTTGCACGGTTGTGGAGAAATCTTTGACGAAAAATTTCATTATTCAAAGTATGGAAAGAAACACAAGGAAAAATAAACAGGAGTAGGCTGGTTTGAAATCCCACGATACAATAAGTTGTCATTAACCTGCACACCAAATATGACTACTCTAGCTTACACGGTTGTGGAGAAATCTTTGACGAAAAATGTCATTATTCATATGTATGGAAAGAAAGAAAATTGGACAAATACTGGGAAGAATAAGGAAGAGAAAGCTGGTTTTCAATCCCACGATACAACACACCGTCATCAACCTGTATGCCACATATGACCAGTCTAGCTTGTATGGTTGTGGAGAAATCTTTGACGAAAAATTTTATTAAAAGGGGACGGACGGAAGGACGGACGGACGGACAGATGTAAACCAGTATACCCCCCACTTTTTCAAAGCGGCGGTATAATAATAATCTGTAAAGTTACAATACCGACTATATACAGGTACAGAGAGATACCGCCTACAAACATATGATACTTAAATTTATAATTATTGTAATATTTCACACAATGCCAAAGGTAAAAATACAAGAGCAATAACTAGAATAAAAATAAATACAAAATCAGTCAAATGGACGTATAAGATTAATGGGAACTTCTCTTAAAATCAGACAAGGTCTCTGAGTAATTTGAAAATTCTTAAGAATGCAATGCTATTAAATGAAGACGCCTGTTTCAATAGAAGTTAGCAGTTCTCCATTAGCAAATCTGTCAATACGGATTTTTATAGCTGTGATGAAGGATAGAAGCGAAATTAACCTAAATAAATTTTCGCAGCACCAAATTAGAATCGGGAAAGGACACTTTTGTAGTGCACTCTAGAAATAAACGTTCTAGTCACCTGCGACAGAATCCTGTTAGATCAAGATGAAAACTCTGGTGCGAGTAATTCTAAATGCATGTATGCATTTAGAAACACGCTTTGAAGAAGTCGTTATTTAGATGGCAACAAATTACAGTTGAAAGAGATTTCCCAGTTTCCTCAGACGGTCATTTTCCCAATTTTAGGGAAGAGCTGTTCATGTGTGCTTGACCTTTCATTAGTTGATTTTTAATAGCTAATTAAGCTTTAGGTGGACTATACGCTTTAAAAACATGGAAATGAAATAGTGTTTGCCATTAAATTAAAGCTTAACATATTCCTGAATAGAAAATCAGTTCCTTTTTAATCATAAGGGATCTGGCGTTTAAACATGACCATGTCCAGAAATACAGCAAATCCACAGGTTCATTACCAGAGAAAACAAGAAAAGATTTACATCTGGAAGATAAAGGTGAAAAATGAATTCGTTATTAGCTCCAAATTTCTTTTGAAAATGCTATTTTGGTGAATCGACTGTCCCGTATTTTCATGTTCTTGTGTCTGCTTGTCTGTGGTCTTCCAGCAATATGGTCACCTGTATAGCTGCCCACTTTGCTTTCTGTTTTGATTGGCGATTTAAAATTATAGAAAATAGGTAAAATTAAAATCTTAAAGAGTTCCTTCAAGTGCAGAGAATATATTTAGAAGAAGGAGCTTGGGCCAGACTACGTAGACGTTACTGCTGTTTCCCGTTGGGGTAGCTGAATGACCACCTGTTTTTGGGTTCACGGTGCGTGTTTTTCGTGAAATTTTGTCAATTCATGTACATAATTCTTTCCCATTTGGTTTTCAGGACGGGATATGGGGTCTGATAGTATCAATTCCCGATCATCTTTTTATTCATGTATTATTATACACTTTTATTAGCGAATTAGAGTGTTTGCAAAATCTTTTCTCTGTGTGTGTGTAGTGGGGAGAGGGAGAGGAGGCAAATATTGGCCTTATCATACCAGATCCTTAACATCTGTTGCCAGCTGTGATTCCACGGAGAGTAAAGATAAAATTTCCTTTTAAAAGGAAGGCTTGCCCAGCTGAAACAGCGAAATTTTCATGAGTTGTTTATTGAAATAAACCCGATTGTTAGTGCACTTTCTGTTGCTAACTTTTATTTAGCAAAGTATTTAATTTCTAACTTATTGAATGGTGGCATTATCCACGGGTGTAAGGTAAAACCAAGTGTAGAATGTATTTGAAAAACAAATTGAAAAAAATATTTAAACACACACACACACACACACACACACAACAACAACAACAACAACAACAACAACAACAACAAAAAGAAAAACAGTTTTCCAACGTTTTGGCCGGCCGTTTTAGGCATGTCTCAAGGAAAATAACTATATGGACCTATTTCAAGTCTTTTCTTCACGGCTGTTGAGTCACATTTAGTCTGAATCAAAATTTTAGGAAAGGCTGTTTCAAACCCATGTCTATGGAATCTTGGCACATCTGAACTTGGCATCAAAAGAAGACACATAAGCGCAGTCTGATCAGTCTGGTATCAGCATGAAAGATGAAGAATATATATATGCCGAAAAAGAATGATCAGATCCAACGAATGCATGGGCGCTGGACAGTGTCCCGGCTGCTCTGACTAGTCAGATTATGCGATGCCCTAAGGCCTAGTTTTCGCGACGCCGCTGCATGATTTTTTGGAAAAGCTAATGCTTTGCGCTAAGCTATATATAAACAGTTTCTTACACAAGTTTTGGTATATTTCTTAGGATGCAAAGCCAAATACTTTGCATCGCATTCACAGTTTCTTTTTTTTATTCCATCAGTTTATAAAAAGCAAACGAAATATGGCCAAGTTCAAGGCACTTGTAAAAGATAAACGTGCTTTTTAACGGAAATATTTTTTTTTTTAAAAATACACGAACTATCAAAAATAGAATAAAGTTTCCATCGTTATTTTTAGCAGATGAGGCAAATCGGATAGGGATAAAAATAGACAAAATCGGACCAGATTTTGTTTGTTATGTCTGTGAAGAAAATAATGAAGAAATGCTGTCTCAAACCGGAACGAACTTTCCGATCTCTTTGCCTTAATTGCTGCCCTAAAAAAGTTTAGAACGAATCGTTGCAGTACACACTCACTGTGTACACACTCTCCTGGTATTTTCCGACTAAGCATGACGTATCGTTTCTTCCGAAAATAACTCGGTATCACTAAACCACTTGAATACTGGCTTGCGCTTTCGAGAAAAAAGATATCTTTGCATCAGAGAATGCAAGTCATTCTGGTTATCACGACCTGTTACATGTAGTTTTACAGCATTTTCAGGGTCTGAATTTAGCGCAATCGGTAGGGCACCTGACTCGTAAGTCAGAGGTCCTGGGTTCGAATCCCGTTCTGGCCACATACTTTCGTTTCTCCTTCCGCTGATTCAAGAAGGGCAGTTGTCAGGTACTGGCGAAAGTATGTGCACTTAGTACTGGTTAACCGCTTAGGAGGTCTAAGCCTGCCCAGGAATAGTGTGGTTAGGTTAACTGACCGTCCCGACATGACCTTAGTTGTTTACCGTGGACGTTAAGCATCAAATCAACCAACCAACCAATTATCTGAATCTCTGGCTATTTTGCAATAAAACGAAGCATATGATAAAATTAACGACGCGTCTGGTAGACGAGTGCCATATTTAGATTCATTTTAGCACTTCTCTGACTCTAACTACTTTTTCATAATATTGAGCCATGACACGAGAAAACCAACAAAGTGGTTGTGTGCCCAGTTCTTCGCTGTCTGCATGAACCTTAGCTACCCTATAAGCGCAAAGCGAAGACGCTGATCAGACTGGGCGGGTGCCCAGGCTGATCTGAGACTGCGCTGGGCGCACAACCACTTTGATGGTTTTCTCGTGTCGCGGCTCATATAATGTGTTAGGTGTATTTTCTCGCCTCTGATTTAACACCAGCTGGAAGAGGCGGTGCATGTACTATAAGACTAATAGCGTCAAAAATGAAAATATTCCAATTTTCTCACAGCGAAGGTCCAGAGGAGCCGCCTCACCTGAATCTGCAGTGTTTGTCGTCTAGCCTTTAATTTTCTAAGGCAAACCTTTTCTTTAATAAGTATACACGTAAACTTTTTCATCCTCTTTTATTTGAGTTTTTAGGCGTGTTTACACGGCGACACGTGTCATGCAACACTTGCCATTGTGTAAACAGCCCATAGACCTACTTGCAGAAAATTGTTGCATTTTACCTTGTGTCATGCAACTTTAGTCGCCGTATAAAACCTAATAGATATATAAACATAACAGCATGACTGATGGCTTATATAACTAATTATTTAACCTCAACAGTGAAGAACTAAACGACTTCAGGGAATTCGCACCGCATGCTTTTAGCACAGATTTTCCGCCGGAACCGACCATTAGTAAAATAGTACTCAGAGGCGGGAACTAATGAGCTGTCGTCTGCTCCATTACTGGATATAGAAATGCTTTAACACACTTTTTAACAATGTAGCGAAATGGTTAGGGAAAATTTCAGTGGACACTGCTGGACTATTACTTACGTGCTTGCTACAACAGTCGCAGCATTATAAACAAAATCATCTCTCTCTCTCTCTTGTTTTTGTTGTTGTTGCTGTTTTCAAAACGTTATTTCGTATTTCTTCCATATTTTCTATAAAACTGCCACAAAATAACAACAAATCTAATAAAGTCATTAAACCCTATGGTTTCCATGTGTCGTGTTCGTTGGCATGGCTATTTTCCCAACTCTCATGAGTAAAAAAAGGTGATTAAAATCTTCTTTTATTACTGAACAACTGTAAATGAAAGACTGTCTCTTGAGACGTCGCGCCAACACTTTCAAAAACAAACACAATATTTGAGACATGACATGACAAAGCCATCAAAGTGGCATGTGCGCCCAGCAAAGACTCAGATCAGCTTGGGCATTCGCAGTGAGGTAGCCTTGACCTTCAACTACCACTGGAGGGCAAGCGAAGACTCTGATCAGACCAGGCGGCTGCCCAGGCTGATCTGAGTCTTCGCTGAGCGCACGTATAATTTTGTTGGTTTAATCGTGTCGCAGCTGGAATTTTGAGTAATTTCATGGAAAAAACGACCTTACGGCTTGTGCAAACGGTAGTGACTTGGGCCAGCTTCTGCTTTTTCTCAGTCTGATGAGCAAAGTCTTCCTCGTAGGCTACTGACTGCTGTTTACTGCTTATCATAAAATGTTTACCGCATCGTTGGCTTTTGCAGGTTCATGGGGAATGTTGTCAGTAGACAGTAGAGCTTCGTTAAGTCTGCGGGTTAATCTTTGGCCCGCTGATCTAGCGGCTCTGGGTTCGTAGACGGGTTTCCAATGCACACAGCCTTTTATTAGCTCCCTTCCATCTCCTTGGTATGACTAAAATACTCGTCCGCAACTTTCTACGCCACCTGGAGTAATGTGTGAATTCTGTTGGATATTTGCGCCAGCATAGAAAATAAGGGTGCTGATCGAAAATGTAAAAATGACCGCACTGTTTTACTTCCTATTTCAATAAAAAATATATCAGTGAAATGCTGAATAATTGTAGTTTTCGGAATGAACACGGAAAATTTTCATTTTATGAAAAAAAGAGACATATGCGGGTAAAAACTTTGATAAACGCAGTAAAAATGTCATGATTTACTATATATTCTATACATTTTGAGGGTAGTCAACTTAAACTAAAAAATGACCGCGGTATTTCTTATGCAATCTTTTCAAAAATTATATCAGGCTGTTCGCAAATTAATGCGGTTTTCGAAATGAACACGGAAAAATGGATTTGAATATAAGGAAAAATAAAATAAGAAGAAAAAGATGACTTGCCCTTATCTCGTAGTGTATTTCACTACCAGCTCGATTCGCGAATATCGATTATCGATTTTTAAACAGTGGCGTGGAAAGTTATCCATGGTAAGGTCCTTATTCTCAAAGCTGTTTTCCATGTATTAAGTTGCCAAAAATGATCGATTTTTGTTAAATATGATATATAAAGTTGTTTGCAGATACTTCAATTTATTGCAGGAAAGACAAAAAAAAAAAAAAAAAAAAAAAAAAATAACTGGGATTCGAACCCACGACCTTACCAAATATTTTTCTGGGCCCGGTTGTTCAAAACTTATGACGTCGTTAGTTAACGTTTCGTTAAAATTTTAAACGTTAATATCTCAAATACGCTGGTATTTTTTGTTGAAAAAATGTAAGAAGCTTTTGCAATACGCTGGTATTTTTTGTTGAAGAAATGTAAAAGCTTCTTACATTTTTTCAACAAAAAATACCAGCGGTGCAAAAGCTTCTTACATTTTTTCAACAAAAAATACCAGCGTATTGCAAAAGCTTCTTACATTTTTTCAACAAAAAAATACCAGCGTATTTGGTTACAAAGATGCAAAACACTTAACGAGTTGACCCCTTAACGAGCTCGTTAGGCTAACGATGCTTTGAACAACTGGGCCCAGATATTTAGCGGGTTGATCGAGCGTAACATTAATTATCACTTTGTATATTAAAAGGTGTTATTGTCCGCATCCTGCAAAAACTACCGTCTGCATATACAAACACTGCCAACCTGCACACATACAAAATATACTGATTTAGCGTGAGATCTTCGCAAAGAAAATATCTAGGCATGCACAATTTTGAAAGGGAACTGTGCAGGTCTGATCAGACTGCAGTACCATGTACAGGCTGGTTCGGACAAGCGTAATTCGTGCGTTTATCCTATGTATGAGTATACATTTTTCATGGCGCGCCTGAAATGTTTAATTTTGATTTGTGCATGCGCTTTGGAATATACAAACCGTACATCACAGAACAGACTGTACATATGAGTCGGATCATAGTCTTTGCTAATAGCACATGATATATGTCTTTATTCGGTAATAAGACGCGTATTTCCCTCCAAGGAAGTAGACAAAATTCTAGTTCCATCTTTTAAGATGGATGTAGACTTTAGACTGTACAAGATTAACCGGTTTTATAGCAAAATTACTATTAAACGCATTGGAGGTTGTTGTGTGGGGGTTTTTTTAATGGGGGGGGGGGGGGGGGGGAGGAGGAGGGAAGCCCCGTCTTGTAGCCGAATTAATCTGGCAGTCAGGTTACCCAATCCAAGAGCTAATAACTCACATTACAGAACAACTTGCTGATAAATGTTGAAACTGAATCTTCTCTGTTTGTACATGATGAAACTTTTTATTCAGTTATAAGACGGGATTTCCTCCAAAGAAGAAGACAAAATTCTAGGTCCAACTTTTAAGATGGATCTTGAGCTTTCTTAGACCGTAAGAGAAATCCTGTCTTACAGCACAATTACTGTAGGTTTCAGATATTTGGGGTCATTCTGTTTGTGTGTTGGGGGAAATGAACCTCCGTCTTATGGCCGAATTAATATGGTAATCAGCTTGTCAAACCTTAGAGCTAACAACTCTGGTCTCAGAAGCCAAACGTTGTTTTTGCCGAACTTATATGTCGGACGAAATTAATGCATTTCAGCGGAAAACAAACGTTGCCAAGCAGACAATTTGGTAGAAAAACGCATTTTTTCTGAAGAAAACAGTAAGATTAATGACATTACATATGTCCTGTTCATCTTATCTTATAGTACTATTTATTTGAAAAATCCAGGGAGGACACCTTTTACGAACTTTGCGTTCATCCCTCCGCCCCCCCCCCCACCCCCAATTCTCCTCCCCTTACAAGAGCAGTCGGGTCATATAAAACAGTGAGCACTGGAATATTCCCCTTGTAGAACGCCTTTAGCGTCCGCAACTTTCTACGCCACCTGGAGTAATGTGTGAATTCTGTTGGATATTTGCGCCAGCATAGAAAATAAGGGTGCTGATCGAAAATGTAAAAATGACCGCACTGTTTTACTTCCTATTTCAATAAAAAATATATCAGTGAAATGCTGAATAATTGTAGTTTTCGGAATGAACACGGAAAATTTTCATTTTATGAAAAAAAGAGACATATGCGGGTAAAAACTTTGATAAACGCAGTAAAAATGTCATGATTTACTATATATTCTATACATTTTGAGGGTAGTCAACTTAAACTAAAAAATGACCGCGGTATTTCTTATGCAATCTTTTCAAAAATTATATCAGGCTGTTCGCAAATTAATGCGGTTTTCGAAATGAACACGGAAAAATGGATTTGAATATAAGGAAAAATAAAATAAGAAGAAAAAGATGACTTGCCCATATCTCGTAGTGTATTTCACTACCAGCTCGATTCGCGAATATCGATTATCGATTTTTAAACAGTGGCGTGGAAAGTTATCCATGGTTGAAAGGGTGCAAAATCTCAGGTCATAACTCTATCATGAGTAGACAGGAAAAGTCGTCCAAGAAGTTCCTACATTAGACCAGCTTCACTACCTAAGAGCACTAAGTCCACTTTGTAAGGAAAAAAGTGGACTTAGTATCCTTGGCTAGTGAGAATATACACAGACAATCTACTCCAATTAATCGAACGTCTCTGAATGGCTTGACAAAACTTTATACTGTAATCTCTCGCCTTTATTTCTTTCTCAGATTTATATAGCAAACAACATGAAATACAAAAATATAGAATAACAACAATTATGCATTGTGGCACCAGATGTACCAATATAAATAATACTATATGACACAAAATGCTCTACAAGTGTAGAAAATAGACAGAGCTACAATACTTTTTTTGTATTTTTAGCTTCGGACGGATTGAAAGACAAAGGGGCAGACCGTGGGCACATCAGTCTGTCGTCGATAAGGGATAATAGAATATTCCTTTAGAAACCGGTGAAAATAAATGACCTAACGGACTTTCGACCTTTACCTTACATTTACGGAGTATGGCTGATTCGGCTCATGTTGAAAATAATCAACTGTCATTGTGAAGTTCTTTGGCATGATCATCAATTTTCTGCTAGAGGGATCTTCATATTTCCCGCCTTTTTATCTCCCATCTGGGGCTACTTTAAGAGCATGATGTATCAAGAATGGCCTCTACTCAACATGAAAGGACAAATCTTCTAATCCAGCTAATTCTTTCCTTTGAGAGTTTGCCCTCTTTGCAAATGTCACTCTTTCTTTAAAGTTTTTCATTCACTCCACCCATGAAGTCCTAGCATTCCACAAACAGAACATAAGCAAAACAGTGCAAACTCAGATCAGACGCCGCAGAATGAACTGTTTGCATAAAAGGTACAGCATTTTTTATGTAAAAGAGATATATAAATTAAATAAATCGGAACCTCTCTTATACACAATGGATTCCGCCAATTTTTAAGGATTAAATAATCACTAGGCATAAATGGATCAAAACTCATTTAAAATTACGCCTTTTCTCCGGGTTCACAGCAGAATATGCAGCACGGGCAGCACCTGGGGCAGCAGCCGTCACTATCACAGATTGCACATGCAGCCTTAGCAACACAGATAAACAATCCCAGAATTACTAGCAGGATAATAACCATCACCAGACCAGGAATAAAGAACAAATACGCCGCCCAGGCCACCTTGTCGTACTGCCTGAACAGTATGCCAAATATTATGGCACCGAACACCGCCTCTGTAAATATAAAAGATGAGCAAGTGAGGGTGGACTAGTCTCAAACGATTTATTGCAAACCATCAAAAAGGCAAAAACATGTAGTTATTAACGTAATTGTCTTGAAATTATTCAGTTTGATTTTTCAATATAGCATTAAGGCCGAAAGATGCATATGGAATAGTAAACAGTGTAGCCCCTTATCGTACCTCAATCTGATCTGCGTTGGCATTATTTGTCGACATCTATTTGTCCCAATGTTAAGAGTTTGTAGTGCTAACAAGCATCATTCTTTGCCAGAGCGCCTGGCTGAGTGTTTTAGGCAATCGTGTGCACATTTGAGCCGCGACACGAGAAAACCAACAAAGTGGTTGTGCGCTCAGCGTAGACTCAGATTAGCCTTGGCATCCGACCATGCTGATCAGAGTCTTTGCTGTCCGCATGGAGGCAGCTTAGAGCATCAGCTACCCTTTAAGCGCTTAAGGAAGACTCTGATCAGACTGGGCAGATGCCCAAGCTGATCTGAGTTTGCGCTGGGCGCACAACCACTTTGTTGGTCTTCACGTGTCGCGGCACATTTATTGACATGTTGACGCTGGCACGGACACTTTGAAGATTATCTTATTATTTACTCTTGACCACTTTTGATGAAATTCATAGTTTCAATCGTATATTATCACTCTTGGTACTATACAAGTTAAAAAATACATATTTTCATGCTTAATGACAACAACAAAACTACAACATCATCAGACGTTGAGCAACTGTCGAACCTGTACTTAAGCGACGTGTTATTATGCACGGTAAACTATCACAGGTACCGCCTTCGGAGGTACCAGTGATAGTTTATTAGGCGTGAAATATGCCTTTCTTTCGAAAGATAATGATAAAACAACGACAGCATAGGAACGAAAATATCATTCACACACACACACACACATACACACACACACACACACACACATACACACGACTGATTGCCAAAATCACAAATGATATATCGCTTGTTTGAAAATCAAACACTGTAGCGACGTATACATTGATCCACCCTTGTCTGTTAAAAATTTCGCCAAAAGAAATCTGAAGTGATTTTTCTATACTGCAAACTAACTCTGACAGTGCGGGAATTTTTTTTTATATTTTACGAAAGTTATTGCAGCGTCCTTTGTCTAGAAGCCAGTGTTGACATATGTAGCATAAAGGTGTTTTAACCCTTAATGCACAAAAAGCAGACGACAAAATTTACGTCTGCAAAGTTTCAAAACATGTTTCGTCCAAGCGATATCATATTGAGAATTCGAACACTAGAGGGCTAACAGTGTAGATTCAGATGCGGTGTGTCTCATTATGAGCCACCTCATCTGGATCTATACTGTTTGCCAATTCAACTATTTTATTAAGGGTTAACATTGAGTTTGACAAATATATCCATCGTGGGTTTGTAGGTTACATAGTCTTAAACCTCGAGTCAACTTTAAGGCTTATTTGTTCATCCCGAATTAAGGACTGGCATGCAATTAAAAGTGGAATAATTGTCTGTAGACAGTTTTACGGAGAAAACTTACCTTGAATGAAAAACCAGATAACCAAGACAAAAGTGAAAATACTCATTGCTGGTAGGAAAGACAGCCGGACTTTTATGCAAAAAATCGCCATCAGTATAGCGTTGGAAATCAGAACTAATATCGCTAGGACAAACGGCCCCATAGCCTCAACTGCAAAAAAAGGTATACCATAAAAATGCAATAGTTTGGCAACTGATTATTTAGGCGGATAAAAAAAAAGAAACATTACACATGCATCGCGATTTCAAGATTTTTCAAACCGAGGTCTAAAAACACTTTAACGCATAACAAATAACATCAAAAACATTTTTGCGAAACTAAAATAGAATGTAGAATGACGACAACAGTTATTTGTAACAATACCCCGGGCCGGGGCTAGGGCGAAGGAAAGTCGGCGGAAGGAGCACATAGTTGTTTTTAACAATATTTTATAATTCAAACTATATGGTAACAAAACAGTACACGCTACAATATGGTACAGGATCTGACGGAAAGCGAATCGCTTATACGAGTCATTTTCTGGATAGGTCAGGACAATGGCCGGTGCTGTCATAACCTTAACGATTGGGCTGATGCATCTGCATTAGGATGGCTGATTTTACGTCCTTTCAACAGTATTGCAGTCATATCAGACGATGAAAAGTTGTGTGCAATGGAACCATGTTTATTTGCATTAGGAGGCAAAGGTGGCGCAATGACAATAGTACGGGGCTTTTAACGGGTTTGTTATGGAGGAAAGCATAGTCCCCGTTATTCCCAAGGGTTCGAGCCATCGGTACAAACTACTAGTGTTCGTGGAAAATATGAAAATTGGATATTTATTTACACTAATTTTCAGATACTAGAAATGCAATCCGTCATTTTGAAACTCAAACTACATTGCGTTTACATGCCCCTTTATAGACAAACGTGTTGGCTTCAAGTGTACAGTTTCCCACCATTTTTACAAAGAGAAATATTTCCATGACTTCCTGATTGCTTTCCTAGCGGACGCAACCCTTTTTAAAGGGACCCGCATTTAAGGGAAGAATTGCTTCCTTTGAAACAAAAGTTGATCCCATTAAAAGAGTGGCAGAAACGAAAATGGAGGAGTCTCTACTCCTGAAAAAGTACCTATTCACTTTATCTTGAGTAATTTGATCTAAAAAATCTACCAAGTTTACATTACCCTCTCTGTTTGAAACTAAGCATTGTCTGAAATTATATTGTGCATAGAATGCGTGGTTTCGTGGTTTCATATGTAGGGTTTTAACATACTGAAGATCACATTATAATTGTTATGAATCACGACACTGTAATATTTGCGTGGTTTATTTTGGGGTAGTCAATATAAACAGTCTATTAAGTAATTAGTGACAATACTGAATTTATAAACGGGCGAACAACGAACCCTCCCTCACAGAGCTGCGACACGACAAAACCGGCAACAAAGTGGTTGTGCGCCCAGCGCAGACTCAGATCAGCCTGGGCATCCGCCCAGTCTGATCAGAGTCTACGCTGTCCGCACGAAGGTAGCTTAGACCCTTAGCTACTCTTTAAGCGCTTAGCGAAGAGTCTGATCAGACTGAGCGGATGTCCAAGCTGATATGAGTCTGCACTGGGCGCACAACCACATTGTTGGTTTTCTCGTGTCGCGGCTCATATGAGGAATAGGGTCGGAGCATTAAATATTTGCCTTTCATTTTGCAGGAGTAAATACCTCTTTTTTTGCGTACCGCAAATACTCTGACAAAACTGCGCAAATACGCAGGCTGGTCTGAGACTTTGTTGTTTGAGTATGCACATATTGGACCCTTCATACTTGCCACGGCTTCAATGTAAAAACAGAACTATCATGTTTCAGTGAATGTCGTAATTAAGAACCATTATTAATCATTCTTTATGTTTAACTGTTATTGTTATTTTTCATAGGACAAAAAAAAGGTAACTGAAGTGTATTGTTACACACACAACCTTTTTTCGCCAAAAATGTATAGATAGATTATACATGAATATGTTTATTTGTTCTTACCCTCCTCTGATTCTGATATTGATAAAATTTTTCTCTAAAATTGCAAAGATCAGAAGCAGTATGTTTACCTTGTTACCTTGTTTCAGAGAAATAAGGTTCTTAAGTCAAACCGTTTTCTGAAATTCTCCCTATATACACGTATCAAGGGGTAACACAAAGAAAAGACGAAAACAAAAACGTTGAAATAATGCACTGAAAATCATTTGGAAGTGTGAAATTTCTATCCAACCATTAGTTCTCCGTCTTAAATGCCCTTTCCTACATAACAAGCGGTCCAATGCTATTAACAGACATGTTCTAACGGGCAAAAATTGATGTTTCAAAAATGTTGTAAACATGTCATGCAATTTCGTTTATAAGCTTACCGGGCCGTTAAATAAATCTGACGTCAGCATGAATACCGTGCATAAAATTACAAAAAGAAGAAATACCATTTGTTTTATGCAAATAGTGCAGACTCTGACCAGACGCCGCGTTTTGCGGAGTCTGATCTTAGTCTGCACGTTTTGCCACTGTCCCATTTATGGGGCTCTACGCGTAAATGCGTAACTGAAACTATACTGCTCGAAAAATAAAGGAGCACTTTATATGACTTCCATAAATCTCTATATAAAACTCTTCGTCATCAAAGTAAAAAGATAGGCAATGGTCAGGAGCTAATGCAATCTGGGGCCGTATTCATAAAGCAACTTAAGTCGTTGCTATGCTGTTGCTAAGGGTAAATTTCTATGTTGGAGATTCCCTACAACTATGAAATTTGGTCTGGAGGAAAAGTCTTACAGACCTCCAGAGCAAATTTTATAGTTGTAGGCAATCTCCTTCAATGAAACTTAGCCTTAGCAACAGCATAGCAACCACTTAAATCGTTTTATGAATACGGCCCCAGATCCCAAACCCCACCTCAAAACTAAACGGAAAAGAAGTATACACATACATTGAGAATTAAAACACAACAACAATATTTCACCCCGCATACATTGACAACAGTTCGCAAAAGAAAAAAAAAGAAAGAAAAAAAAAAACACGCATGGTAAACCGAATGATCAGCCCTTTCTCAGATACATGGTCATTCAGCTTCCACAATGTAAAGCATTTTATATTTAAATTACAAAAGAAACAGAAAGCAAGATGGGCAGCTTATACAGGTGACCATATTGCTGGAGGACCATAGATAACCAGACATAAGAACACGTAACAATATGGAGTACCAAGAGGGTCAAAATCACCGATACGGGTCCACCCGTATTTCTGAAATACGGGTCGACCCGTATTTTACGAGCCTACCCTTAAATTTACGAGACGACTCTATTTCAGTTACGGGTCGACCTGTAAGTTTGCGGGTCGACTCGTAAACTTACAGATCGACCCGTATCGGTGCTTTTTACCTTCTTGGTATATATAACAGATTAATAAGGCATTCACCCAGCAGGCACATGACGTCATAATGACGTCGAATTGACGTCGATGCAACGTAATAACGTCGTATCTACGTCAGTGCGACGTCATTTTGACGTCATGTGCCCGCTGGGTATAGACTCATCCTGAACCTATTGATAAGTTTTGATAGTGAGTCTTATGAAATTTATAAACATTTGAGCAGTGTATAATAGTAGTAATCGTTACCTCGAGTTCCAGTACTGGAACACGCATCATAGATGCCCCGCGGTGTACAGTTGTCGCCATTGCATACCCAGCAAGGGCTAGCCAAAGTGTAGATCTGCAAATAGGAATTCACGTATTACAATTGGGCCGCGACACGTGAAAAACCAACAATGTGGATGTGCGCCCAGCGCAGACTAAAATCAGCCTGGGCACCCACCCAGACTGATCAGAGTCTTCGCTAAGCGCTTGAAGGGTAGCTAAGGGTCTAAGCTACCTTCATGCGGGCAGTGAAGACTCTGATTAGACTGGGCGGATGCCCAGGCTGATCTGAATCTACGCTGGGCGCATAACCACTTTGTTGGTTTTGTCGTGCCGTGGCTCAAATTTAGTGGTATTCTTACAAAAATACTGCCTCAGAGAAAACTGTCTGTTAATCTTTTTTTTTTTTTTTTGGCATCATAAAAACTGGTGAAAACAGCTTTTAAGACCCATGTCAATATTTTCCTCACTGACCCTAGGGACAAACATAGAATTTATCAAAAGTGGGCGTGTTTTTTCTCTACGTGGTAACTGATAAGCATCAGTCCTATTGGTATACGCGGAAATAGGCTTGATAATCGGTTGATGAAATTTAAACAAACTATAGTTACTTAAAAGTGGAAAGTTCTATACATTTGATGTCTCAAAACGGTATTCTCTGCTTTTATTTTACCTCTGTTCGCGTTCACGAAAATGACAACCAGAACAAAATGTTCGAAAAACAAACAGGTTATTAATAAGATTGCGATATTCATAAAAGCTATAGCAATGATACTTACATGCAGTACAAAAGTTACGGTCACAAATACAGTGAACACATTTGCAAAGATGCAGTCACAAGGCATTGTGCAAAAGCTAATCCCTGCCTAGCTTGTCCCTAAACTGTCACATATCAGTTTGATTTTATTTTTTTATGATTGGTAATGACATACTTTTGCGACCTTTCATTATTGAAAAAATATCGAATTTCAAAACTCGCAATCGAACGATTGGCAGTAAACATAAGCCCTAGTCAGGTGAATGAATGAATGTTTAAGTTATTTATAGACGCTCAACCCTGGTAAGGGCATATAGCGTATAAACGTCAGCAATTTAAAACGTTTCTATAACACAAATTCAAAAACGATCAAATGTTTAAAGTATTATGTTACGTCCACATGATAAAAATGTTATGTACAATAAAAGACTAAATCTTGTTAAAAAGTCCAGCTTCCTTTAAAAAGTTAATAATTTGGATAGAAGAAACTTTGCTAAAAAGCTCGGTTATGGTTTTAATGTTGTAATATTTTGAACGAATATGGTTAAAGTCAATGCATGACACAAGAAGATGTTTGATTGTAATGACTTCATTGCATGGTATGCAAAATGGTGCAACCTCATTATTTAATAAAAACGAATGTGTAATTCTGGTATGCCCTATTCGGCATCTGGTAATGACAGTCTGTTCTTTTCTATTTGATAGTATATTGTCCTTGCTGTGAAAATCTGGTTTAATTTGTCGGAGTTTGTTATGAATTTGATTATCCCAATTAGTTTGACATTTTGATTTGATATATGTATTAATTTGAGATCTAAAATCTGAGTGCGGAATTCGGAAAGTACTTTCTGGTAAATTTAAAGCCGCCTTGGCCTCTTTATCGGCCAGGTCATTTCCACGAATATTGACGTGACTTGGAACCCAACAAAAGATTATTTCTTTTGATGGTAACTGAAAATATTTACGAAGTAATTGTTGTATTAAAGGATTGGGGTGATTGACGTTTTTAAGTGATGATAAAACAGAAAGTGAGTCTGAGAATATAATAAACTGATTGTTTTCTTGCACTGAAATTTGATTGAGGGCCAAATCTATGGCTTTAGCTTCAGCTGTTAATATAGAGCTGCCATTTGGTAATCGTATAGTATCTGTGAATAGGGGACTTACAACCGAACATGCAACTTTATCTTCTTGTTTTGAACCATCCGTATAGATTGTGGTATGGTTCGGAAAATTAGATTTTACTTGCAAGAATTCTGATTGAAGAAGGTCAGGGTTCGTCTGTGATTTTTTATTCTTGTGTAATGATAAAATAACGTTAGGAGGTTTTAATGTCCATGGCTCTTGGACAGGTAAAGAAAATTTCTGGATGTTTTTAATGTCAATATGAGAGTCTACTAGCAAAGGTTTAATACGTAAACCCAAGGGTTTAATAGATCTCGGTTTGTTGTTATAAAATATTTCATACCGAGGGTTAAAAACACAATCGTAAGCAGAATTTTTTGGGTTTGCAGCTAGTTTTGATATATATTGTAGTGATAATTTCTCTCTTCTGATATATAGAGACGGTTCATTCGACTCTGCGTAAAGACTTTCTACGGGAGATGTTCGAAATGCTCCAAGAGCAAGACGTAAACCCTGATGATGAATGGTGTCAAGACATTTAAGGTATGATTTTCGTGCCGAACCATATACGACTGAACCATAATCCAGTTAAGATCTCACAAGAGATCTATACAGGTTTAGAAGTACAGTACGATCTCCTCCCCAATTTGTATTGGAGAGCACTTTTAAAACATCTAAAGCTTTTAAAGCTTTTATGTGAGGAATAAAAGTGAGTTTCTTATCGAACAGAAGGCCTAAGAATTTGGCCTCATTTACAACTGGAATTGGCGATCCATAAATGTTAAGAACTGGGTCGGGGTGCAAACCCCTCAACTGACAGAAATGAACACATTGGGTTTTAGTTTTAGAAAATTTAAAACCGTTTTCTGTGGCCCAGGTTTCTACTTTATTCAGGCATCTTTGAAGTCTGAATTCTATGTTTTCCATATTTTTCGATTTGTAAAAGATGCCAAAGTCGTCAACATATAATGAAGAATCGGTATCGTTAACACATTTAACAATGTTATTGATTTTTATATTAAATAAAGTAGGTGATAAAATACTTCCCTGAGGAACACCCTGTTCTTGTTTAAAAGTGTCAGACAATGTAGATCCTATTCTAACATTAAAGGATCTGTCAGATAAGAAATTCGAAATAAAGTTTGGAAGTCGGCCTCGAAGGCCAATAGTATGTAAATCTTTCATGATGCCATATTTCCACGTCGTGTCGTACGCTTTCTCCAGATCAAAAAATTTGCGACGACATGTTCTTTTTTCACAAATGCATCACGAATAAAAGTTTCTAATCGAACTAAATGATCGATAGTACTGTGATTCTTACGAAAGCCCGCTTGATTTCTGGAAATCAAGTTATTTGACTCCAGGAACCAAACGAGCCTATCGTTAATCATTCTCTCCATTGTTTTACATATGCAACTTGTTAACGCTATCGGTCGGTAATTTGTTGCTTCCGTCTTATCCTTTCCCGGTTTGGGAATAGGAATGATGACTGCTTTATGCCAGTCTTCTGGAAATTTTCCAGTATGCCAAATATCGTTTAACATATTAAGTAAGGTCTCCAATGCATCAGGTGGTAAATGTTTAAGGATTTGATAATGAATATCGTCCGGCCCTGCGGCCGTATCTTTACATTTATCAAGAGACTCCTTTAATTCTGATATACTGAAGGGAAGATTATATTTTTCGTTATTTAACGACTGAAAATTTAAATTTTCTGGTTCTTTTTCAGTTTTCAGTTCCTGAAATCGTTGACTGTAATTTGAACTTGAAGAATTTTTCTGAAAGTTTTCGCCTAATGCATTGGAAATCTCTGCAGTGGAAAAACATTTGTTACCGTTGGAAGATTTAATATGAACACGTTCAGATTTCTTGTTTTTTCCACTAATTTTTTGTATCATTTCCCATATCTTTTTTACTGGCGTTTTTGGACTTAATTTATTGACATATTGTTGCCAAGATGAACGTTTGGCTTCTTTAATAGTTCTTCGTGCTTTAGCACGAGTTACTTTTGAGTGTACATGATTTTCACGAGACGGATTTTTATTAAATTTTCGTAAAGACGATTTGCGTTTGTTTATTGCAGTTTTACATTCATTAGTAAACCATGGATTACGCCTTTTTGAACTTGTCGAGGATTTCGGAATACTTTCTTCCGAAATTGCATGTAATGCTGATGTAAAAGCAGACATATCTTCTGCTGTTTTGAACTTTTCAGAGCTAAGCCGCTCCTGACATGATGTTACGAACATTTTCCAATTTGCTTTTTTCAAATTCCATCGAGAATGCTGTTCTTCATCAGATGAATCAATTTCTTTAATTATGATTGGGAAGTGATCACTTCCATGCAGGTCATCACAAACTGACCAGTCAAAATCTATATATATATTAGGATGACAGATAGACAAATCTATGGCAAAATAATTTCCCGTGGGAGGGTGAAGATATGTAGGCTGTTTTTCATTAAGTATACACAAATCATTTTCAGCAATTACATCTTCAATAATTTCTCCTCTGTCATTTGTATTCAAACAACCCCAGGTTTTACTGTGACCACTGAAGTCACCAACTAACATAAATGGCTGCGGCAATTGGTCTACTAGATTGACCAAGGAATTTTTAGAAAGTACATCATTTGGCGGAATATAGATAGAGCATATCGTTACTTTTTTGGATAAAGTAACATTGACGGCAACTGCTTGTAAGTTTGTATTCAGATTAAACTGACTATGTGGAATGTTAGATTTTACGAGAATCGAAGTTCCTCCTGATGCTCTTTGACCATCAGGACAAATATAGTTAAACATACTAAAATCTCTAAAACTAACATTATCTGACTGCTTTAAAAAGGTTTCTTGAAGACAAATGACACTTGGAGATAAAAGAGACATTAAAATTAGTAATTCATTATAATTTGCTTTAAGACCACGACAGTTCCACTGTATTATTGACTTTTTATCCATGTTCAAATAAATGGGAGAGAAAAAAACGTGTCAGGAGACCAATCAGGAGAACAGACTTCTCCTAAGCAGTATCCATGTCATCCGCCAAAGCGCCATATTTATTGACCGTTTTAACAGGATCCGGAGATCCTTTGCCGGGCTTATTGGAGGACGAACCTCCGATGGCAGGTTTATTGGAGGACGAGCCTCCGCCAGAATGTGATCGACGGCCGGAGCCGTGACCAGAAGGAGAACGATGTTTATCCTTCTCCTTCTGCGCTTTAGCCGCCGCTTTAAGCTGTTCCTTAGTCTGTCTAGCAGACTGCGAACCAGACGAACTAGACTGTGAACTAGACTGTGAATTAGACTGTGAACTAGACTGAGAATTAGACTGAGAACTAGACTGAGAACTAGTTGGACGAGCCGCCGAAGCGGCCCGAGGCTGTGAACCTGAGCCAGAGCGGGCTGTAGTTGCTCTCGGCTGAGATGTTGGTTTTACAGATGGTGTAATAAGTTTGGAAGATGGCAGAATGTCAAAATCTTTTTCGAAAAATTGGGTACCAGTAGTTTTTGTTTCGGGTCTTGCCAGTGAGTGTACAATTTTTGTGAAGTCCAAATCCGATGTTTGAGTTTGGCTTTCATATAATTTCCTAGCTTCCAAATAGGTAACATTTTTGTTGACCTTAATTTTCAAAATTTCTTTTTCTTTTTTCCAAATTTCACATACGCTGGATCGAGAGACGTGATCTTTGCCGCAGTTAACGCATTTGGCCGGATTTTTGCACGTGGAGGTATGGTGGTCATGACCTCCCGCGCCACAAGTCGCACAAACAGGTCCGGGATCAACGGGGCAATTGTTTTCGTGATGGCCAAACCTCTGACAGTTGAAACACCGCAGAGGGTTTGGCACATACACGTCAACCGGAACAACTCGGTAAAAGATTCTTAACGATTTTGGTACCGTGACGGTGTTGAACGTAAGTAGTAAAGTGTTCGTCTCAACAGTATCATGATCTTTTTTGATGGTAAAGCGTTTGTAGGCGGTCACGCCCTGTTCTCTTAGGTAATCAACGATTTCATTTTCTTTTTCCCCTTTCAGCATCCTGTCACGGATGATGCCTTTTGAAGAGTTAAGGCTTGTATGCTCCGTGACAGAGACTTTAAGGCCAAAAAAGGTAGAAATTTTCAAAATATTGTCCGTTTGAGCTTTTCGGCATGTTTCGACAAGCAGAGTCTTGTTTTTTAGTTTTTTTACAGATTTTGGAGTTCCTATTAAACTTTCAATTTGCTTTTCAATCACGAAAGGGGAAAGGGTCGTGACCGCCTTCTCTTCAAATGACTGAATGACTAGAAATTTAGCGAAACTAACATTACCTTGAAATGTGAAATATGAGGGCCGGTCCGCGTCGTCATCAGAGTCCATTAGAAATCTTCTCTTATTTGAGGATCCCATGATTGGTGTTTATTATTCATTGGCTATGCGCTTCACCCTCCGCGGAGTCCTACAAGGGGACGTTTTAGGGGAACGGATCTCCTATTCCCAACGCCAAAGCTACATAACCATTATACTCAACGATCAAATCCCTCGGTTTAAACCCCCAATGCTGAAGGCCGAAAAATATGCCCGTCAATTAACCCATCAGCCGCTGCCCATCGAAAATACCCATATAGAAAGAAACGAAGGGAATATTTTAAGCCCGGTATGTACCATTATAGATACGTATAAAGAAAGAAGGAAGTGAAGGATCAAGAAGCGCATTTCTAGAGCTTAGCACGACTGAGCCGATTGAAACGGGTCGGGCCTAACCCGAAACGCTCGTCTATCTGAAGCCACGGCCAAAGTAGTGTGTTGGAAAGCTGGAGATCCCTGGGCTTCCCTCAACTACCAGGATCCCTTTTTCCAGCATACGAGACGCCACCCATGGCAAACAGGTGGCTCCTGTTTTGACAGGGAATTTCACCCCGTCCACTACAGAAGTAAAGTGGCCTGTAAATTTTATTCCCCACAGACAAAGGGAAAAAGAGAACCGTTTGCTGAAAAGACGTCTTTGGCGTTGTCGGAATAGAAGATCCATATCCGGAGTATATGCAATGAGACTAAGAAGTTGTCAAAGTTACTATATAGGTAAGAAGAGGTAGCAACATATAAGATTTGTTAAATGATTTGAAACTTTAAGGCATATGCAAACAAAACGTAGCAGACAATTGCTACAGAAGACAAATTGTTTATTATTTTTCTGTTGAGACAAATTTCTTTCTTATTTTAAAGTGCAACGTGCTCGAGTTTGGAAAAGTGATACAAACACAAGACAAATGTTATACACAGATGAGGTAATAATCTTCGTCCCGTGTGCGACCCACGGGCACAGAATGATACACAAACAAATGAAGCATGTTAGTATCATGAAATAGTAAAGATCGAAAGGATAGAATTCGCGTTTGTGCCTACTTAAATATATCTAAAATTTCTAAATGGGATTTATTTAAATTCGCACGTTGGATCTGTTTGTACGGAAGATTTGATCATTTAAATTTGATCAATTAAACTGTATGAACTATATAACGGACGGTTGCTTGTATAGTGGGGTTTCACCACCTGCCACAAGCGAAAGCATCCAACTATTTATACCCCCCGGTTAGCACGGGGCGTCAGGTGAATGACCCGCGGTTGGAAAAATATATTGGGACTCATATTAATGCAAATCCATTAATGAGCCGCGGCATGAAAAAGAAACGCAACCGGGACTCTTAGATACTTCAGGTCAATGTCATTGCCTGATTGTAGGCCATCAGACTTTGACGTAAAAAGTTGATGGGCAAACAAACAGACAGGCAGTATGCCGATGATATAAATCAAATAAGTCTAGTATCTAATTATTTGTGTATCATAAGTGGGGGTGGCTGATTGGCGCGAGGCTGCTGCGTATATCTTCCAGTGCCGGGGAGTCCTACTGATCTGGATAAAAGTAGGGCAAGTGCCTACTGTGCCTGCAGTAGGTGCGGGTGGGGGTTGTTTGGACATTTTTCTCTCGTCTATCATTCTTCTCTTCTTTTTCCCTCTCTGGGAGATGGCCCGATATACACTGAAATACTGTCTCAAAGGGCCGTTAAACCCAAAACCACCAACCAACCAGCATCATTTAAGTAGTCTCAGCAACGCTTTTCGAGTGGTTTGAATGCAGCTGGAAGTATTCAAGGAACTGGATAGATTGCTAGCTGAAGCTTTGAAACGGATACGAGATGGTTTATATATAATTATATATTATGTTAGGCAGATATGAACTAGAAAAAAAGTGTCTTTGGTACACGGATGGCTGTCCTAAAGGTACATACAACAGCAAGTTGTCATACAACAAAATACTGAACTCAATAGCTGAAATAGCAAAAGTTGTCTGTCTTGTATGCAACACATTGTCATGATAAGATAATCTCATCCTTGACTTTTCATTTTAACGAGTTGTCTGTCTTGTTCACGGCTTACAATCTCAATAAGATAACTTCTCTTTGATGCCCATCTCCAATGATTCAGGCCCCGAGGTTATAAAACTTTTTTCGTGCTCAACTCAGCTGAGCATGAAATTTTCTCTGCTGATAAATATGAAAATGCCAACTATTGTTGGCATTTTCATATTCATAAGCAGAGAAAATTTCAAACTCAGCCAAACTGAGCAAGAAAACAACAGTACTTATCAGTAATTTGCTATTTATTAGCAGGTAAAATTTCATGCTCAACTCAGCTGAGCATGAAAAAAGTTTTATAACCTCGGGCCCAGGAGTCAAAGCAAGGACACGTATTGTGGAAAGGTCAGATGACACAAAAACTAAACAAGAATTCCGCGGAATGACGTGTCTCGGCTGTCAGCGCTTTGTGAAACTGACCTAAACGCAAAAACTCGATGAAAGTTTACGCCGCCGACACCGACGTCGACGACACCGGAAAAGGAATACCTAAGTCTCACTTCTGCTTCGCAGGCGAGACAAAAACTGGGAGTTGTCTTCATTTTTGTGACACACTCTCTTAATATGATGAGCTCGTCTGTCTCTCACGAACACAACGTACATATGGCGTGGACAAAACTAAAACAGGAAAGGTTGTCTTAACAATAACATATTATTTTAATAGGATAACCCCATACATGAAGTTTCACGGCTGAATTTCTCATGTCTCGGAAATGGATTTTCAAGGACAGATAACGCGAAATATAAAACAGCGACCAATATCTTTATTTGCCAAATATTGTCTTGATTATATTTCATATAGTTTACGGGTTATGGCTCGAATACGGAATTCCGGCAAGGACAAAATACAAAAAAAAATAAAAAGCGAAAGTTGTCTTTCTTGTTCGCAGCACATCGTCTTGTTATGATCAACCCATCCCAGAAGTTTCATCGCTAAACTCCGAACCATTCAAGAATCATGGTCCGTACACATATTTTTGCAAGATAACTCATAAATGATAACACAAAGCGAGAGTGGCATTCCTTGCTCGTATATATCTGTGCAATTTTATGCATTAATTCCATACGATTTAAGAGTTATGGCCCGGACATGACCCACAAACGGACGGACCTACTTACGGATGGCTATGGATAACCATTGAAGTCCTTTTGCCATTTTTACACAGGCATATCAAGAAGTCAAAAGCATTTAGGGACAATGTCTGGGTATTTTTGGGAGGCGTGAGGTGGGGGAGATATATCAATTTCTGCTATTTCAGAAGATGTTGAATTAACGCTAATACAACGCTGTTTCAACCGCTTCTAGTGCTACTTAGGCAGCTTTTTGTTGGACTGTTCGGATCTTTTTTCTTTTTTTTTATCTTGAGGATAATGTTACATTATACGCATTCAATGGCCGGATCAGTGAATGAGTAGATTATTATTGAATAAATGAGGGCGTCGTGAAGTGTACCTTAAGACATGTTCTCAGAGCAGCACAGTCCCTATGAGGTCATAGACTCTGGCTAGTCTATTACGGCATAGTTAAAAACAAGGAATGAAATTGGTTCGAATAGAATGGAATAGAAAGGACGAGGTATAATCTATATGAGCCGCGACACGAGAAAACCAACAATGTGGTCGTGCGTCCAGCGCAGACTCAGATCAGCCTGGGCATCCGCCCAGTCTGATCAGAGTCTTTGCTGTCCGCATGAAGGTAGCTTAGTCCTTCAGCTACCCTTTAAGCGCTTAGTAAAGAGTCTGATCAGACTGGGTGAATGCCAAGGCTGATCAGAGTCTGTGCTGGGCGCACGACCACATTGTTGGTTTTCACGTGTCGCGGCTCATATTTTAATGGCTAGGGCCCGGGGAGTTACTCTTACAGGGAAGAATTTTCTCTTCCTGCGAGGGAGCAAATTCTGTACTTAAAAGTACCACCAACAATAAGTGGAACTAGGTAGAGGAGTGTGTACCTGCCGGTCGGGCTCATCCGACTACACTCCTGTTTGAATGTTATAAACTATTCCGCCTGTAACGGACGCCCGTGTGCCTTTGTCGTAGGTACTTTTTATTCAAATCTTGACTGACTCGATTGATTGAACGCGATACTTTTAGCAGCAAATTACGAAGTCAACAGGTCAAGGTCTTGAATAGGTATAAAGCTGTTCAGTATGTGTCAGGGTGAAAACATAAGCCTGGCAAGATGACTGAAGATCTCACTATTAATCCCCTGGGCTTAAGAAAAACAAAACTACAAAATCATCTGACCATGAAGAATAAGTCAAGGTCACAAACTCACACCGCAGTACTGATGCCTCTTTGAAGGAGGTAGCATATGCAAAGTTGTTGACTGCAGGCATTTCTGTGCGTCAGAAATAGCCTTAACTGCTATCGACAACAAGAGCTGTCGCCTGACAGCATAGCTCGCCTGAATTGGTGCTTGCTCATCACACAGCCGCTATGGTGGTGTGGACTGCTATGCATAAAACTTCATGCAAGCATGTCCATAATGAAAACACATTTATAAACAAAAGCTATCTCAGAAATATGTCTTAAAATAAAAAAAATGAAATGAAATTTCAAAGTCTATGAGCTTGAGGTAAAAAAAACAGACGGGTAGGGGGGGAGGGGGGGGGGGGGGAATTGGGAATGCTATGCATAAAACTTCATGCAAGCATGTCCATAATGAAAACACATTTATGAACAAAAGCTATCTCAGAAATACATGTAAGTCTTAAAATAAAATTAAAATAAAAAAAAACGAAATGAAATTTCAAAGTCCATGAGCTTGAGGTAAAAAAAACGACGGGTAGGGGGAGGGGAGGGGGGGGGGGGGGGGGTAGGATGTATCAAAACCCTGAACCATTATCTAACATCAGTCCAAGTATTAGTATCAACTGAGTCCATCATCGTGGCACTGTGAAATTATGTCTTCATAAATATAAAACTTTAACCAAAATCTTAAAATCTTTAAGACAAAATTCTAAGTCGATGACCTTGACTTCAAGGTCATCCAGTGGGGTAAGTATAAGGTGTTTGTGAAAACTCAAAAAAGAGTCTAACATCAGTTCAAGTATAAACTAAATCTCTGCAAAGCATTATGAATCAGTTTGCAATTACAAAACTTTAAAAAAGACAAAAATTTCCTAAGTCCCTGACCTTGACTCAAGATCACTGAGCGGGGTTGGGGGAGTACTCTGTAGATCTAACTACAGTGCAAATATAAAAAGAATTCATCTATGGGTTCAGGAGATATGTTTCTTTAAAAAACTTTAACCAAAACATCCAATCAATAAAAAGACAATATTCTAAGTCCATGACCTTGACATCAAGGTCACAGAGGGGGGTGGGGGTAGTACCTTTGAAAACTTTAGACCAATATCTAACTTTAGTGTAAGTATCAAAGGAATCCATCCATGGGTTAAGGAGATATTGGGCTTTATAAAACTTTAACCAAAACATCCAGTCCAAAAAAACTACAAATTTTCTAAGTCCATGACCTTGACATCAAGGTCACGGAGTGGGGTGGGGGTGGTACCCTGTTAAACCTTAGACCAATATCTAACTACAGTGCAAGTATCAAAAGAATCCATCCATGGGTTAAGGAGATATAGGTCTTTAAAAAACTTTAACCAAAACATCCAATCCGAACGCCGACGCGGACGCGGACGCTGACGCGGACGCCGACGCCGTGGTAACAACAATAGCTCTTCCTGAACTTTCGTTCAGGCGAGCTAAAAACTAACAAAGTCATTGGATCGGGGCACGTAGGTTACGCCGTGGTGCTGAAGTCCATTGTAGGAGAGAATCGCATGCAAAGTTTCCAGATCGTATGCTCAAAAATTGATTTAACTGACAGAACTGACGTACATATTGAAGGGCGGACGAATTGACGGAAAATCGGCAACTATGTAGCCCTTGCTTGCTTTGGCAGGCAACTAAAAGTGTATAGCACAAGAGATTACCCCTGATGCCCTGGTGCATCCAATAAATGACAAACAATATCTTTGTCTTTGAAGCTCTATAATGAAGCCAAACGTAACATTAACAGAAAATACCTATTGATAAGCACCTTTGGTAGAAGTTAATATTAATTGATTAATTAGTATTGATATCACAAGAACAGCACAGTAGTTGGGCATCGATATGTTGCATTTTTGTACAGTTTTCCCACTGGGCGCATAACGTTGAATCAGCTCTGAATCGACACTGATTCAACGTCACTTCATGACGTTAAATCAGTGTTGATTCAATGCTGTTTCATCGCTGATTCAAGCTGATTTAGTGCTCTGTGTCTGCTGGGATGTAAGCCTGCCCAGACGCCCGTTGGTCTTAAGTTAATAAAACGATCATTCCTAATGCCCTAGCTCGTGTCCCATACTGCCCAGTCGCATATCCCTGTGCAACATTGACATATGTAGCAGGGTTCTTTGATAGTGAGGAAAGCCAGAAAATTTCTAAGCCAAAAGAGCTGAAAAGTGCTCTTTGAGACAACCAAAATCCTATTAATAAAACTAGCTAAACATTTATATATGAGTCACGACATGAGTAAACAAACAGAGTGGCTGTGCGCCCAGCGCAGATTCAGATCATCCTGGGCATCCGCCCAGTCTGATCAGCGTCTTCGCCTTCCGCATGGAGGTAGCTTAGACTTGGCGCACAACCACTTTATTGGTTTTCTCGTGTCGCGGCTCATATATATATCCAAACAGGCACAAAACGACGTCGAACTGACATCGATGAGACGTCATGACGTCAATAACGTCAATATGCCATATAGCTGCTGGTATATTAAAAGAAAAGCGTGTCTAATGTATATATGCGAACTAAAAAGATTTAATCCTGCCTTCGCAGCAATGCAGTATAATCAGTCAGCGGCTTTTGTTGTTCACAAACAGCATGTATGGAACCTGAGGAATCTACAGACGCCAAATGAAGGTCCCACAGTTTGGCTAGACTGTGTTCCTACACAGACTGGTTTAAATCTTTGCTGTTCGAAGGTACATTCACCAGCCTATTTGCGTGACATGAGTCAAATACAAACAAATGTAGTGTTTGGTTAGGCGAGTTTAAGCCGGGTGGCACATTATATGGGTTTCTATCAAAGGCAATATAAATACATGGAATATTAATCAAACTACAAAATTTAGTTCAAACAAAACATTTTAGTGTAAAATACCCATATGTTTTTGAGCTTTTTATGACACTTTTCAAAATAAACACATTATGTAGGTATAGTGGAAGTAACAAAAACATGTACATGTACATGTATATAGAAATAACAGAAATGATCACAGACAAAAAGGGTCCATACAATTTAAGTATGTGAAGAATAATAAATGACTTGTTCTCTGACCACTAAACACAGATCCAACAGGGTATAAACCAGTCCGCCAAGTTTCGCTTCCTGCAGAGACTGTCCGTCATATTTGGCTTCCGCCGAGACTGTCCGCGAACTCCTGGCCCTTTAGGGACTACTGTCCTCGAAAAATGGCTTCCTGCCGAGACTGTCCGCGTGACTCTGCTTCCTGCCGAGAGCCTCGGCAGGAAGCAGAATCACGCGGACTGTCTCTGCAGGATGCCATTTATCATGTACAGAAGTCTCGGCAGAAAGCAAGAGACCGCGGACAGTATCGGCGGAAGCCAAATATGATGTACAGTCTCTGCAGGAAGCGAAAATTAGCGGAATCGATTATACCCTGTGGATCACGTCAACACCAGTCAGGGTACTTTTAAAGCCATTCAAGTCAGAGTAATCATTATGGCTCATGACAGGCCCGCCAATGATTTTCGAATGCCAGTTAATGTTCATCTGGCTCGTCCCATGACAGTCCGACCACTGATACTCGAACTGTCATTTATCAGAAATATTACTATCTTCGAAGCAGACTGGCATTTATCTTGTCGGAAATACTGCTAAAAAATGAAGTCTCATTTGAGCCAAGTCAGTGGCAATCTCATGGTGAATGGATGCATATTCAGCGAAAGCTGTTTGATTATCTGATGTAGTGGAACATATTCAATGGCGACATATTTAGTTTTGACTTCGAAGATAGTTGTTTGGGGAAACACTTCCATAGACACAGGGCTTCATCTGCTCCGGCAGAAGCTGCAAATAAAGAAAAACAGATCTTCGCAAACTTAGAGCTTGTAATGGAATCTCGGGCTAAGTCTATGTTGTTTGCACATGCATCACTATTCGACTATCTTAACCCATTAATGTCTAGCGTCCCATAAAAGTACGTAAGCGAACAGGTAGACCCAGATCAGACCCAGCACAAAGCCGCGTCTGATCAGAATTTGCATAAGGCAAGTGGGCGTTTCTCCTTAACACCCCTTAAGTGAAAAATGGACTCGTCCATTTGATAAGGAAAGAATATTCCACAGGGCATAAATGGGTAAATGTTTACGGACTTTACCCCTTGCATTTTAAGGTGAATGGGTATACTTTCATGTATCCCATCCATTTTTACAAAGGGAGGCAACATCTGTATTTTCCTGTTTGTTTCCCTTGACGACGTTGCCCTTTCAGAATAGGGTCAACTACTTTAAAGGTAAGAATTTGCTCCTATAGGAGCAAATTTTTCCTTAAAGAGTTGACCCCACTAGGAAGAGAGGCAAAGAAGGCAATTTTAGAGTTTCTTACTCTAAAAATGTACCCTTTCACCATAACCGCTTACCTATTGTTGTCTTGTCGGGACTCAAAGCCAGATGCAATGGTCTCGCCATGTGCTGACGCAGACGAGCGACTGGTTCAAACTCGTACATTCTGCGCATGCCCCAAAGGAAGATGTCATTGTTTTCCGGTGTCGTTGATCCATGGGAAGAGACCAGCTCGCCATAGTCACCAGGCCAGAGTAAAGAGCATACCTGTTAAACAGCAGCCAATAAAATTTAGGGTGACGTGACGTTGCAAATCAAAAACAATGAAGCAACAAATGGATGACGGATATACGGGCAGTTAGACATGAATACTATTCTAAATATATATATATATATCTAAAGGTAAAATGATTTAACAGCTTCAGTATGATAGCGTAACTTGCTTAATAAATATCCTTTGAAAATCTTTAACCCAAACATTCAATGAGCCATAGCTTTGATAAGCACATGCTTTTAGATGGGCAGTATATAAAAGGAACAGTTTTACCTGAGATTTTGTGTTCACTTCAGCCCGCTTTTCCCCTGTGTGAATGTGCCATATTCGGATATGACCGTCAGAGGACCCGCCTCCCGTTGCTAGGATACTTGTTCGCCACGGACACCAAGCCAAAGCCTAAAAGTATAAAGAATCATTCTTCAGTGAAAATGAGCTGTTTTCCAAAAAGATTTAATTATACATTGAAAATACTAATACTCAAGCTTTATGGGAAAACACTGTTTTATATGCATATATGCAAGAATGAGAATCTCTTTATTGCCAGATTGTGTTGCGTCTGAATGACAGCGTGTCAATTAAAATTTTGACAACATTCTTGCCCTAAGTTCGAATATTTGTGGTTCCTTTAAAGTGCCGTTGCATTTGTTTGATAAAAGCACACTAAAATATCTGTGGCCACTGTCATCGATATACATTGCAACAAAATGGTCACATCTTGTCAAAACACTAACACCTACTAGGGTAAAGTCGGGTAACTTCGGACAACAGGTAAATTCGGACAGTGGCATTGTTAGTTGTTTGGAATTAAAACAAAATTAACTGGACCAAAGGTGAAAATACTGATGAGACGGCTCATTAAGAGCCGTCTCATCTGGATTTTTACTGTTTGCAATGGTATGTCCGAATTTACCCGCTGTCCGAAGTTACCCGACTCTTCCCTATAGTAAATGCCTAGCCGGACTATAAAAGGCAGAATTAGGTAGCTTTTCTCAGTAATGGACGCCCCGTGCCAGGGGGGTGCAGCCATGGAATCGTTCTGCTGAGACTCATGCAGACTTTCGTTTCGAGAATTGAAACAACAACAACTTATCTAAGTAGATGGACAGACTCGGTGCAAGAAGTTGCAGCCATGGTTTCGTTCCGCTGAACCTCGACAAGACCATCTTTACGACAATCGAGTATTTCTCTGGACACCAAAACCAGTAAGTATCTCCAGCAGGTCATATCAGAAGTCCAATAACATACCTGACTTTTGGTTGTTAGGCCTACTTGTGTGAAGGAATTACCTTGAAAATGATTGCCAGTCATATCAGCTTAGTGACCAATAGCCTTGGACCTTGTATTTAATTGTTATCAGTAAAACAGTATTTACATAATAGCTCCGCCCATTTATGGTCTTAAAACATTTTAACACAGAGCGCCTATACTCTGAGTAGAAGCAATGGAAAGTTTCGGTGTTTATTCTGCAACAATTCACTGTTTCAGAGCGCGTGAGTCTAAGTGCTGACGTCACTGGCAGCTACTGGCGTAATTTTGTGACGTTTTGAGATGTTAGACGGCGTAACGTCTTTTTTATTTCTAAAGTCACCATAAAATCGTACATTTATCTTAGATACAGTGAAGAATATTAGAGGGAGCATGAATGCGCTGGCAGGCGGTTGGGAGAATTTGAAAGAAAAGAATATTTTTTCAGTGTTTTTTTGAGTGTTAGGATCGAATTAGTTCAGCTCTAGCATTGAAATGTTGAGTAATAATTCACTGTTTGTCGGTCAGTTGTAAGTAGATATATCACTCGCGCTCCGCGCTCATGATATGATCTGCTTTACAGCTGACCTCAAAACAGTGAATTAGGGGACTATTAATCAACAATTCAATGCTAGAGCTGATCTATTTTTAAAGCTTCATCCTTTGCCAAGTGGTATAGGTTTTATGCCTTTATAAGTAAATATTCCTTTAAAAGTTGAGACATCAAAGCCGCTCGAAAAATATTGTTGTCCTATATACGCAACAGCTCAGTGAGATTGATGTTTTATCAAAAGAAATACCCAGTCTCACGTAGGTATTTGCATACAGGGTCATAAAACGGCGGGGGGCGCAGAATGTGCTCTATATAGTCGAGAATTAAATTGAGCCCAGTATGATCAGAGTCTTGCTGTCCGCATGGCGGTAGCTTAGACCCTTAGCTACCCTTTAAGCGCCCAGCGAAGACTCTGATCAGATTGGGCGTATTTCCAGGCTGATCTGAGTTTTCGCTGGGCGCACACGCCACTTTGTTGGATCTGTCGTGTCGCGGCTCAAATGTTTTTCAATCCTCTACAAACTAAAAACAATTGGCCGCGACACGAGAAAAATAACAATGTGGCTGTGCGCCCAGCGCAGACTCAGATCAGCCTTGACATCCGACAAGTTTGATCAGACTCTTTGCTAAGCGCTTAAAGGGTAGGTAAGGGTCTAAGCTACCCCCGTGCGGACAGTGAAGACTCTGGTCAGACTGGGCGGATGTCCAGGCTGATCTGAGTCTTCGCTGTGCGCACATACCACGTTGTTGGTTTTCTCGTGTCGCGGCTCAAATAGCTTACCGAGTGTTAATTTACTCGGGTACTGCAGATTAACCTATACTTTATTTTAAAGTACACATCATGGCTATTTTGATAACTACAATGTACCTTTCTGACTAATTTCAAATTCTGAAAACGTTTGTTCTTTTTCCCCCCGTTCTGTTCCAAATCAGCCAAATACGTTTTAACTTTTGAAAATGGGCCTTTGGGCAGTGAAAAAAGTAAAAGAAGTGTTCAGTCTTCGTGGTTCGCAAAAATAGAATAAAAGAACTGTTGCGGAGATATACATGTATTATCAGACCTAACCTTAGCATAAAGTTGGTGGTTGCTATTGTCTGATGAGACTTGCTGGCGGATCAAAGTAGTTTCATATATATTTTTTTTCTTTAAATGATGAAGCAGTCTGTTTAAACTGACAAAAATCAGTTCTATTTTCTCTTTATTCTTTACGAAATTAATTGAAATTTTATGTTATTAAAAATGAACATTAGATCCAATGTAAATGCACCTACAAACTGTCTGAATGTAAAAAATTTTCGGAAGAGCCCCCTGCAAGAGAGGGGGATTTTCCACTCTTGTGCCCCTGCCTCTGTCTCCCTCTCTCTCTCTCTCTCTCTCGTGCCTTACGCCGCATTACATGAATTCAAATTACCATAGAATAAACTATGGCACTCTACAATCTGATTGGACGTCGGTGTCGTCATGACGTCACTGACGCGGTTCCGCTGTTAGCAGAAAAACTGTGTATAAATGTTTTACTTCTTCAATTTTAGTGCTTATATGGGACTTTTCGTTAAGGTTTTGACTGAACGGATGTAAATATAAACAATGAACTTAATTTTTCTGATGTCTATCGAAGTGTAAACTACATTGGGTCACTAGCAAAGTTTACATCCCTTTGAACGCGACTGAATGTTGTTTACGCTTAGATAAATCTTAGAAAAATGAAATTCAATCCTCAATCACAACTGAGTACCTCAAAATCACCACAGCGGGCATAATTAAGCCCGACACGAGAAAACCAACAAAGTGGTTGTGCGTCCAGCGCAGACTCAGACCAGCCTGGGCATCCGCCCAGTCTGATCAGAGTCTTCGCTGTCCGCATGGAGGTAGCTTAGACCCAAGCTATTCTTTAAGCGCTTAGTGAAAAGTTTGACCAGGCTAGGCTGTTGCCCAGGCTGGTCCAAGTATGCGCTTGGCGCACAACCACTTTGTTGGTTTTGTCGTGTCGCGGCTCAAATTATAAAGTTGAAAGAAGTTGTTTCAATGTGGTGTGCTGACTTGAAATCTCATTATTATGCTAACACCCGGAAATGATGTTGCGAACCCAACATGCTCCTAGCAACCGAATGCAACCATGACAACCATACGTACCTTGGCGCAAGCGGTGTGAGCCTTGAGAGTGAACAGTTGTGACATCCTCAGGTCCCAGACACTAACTCTACCGTTGTCTTCACCAGCGGCTAAGTATGGCGAGCCAGGACAGAGTTTGAGCCCACACACCTCCTTGCCATGCGTTTTGAGCTGTCTGACCCCAGTTTTGCTCGGACTACGCATGTCCATGATATTGACAGCACCTTTTCTGTTTCCGCTGAAAAGTAGAAGATCAGCATCCATTGTTCAAGTACCTCAGCAGGCATATGCCGTTGAAAAGACGTCGTACTGACGTCGATGCGACGTAATGACGTCGCATCGACGTCAGTACGACGTCATGTGCCCGTTGGGACTGCTTACTTATTGGCAAATATGCTTTCTGGTCATATTATTGACTGGAAATTAACTACATGCATAACAAAGTAAATGATATAGAAAATCGCATAAACATGTGAGAAGAATATCTTCTCAAGCTAAGAGTACTAAGTCCACTTTGATCTTTACGTAAGAAACAAAGTCGACTTAGTATCTTTGGCTAGCGAAGATAGTGAAAACAGGATGACACTGGGATAAAGTGTTCTGCCAATTTTTCACCAGATACAATGTATTTTTTTCGGTTACAAGACAGTTTATCATTCGATTGATTGATATATTTATTGCTTAAAGCCCACGGTAAACAGCTATGGTCATGTCGGGACGGTCAGTTAACCTAACCACACTATTCTTGGGCAGGCCTAGACCTCCTAAGCGGTTAACCAATACTAAGTGCACATATTTTCGCCAGTAACTGAGTCTGCCCTTCTTGAATCAGCGGAAGGAGAAACGAAAGTATGTGGCCAGACCGGGTATCGAACCTCTGGCTTATGAGTCAGGTGCCTACCGATTGCGCTACGCGGCCCGGCTCTCTGGAATTATTTTGGAAGAGGAAAACCAAACATTTATAGTGTCTTCTAGCCGAAATAAATATGGTAACTGAAACGACAGAAATTATTGTTCAATCGCTGACACTGCTGTTTGTTACATGTACTAATTGTAGCTGGATGCTTTTGGAATAAGCGTAACAGTTTCTGATAAAATGTGCATATTTTCAAAATATTAATATTTTTCTATGATTACAATGCGGAAAATATAATTGAGCCGCGACACGACAAAACCAACAAAGTGGTTGTGCGCACAGCGCAGACTCAGGTCAGCCTGGGCATCTGCCCAGTCTGATCAGAATTTTCACTGTCCGCATGGTGGTAGCTTAGACCCTTAGCTACACTTTAAGCGCTTAGCAAGACCCTGAGCAGTCTGGATGAATGTCCAGGCTGATCTGAGTCTGCGCTGTGCGCACAACCACTTTGTTGATTTTCTCGTGTCGTGGCTCATATTACCTGGCTAAACCATATTCTGTCCACTGAAGAGCGCCGACAGAGCAAGCCTGAGAGTGAATCTGATTACATAGCGTATCAAGATGAGTCCGTTTTTCTATGTCAAATACCTAAAACACCAGAGAACGCGGAATAAATTATCTATTTCAGAAAATTTCACGGATGGAGTATGCAAAAATGAATTGCCTTTGTACTATCTGCTGTCAGCTACGGCCAGATAATACTGACAGCCAGTTATTTATCTAAGATCTTACAGAAGTATCTCCATAGCTGTCGGTCAGGTTCAGATATTACTGACAGCCAGTAAATTAAATAAAATCTTGAGGATATATCTCCATAGCTGTCAGTCATGTCCAGATACTCCTGGCAGCCAGTTATCAAACGGAAGTCTTACAGATGTATTTTCATAACTGTCGGTCATGTTCAGATACTACAGACAACAAGTAAATTAAATAAAATCTTGAGGATATTTCTCCATAGCTGTAAGACTTGTCCAGATACTCCTTGCAGCCAGTTATGTACCTGAAGTCTTACAGATGTATTTTCATAAATGTCGGTCATGTTCAGATACTACTGACAAGCAGTTACTTATCTAAAATCTTACAGATATATCTCCATAGCTGTCTGTCATGCCCAGATACTCCTGGCAGCCAATTATGTACCTGAAGTCTTACAAATGTATTTTCATAATTGTCGGTCATGTCCAGATACTGCTGACAACCAGTTAAATATCTAAATTCTTACAGATGTATCTCCACAGCTGTCAATCATGTCCAGATACTAATGACAGCCAGTTGTTTATCTAAAATCCTACAGATGTATCTCTATAGCTGTCGGTCATGTGCTGATACTACTCTCATTCATGTTTAGATAATACTGACATCCAGTTATCTGAATTTTACTGATTTGTCTTCATACACTGTAAAAAAATTGTAGATTTTAAGGTAAAATACCTGGAAGCTGACTGCCAGTTAATTTACTGTTATTTTTACGGGCGTTTGCCTGTAGAACATTTTTAGAAATCATGATTTGGAAGTGTTTTGTTAACTGTCATCACTCAAAAATACCTTTATAGAATTGAAGGGTTTTATGACCAAAACAACATCTGTTCTATTCTATCCTACTCTGCTTGATGATTCCTGCAATTTTTATGGGCGACCATAAAAATAAGGGGAAATGGACTGGCAGCTGGTTGCCAGTTATTCTACCGTAAAAACTACGGATTTTTTTTACAGTGTAGCTGTCAGTCATGTTCACATGCTACTGACAGTCAAACATTTACCCTAAATCTTACATAGGTATATCCATAGCTGTCAGTCGTGTATAGATATTACTGACAGCCATGTTTTTGAAAATCTTATAGACGTTTATCTATAGCCGTCAGTCATGTTCAAATACCACCTACAGCCAGTTATTGATCTGTTATCTTACATATGTAGCTGTCAGTCATGCACGACTTACAGCAATTATTTTTATCTAAAACCATACAGATGTATATCCATAACTGTCAGTCATGTTCAGATACTACTGACAGCCAGTTATTTTTCTAAAATCTTACAGATATTTTTTCATAGCTGACAGTCATGTCAAGATACTAACTGCAGCCATATTTTTATCGTATATGTCACAGATGTATCTCCATAGCTGTCAGTCAAGTTCTGATGCTACTGACAACCATTTCATTATTTAAAATCTCACAGATGTATTTCCATAACTGTCAGTCATGCTAAGATACTCCTGATTTACAGTTAATTATATCTAAAATCTTACAATGTATCTTTATAGCTGTCAGTCATGTTCAGATACAACTGACAGCCAGTTATTTATCTAAAACCTTACTGATATATCCCCATAACTGTCAGCCACGGCCAAATACTGGTCATGTGGACTCCAGCTAAGGGCTGACACATAGAGGTTCTCAGGGAGATGGTCCGACTCAGAGCAGTGGATCCGGATTTTCTGGCATTCTTTGGTGGTAGCGTTCCAAACATAGATGGACTGTGAGAGGGCAACTGCAAGTAAGTTTAGACTATTCCAATCCAGCAGGTTCGTATCTGCAGCAAACAAAAAACGTAAAATATAAACAAATTACAAAAGAGTTATCGATGTAAAGCCTACCAAAGAACCGTTTTGATAATCATGCCTACGAAATTAAGATAACTGCTGCCGAAAGGCCTAGGGTCGATAAGGGGTGTTTTTGGCCCCATGTCCAAAACTAGTTTTATGCTGTAAAATTATTGTATAGTCATTTGGGATTACTATTACGTGCATTGTTTTGTTATCTAAGGCATGTTGCCATAGCAACGAGTTTCACAAGAGCATAGGCTATTTCCTTCGTTTTTATACGGTTGTCTACCGTTGTGATTACATGAAACCTCTTTTGATTTGCTTGAAGTGATTTCAGTTTCATATCAGTGGAGTATGGTTAATTGACATTATAAAGTGGCGAACGGATATTATCGCTCCTTAGTAACACCTGAACATCCTTAGCAACGATCTGAAAAGTTGGTTTAGTTTTTTCCCCTTTTCTATTCTTTTACCCTTATGTTTGTTTAGATTTGGAAAAAAATAAAAATAATTGCAAATATAATACCGTCACGGTTCAGCTGACACCAACAAATCCTTATTAATATTTCAAAATTTTGTCCTTTTTATACGTTGTTTGTGAATAAAAGCCTCTGTGACGTCATGTACGTAAACAAGGTTGATTTCTGACCTCATCGACGTCAAAGGAGAAAGACAATGCGTAAGGATATTCACGTAGAAGCTTAGCTTTGCACGAATCTCGGATCGAACTTCTATGACCAAATCTGTCTCGCAACCGCCCATATCACAGAGAAAAAATAACACTAGCTGGTTCATATTAGTTCGCGACGGTGACAATCTATTAAATCTATTATCCAAATGACTCTTTTAATCATTTTATTTGCTTTTACTTTTACTTTTTAAATGAAACACCAACTATTCATTCTAGGTTATAAAACGATCCACCACGAGTGGTGTAAAGCCTGTGAAAATATATCATCATAAACGACGAAAAGCATGGTACTTTTCTTTGCAACACCTGTTTATTGGCTAATATATACTGAACACAAAAAAAAACATAAAAAAAACGTTACATAGATTATTCATGAATTTTAAGCTAAAGAATAATATTTTCAAATAATGATACGTTATTTTCCCACATGCCAGACGTCAGACAAATCTGTCCTTGAAAAAAAAAAGATTTTATGCTGGTTCTCCATCGAATACTAAAATATAAAACAAGCGAAATAAGGCGCGGGATCCTCGTCCTGTACATTGTATTTATACCATATATATTAAAGTTTATAATAATTGGTCATGAGTTTTCCAACAGATAATATTCAGGTAATTTTTAACACTTTTTTATCAGGCAACAGTTTCTATTTTGTATTAAAGCTTCATCAATAATGACGAAGGGGGTGGTTGGGTGGTGCGATGGTGCTGGGTATAACTTCCAGTGAGGGGGCGTCCTACTAATTTGGATAATAATGGGGCACCTACTGTGCTTGCCGTAGGTGCGGGTGGGTTGTTTGGACATTTTTCGCTCGTCTATCATTTGTCTTTTCTTTCTCCCTCTCTTTGGGAGACGGCATAGACTGAAATACTGTTTCAAAGGGCCGTTAAACCCAAAACAGCCAACCAACCATAATGACGAAAGGGTAATGAAAGCTGGAAGTAATAGAAAAGAATACTAGCGAACTTACACTTTAACGTCAGGCGCGGTAGGGGTTAACAAAATCATTTAAAAACATCTTGATTAAAGATGAGAATAATATTGATAGTGCCATCATAATACAACATTAGCGTTGCAATGGCAACCAGTTCTGAAGAAGGCATGCGTTAAACTTCAGTTGGTGGTGGTTGGATACGCTTGGAAGCCACGAAACGTTCGGTTTTGGGACATTCTACAGGTATTGGCTTAGAGTCCCATTGCTCTATCAGTGGTATAAATACATGAAATATTTTAGGTATCGCTGGAAGATTCTGACCACGGATCAGTGATTATCAGCGCCTTAATAATACTTGGCTCTCGAAAAAGAGGTTTTCCTACGATACTCGCGGAAGAATTAAGTATCATTTGAAACGATTAGTACTGAAGTTGCTGCAGTTTAAGCGAAAATGTGTTCATCTCTCTCTCTCTCTCTCTCTGGCCGATAGGTTATTGGGTTAAGCGCTGGCTTGCTGATCTACCTGTCTCGGGTTCGACTCCCGGTGGAGGTTGGAAGCGGCAATCTTTTCAACTGTAAACGGAAATCCATTGCACACCACTGCCTTTCATTATCAGGCTCCTAAAGTCCTGGTATGACTGTGATTGAAATACAGTTGAAAAGGGCGTAAATTTGCAAACAAGTCATTCATCAATCCTCCTCTCTCTCTCTCTCTCTCTCTCTCTCTCTCTCTCTCTCTCTCTCTCTCTCTCTCTCTCTCAACGTGTACAAAATACATACACGGTTAAGACAGAAAGACAGAATGTTTACATCATAAACGAGAGGTACAAAATGGTTCATGTTGACAATTAAGCAGCATAAACCTCGCTCTTGGTATTCAGGCTTTTAAGTGAAATATGTATAGTTTTATGTAAATAGTTGATTCATTAAATTATGGCGGAACCCCGACGGAATAATACTTTTACCAGTGAGAAAAAGTATGCAAATTTCTCTTGGTTACCATGGCAACAGCATAAAAGAAATAGAAGTGGATCCGTTTTATTTCTGTCAATCAGGAGCAAGAAGAAACAACATAAAACCTTGAAAAGTAGCCATACTCAAGGGTGTTTCAAGGATTTTTGCAGACCAAGAAACGAAGATTTGTCCATGGTTTCCATAACAACAACATAAGTGCAAGAGAAACACCCTTTGCTATTTGATATTTCAATCCTCAGTTCTCGAACAACAAGAAAAATATCCAAGCACTCAAAAAAGGCCATTTTTGAATCTTTTAAATTAAACTGATTGCAAAAACACACGTGGAATGACCATGGTTACCATGACAACGACACAATTACTGTTACAATGGAAACGAACTTTATTATAGGAGTGACTCACATGAATATCATCACATAATTGTCTTACTTCATCGAACTCTCTGAGATAGGTCAAGCTCAAAACAGCTTTTGCCAGCCTTAGATATATTATCCCGGTTGCAAGCCGCACGTGGCTGGAGGACATATTTTATTTTTAAAAACACCTCCACATGCAACAAACAACAAGAATTTTTTTGTCAAAGTTCCATTTTGGTAACAAAATCGTTTGCTAAAGTATGAAGTTGTTTGTCGAATGTGGAGGCATTAGAATTCTTGTCTGAACACATTAAAATTGGCTAAAAAGTGCAAAAAAGCGAAAATGTAGCATTTTTGGAGCGTTACCATGGCAACGTCATGAACAGATATTAGAAATAGACATTTGATTTGAAAATAACGTACCGTAACATATTCGTATAAAAGAATTTTAAGGACATTATTGAAATTTTATTTTTTATGAAATTTTGAGGCCGAAATTGATGCTTATCGACCCTAGGCCTTATTATTATATGTACTTTCTGTATGTTATTATCATTACAAGAGAGAGAGAGAGAGAGAGAGAGAGAGAGAGATGTTAGGTTGTGAGAACATAATTTTTTATCTACCTCTATGTGTACTCCTGGCAGAAGGAGAGGCAGACAGAAGAAGAAGAGGTAGACGGAAGAAGAGATGGGAAGACAATATTAAAGAGTGGACAGGGATGGATTTTGCCAGCTCAACTAGGGCAGCTGAAGACAGGGCAAGGTGGAAAAGGATTGTTTCGAAGTCATCTGTGGTGCCCCAACGACCTAGTAAGGTTATGGGATAGAAAAGAATAGAATAGAAAGTGTACTCATATGTCTATTTTTGCCATTAATTTTCAAATTTTCTGCCGCCCTGGACGAATCTGACTCAGTGGAATTCTGCACTATATGCCATCCCATTGACGGTAAAACCATCTCAGCTACGGTTAAGTTTTGGGGATGCTTGCACAAACTGGTTTAGACATCCCCAGAGCTCTAGATAAGAGGGGTATTTGATGATAATTGAGGTATAATTTCCTTTATTTATCATTGAAATCATATGTTGTGACCCCTCATCTGAACCGTCTCGTCGAGACGGTTCAGATGAGGGGTCACAACATATGTTTTTATCAAGAATTAACAAAAATTATCCCTAATTATCACTAAATACTCCCTCTTATCAAAAGCTCTGCATCCCAGTACTAATATATACATGTAGGATGATTACGGGAGCACAATACGTACAGAAGTCGTCTCGGAGACCAGGCATGTCCATGATACATTCCGGCGAGGTTTGAATCTTCCGTCTGTTCTCACGGCCAGGGGAATAGTAGCCTTCATCCGGACTTGTTTGAGAAGCAGTGTTCTGACGACTTGTGAAAGGACCTGCAAAAAGTCAGCCACTAAATTACTTGCTCGCCGCGCTCGTAACATGCTTTAAATATCTAACTGATCAGTGATTATTAAGTTTAAAATCTTGATTCAGTATTTACATCTCACGGTACAGGCTATATTTTATTCTTTGATGTCATCCGGGCACACAACATTGAATCAGTATTTAATCAATTTTGATTCAACGTCATGACTAAATCAACGTTGATTCAGTATTGATTCCACTTAATGTGCCTGCTTGGGGTTAATGCCCCGATCGAGATGTGGTTCTCCCCGAAGTGGTAAAAAAGGTGGTAAAAGCACAAAATGGTATGCCGAAACACCTTAAAACAAGGTCTCCCAGCACATAACGTCGTTCTGAAGTCGATGCGAAGTCATCACGTCGCATTGACGTCATTACGACGGCATGTGCCCCGCACTGAATGACTCAACGGGCACGTCGTACTGAAGGCGATGCGTCGTCATAATGTCGCATTGACGTCAGTGCGTCATTTCAACGGCTTGTGCCCAATGAGTCCGTTTTTCGGCAGGAAAAAAACGTAGCCGTCTAAGCAGGCACTGGCATTACAGCATAACGATGCCTACCTGGTTTATCCGGCGTTGACGTCATCGGCAGAATCTTTCCATCAGTAATGTGCAGGGCATCTGACACGAGTCTGCGATAGCGCTTTGTATTCATATTCTGGTATTGCTTCGGCACCTCATCCGTACACATGGACGAACAAGACATGAGTCTGGCGTGTGAGACGTTGACGTCCAGGCTGGGGCGATGAGGTATAAATCTATCCAGCCCTTGGCTGGTGCTCGAGCGTCTTCTGTCCATATTGTTAAGAAATCAGTTTGTCTGTTTTCATTTCGCTCAGTCAATTGTTCCATTCCAAACAAAACCGTTGAAACTATTTGAAATTCGCTCACAACACGATGCATGGTGAGATGAGTAACGTATAGAAAGCCAGGTTGCACGAAATTGTCAAGAATTCATATACAGGTAACAGTTTTTCCGACTGACTGATTATCATTGAGCCACGACACGACAAAATCAACAAGGTGGTGTGTGTGCCTAGCGAAGACTCAGATCAGCCTGGGCATCAGCCCAGTCTGATCAGAGTCTTCGCTGTCAGCAAGGGGCTAGTTTAGACCATTAGCTACCCGTCAAACGCACAGCGAAGACTCTGAGCTACCCTTTAAACGCACAGCGAAGACTGATCAGACCGGGTGGATGCAAAGGCTGATCTGAGTCTTCGCTGGGCGCACATGCCATTTTCCGTTTTTTTCGAGTCACGTTTCAAATGCCAGAGTGAGTGACTTAGCGTACAGAGGTACAGTATGAAATGAGCATCCGCGCAGTCTGACCAAAGTTTTCAGTTTTCGCACTATACCATACTTGAATCCACCAAATTGGAAAGTGAAGATTTTGGTCGGTTTGCGCGGCTGCACTGGCTGTTCTGAGTATCTACGGTACACACATGGTGTAAGGTCCCATTGTATGCGACGTTAGTCAAGTACCGGGACAGACATGCCTGACCAAACAGTGAGCCCTGGCAGCTCAGTTGGTTAAGCGCTTGCCTGCTGATCTAGCGGTCTCGGGTTCGAGCCCTGCTGTAGGCCGGAAACTTTGGTTTAAACAATATTTATTAATAAATCTTCGTATACAACATATACATTTACACGTATACACATAATTGTATGGTACAGGATCTGATAGGAAGCTTAAAGCTTATATAAATCATCTCCTGATGAAAATCTAATGTAGTAATATATGTGATTGGCAGATTAAATAATAGGCCAGGTATGCAGACAAATAATAGGCGGAAAACTTTTCAATCGTAAACGGGGTTCCACTGCACACAACCTTTCATTATCACCCACCAACGTCCTGATATGACTGAAATACTATTAAAAAGGACGTTAAATCGCAAGTCATGCATCCGACCAAACAGTGCATACCAAAATTAGATTACTCCCTATCAGGCATATGACGAAATAACGGCATCATTACGACACGAAGACGTCCTATCGAGATCTGTATAGCTTCATTTCGACGTTATGTACGAACTGAGTCCTGCCATGGTGCCCGTTTAACTAAACATCTTAAGCCCGAGACTTTCGTTAGTTCCGCGCACATACATACTGTTTGAAATGTACGAATTCTTAGGCTTAAGATGATAACTGAGCTGCGACACGACAAAACCAACAAAGTGGCATGTGCGCCCGAGGGAGACACAGATCAGCACAAGGATCCGCCCAGAGTGATCAGAATCTTCGCTGTGCACTTAAAGGGTAGCGAAGGGTCTGAGCTCACTCTGTGCGGACAGCGAAGACTCTGATCAGACTGGGTGGATGCCCAGGCTGATCTGAGACTACGCTGGGCGCACATGCCACATTGTTGGTTTTGTCGTGTCGCGGCTCATATGTGAAACGGGCACCTGATCATGGTCTGTGCGGTTTGCCGTTTGGCCAAGAGTTAAATATATAATCCATTGATGGGCTAAGTAGGCTTGACTAATTAAATGATGAAAAGGTCGCTATCAGTGAATGGCTGTATTCTAAAGTCCTACCTAAACAAAATAAATAAATGAATAAATTAATTGATTAAAAAAAACAGAATGATAAAAACAAGTTTGTTTGAATTAAAGAATTTTCTTCAGAGACAAAATCAGAGTTACTGAGAATGTTCCCTGCTGGCACGCAACGTTGAAAGAAGGTTGAATAAACGTTTGTTAATCGTCATGACGTCATTTTTATTAGAATAGAAGAGTCTGTGATTTGTTTCTGTTTTCTGTGACAAATATAAAGCGTGTTGGTAAGTAGGGTACCTGCCCCGTCGCCTTTGCCCCCCAGTTTTCAGTTTTACCAGGATCTGATTAAATTTGTTTTTTTCCAGCGAGTTTTGACAGTCCGTTCAGCTGATAAATCAGTGTGATGTATATGGGGATAAATTAAACTAATAAGCCTACGCTAGATAGAGCTCAAAGCTCTTGCATCATTTTTCCCATTTGAATAAAGCAAAACTTGGAGGGATGTCTATACGACAAAATAGATGCCACCATGTGGTCTGCTGCTCGGAAGTAAAACAGAAATAAAACAGTATTATTATAAATTTCCTGATTTGTGATATCGTTATTGAATTTATTGAAATCACAAAATCGATGTTTGCGATTTAGTGATATCACAAAATAGATTAGTGATATCACCAAATAGAATAAGGGATATTACAAAATTGATTTTGCGATATCACTATATCAAAGCTTTTTTGTGATATCATTAAAATCGAATGTGATATCACAAAATTATATCCGCTTTTGATTTCACAAAATCTATTAAGCGATACCACTAAATCGACTTTGTGATATCACAAATTCATTCCTATTCAGTGATATCAGTAAATCGATTTTGCGATATCACTAAATTTAGTGATATCACAATAGTAAGTGATATCACCAAATAATGTGATATCACATTTTCGAAATAGTGATACCACAAAAATCACTAATTTCAATTAGTGATATCACAAAACAGGGAATTCATAGTAAAACAGCACCTCGTATCATTGAAGATAGTAAAACTCGTTTTCAGGTATCACCTTCTTCGATATTGTCGTCTATGCATTCAGTCTTGAACTGCTTCACTAAGCAATTTCAGACTAAACGTAATCATCTCTAAGGCACGACGCAAATGCAAAAACACACGAAAACACGATTTCTGATATTCAGCAGTGATACTTTTTTAAAAATATATGACCCTCGTTAAGAGTACTCTCACTGATATGACTCACATTTAACAGTGCTATGAGGAAACCAGTGCAGCACTATTTATTTAAAAAAAAACTTTTTCAACCATTCTCCACCCACTTAAATTGCTCTGAAGTGTCATAGCGTATCAAATGTGCTCATCTCCGATATTTTGATAATGCTTGTGTTCCGAAATTATACCAAATTTCATATTTTTACTTTACAACTGACCTCCAAACAGTGAATTATTGGTCAATAGTTCACTGATAGAGCCGATCTAATTCTTAATTTTCACTTGACGCCGCTTCATATGCGTTGAGTGGAGAAAACGTTAACGTCATGTTAGACGTTAATCATCCGTCATGGAGTGATAATTAAGGACTTCAATATGCGTCGTGGACTATATATGCAAAGTATGCGCCGAACTACCCGTGTCATTGAAAGGTTAAACATGGTATGTCCCACATCTTCGGACTTCTTAAGTTCTAACAAGGTCCACTTTTTACTGAAGCTTTCAATAAGCACAGAAGAAGGATACAATGATTTAACTGAAGACTGAGCCGAGGCCACATTGATTATTCGTTTATTCATTGCTTGGTTTGCAAAAGAGCTTGACAGATGAAAAACGCCACGAAAACCGATGTCATTCTGAAACCTTTACTCAACTTTCACTTTAAGGATGTGACTGCAAAGTAACGTTTTCCTTCATTTATCAGAGCACTGTTTTATTGAGAGTCTTGATAAAAGAAAAATTAGCGTTCCTCTGTCTGTGTGGAAATAAAAGAATTTCATTATTTTTTATGCTCATTTATTGGTCTCTGAGAAGCGTCGTGAAACAAGTCGCATACTGCAAATGGACCGAAGTACGTTACAAACGACGTACTATCTGAGTCTATATCGAATTTATTTTGAATATATCATGTTCTGTATTAGGGTGAGTTGGTCTTTAATGAGACGGAACTAGATCTTTATCATTTTTGACTCACTCCTCAAGGGTTCTACTCTTAAAGGAAATAAGTTGCTCCTGGCATGTGTGCCCAGTAAAGATTAAGATCAGCCTGGGTATCCGCCAAGTCTGATCTGAGTCTTCACTGTCCGCCTGTAGGTAGCTTAGACCCTTAGCTACCGTTTAAGTGCAAAGTGAAGACTTCGATGAGACTGGGCGGATGCCCAGGCTGATCTGAGTCTTCGCTGATGAATTGTGCTCTATTTCAGATGCTGCAAATAGTATGCTGACAGTTTCCTGAAAAATAGGGTCAAGTCAGGTAAATTCGGACAGTGGCATTGTTTCCTTTATATGTTAATTGTTTGGAATCACAACAAAATTCACTGGGCAAACAGCAAAAATCCTGATGAGACGGCTCATTATGAGCCGTCTCATCTAGATTTTTACTATTTGCAATGGTATGTCCGAATTTACCCGCTATTCGAAGTTACCACACTCGGCCTATTCTGAAATCTCCTGCAAATTAACTTAAAACTGCTGGATTTACAGACATACTACCGGTACGTGTCTTACTGGACCGATTAAGCGGAGCATGTCTACAAAAACAGCCCGACACTGACCGCCATTTAGCAATGATATGATCTTATTCAGATGTAAATAACAATGTCTTGAAAAGTTTATGAGACTGAGTTGATAGCTGAAGGTGAGTTGCGGCTACACTATTTGAATCGTTCTACAGATCAAGGGCTGTGACTCTGACAGAAAGGGTTCCAACATGGCCCCGATATAATATGATCTATAAACAAAACAACAAAATAATGATAACAACAACAATAATATGGCCCATACGCCATAGACAAAAATAAAAATCCCCTCTGCCAAAGTCATATCGAGATAAATACGATGTTGGTCCAATATATTCGGTGTAGTTCTGACGCAAAAATGTAATTCCACAGGAATGTGTTCTTTCATGTTTCACTCATCCTTTTTCGCGGCTTGTAAATCTTTGCCTTCAAAGCGCCATGAATTAAAGTTATATTGCTGATAACTGTAGGAGAATCTAGTATGATGATTACTCCCGCGAATGAAGTTAAGACTATAATCGCTACGATTCCTATCGATGCAGATGATGTTCGATTATCGCCGGCACAGGCTAGCTTTCGTTTATACTTTGAAGTGTTGTATTTTGTTATCGCGTGGGTATTTGTAAGCCAAACAGCCCATTCTTCGGCTGTCATTTCACTCTGGCTTGCAGTATTACACATACATGGCCATAGAAATACGGGATCAGAGAAATTTTTGTCCTGGACGGCCTGTGGCAATGAAGCAATAGGCACTACTATGGACGAAGCAACAGATATAGGAACGATGGTTTGAACTGGTGTTGGGATAGATCTGATTGACGGCGGTGATACAGGAATTGTCGCTGTTGTTGATGTCGATGTTCTGGATGAGGAAGATGAGGTCTGTGCTGTTACTGTCACCGATGTTTCAAATGTTGAAGAGACTGAGCTGGTTACTGCTGAAGCACTTGATGGTGGTGACGTCACTGTTGACGTAGACGGTACAGAAGATGCCGCTGAACTTGTGGAAGAAGTAGAAGACACTGGTAAAGATACAGTCGTGGATATTGTAGATGGCGTTCTTGATGTCACCGGTGTGGTTGTTGTAGTCTGTGACGTCGTCTGAGTGGTAGTTTGTTGGGCTGAAGTCGTAGGAGGTGCAGTATGTGTTGAAGTTGTACTGACTGTGGCAGTTAAAGTTGAAGTTGATGTAGTAGTAGGAGTGGTTGATGTAGTAGTGCGAGTAGTTGTAGTAGGAGGAGTCAATGTAGTTGATACTGTAGTTGTCGATGCTGACGTTGTTGTCGATTCATTGCAGCGTCCAGCTTCCTTTGAATCTGTAAGTGGAATTTTACATATGAGCCGCGACGCGAGAAAACCAACAATGTGGTTGTGCGCCCAGCGCAGACTCAGATCAGCCTGGGCATCCGCCCAGTCTGATCAGAGTCTTCGCTGTCCGCATGGTCGTAGCTTAGACCCTTAGCTACCCTTTAAGCACTTAGCGAAGAGTCTGACGAGACTGTGCAAATGCCCAGCCTTATCGGAGTCTGTGCTGGGCGCACAGCCACATTGTTGGTTTTGCCGTGTCGCGGCTCATATTGTTTTTAAGGTATGCAAATTGCTGAAGATCAACTCTGGTATGGAAATATTCCCATCATTTCCATACCTTGAATTGAGCCGCGACACGACAAAACCAACAATGTGGTTGTGCGCCCAGCGCAGACTCAGATCAGCCTGCACATCCACCCAGTCTGACCAGACTCTTTGCTAAGCGCTTAAAGGGTAGCTAAGGGTCTTAGCTTCCTTCATGCGGACAGCGAAGACTCTGATCAGACTGGGCGGATGCCCAGGCTGATCTGAGTCTGCGCTGGACGCACGACCACTTTGTTGGTTTTCTCGTGTCGCGGCTCAATTATCTTTATTTTTGTCGGGTAGTTGAGAATATTACTTCCGTAAGAATAACCGGAGTGAAGTAATATCCGCATGTACCCGACAACGTTTAATATAGGTTTTAATAAGAAAAAAAAGTATTTGAGCCGTGACACGAGAAAACCAACAAAGTAGTTGTTCGCCAAGCGAAGCTTTGATCAGCCTGGGTATCCGCCAAGTCTGATCAGCGTCATCGCTGGTAGCACAGAGGTAGCTTAGACCCTTAGCTAACCTTTATGCGCAAAGCAATGACTTATCAGATTTGGCGCTGCCCAGGCTAATCTAAGTCTTCGCTGGGCGCACACGTCATTTTGTTGGTTTTCTCATGTCGCTGCTCATTTCTGAAGGTATATCGGTACAGTTTCTGAGAAGTAACTCTTCTTTTTTTTTAATTTTTGCCTCCCTTCTACATGGGAATCAACTGTTAAAGGAAGAATTTGCTCATTAACATCAGACTCCATTGCGGGAAGACTACGTTGTTCAGGGAAGCAAACAGGAAGTCAACATGTTGTTTCCCTTTGTCACAATGGCAGAAAAATATGGCGCAGTACCGAGTCCCCTTAATTACTCCTAGTCTACAGACTGCTGCATTATATTCATTCGGCCTAAAACTGCATAATTAATAAACATACATACATGGGTAAACAAAAGGTTGGAAGCAGTCAGATAGTGGTATGTGACTGTTATCTGTTGTATCCGTACTGGTGCCAGTGTCTACTTCGTCTGAAAGATATGTAAAATAATAACAGTTTGAGCCGTGACACGAAAAGAACTAACAAAGTGGTTGTGCGCAAAGCGCGGACTCAGATCAGCCTGGGCATCCGCCAAATTTCATCAGACTCTTCCCTAAGCGCTAAAAGGGCAGCTAAGGGTCTAAGCTACCGCCATGCGTATTGCGAAGACTGATCATACTTGGCAGATGCCCAGGCTGATCTGAGTCTGCACTGGGCGCACAACCACTTTGTTGATTTTCTAGTGTCGCGCCTCAGTAAAACATAAATACATGGACCACAAAACGTTGAAACAACGACGTATCAACGTTTATACTAAACAGTGACGTAATATTGCCACGCAAATACTGTGAAAATTAGAAGAAATGGGAGTGATAGGTGTGAGCATACAGCTGACCTTGACCTTTTTACAGCAAGGTGAAATTTTCTTCCTGGAGCTTTTATATGAGAAAATGCAATAACATGTTTTTGAAGATTAAGGTATATCCAATCAACTAAATGAGTACTTGAAGAGTGCTGAGTACCGGCGGTCAAGGTCATTTTTTGGCCTGTGACCATGGTCACTCATATTTCAACAGCTACAGACTTCTCCGGCAAACGAAGCGACTGATGGATTGATGGATGGGTTGCGATTTAACGTCCTTTTTAACAGTCCAAACGATAACCCTAGCCTGATCTTTGGCCTTTCAATTAGGTGAGATTTTCAGAGCCTCATGGCCCTCTTGTTACAGTATTCGCATCTGTATAACTCTCACATACATGTCTTTTATCGATAAAAACAACTGCAAACTAATTACTTGCCTCTGTGTTGACAGAGTAATGCCTGAAACTTGCATAATTAAAGCCGCAAGGCCGGTCATTATCAGCACGTGAATTTCCTCGTGACATGTAATGCATGGAATTGTGCCTATTAAAATACGGCTGTTAATAGTTTGCAGCACAAGTATTTATGTACAGCACAAGTATTTATGTAACAATGGAAGGTAGTTTCCTGGTCTCATTTGTCGAAAGGCATAATAGGAGCCAGAAGGAACCAGTCTTACAGATGTTCTGATAATCACGTTGACAGACTCACCTGAATAGCAATTCTTGAAATGTGCTACTCTACTTGGTAAATAATCGTTTTGCAACTTGCAGTGGAATGGATGAAGATAAAACAGAAGAGCACAGCTTGAACTGAAAATGTACAAAAGACACCATTTGATATATGACATTTAAAGGCATGCAAATATACTGAACAAAAAAAAAGAAACGTCACATCAACATTCAAATCATTTTTTTCCAGGAACACTCCATTCAAATTTCAAAATTTATCCAAGGTTAACAACTTGAAGAAACAAGTCACTATTATGATTACATTCATTACCAATCCGTATTTTATTCACACCAGATCATCTGAAGTTGCAGGAGTTGGTTTTTCAATGCATGTAACGTTTCTTTTTTGTTACTTATATATACATAAAGACAAAGGAACAGTGTTTACTGCATGTATATCAATGATACAGCTGACCCTAATTATCTCAATCACTGGTATTTAAAAGCACCTTCTTATATAAAAGAAATAGTTTGAACGTATTTCCTATTTTTCTTAACATTTCAACTCCGAATATCTCAAACTACTGGTATCTCAACGTAAATTTTCTGGGACCAGAAAATTTACTTTCAGATATCAGCAGTTTGGCGTGAACTTTGAATTTGAGATATCGAGAGTTGACTGTGCATAAAAAAGAAAGCATCATAGGTGTACAGTTTATCCTGAAATCATGTTTCTTTCCAATGTCGTTCATACATGTATGTAAAATCGTTTTTACAGATGTACAATTTGTATGTGGTATTATTTTATCAAGCTGAGACCACTTCGGCCTGCCTGATAACAATTAGTTTTGCGTAGTTTGCAATAAACAAAATGTTAAGGTAGACGAATAGTGAATAAAAATATTGGTGGGGCAATCATTTCATTATACCAGCTGAATAACCCAAAGGGCTATAAAACATTTGGATAAGAAAAGAAAATTTTTCACCGTTTTGTTTTCCTAAAAAACAAACTTTTGTATTTATACATACTTTTTTCACACGTTTTCCATTAAAATTCATGTCTCTAGCAAATGGATGCACTTTCATTTCTGCAAATCATATAATCTTTAATATAGGGTATTTGAAACAAACTGGTAAGAAAAATTGCAATTATCTTGATAATAAGTATATTTTTACATTTTTTTTTTAAAAAAATGCAAGAAAATTGGATTTCATGAAAAACGTCATGAAAAATATATTCAATCGATGGGGCATGCTTATGCATATTGTTTTAGTAAAACTTACATTGTATGATACAGAATAAAACAAAAAAAAAACAAAAAACATTTCACCGTTTTGTTTCCTAGAAAAACAATGTTTAAGTTCAAAAATATCCCCCCAAAAGATGCCCAAATACTGCACCTGCTGCAAGCACAGCCGTTCCTTGCCCTGTTATTTATTTTCCTGTTGTTCCGGGTCTACCATAGAGTAATGCCTCAAAAATGCGCAGATGGAATTGAAATGGTAAAGACCTTGATCATTGTGGTTCCTAAGGAACAGTCTGATCACGGTTTCCACTGTTTGTACAGACGTATCTGCCCGAAAACTTAGGATCTTTATGGTAGACATTGTAAGTGTGTATATATTCCATAGTTGATTGAACAATAACTCTGTTATGTGTTTTAACAAGTCAATACAGAGTTATTGTGTATCTAAATACCTTAAAAGCTATAATTTGCTGTGCAGTGTTGGCTCTGGCTACAGGCTAACACACAAATGCAGAAGCTTGAGAAACTCTATTTCAAATCATTAAGTCTTTAAAAAACCTCTTTTAATGGTGACTATGTAAAGCATACATAGAGGATCTTACACGAGTGGTCATTTCATATGAAGTTTATGAAACGAGCCTTCGGCGAGTTTCATAAAATCCATTTGAAACGACCACGAGTGTAAGATTCTGTTTATCATAATATGACCCTTTCAAATGGGATTTTAACGCCGTCAGACTGAACATTTTTTCGATAAGGAAACGCCTTGTTCACATGGACGTTGCCAATGACGTTACGTTTGCGCACCAAAGTGCTTTTACACGTGTGGTCAGACGATTTTTATAACACGACGTTATCCGCTGAATAAAAGCGACGTCATATGATAAAAGAATTTTTCATTAGCCTCAAAGATAAGTGGAAACTTTACAAGGCAGTTATGTTTTACCAAGAAGAGGGGGTGGGTGAGGGCGGGATTATACCTATTTGCTTACCTGCGCTGTCCACCGATCTGGTGATTTGCAAAATGACTGCAAACCTAGAATTCGGCCGTCGAAAGCAATATCAAAAAAACGGTAAAAATATGCTTGTTCATGCTGTCGTCCAAGCTGATACTGTTGTCGACTATCTTGGTCGACAGCCACTTTGCATATGATAACTGGCTAGTTCGGCCGACAGCACTGGTAGGGAAATTGATATTTTCCCCGTGAAGTACTATCTTCAATAAACTTACGCATCAATGTCGATAGTCGTCCAACATTCTTTATTCATGAAAGTGTCAGTCAAACAAAGGGCGTTGCAAGTGCCGCTTGGCTGTACAGAGAATTCGCCCGGACCCTCCAGATAGCAGTTTACATCCACTTGTGTCTCATCCACAGCACATGCATCTTTAATGACAAATAACTTGAAGCCCTAGCGTTTAACCCTTTAATGCCTAGCGTCCCATAAAATGGGCATGGACAAACAGTGCAGACCAAGATAAGACGCCGCAAAACGCGGCTCCTGATCAGAATCTATACTATTTGCACAAGACAGACGGGTATTTCTTATTGAAATAAAATACAAAGTATGAAAATGAACTAAACAAGACACCCCTTAATTGACAAATGGACTCATCCATTGACAAGAATAGAACAGCCCAATGGGTATAAATTGGTTAACGGTTAAAATGAAACTACTATAAGTCCTGCGCTAACCTTTAATAGCAGATGACGACTTAATTTACGTCTGCAAAATTAAAAAAAAATGTTTTATTCAAGATTTATCATACTAAGAATTCAAAAAATAGTTGGCAAACTATGTAGATCCAAGTGAGCCGCCTCATCTCGATTTATGCTGCTTGCAAATCAAAAAAAAAATTCTTTTTATTTTTTTATTTTTATTTATTTATTTATTTATTTTTTGCGCATTAAGCGTTTAGAATTAAAATTTTATGGTTAAAATGAAACTCCTAATAAGCTACAGGTTTATAGTAAAATGCCGTATTAATTCTAATAAACGCCCCTGCTCTAATAAACGCCCCGCCTCTTTTCTGAAAATTATGTTATATCAACTTGCCTTAATTCCTGTTTGCTTCTCTGGATGAGATAGCTCCTTGGCATGAGGTCTACTCTTAGAATTGATCTCCACTAAAAAGGGGGGGTTGCAAAAAATAGTAGAGCTACTACATGTATTTCTGAAAATATATCCATTCATCTTAATTTTGCTTATTAGAAGAATTTAGGCAGCGGTTGTTTACTACACTTTAGGCTCTAAATACCCCCCCCCCCCTTTTCTTCATAAAAATGCAACGCCCACGAGGCTTTTTATACGATTAATACAATCGGTATACCATTACTTTTAAAAGTCCTGCATTAGAGTTTTCACAAAGTTACGAAGATATATCCAAAATTTGCCGAAAAATAAGAAATTTAGACGATCATTTGAATCGTGAATGCATGCTTCAGAAAGAAATCATAATGGAGTCTGCGAACTAGTGCTAAGCGGACAAATGCTCTCGAAACTATAATATTCGACTCTGCACGTGGCTGAAATTCAATTTCTGTTTAATACCTTAAGCAATCTTCAAAACTGATCGGAAAAAATCTGTAAGGGATGTGCTAACAAGCCCGTGGAACTAAACAGATGCGCAAAACGCTGTGTCGGAATATAATAAATTGACATTTTATATATGAGCCGCGACACGACAAAACCAACAATGTGGTTGTGCGCCCAGCGCAGACTCAGATCAGCCTGGGCATCCGCCCAGTCTGATCAGACTCTTCGCTGTCCGCATGATGGCAACTTAGACCCTTGGCTACCCTTTGAGCACTTAACGAAGAGTCTGGTAAGACAGGGCGGATGCCCAGGTTGATCTGAGTCTGCGCTGGGCGCACAACCACATTGTTGGTTTTCTCGTGTCGCGGCTCATATATACTATGAAGTAAATTACGGATAACTTCAAAACCACATGCATATCTCTTAACCATGTATAAGGACCTTCCGATGTTACGAACGTCGTAACGAAAATTGAAACAGAACAGAACAGAATACATCGGTGAAAAACAGCGGTGAGTTGCGATGCTAAGATATAAGACTGAACAGCGTTATACACGGACAGGAGGTCGAGCAGATGGACGGACAGATGTTTATGATGGATAAACCAGCAACTACATGCTCCGCCTTTGGAAAGTATAATAATATTTATTAAAAGCGTTGGCTCTTTTATGATTATGTACGTGTTTGCTAGTGGTAACAGAAGGAATTGGTAAAGTACAAAAAGTAAAACTTAAGAAATAGTTAAACATTATCTATCAGTTTACAGCTATCAGGTCCGGTCCGATGATCCGTTGGACGTGGACGGATGCCTCTCAAAAAGAGCTTAAAAGAGAAGTCTTTTCTCATACTTTTCCCTGTCTGTGGTTCTGAGTTTCTAATCAGACTCGATCAAACAATCATCCTTTAGCTGTTTGTTATTGTTGTTGTTGTTGTAATTTTGTGTATTTTGCTTTTGCTTTTCCGAAAAAAAATGTACCTCATTTTCCCGCCATTCAATACATCCAGTGGGTGGGATAAGGTGTTAGACTACTAAATCCCAAAGTATTTAACGAAATTTAGGGCAGAGTATTGACTAGCTCCATGTAGTTGTCAGTGTTCTTTAGTAACTTCAGAATCAGGTGTTTTACAGCTATATGGAACTTGGTGCTAATTCTTGAGATGGTTTAAGTAGAGAATTTCTCAAGATTCTATACATTATACATTAGAAATTTGATGAGAACATACAAACATATGAGTCATAGGACTCCCAATTCTATGACTCCTATGTTTGTATGTTGTCCTGGTGTCGTATTTATAAAACATCATAAGTGGTTGCTATGCTGTTGCTAAGGTTGAATTTATATGAAGGAGATTCCCTACAACTATGAAATTTGCTCTGGAGGAAAGGTCTTTTTCAGACTGTTCCTCCAGAGCAAATGTCATAGCTGAAGGGAATCTCCAACATAGAACTTTAGCCTTAGCAACAGTATACCAACCACTTAAGTTGTTTTATAAATACGGCCCCTGGAATTTCTAAGGCTTCATACCTGGACTATCATATTCACAAATAAACTGTAGACTTTCATTGCACTGTCTCATCACAGTATCCATGTCAACGTCCAGGGAACCACAGAGACAGCTATCGCTACAGGTGGTACCCGCAGCCTGGAATGCTACCCAGTCAGGAGTAGTACAGACATGTGGCCATCGGTATGTGCAAGCGTCTTCTGCATCAGCAATAATCAGACCACTCCACAGTAAACCAGCGCTGTTAAGCACAAACATGATATGCAGTTATAAAATTAAACATGCTTAATTTCTTAATAGAGTTTTCTTGCATTTTGAGATCCAGGTATAGCGTTATATTTCAATGAAGAGGTTAGCTGCTTTTTAAATAACGGAGTAAGCCTACCATATTTATTCAATTTCCAACACACGCCAAATGACCAACACTGTAAAAAATACCGATTTTACGGCAGGATACCTGGCAACCAGCAGCCAGACCTTTTCCCGTTATTTTAACGGGCGCCCGTTAAGCATGGTCAGGAATCATCGCGCAGAGTAGAGTTTAATAAAACAGGTTTGTTTTCGTCACGTAGCTCTTCAACACAATAAAAATATTTTCGAATGGGGTCAGTTTATACAACTCAACCATATATTGATTTCAAAAAATGTTCTACAGGTAGACGCCCGTAAAAATAACGGGACATGGACTGGCAGCTGGTTGCGTGTATTCTACAGTAAAATCTACGGATTTTTTTTACAGTGAATGCTGTATTCCAATGCAAAACACCTAGCAAGCTACAGTTAGCACAAGCTCGTATATGTCTGTTGACAGAACATGCAACTTATGCAAAAGGTAATGCTCGCTCTATACAATTCGGAAAATATATAAAATGACAGATATGCAACTCAACGTCGAACACATGTCAGGTTCCAGAAATTGCAATCATTGATTCCAAATATACATCAATGGATATGTAGCTCAATTACGAGAAAATTTCAAGTAAACGACAATGAAATTCAGTTCCAAAAGCACATAAAAATACGACAATGATATCTAATTTCAAACATATCTTGATATCAAAAGACACTAACTTTCATAAGGCTGACCGTAGTTTAAACATAAAGATACGCTGTGAACAGTGGACGGGATACAGATCATATAAGTCGTAAGACTTTCTTCTGAATCCTTTTCAAGCTACTGTATATTTTTGTGAAATTGTATTGTTTATATTTGATCAGTATTTTGAATAAACTATTGTTTACACTTAAAGAGACGCTAACATGGTTTTCTCTATTTCATGCCAGACACATATCAACCGTTATAAACAATGAACACCAATTTAACACATGTCAAGTGATAGATAATGCAATTCAACTACAAATACAATTGATTTGCAAGCACATATCCACAAATAATACATGACAATTTTGAACTCATATTAAGTTATTTACTGAGAGTCACTATTATTCATGCAATGGTGATCGAAAAAAATGTGAGGCATGAAAAAATGGACAAAATAAACATTTGCTAACAAAATTAAAGTTTCTGTGGATACACTAATATTGAGATTGTTTTAAATGGCGCAGGGGTACTCTTCTGGTTTCAATACTGAAGACTATACAAGTTAAGATTTTCACAATCATACTACAACTGTTAAAGGAGAAACAGGCCAAAACTATTTTTCGGACACTGACAAATGCCATAACTGTCAAAAACAATTAAAAATAGCCAATTAACAATTTCCGATACAATAGAAAAGGCAAAATTTTGAAGGTGATGTGTTTACAAATACTCCAGTTGTCGAACGGAAACCATTTGCGACGGGCGGACGAAGAAGCATAATACTCTATAATAAATGAGTGGCGGAGTATAAAAAGGCGGGGAGTCAAGTGATTTACCTCGGCTATTTTGTACCTGTATTCGGACAAAGGGTAAGAAAATTGTTCATCATATCCTTGATACTCAAAGAATTTTCATGCAGCAAAGACACCTTGTTTTTGTTCGCAGAAAATAACTACAATAATGTTTGGTGTAACGCGCAGTAGTTTTCAACATTGCTTGGCACAAGAATTTGTCACTTTGATCGAGACTGTGTAGAAAATACAGAGAGCAATCGAAGCGACTCTTAGAATATGGCTCGTTACAAAAGTAACCAGAGGGCCAATGGCCCTATATCGCTCACCTGAGCACTGAGGTCATGTTGGAAAAACTTAATTGCCACAGCAACAAAACAACATGCACAACAGCAATAAAACACACCATTTATGTAGAGGATAATATCACAAACATTTATGCCAAAATTAAACTTTATCCCTCCTTAATGGCTTCTGAGAAGAAGATCTTGGGCAAAAAAAAATGAAAATTTGGCCTTTCAGTTGCAATGGCAACCAATATAAACCAGGTCTTTGGGAAAAATTCATATGGCTGATAGAGGACTACTCTAGGAACATTTCTGTAAAGCTGTTGTCAAAATATCTGTAGTAACACAGAAATAAATACCAAATGTCCACTTTCCCCATTGTAAGTCTATGGAACTTTAAGTTGCCATAGCAACCAGTCCAAATGGGCAATGATAATATGAAACATACTTTAGGTAGAGGCTAATGTTATTAATATGTATGCAAAGTATCAGCTTCATCCTCCTCATGGCTTCATTTTTCCCATTATAAGTCAATGGAAAAATTGCCATAGCAACCAAAGTTCTTATGGGGTTGGAAGAATAAACAAAATTCATCTAGAGGCTTCTGTCATCAACGTGTTTGCACAATATCAGCTTCATCCCCCATATGGTTTCTGAGCAGAAGATTTTTTTCATTTTTTTCTTCTATTTTTTTCGAAAATTTACCCTATATTTTGCCATGGCAACCAATCAAATTCAGCGATTTGGAGAAAATTCATATGAAACATCGAGGACTATTCAAGAAACATTTCTGTAGAAAGACAATCTAAATAAATTTAGTGAGACAGCAAAAATTGCCAATTTCCATTTTCCCCATTATAAGTCAATGGAAACTCTTAGTTGCCATAGCAACCAAACTGCTGGAGTAATTGCCATGAAAAACTGTAATTCTATAGAGGCTAGTACTATTGTTCTTTCTGTAAAATTTGAGCTTTATTGGCCACACAGTTTCCGCGGAGATGATTTTTTAATATTTATCTATTTTTAACTATTCAGTTGCAATGGCAACCAGCCAAATTGAGCAATTTGCATAAATTTAACAAGGCTGGTCAAAGACTACTCAAGGTACATTTCTATGAAAGTCTTGTCAAAATATCTGCAGTGGCATAGCAATAAATGCAAATTTTCTATTTTTGCCATTTAAGTCAATGGTAACTTTAAGTTCCCATAGCAACCAAACTGCCAGAGCAATTGCCAAGAAAAACAGTGCTTTTGTAGAAGCTAGTACTAAGATCCTTTCTGTGAAGTTTGAGCTTTATTGGTTGCATAGTTTCTGAGGAGATGATTTTTGAATATATTTTCTATTTTCAACCTTTCAGTTGCCATGGCAACCAGCCAAATTGTGCAATCTACATATATTTCATGTGGTTGATAGAGGACTACTCAAGGAACATCTCTGTAAAAGTTTTGTCAAAATATCTGCAGTGACATAGCAATAAATGCAAAATTTCAATTTTCCCCATACAAGTCAATGGAAACTTTAAATTGCCATAGCAACCAAAGTTCTAAAGCGATTTGGATAAAAAACAGTATTATTGGTTCCCCCTGCCTATAGATGCCATATACGAAATTTGGTAACAATGGACCTTGTAGTTTCAGAGGAGATGTCGTTTGAAAATATTGACGGACGACGGACAACGAACGGACGGACAACAGATGACGGATGCCTGCCTATACTATAAACTCACCAGTGAGCCTTCGGCTCAGGTGAGCTAATTATGATGGGCCCGCATGCCCGATGTTACATACCAAGTTTCAAGGTCATCTGCCTTTTGGTTCTGGAGAAGAAGATTTCTGTAGGGTTTTTACCATATATGGGCGTGGCGGCCATCTTGGTCATGTGACCCGGATACCCCGAACAAGCTTTTGTTCCCCCAACCTAGGTAAGCTCCATATGAAATATGGCTTCGATCGGCCCAGTGGTTTCAGAGGAGAAGATAATTGAAAATGTTGAAAACGGATGATGGACAATTGAATAGAATAGAACGGTTGCGTGGCTATACTATAAGCTCACCTATGAGCCTAAAGGCTCAGATGAGCTAACAAAGTATAGTATCTGCGCTTTACTGCATGAAAATTCGTCGAATAATGATGATGAAATAATGATCAATTTTCTTATCCTTTCTGTCTGAATATAGAGACAAAATATCATGTGATTCCCCCCTCGTGGTACATATGTATAGAAAGACACTTGGTTTGGCAATAACATACATATGTCCGTCTGTTTGCCAAGCATCGGCATAATACTGCAACGCAAGTCGTTTTGAAACGCTGTCCAATCGCACCAGTCGACCTCCGCCATCTTGACATACATCTGAAGCCTCGTTCCATGTGTGTGGAATTGTATGCAAAACAAATTTCTGTTTCTTAGTTGTTGGTATATTTGGTTCTAAAGAAAGTAAAAAGATAATATGTATATGTACATTCTACATGAGTATTACGGTGGTCTTACGCATGGGCAACAGACAGGAAACTGTGCCTTGAATACCTACATGCAGATGTCCAAGAATGCAGCCTGGTAAACATAGTAGATCTAGATGAGACGCCGCAGAATGTAGCTCATGTTAAATTTCAATTTCGTACTTTAAGGTCATGACAACTGAGTAAAAAACAGAGAGATTCAATACTTTGTTTCTTTGATTTAAAACTGAAGAATAACGATACTAATAAGAGTAATTATAATAATAATAAAGACAACTACTTCAAAGTAGTCAATGGCAGCGTGACTAAAACCTTTAGATTTTTAGAGAAATAAAGTACCTTCTAACAGGATAGGTCAAGTCTGCTCAAACTTACAAAGCATTAAATGCTTTTTACCCCCCCCCCCCCCCCAATCTAATCCCCTCCAATAAACAAGTGATAAGTCATAAAACAATGCAGTGCTGAAACCACTGCCTGCCTGTGGGGCACCAGTGGGATAAATTCATGCATCAGTCAAAAGGTAAGAGATCAGAACAATGTAGTCTATTATTTGTAAAACAGAATTTGCTAATAACTCAAATATTAATTTAAAAAAAAAAGAAAAGAAAAGGGGTAAAAATTCAAAAATGCTAAACAAAAAAAGGAAAAAAATGAATTAAAAAAAGAACTTAAGGAAGAAAGAAAACAAAATGAAAACTGAATATATTTTACAAATATTTTCTTGTATTATAACTAACTACTTTAACTTTTTTATATATATAAATTTTTTATATGTAATTTTTTATTTTACTTCCTTAAATTTTATTTACTTATTTTCATAAATTCTATTTATTTATTTATTTATTTTTCTTTTTTGTGAAGTAAGTCAAATGCTGTGTAGTTTAATACATTAGCCATTATAATAATCTCAAGAAGAAAAATAAATATGCAAAATTGGAAGATGAAATTTTGTTTGAAGGATCACTTCAGATACCTGAGTTTTGAGCAGTTTGGTGACATTAAACATGTTTTTGAAACCTGTTGAAAACAGTGAACTGATTACAGTTCATTTGTTTTTACAAGAGCTGACACTGTAGTTTTGTTGTTTTAGACTGTGATTTGTCAATTATGGATTTATCATTATCAATATTTTGTTTCCACAGAGTATATGAATTTCGATTGTGTGAACTAAAGATTTTGTTAACATTATCAGAATATATGTATCAAAAATGTTTTTCTACATCAAACTTTGATGGATACTAATGCCAGTAATTAAATCAAGTATTCAAGGTATCTCTGTTATTGATTTCCCCCAGTTTTGGCCTCCCAAAGAGACTGCAGGGTCACTGGTCTAGAGAAGACAGGCTAGCCAGAGAAGACTGTTTATTGGATTAGATAAGGATTACATAACTTACTAATGACAAAATCTAGGTCTTTAATAAGTGCAATCGCTGCTGAAGTTTAAAAGGCCTCAGGCTTATGGAATCTGAGATACAGAGCTGGCGCTGAATATATCGATGACCTCTATTTCCATTAAAGTTCACCTAGCTTTGTAGGATGTGATATAAAGCTTCCGGTGCATGCTCATATGAAGTTTGAAGGTCCCAGGCTTTTGAAAGCTGAGATATCGGACCAGCTCTAATATTTGGCACCACCCTTTTCCCATTGTAAGTAAAATATTTCAGCGGACCATAATTCCGAGCACTTATGCTCAAATTCCAAAATCGTCCCGGGTCTTGTCCCTAATTTTCAGGACTGTCCGTTGAAAAAAGTAGCTCCTATTGTGCAAACTTCTTGTACTGTACGCAAGAGGCCATTCACTCCATAGCAAACACTGCGAGAGTGCTAAAACTTTTATTTGCCCAGGGTCTCATTCATATACATGTACTTATATTATACCGTTGTAACAACATTGGCAAGCTGCTTTTCCATATTAGGTCAAAAGAAGTTTCAAGTGGCCGTAACTATGCAGTGAATAATCTTTGCTCCGATTCGATGCCTGCATATATCATTTTATCAAAAGTCTCTTGAAATGGTACTCAATCATGAGAACAAGCTTTCTGCGATGAAAGCAAGGGGCATAATTATACATGTATAGTAAACACTCCAATACTACTTACATTAAACCAAGGTCTCACTGACAGCAACTATCATGAAGTCTAAAAAAGATACCCTGGAAAATATAGCTTTTGGCATGGAAAAATATTTTTTCAGTTGGCCATGACCCTGAAATGAATTGTCTGGTCTTGCTTAAAACTTCAAACTTGCTAAAGACCTTACGAATAGTCAAAAGAGTCAAGAAGCAATCATTCGAAAATAGCTTTGAGCTCACAGACAAGTTTTTTTCTTCCAATACCATCAAGCGTCCATAGCTCTGTAGTTAACGATCCAACATTTGTATCTGACTCAAGTTCTATTGATATTTATAAAACTGTAAAGTTTCAACAAGATATCTTTAACATGTAGCTTAAAACATGCGAATATTGTTTGCCAAATTTAAGTCAATGGAAAGTTTAAGGATCTATAGCTCTTTTGTATATAATTCGAAATTTCTAAAATTCGAATTGACCAAGATCTTACAGCAATCAATATGGCTGACAAGTTTTAAGAAGATCAATTGGGTAACGTGACTTCTAGCGCCCAGACAAGAGATTCCATTATAACCTATGGAATTAAAATCTTAAAAAAGTTCCTTCAAGAGCAGAGAATACATACAGAAGTAGGAACATGGGCCAGACTACGTAGTTTCGCTAATAAAGCCTCGTCAGTGGCCCTGACAATATCTGGTGACGAAACCAGAAAAAAGGCATACAGTAATTTCTAAATTTTAATGGGGTAGTCGATTCAAAGACTGATAAGTTTCAAAAGGATCCAAATAATATAAAAGACAATGATCTAGAATAAAATTCTAAATCGATCTCAAATTTTAGATTTCTCAGAATCTATCCTCTGATCTCAAAGGATGTAAATAAAATATAATCTGCACTATGGATGATGTACGGGGAGACGTTTTACGGCCGCCACACGGCACAACATCAGTTGCAGTGAGGTACAATTAAAATCTTGAAAAGTTCCTTCAAGAGCAGAGAATACATACAGAAGTAGGAAAATTGGCCAGACTACTTAGTTTCGGCTAATAAAGCCTCGTCAGTGACCCTGACAATATCTGGTGACGAAACCAGAAAAAAAGCATACGGTAATTTCTAAATTTTAATGGGGCGGTCGATTCAAGTTTACTGTCCGACAGCAATAAAAGTGAACCAAACTTTCAAATGAATTCTTTTTATCTAACCACAATACATGGCTTGGAAGCATGATGAAAGAGTTATCCCAATCTTTCTCCAAAACTTTTTTTCCTATGCTAAGGTGGACTGCTTCTTATTTATTCCTAAAAAAATAGAAGCCGAAAGTCAGAATTAAAGTGCAACACTTTAATTCCGACTTTCGTTCTCTATATCATAAAGAAAACGAAAGTAACAAGGAAATATGTTACACCTTATTTCTGCTTTTAGTGTTTTATATATACGACGTGAGTAAGAATTAAAGTGTTACACTTTAATTATGATTTTCGTCTTCTATATTTACAGGAATTAATGATTCCCCCTGCATTAATCATGTTGAATCGTGAATCGTGTTTATTTTTTGTTTTGTTTTTTTTTGATAAATGGATATGCAATCGTATGCAAACTTTGATAAAGAAATATATAACAATTTTTCAAACGCTTCAGTCTGGTCTGCGGTGCTTTAAGTTTTTTTCTTCCCATGAAAATGTTTTCATTCTCATATACCCCTTGCAGGTTCTCAGCGTCAAAACAATGTCATATCTACGTTGATATTGCATTGACTCCAATATGATGTCTCTCTAACGCTTCATGATGGGTGGGTTGTAGAGCGTATTTGTTTCAGAAAAAAAAATGCTGATTTAAAGCATTCGTTTGCTTTTAAAAGTAGTGGTTTGAATTTTTATCCCGTTAATGGAATAAAAAATCAAATTACTGCTAAAGCAAACGCTTGTTGTAAGCATTGTGGATTTTCATTTGAAGCTTAGAATATAAAACATTCAGATTTACCGTACTCCGGAATTTCAGCTGGACATTCTTCACTGGTATCCACCGTGGCAAGGTCACAGCACGAGTACGGGAAAATGGTGGCATCGGTAGCTGCTGTGGGCGTAAAAGCTGCTTCGTGCACTGGAATAAAATTTGCGCGCGTTACAGCTGCCTCAGCCTCAAGAACTAGAACAGCTGCCTCATGAACTGGAAGAAGAACGCAAAACGCAATCCACAGATCAGTCAATTGTAAGTAAATATATCACGAGCTTGATGCGTGAGTAATACATTCTCTTTTACAAGTGATCTCCAAAATGCGATTTATTTTCGACAAATCACTGTTAGAGTTAATTTATTTCTTAAAATAAAGCTACCAAATACAAAAAGACCATAGCAACAATTTTCATACAGACGACTAATAAAACATTTTTTCAGCACGTACAACCCCTCTAAATTGAAAGTTTCTATATAACTCCCAAACTGATCTGCGGAATTCGGCCACCAGCGTATTTTTCAGTCAATTACTGTCTCGCCTGAACTATCCGCAGCTTGGGAGAATGCAGTAAAAATGATATATTTTAAATAAAAATCTCAAGAATAATGGTTGAAAAATCGTGGTTTAGTACAAATTATCAACATTAGCATTTGATGATTCATTTTAAAATCAGAGCAGAGAACCGCATCTAATTTCACCATGCAATTGCAAAACAAAAAAGTCATCCATGTAGTCATTCATTATATAGTCGTAAAGATAGATTACCCTGTACGTTTTAGGCATGCCTTTGCAGCCTTTCTTCCATATGGTCAAGAATAACTTTAAACATTTCTTGAAACTTCAACTAAATTTTGTTGTTCAAACATTTTGGTACCATGACGAGCAGAGACCAAAATGGGCAGAGATTAATAGATATCTGCTTGCTAAATGCTTATACATACTTAATCCGTAAAATGACGCTGAAATTAAGCTGCATTATACGATAGGCGAAGGCAGGGATATAACCAATGTTGAGAGAATTTAAAGCTTAACCCCACTATATAGACTGAAGGCAATAAAACATGCTGCTTTCTCCCTTCTTCTTTCAGTGTCTCGAGTGGGTTGTGTTTTTCTAATTGCGGTCTTTCCTGTGTATTATCTTATCAGGATGAAAATCATATTATTAAAACTATATGGTCTGCATCTTTTAGAATTTATGATGGGAATTAATTTCATAATTTTCAAGAATATGATAATTGAGCCCAGATGGTCATGAAACATTCAAAATAATGACTAAGCTAAGCCAATTACTGGTATTAAAACAAGAGTAATGTAGGTAAACTATTAACTGTCTAGAGTTCCATTCGAATCAAACTAACTTATTTGAAAGCTAAAGGCTCCTAATATCAAAAAGGTTATCATATTTTTCATGCATGTTTAAGCGGTAATGAGTAGACTAACGATAAGAACTCACTTTTACTCAACTTTTACAATTGGAAAAAATAAATTAAAAAGTGTCAAAATGATTAAAAGTTGCAGACAATATAACTTCAAATTATTATCTTATTTGTATGGTTTAACATGCTTTCTTGAATTTTCTGAGCATTCTTCACATTTGTCTTTTGCAATTAAAAACAAAGTTCTACCTGTCCATAACAGTTTTCTGTAAAAGGAGAAATTCTGCGGCGATGTTTGTGTATTGGTATCGTAGTGCGTGAAGTCGTCGGCAAAATAAAGTTGACACACATGGCCGTCTGCGGTAGAATATCTGAAAAGCATTATTTTAATTAGGATGTACTCATTTAAAGCCTTAGGCGCCTGTTTGGTCGGAATCTTTTCTGTTTGCCATTAAAAATCTATTTTTGTAATGCATTCGTTGTAAAAGAACAAGTCAAAATCTATAGATGGAAGTTTCTATTGTAAATAAAGGGCTTTCCATGGGTTTAAGTTTGAATAACAAACATGTATAAAAAAAAGACTGTTGTCAGCCTTGTCAGCCTGTGGGTCTCAATGATCGCAAAACATGATAAGTTTCAGCTTTCGCACCAACATGTATATTTATGTTTGAAGATAAAATATTGTCACTATTTAGGGTTCATGTATGTGCTACTTTTTTTTTTTTTTTTTTTTTTTTTTTTTTGCCTTTTCTCGTCTTATTCTGCAGACACATTTGTTATAGAACGGCCCATTTCAGCATACTTTGCTTGATTTGGTACATGAACCTTCAAAAATGCTTACAAGCGCAGAAGCAATTAGAATAAATTTAAATTATCATCAGCAACTCGTCAACTTATTCTGATTTCAGAAAGAAGAAAACATGCAGTAGCCTAGCAGATATTATATCCGTAGTTATAGCAAAGCTTTGATTTTATGCATGGATGGTTTCATACTTCTATTACACTTATTTGTTTAAGCTTCCTAAAATGTAAATTTCTAAAATTTAAACCATTTATCACTTAGATCTTTATCACAGCGCATCATTTAGCCTAAACGCCCTATGAGCGTCGCATGGTTTCGTACAACAGAATTTCTAATGCCATATACGCAATTCAATACTGTTGTTATTATTATATCATTTTAAACGAAATTTGTCATTGTAAGTAATCAACTACATATGTATGACGTTTGTATGCGTCTCAGCGCGTCCCGGCCACCTCCCCCCCCCCCCTACCCTCTCCCTTTCCACTTTTAAAATGTGTTTGAACAGTTGCTGCACAAAAAAGGGCTAAAACACCTTCCACAGTGCCTGCAAATACATGTATTATTGCACAAAACTGTTTCGCTGGTTCCTCTATTACAAACAGATACCAACAAACTCGCTGATATAAAAGCTTATTATTAAAAAATATATGTACCTGTAGGCAAATGCCCGACATTCTTGTGCCTCATAAGCCCAGTCAGAGCAGGCGGCCCCGCATGCTGGGTGGCTGTAATCATATGGCCCAAGGGACACCCCGTCGCCTATAGTATTTGAAGCTACCATCTCGAAAATACTGGTTTTAGCTTAAAGAAAAAGGAAACAGAATTCCATTATTCTATTTTCGTTGTTTCGTTCCTCTTTGCATATTCTTCACATATGCCCGAGACAGACAGAAAGGCTGGAAGAACAAACATACAGACAAACAGCGAATTATTGTTCTTGTTCAGCTTGTTGTCCATTTTTTTACCATTTGAGATGTGCAAAAAGAAAAAAGAAAAATCTAGAGAGACTAGAGTACGCAGTCGTTGTCACTGCCCACAGGAAACTGACGCTGTATCAATAAAAAAACATTCAAAGACCCTTAACAACCAATTATTATATAGTGATGTATATTAAGCCTCAGAAGCTTTTTATTGGTTCCATAGATGCAACGTCATTGTCCTGTGCACTGCCTAAGGAAACCGAATGTACCACATTGCTAAATGGACCTATGCAAAGAGAGTAGAACAAATTATATCAAACATTGTGATAAATATAGCCACATATCAGAGGGTTCATTCTATAGGGAAATAAACATTAGTCTCATATACAGCTTTAACATTCTCATACACAAGATCTGAGACCTTTGGCCTTAGGACAGCTGAAGTATCCAAATGACCTCAACTCATCTCTTGCATTGACCTTCGGTCAGTTATTTAGATGATGTAACGGCTGTTTGGAATAAATTCGTGAGAGAGAGACAAAGAGACAGAGAGCACCTTTAAATCAAACGGAAAAAGTATATGCGACTGTAAGTTTACCTCCAACGAAAAAATGAAAATTATAAGCCCTAAGGAAAACGTTCTATGGGACATCATCACCTCGTTGATCCCTACAAATTCAAATCTTAAAGAATTTCTTCAAAAGCGGGGAACACACAAAAGAAGGAACGTGGGCCATACTTCGAAATTTCGGCTACTCAAGCCTTGTCAGTGACTCTACAAAAGAAATGAAAATTATAAGCCCTAAGGAAAACAGTCTTTGGGACACCATCACCTCGTTGATCCCTACAAATTCAAATCTTAAAGAATTTCTCAAAAAGCAGAGAACACATTCAAAAGAAGGAACGTGGGCTGTACTTCGAAATTTCTGTTACTCAAGCCTTGTAAGTGACTCTAACAATATCTGGCGACGACAGCCAGACAGCAGCATACTGCAGTTTCTTAAGTTTAATATTCAGTCAATTCAAAGACTGATTAGTATCGAAAAGGGTCCAAAAGGTTAAAAGCAATGATCTAGAATTACCCAATCAAAATCAATGATCTAGAATTACCCAATCAAAATTTTCTGATTTTACAGAATGTATCCTCTGATCTCAAAGGACAAAAATAGAATATAATATAAACTGCATTATGGATGATGTACGGGTAGACGTTATACGGCCGCCACACAGCACAACACGAGCTGCAGTGAAGTCAAATTAGAATTTTAAAGAGTTCCTTCAAAATTCAAATCTTAAAGAGTTCCTTCAAAAGCAGAGAAAAGTAGCCGTTTCCAAACTTATCTACGACTTGATGGCCACGGTATGGTTTTCAGTTAACGGACTTCACTTTCACTATCTTTTCCATAAGATACATAGACATGGCGATTGTATTATAGCAGACAAATGATGCTTACTTTTCACGAGCATCTGAAAACACTTCCATTTGGGAGTCCATGTTTGTGTATCTAAATATTTCGGATTTGTCGATGGTTCAATGGTTTATGAGTTCGAAAATATGATTCCGGTACTTCGACCGTTTATACGTTAAGCACTTGCATCATCACCTTCTACGCTAAATTGTTTAAGTAAGTGCGGTTTCACGACAGCTTCGCGTTGACCTGTTTAAGCCACAGCAAGTTTAGATAAGCAATACTCGCCAATCACAATAATGTTTGCAAGTATATATAAGTCAAAGACAACAGAAACCTGCCAAAAGAACTGGTATAACATGCTTGTTTCAGTCCCTCAGTCCTCGAGATCAGCTAGGGTTTAGAGTACAATTCCAAGAAGTTTTTTTTCTTATTTCTTAAAGGAAATATGCCTTGTGACCGCTCATTAGAACGTCTCAGCAAGACGGTTCTAATGACGCACCATAAGATACGTTTTCATGGAAATTATTCGAAAATTACCTCTGCAACCCCTTCTTATCTAGAGCAACAGTCCCAATTATTTCTTACTCGTGCACCAATTGTGAGCTTCATATACCTGGTTCTCGTTCACCTAGGCAAACGAAGCTATGTTTGTCATCACATGATACCGCTTCCCATTTGAAATTTGCTGTATTTATCGCCATGCAGAGATTGGAGTCATAGACACTGGTTGACGGCGGGTTGTCGGGATCCCAGTTTGATGGCACAGTGGTAGTAGAGCAGTCTGACCACACTCTGACACTTGGGTAGTTTTGGGGGTCCGGCTTGTGGTAGCCTAACCAAAGCCCGCTACTCCTAAGTAAAAAATGAACCACATCGTGAGAACAATCACCTGCACATGTATAGACAGACTAGTCTGCACATTTCCACAGTTCGGAAAGCACGTATGAATACTTGCAAACATTGTTTAGCTTCAATTAATTTCTCAGCGATGAGACTCGTGCGTATATTTAAATGTCAAAGGTAAAAAAAAATATTGCATGAGAAAAAAACATGTTTTTGACAGCGTAGCTAGCCTTATGGTTCCTTGCCCAAACATGTAAACATCTATATGCGGACGCAATTTCGAACGCCGATGTCAGCCTGGTAAAAAACAAGTGAGATAATACACCTGTAAGAAAAGAGGTAAAGGTTCCCCGTATCCTCGTGGCCGTAGGGGCAATGGGTGTTACCCGCCGTATCTGCGGCATACCATGTGAAAGGCGTATCCCATCCCTCTCCTTTCGCTGCCTTATCCTTCACTCATACGTAAAAGGTACCAATTTACTGCTGGGCCAACAGAGTTTTCCAGTCGTCGGCAGGCCGAACAACGATACCGGCCCGCGGCTGTCTGCACTATTATTACTGACCGCTTAACCACGCGTTTCTATTTTTTTTATTTCGTATCAAAATACTTATCGCGATAGAAGACCGCCTTCCTCATTTAAATCCCTCCGTGTCAATAATGTGAAACACCTTTCATGTCAAGTATCTACCTTGCATGGCAATAACGCATGGGTTGTAGCATTTGAACAGTAAGCAAACAGTCCATGCACTTTGTTTTTTATTTATTTATTTTATTTCATTTTGCATATATGTACCAATATTTATAATTATTGTGTTATAATTGTGGAATATTCGGCATGATTTCATATGGCGAAAGATGCACGAGCTTGCGAGTGCGTCTCCCCCAAATGAACACTGCCAAATATTTCAAAATATAAATAAAATAACCTTTCATTAAATACCTTTAATACTTACCTGCTAATTTCATCCGTACTCTTTACATAAGAAATCAAAATACAATATTGGTATTTCAACCAAAAAGTTGCTTTAAATGTAAAATTACATCCTGCCATTTGGTGTCTTCATTCATCCTAACGCCACGCCCGACGGCGTGAAAGTGAAAATAGTGAGAATGGCGTATCGGTATCGGACGTGACGCCAGTAAATAAACGCTGACGTTAACAAGAATTCGGCGCCATTTACCAGTCTTATTTTCTGCACCTCTTACGAAACTCTCAATTATAATCCATAGAATTGTTTTGTACAAGAAACAGATCGGAGGTAAATCATATTTGTTTATTTTTTATGCAATTTATACAGCGAAACCGACACTGTTCTTATTTTATTCGTTTTTCATTTGCTGTCGACGACAAGATGGCTGCCAAAGTTTTTTCTTCTCAAAACAAAAGTGGTTTGGTGGACGCGTACTCCTTAACTCCGTGCAGTATGCAAATGCGTGTGATGGATCCAGTTGCTTCGGTTGTTTTAGGCGATGAAAAGAAACGTAATCTTTAGTATTAAAAATATTCATCATTCATCTGCAAGTATTATTCACCAACTAACAGAATTCGTACCAGTAAAACAAAGCAGTCACTCTCAACCACTTTCTTCGAATCCTTTCAAAATCCAGTAAACGGACTTACACTGAGAGATGCGAATAATTGGCGACCAGATTTTGAATGTAGGGGTACATATCCTCATTTGTTATATCTAGAAGCGTCTGCCCTGCATCCTTGCAAATTTGAAACGCCTCATTCCAAGTCCGGATCCCAGTGTATACTGTTACATTTTTTGTCCACAGAGTACTATTCTCAAGAACAGGCGTTCCTGAAAATGAAGGAGAGGAACTTTATAAGTACTTGTGCTTTCGTTCCAATCCTATTATTTATATTGTTGCAATGTATATATGTATTGAAAAATTTGAATAAAATATGTTTAAACCAAAATGAATATGTCAAGATGTACAAAGCGTAAATCTGTGTTTCATTACAGGGATGACCTTTATTTTTAACCCTTTTCTGACCAATAAGTCTGGATAGTTTGAGGGGTTTCTGGTAGATGTTAACATTTTTACTGTATTTTACATAGAAATTCCTGTAAACGACCAGTGCAGACCCTGCTCAGACGCCGTGAGCCGCGACGCGAGAAAACCAACAATGTGGTTGTGCGCCCAGCGCAGACTCGGATCAGCCTGGGCATCCGCCCAGGCTGATCTGAGTCTGCGCTGGGCGCACAACCACATTGTTGGTTTTGTCGTGTCGCGGCTCACCGCGTTCTGCGGCGTCCGGACTCGGTCTGCACTGTTTGCATATGTCCCCCAAACGGGTTTCCAGTCTAAAAGGTTTATAGATTTTATTGCTGTGTTAACTCCTGGCTGAAAAATATGACCATATTTTGCATTTCTGTGTTTTAATTTACAACCAAAGTTCGCTCTAAATTTCCGGCTCGCTTGACAACCTACCCAATGCACCCTCTTTCTAAATAATCTAAGATCTGAGTTATTGCGAACCTGTGAAATGGATAAAACAGGCAGACATTGTAAAAAAGAAAACTATAGCTACGAGTATTAAGCGACTCATCCAAATCCACGATAGGGAATTTACGTGACTTCCCGATGATCGATTATTTTGTACAGGTCTATATTCCAACTGAACGGGTAAGAAATTTATTAGTGATTCTATAATACTCCATAAATTTTCATTCGGTAAAGTGCAGATACCGCGTCACAGCAAGCCATTAATATATAAGTCGTTTCCATGCACAAGGGCGTAGCTACCTATACGGCAAATACGCAGGTGCGTATTGAAATTTTGTCAAAATTGACAAAATTTCAAAACGCAACTGCATATTTGCATGCTGAAATTTTATAAATTAGACAAGATTTCAATACCAATTACCAAAGTGGCTGAAATACTAGCTTTCCCTTCAAGAAGCAGAGAATAAAACATTGTTGTGCGTATTATGAAATTGCCCCTAGTTACGCACCTGATGCATGCTGTATTTTTGCACACAACTTGGAGCAAAGTCGGATATGCTTTGCTCGCGGCAATATTGAAACTGCAGCACGTAAAAACACTCAAACATTCGTTTGTTGCTAACGAAGACAAGGAATCTGCACATTGAGTATTGACTAATTTTCCTACCCGTTCTATTCGAATACAGGTTCAAAATAACCAAGGCAAGTCACATGATTCCCCGCCTTGGAATCACCAAATACCGGATTCCACCATAACGTTCTTGTAGTTATGAGTTCAGACTAATGTTTTTGATACACTGTTCACTTTTACAATGCTATATAAATCATCCCCAGACTTAACATTTTATCGATGTATAGACTCCAGCGATTTGCGCACAAAGTTTATATACAGTATAATAGAAATTATTAAAAATATATCGTACAACTGTATTATAAGACTTCAGACAAATCACAAACTTACCACACGTGGAGTCTGGTAACTGGGACTCATGAACGCCCACATCGTACGTGTCGGTATTGATATCAGCTGAAATGTATATGAATTCCAAACGACTGTATTTGTGATAAAAATCGATTTTGCAACCTGTATGTAATGTCAAATCTATAAAAAGTCCGAGAGCTCCAGAGGAGCATGGCTAAACACAGAAGACGCACAATATATAAGAAACAGACATAATAAATTGAGCCGAGACATGACAAAACCAACAAAGTGAGGCGCCTCGCAAAAACTCTGATCAGCCTGGGTATCTGCCTTGTCTGATCAGCGTTTTTGCTGTACGCTTGAAGGGTAGCTAATAGTCTTAGCTATCTCTATGCCGAGAGTGAAGACTCTGGTCAGACAGGGCGGATGCTCAGGATGATTCAAGTCTTTGCTGGGCGCACTTTCACTGCGTTGCTTTTGTCGTGTCGCGGCTCATATATACCAATAAGAAAATAATGATGACCGACCCAGTGCACATGAGAAGCATTACTGGGTAAAGAAGCATACAGAGCTCCATTATAATTCTTAGACCACCGCCGGCACTCCTCCCAAAAATCAGACGACGTTAAAAAAATAAGCCTAACAGTTGTAGTCCTATCTCTTTGACATTTTGTACACCTATTAACCATGGACTGTATATGAGCATGCGACTGTCAACCTCTCTTCATATGCAGACGCAGTGTTAGCTGCCAGGTGCATTTACTGTATTGTTAAGCATATAAAGTATCATATCTTTGCTGAATTGTACATGTTATAGGCCTAACTATCGCTAAATGCAGAACTTCTGGGACAGCCTGCTTTCTTAACAACATTTTTTCTTGCTCCATTTGTTTTTAACATTGTTTTACTATTTCTAATAATTTCATGTTTTATATACTGATCCGTTTCTTTTCTGTCTTTTTTTCAAATCCAGACTTTCTGAAATTGTAAGCTGTATCGGTAGCTATTTTATTGCCCTTTAAATTGATAAAAACAATCCTTACTGTAAAAACATCTTTTGATGTAAAACGTGGATCCAGGTGAATGATTATAATTTCCAGAGTCAAAGAAGGAAGGTTTGACAACAATATGTATAATACATTGCGTTGCAGTAGTTGTAAATCCCCAGCATTCCTCAGTGACGTCATTTGATGATGTAATCAAGTTATTCTCTTGAAAACATCGCTGTTTGCATGCGTCTTCAGATTCGAATGGCAAAGTGATATCATTACTTGTAAAGTCAGAGCTAGTGTCCCCATGTTGATCAGTAAGTATGTCAAAAGGACATGGCCCTAGAAATGGAAAATGAACATCTATAAATAACTCTAGTGCAAAGGAAGTCCAAAGATTAGTCTGAAAACAAAAAGACAATCCTCATAATGTAATAGTTGTGTCCTGTAATTGCAAGTAGCAAATAGTCAGACTTGTCTGAACCTACTATCTAATTAAAACAGGAATAATATACTCATATTTGCCAGAAATGATATTGACGCGCTTGTTACAATTTCAGCATAGGGGAGACTAATTCAGTAAGAAAGAGGCAACTCAAATTTGAAGTTTTCTTTCACTAAATTATATATTGACTCTCAAACATTTCTTGATAGAGAAATAGATATGATAAAAGAAGAGCTCATCTTTGAATTCAAAAATCCTTCTGCTCCGACAGATTGAGTGCTGTCCCCAATTTACGGAGACGAAAACTGATCCCGTCATCTAGTCATAGAACCGTTTTTAAATTTAAAATTTAAAAAAAAAATGTGCTTTTAAAGTAAAAGTCTGTTTTGTACTAATAAGAATTAGATCTAGTTGGTTAAGTTTGTCTACTGCATGCAAAACTTCTTCGTAGAAGTAAAAGCAGCCTGCGTTACCATGCGCATTGATTGCTTAAGTTCTCAGTAATTAATTTCATACAAAAAAAAACAGTGCCATTTTAGCCTAAAAGCGCCAAAAAGCAGACGATAGTATTTACGTCTGCAAAATTTCAAAAGGAAAAGTTTCCTCCAAGCTATATATTTTTGAAAATTCAAAGACTAGAGGGAAACAGTGAAGAGCGACATCAGGGGCCATATTCATAAAATGACTTAAGTGGTTGCTATGCTGTTGCTAAGGCTAAGTTTCTTTGAAGGAGATTCCCTACAACTATGGAATTTGCTCTGGAGGAACAGTCTAAAAAGACTGTAGTTGTAGGGAATCTCCTTTATAGATATTTAGCCTTAGCAACCGCATAGCAACGACTTAAGTGGCTTTATGAATACGGCCCCTGGTCTCAACTGGATCTGGATCTATGCGCGTTACATGTTTAATTACTTTTTTTTTCTTGGCGCTTCAAGGGATAATATGTCAGCTAGGCAGTTCTAGTACTTTATTGAAAAAAAAAGTAAAAAAAAATATCTCAGAAAACATCTGCAATTGGCTTTGTTCTATTCTAATTGTTCTGAATTGTTCTAATTTAAAGTGTATGAATTTCAGGTAGAATCTCACTTATAATTTGAGAGGGGCACGGCATGCATACACTGTATATTGTATGCCATACTCCCCTCGATTTTATAAGTGAGGTGACGCCATAGCTCTGTTACTATAGCAACATTCTATTGGCTTTGATACCTTCCTCCTTCTGACAATAGAACATGTGTTTCTCGGAGCAATCTGCCATGGTATAGTCCGCTTTCGAACTGAACCCTCCACCTATGACAGGGTCTACCAAGGTCTCATGATGTACGCAGTAGGTATTTGGATCACCGTCAGGGACATACGGGGTGTCTCCACCCCAGTAGCGAACATTGAAGTCCGTCAGAGTTTGACACCCCATGCTGTAGAACTCGTCTCCCAAAGGTGTTACACGTCTGTGAAGTGCGATCCATTTCGGGGGACCGTTCCTGTGTGTATATTAAGGAGAATGGGTACATTTTATGTGGCAGCACCTCTGTAACTTTCAATTTTGTCTCCCCTCCGAATGGGGGTCAACACCAAGGGCGTAGCTACGTATACGGCAAATACGCAAGTGCGTATTGAAATTTTGTCAAAATTGACAAAGGCCTAGGGTCGATAAGGGGTGTTTTTGGCCTCATGTCCAAAACTAGTTTTACGCTGACAAATTATTGTAGTCATTTGGGATAAGTGTTACAGGCATTGTTTTGTTATCTAATGCACGTTGCCATGGCAACGAGTTTTACAAGAGCATGGGCTATTTCTTTCGTTTTTTTTAATACGGTTGTCTACCGCTGTGATTACATGAAACCCTGTTTTGATTTGCTTGAAGTAATATCAGTTTCATATCACTGGAATATGGTTAATCAACATAATAAAGTGGCGAACGGTTATTGTCGCTCTTTAGTAACACGTGGAAATTCTTAGCAACGATCTGATAAATAGGTTAAGGTTTTCCACTTTCTTTTCTTTTATCCTTATTTTTGTTTAGATTTGAAAAAATAACTGCAAGTATTATACCGTCAGGGTTCAGCTCACACTAACGAATCTTAATTGATTCTTTAAAAGTTTGTTGTCCTTTTAATACGTTGTTTCTTAATAAAAATACTGTGACGTCATGTACGTGAGCAAGGTTGAATTCTGACGTCACGAGCGTCAAAGGAGAAAGACGATGCGTAAGGATGTTCTTGCAGAAACTTAGCTTGGCACGGATCTCGGATCTGTCCAACCAAATCCGTCTCACAAACGTCCATATCAATAACGCTCAGCATGTAACAAGCATAGCCTTACTAGTTCGCGTGACAATCCTTTTCCAAATGACTTTATATGGTTATTTTATATTTAATTGCTATTGCTTTAACTTCTTAAATAAAACCCCAAATATTCATTCTGTATTTTGCACCCTTAAAGAAAAAGAATAAGTCTTTCATCAGTTGCTCTCAGTTTATAAGGCCAGCGCACATTAAACTCAAATGTAGACTAATCATAAAACGCTCCACCACGGCTGGCGAAAAGCCCGTGAAAATATATCATTATGAAAAGCATTATATTTTTCCTTGCAATGTCTGTGTAATGGCTAATATGCATGCAATAAAGCGTGCGTGTGCGTGAGAGTGGGAGAGGGGGTGGCGGAGAGGCGAAGTCAGAATTGTTGAAACCTGACAAATCTGTCCTCAAAATAGGACTTGTTCTGCTTCTCCATCGAATACTAAAATATAAACAAAAGCGAAACAAGGAGCGGGATCCTCGTCCTGTACAGTGTATTTTACTATATATTAAAGTTAATAACAATTGGTCACTCAGTTTCCCAACAAGTTTTTCAGATAATTCTATACCAATTTTTATCAGACAATAGTGTCTGTTTTGTTTAAAGCGTCATCCATAACGAAAAGGTAATGAAAGCTCGAGGTAATAGAAAAGAAAATTAGCGAAATTACATTTTAATGTCGGGCAGGAGTTGGAGGGGTGGGGTTAACAAAATCATTTAAAAAAATATCGTGAAAGGTAAATTAAGATAATAAAATGTAATATGATAAAGATTACAAATATTTATAGTACCATCAGAATCATAATAAAACATAACACAACCAGTTCTTGCGTTAAATTTCTTAAGGTGTTGGTAGGATACGCTAGAATGCCTCGAAACTTTCGGCATTGGGGCATTCTACAGGTATAGGCTTTAAGTCCCATTGCCCTCTCAGTGGTATAAATGCATGAAATATTTTATCTCGAGGTATCACTAAAATTACTGTTTCGTCATTGCAAATGACCGTGATTAGCCAACTTTAACCGTGACAAACTGTGGTATTGAAGTATTATCCCACCTAAATATATTTTCAATAACAATGTTATTTTGTTAGAGGTTTGCGCAGAATATTGCCTCTTTTCTTTCCACATCAACAAATCAGGCGAGTTTGGGTTTCTAATTTGTGAGAAACAAAATAAAGAAAGCATCTGCATATGTTGAACTTTCAGCATTTTATGCAGGGTTTTGCATTCACCACAGATCAGTGATTACCACCACCTTAATAATACTAGTTTTAAGAAGAAGACTGTCGGCTCTGGGAATAGAAGTTTTCTTACGATTCGCGAAAGAATTTAGTTTGGGTACAAAATAACAAATAGAAACGATTAGGTACGGAAGCCGATAGTGGACATTTCACTTAAGACTTAGACGTTTTTTACACTTGAAAGAACTGGACTCTTGTCCCCTATCGGCTTCCGTAATTAGCAGTGAAGTCGATTATTGCATTATAAGGGAAAATGTATTCTCTCTCCCCCCTCTCTCTCTCTCTCTCTCTCTCTCTCTCTCTCTCTCTCTCTCTCTCTCTCTCTTCGATCGATAGCTCATTGGGTAAAGGGCTGGCTTGCTGATCTAGCGGTCCCAGGTTCGATTCCCGCTGGAAGATGGAGACGGCAATCTTTTCAATTGTAAACGGGGATCCATTGCACACCAAAGTAAAAAGATGGGCAATGATCAGGAATTAATACAATCAAATCCCACATTCCGCTCTCAAAACCAAAGCCATCTATTATCACCTTTCCATATTCCTGGTAGGACTGTGATTGAAATAACTTTGAAAATGATGCATATTTGCAAACAAGTCATCCATCAATTCTCTCTCTCTCTCTCTCTCTCTCTCTCTCTCTCTCTCTTTCTCTCAACGTGTACAAAATGCATGCACGATTACGACAAAAAGACAAAATGTTTACATCATACACGAGACGTAAGAAAACGGTTCATGTTCACAAATGAGCATCATATACCTCTTTCTGCTCATTTTAGGAAAATATGTATACTTTTATGTATATAGTCGATACATTAAACTATGGCGGAGCCCCGACAACGTCATAATTATACCAGCGAGATGTATGCAAAAGAAGAACGACTATTGATGATATTAACCCTCAGTTCTCGAGCAAGAAGAAAGAACACGAAAGCTTAGAATATATATATTGAACAGCTTATAATTGACAATACTGGTCAAAAAGCAACAAAATGCTCTTGGTTACCATGGCAACAGCATGGAAGCAACAGAAGTGAATCCATTTTATTTTATTCAATTCAGGAGAAAGGAGAAACAACATAAAACTTTGAAAAGGAGCCATACACATGGGTGTTTAAAGGCTTTTTACTGACCTAAAAACGATGATTTGTTCTTCGTTACCATGACAACGACATTAGTGCGAGAGGAATACTCTTTGAAATTCGATATTTCAATCCTCAGCTCTCGAGCATAAACAAAGTCAAACAGTCAAAAATAATTTGAATCTTTTAAATGAAACTGTTTGCCAAAAAATCATGAAAAATGATCGTGGTTACCATGGCAACGGCACAATTACCTTAACAACGGAAACGAATTGTATTTTAGGATTGATTCACACAAATATAATTATATATTGACTTACTTAATCGAACTCTTAGAGAATGTCAAGCTCAAAACCGCTTTTGTCAGCCTTAGATAATTATTTAGATTGCAAGGCGCACGTGGCTGGAGGACATATTTTATTTTTAAAAGCACCTCCACATGCAACAAACAACATGGAACTTTTTATAAAAGTTCCTTTTTAGTAATAAGATTGTTTGATAAAATATGAAGTTGTTTGTCGAATGTGGAGGCATTAGAATTTTTGTCTGAATACATTAAAATTGGCTAAAAAGTGCAAAAAAGCGAAAATGTAGCATGTTTGGAGCGTTACCATGGCAACGTCATGAACAGAACTTGAAAACTGACATCTGATTTGAAAATAAGGTACCGTCACATATTCATGTATCGGAATTTTAAGGAAAATATTCCAATTTTATTTTCTCTGAAATTTTGAGGCCAAAATTGATGCTTATCGCACCTAGGCCTTTCAAAACGCACCTGCATATTTGCATGCTGAAATTTTATAAAATAGACATGATTTCAATACCAATTACCAAAGTGGCTGAAATACTAGCTAGCCTTCCTTTCAAGAAGTAGAGCATAAAACATGGTTGTGCGTATCATGGAATTGCCCCTAGTTACGCCCCTGAACACTTACAGGAAATAATTTGCTCTCCAATGAACACATTCTATCGTTAAAGAGTAGATCCGTTTTAAAAGAGCTGCGTCATCCAGGGAAGCAAACAAGAAGTTGAAAAGTTGTATCCCTTTAAAAATTGCGAAAACAAAAATCGGTGTATCCACATATGTTTACTTTCTCAGTGCATTTATTGAAAAGCTCTATGGTAAACCATTAGAACGTAATGTTTTTTTATAGTTCAACAACTACATCGGTTCACGCGAAGTTACATGACGTTAAGTGACGTCAAAATAAGCCATGGTTCTCTCTAATCTGATTGGACCTAGACGACGTTATGACGTAGTTGACGCTGTTTCGCTGTCAGTAGAAAACTGCGTATAAATGTTTTTCTGCTTCAACTGTAGACCCGAACGCAAATTTGTGATCAAGTAATAGATAGAAAAGAATGTAAATATAAGCAAAGAAATTAATTTTTCTGGTATTTACTTCGGGGTTCACTTACTTTGCACGCGACCCAATGTAGTTTATACTTCGATAAACACCAGAAAAATGAAATTCATTTCTTAACAAGAGCTGTCGCCTGACAGCATAGCTCGCCTGAATAGGTGCTTGCCCATCACACAGTCGCTATGGTGGTGTGGACTGCTATGTATAAAACTTCAGGCAAGCATGTGCATAATGACAACACATTTATAAACAAAAGCTATCTCAGAAATGTCTTAAAATAAAAAAAAATCCACATGAAATTTAAAAGTCCATGAGCTTGAGGTCAAAGAACTAAGGGGTAGGGGGGAGGAGGGCAGGGCTAGGATGTATCAAAGCCTTTAACCGTTATCTAACATCAGTCCAAGTATTAGTATCAACTGAGTCCATTGTGGCACTGTGAAATTATGTCTTCATTAATATAAAACTAATCAAAATCTTTAAGACAAAACTCAAAGTCCATGACCTTGACATCAAGGTCATCCAGTCGGGTAAGTATATAGTGTTTTGTAAAAACTCAAAAAAGTGTCTAACATCAGTTCAAGTGTAAACTAAATCTCTGCCAAGCATTATGAATGAGTACGCAATTAGAAAACTTCAATAATAAAGACCAAATTTCCTAAGCCTGACCTTGACATCAAGGTCACCGAGCAGGGCTGGGGTAGTACTCTGTAAAACTTTGGACTAATATCTAACTACAGTGCAAATATAAAAAGAATTCATCTATGGTTTCAGGAGATATGTGTCATTAAAAAACTTTATCCAAAACATCCAATCAATAAAAAGACAATTTTCTAAGCCCATGACCTTGACATCAAGGTCACTGGATGGGGTAAGGGTAGTACCTTGGAAAATTTTAGACCAATATCTAACTACAGTGCAAGTATCAAAGGAATCCATCCATGGGTTAAGGAGATACTGGGCTTTAGAAAACTTTAACCAAAACATCCAGTCCCAAAAAACTCCCAATTTTCTAAGTCCATAACCTTGCCATCAAGGTAAAGGAGTGGGGTGGGGGTGGTACCATGTTAAACTTTGGACCAATATCTAACTACAGTGTAAGTATCAAAAGAATCCATCCATGGGTTAGGGAGATATAGGTCTTTAAAAAACTTAACCAAAACATCCGATCCGGACTCCGACGCTGACGCGGACGCGGACGCTGACGCGGACGCCGACGCCGTGGTGACAACAATAGCTCTTCCTGAACTTTCGTTCAGGCGAGCTAAAAAAGCATAAAACCTTGTAAAGTATATGGCTTCAAAGCTATGGTTTGGTCGCCATATTTGTAAAGGAGAAAACTCAGGTAGGATAGTATTTGCTTTTCTGTTAATTGCATGCCCAATTGAATAGTAAAACATGACGGTACAAACTAGGTAATATAATCAGTATATTTTTGAAGTTGTTTGACTGGGGTGTTTTAATGGTAGTTTCGAGTATCGAACGTGAAATGGCTCCCCAAATAAATTTGCCCATTTGCCGAGTCGACGAAGCAAGACGCTGGTAGTAATTTTATTTCCGTGACATATGGATTATCATACCCTGCTTCTTGTGTATTCCTGTTGCACTTATAGCTATAAAACCTCATACAAAATTTCAAGTTGCTACAATAACAGGGACCCTAAAATCTACCTCTTACAAAACTCTAACGGGATCACGTATGCACGTACGGACGGACAGACGAACGTAATGACAGACGAACGTACGCACGTACGCACAACCGAAACACTATATGCCCCCGGCATCTTATGATGCGGAGGCATAAAAATGATAAAAATAATAGTGAAGGTAATGAAATCAAAGATAATGAACATAATAACTTGTCGTTGCTTGTTTCTATAATGCAAGTATCCCAGAATAAACATTTTAATTTTATTGGTGTCATACAGACTTTGTTGTAAAAACACTTCTCTGACTCAGCTGATAAAACCTGTCAATCATTTTACAGATAACCTTTACCAATAGCCAGTAGCCAGTCAAAATGCATGGCACAGCTCTTGACTCTTTGGACTCTAAAATTATACTGAAGTGAAATACGGAAGCCCATGTAATATAGTTTTTGTCATTTCCGTGCTGAAGTGAAATGAGTCTAATCTGCTGGCCTTTAAGGGAGGCGTGGTTAAATCATCACACGAGAAAAGTCAATTGTACAAAGGGCCGACTTAAACAAGACAGTGTTTGCGTCCCTAGTATTTTAAAATTTCTTCCTCAATGGGAGCAAATCTTAATAGAACTAGAAATGTGTCCATACGACACGGATGCCCCCGCCTAGTGCTCTAAGTAAATGGCGCCTTGTTTAAGGTACAGGCACTTGTAGCATGACTAGGTTCACAAAGGCAGACTTCTGTGGTACATGTTTTATTGTTTTCCTTGGGCAGATGTGGTGTGCTTCTTGGATAAAGAGAAGTGTTTTGGGGGGGAGGGAGGGGGGGGCTTGGAGGGGGGGATTGTCATGACTGATATGTGATGACATTCTGTATCTTATCGCAGATATGGATGCCATGCAACTTTCCAAAAGAAATAGCCCAGAGACAAGTAACTTTTCAAAAACTAACAAACGGAAACCATTATTGTATGAAGTGAAGTCGAAAAAGGGCCATAACTCCCACAATAATCGACGGATTTTGCCCAACATCGAACTTGACCTGTATTTTATGATTATATACCTGTGTATAAAACATGAATTCAATACACCAATGCTTTCAAAAGATGTCGAACGGAAACCATTTCTTCATACAAAATGAAGTCGAAAAAGGGCCATAACTCCCACAATAATCGACGGATTTTGCCCAACATCAAACTTGACCTGTATTTTATGATTATATACCTGTGTATAGAATATGAATTTAATACACCAATGCTATACACCAATGCTTTCAAAAGATATTAAACGGAAACCATTTCTTCATACAAAATGAAGTCGAAAAAGGGCCAGAACTCCCACAATAATCGACGGATTTTGCCCAACATCAACACAGACCTGTATTTTATGATTATATACCTGTGTATAAAATATGAATTCGATACACCAGTGCTTTTAAAAGAAATCGAACGGAAACCATTTCTTTTTACAAAATGAAGTCGAAAAAAGGCCATAACTCCCACAATAATCGACAGATTTTGCCCAACATCAAATGTGACCTGTATTTTATGATTATATACCTGTGTATAAAATATGAATTCAATATACCAATGCTTTCAAAAGATATCGAACGGAAACCATTTCTTCATACAAAATGAAGTCGAAAAAAGGCCATAACTCCCACAATAATCGACGGATTTTGCCCAACATCAAACTTGACCTGTATTTTATGATTATATACCTGTGTATAGAATATGAATTTAATACACCAATGCTTTCAAAAGATATTAAACGGAAACCATTTCTTCATACAAAATGAAGTCGAAAAAGGGCCATAACTCCCATAATAATCGACGGATTTTGCCCAACATCAACATTGACCTGTATTTTATGATTATATACCTGTGTATAAAATATAAATTTAATACACCAATGCTTTTAAAAGAAATCGAACGGAAACCATTTCTTTTTACAAAATGAAGTCGATAAAAGGCCATAACTCCCACAATAATCAACAGATTTTGCCCAACATCAAATGTGACCTGTATTTTATGATTATATACCTGTGTATTAAATATGAATTCAATACACCAATGCTTTCAAAAGATATCGAACGGAAACCATTTCTTCATACAAAATGAAGTCGAAAAACGGCCATAACTCCAACAATAATCGACGGATTTTTGCCCAACATCGAACTTGACCTGTATTTTATAATTATATAACTGTGTATAAAATATCAATTCAATACACCAATGCTTTCAAAAGATATCGAACGGAAACCATTTCTTCATATAAAATGAAGTCGAAAAGGGGCCATAACTCCCACAATAATCGACGGATTTTGCCCAACATCAATATTGACCTGTATTTTATGATTATATAACTGTGTATAAAATATGAATTCAATACACAAATGCTTTCAAAAGAAAATGAACGGAAACCATTTCGTACATACGTACGCTACGCCACGTACGTTACGTACGCTACGTACGTTACACAAATCTGAATTCACTCTGATTAGTTACACCGTAATTGATTTTACCAAGGAATCAAAACAAGCGAACTGGTACACTTTCCGAAGGAGAACATTTTCATTTTTCACCCCTTCTTATTGGGAGTCAACCCTTAAAGGGAGAGAAAATCTCGGTCTGGAATGGCGCGTTCGTCCAGGGAAGCAAACTAGAAGTCAAAAAGTTTTTTCCCTTCATTAAAAATGGAGGTGTCACCATTAACCTTTCATTGTTTGCAATGATTCTCTTGACAATCATAGCTATGTGGCGTTTCTTTTGTGAGTCAGTATAAAATGACAGAAAAAAAAACAGGGCATAAACAAGGTCTGTGTCTACTGACTATTGCTGATATGATCAAAATAGAATCTAAATGTTATCAAAAAAGTCTGTTGAAATGATCTCCAACTAGGGATACTAATGGAATTTCATTAACGGATTACATCTAAGAACTGTCGTAACGAAGCTGACTGATGAATGGAGTTTATAGTGCAAGGAAATCATTATACTGGATGCCTCCTTTAGCTCCATCGAAAGACAGCACAGTGTCAGGTTTCAATCCTTATTTTTCAACCTAATTCTTTTAATTCAGAAAACAGATTACGTTATTTTAATACAATCATATAGCTTTCTTTTGCGATCAATATTTAGACGCTTTAAACAAAACAAGACCACTTTTAAAAGCGAAATGCATGCGTGCATATGTAAGCTAATGCGTGAATGTTATCTACTGTCAATATACTTTTATCATTCAAATTCATGAGACATAACATATGTGAACAATATATTACTTCAATTCTAATATTCATCGAACCTTAAAGCGTCAAAATTGAAGCAAGCCCTCACTGAATGATGGTCACAAGATTTTATTCACGTTAAAATACTGCTTCCTTTTGTTGACTTTTGCTCCGCATAATGAGGTATTATTTCTCATTTGGAAAAATACTGAGGTATCACTTATACTGCATGTGCTATAAACCTAAAGCAGATGATTATCACCACGGCTTGGTTTAAATTCACGAGACACGAGGGGATATCAAAAGGTTTTGAGCCCCGCACATTTTTCCTATTATTTGGATAGTACAGTGCATCACACCTTCTGTACAGCAATGTCCTAGCTGCTGATTTTTCCATTTCGGATCATATTGCTGGCTGTGCAATTATTTAGTCACAACACTTTTTGGAAAAGGCATACCCACCAATGAATTGGCTAAATGGATAAAACTGAATATAGAGCCGTGATGAAGTTTCCAGTCCTGGTGGGGCAATCTACCAAACAAGCTGAAGAGCGATTGAATGCCGTTTATGTGGAGTTTTTCCCTTCTTCTGCAACTATCAACGCTGGATGAAGGAATTCAAGCGTTGCAGAGGAAGTTTAGAGGACGACCCGCGGTCAGGACGGCCACATTGACACTGTGCACAACCTAGCGATGGAAAACCGCCGTATCACTCTCCATGAGTAAGAAGAAGCAACAACCTTTTATGGATCCATACACGTCATACTTCATGACAAACTCCACATGTCCGAGGTAGTGCAAGATCGGTCCCGAGAATGCTTTTGGATGACATGAAGCTATCGAGGATAAACATCAGTCTTGCTAACTTGGTACAACGCTAACGCAGATGATTTTCGTTTTAGGGTTGTAACCTGTGCTGAAGCCTGGCTTTATCATTATGATCCGGGTAGCACACAAGAATCGATGGAATGGAAACACGCCATATCTCCAAAAACAAAGAAGTTCAAAGCCACCAGTCCATCGAGAAGAATATGGCGACCATTTTCTTGGACAGCAAAGGAGTGGTCCACATCGACTACCTGCCCAATGGAACCACAATGAATGGGCAGCATGACCTATTCAGCAAGTGCGCCAATCCATCAAGGAGAATCGCCGTGGAAAATCCGTCGTATGATTCTGCTTTACCATGACAACGCGCCAGTCCACACCAGCCGACTTTGCAATGAAAGCCGTGCGCTAACGTGTTAGTATGGCCACGAGCTCCTCCCTCACCAACCCTATTCACTAGACCTAGCCCCAAGTGACTTCCAACCCTTTCTTAGGCTGAAAAACAAAAACAAAAAAAAACTTCGAGGCCGTCGATTTGAGGATGATGAGTTGGGTTGACTGCTGCTGTGGAGGGCTGGGTAGAGGATCAAGATGTTGAATTTTACCGATCGGGTATCAATGACTGGCAAACTAAATGGAACAAGTGTGTGGATTTGTAAGCGGGCTATGTTGAAAAATAAATGCAATAAATCCAAATATCTTGCTCTTTCTGTGTGAGTCCCAAATCTGTTTACATAGTTAACTAAATTCTCAAATGGCTTGAACCGCAGATCACCAAATTCGTCAACATTAGCGAATTCGACTAACGCGACTAAAGCAATTGTACAGTTTGTGTCATTGCATATTTTGCTCTTTCGAACGTTTCCGAAACAGGCTAACACATTGAGCGATTCTGTCATGATGTAAACATACGAGGGTCATTCAAGAAGTTTCGCAAATGCCATCATAACTTCTTTCCTAATTAAGCTATAGTTATCAAATCATCACGCATAATAAACACATATATGCAAAAACACATTTCATACCTTTCTCAGAGATGTGAGGGGTTGGGTGCAAAGTTGTAGGCGGTACCGGTAAGTTGTAAGATTGCCAAACACAGCGTCTTTTTATAAGTGGCTAATGACTGATTGACTGACTGATTTGTTGTTTTACGTCCACGGTAAACAGCTATGGTCATGTCGGGACGGTCAGTTAACCTAACCACACTATTCCTGGGCAGGCTTAGACCGTCTAAGCGGTTAACCAGTACTAAGTGCACATATTTTCGCCAGTAACTGACAATTGCCATTCTTGAATCAGCGGAAGGAGAAACGAAAGTATGTGGCCAGACCAGGTATCGAACCCAAGACCTCTGACTCATGAGTCAGGTGCCCTACCGATTGCGCTACGCGGCCCGAAGTGGCGAATGAAGGAAAATAACCTGCATATCTGTTTATTAGTTCAAATTATAAAAATTCGTGTTCTTAAATGATTGTCTTATATTTAAGATCACAAATAAGAGTCACTTATCATTTCATGTTCATGTCGTGATCGCTAGGCAACAATTAATATTACAGAATTTAAATAAATTCTAGTTTTGGAAGTTTTCCCCTTTTTTTCGAAGGCTATATTGTTAATACACGTAATATCGAATAAGGCAAGCCGTTTAGATTTTCTTTTATATCTACATTTCAGCATCTCTCGGGTACTTTTTGATAAATAAATGTCAATTCATTTCTGAACGTCCCAATGCGTTGCTTCTGTTGTGATTCATTCTAAATGTGATTGTTCATCCGCTTTCTGTTTGTCTTTGAATTAATTGTTAAATTTATTTTAGTTTAAACTTTATTTATTTGTACAAATAACACAGATACATATAAATACAGTTCATGGAAATAACCTATTCATACAAAAGGGATTCAGAAGAAAGTCATATTGACAATTCATTTAGGATAGCCTTGGTCCATCTTTCATGTAAGACCATCACGAAAAGAGGGTTGGTGGGTGGGCAATGTACAGATAGATCTACTACATAATTAAAAATAGTGCCCCTTAGCACAGCGGCAATTATAAGTGCTACTTCAGAAGACATCCCCTTATAGTAGTGCAGCGGCAATAGCGCTACTTCAGAAAGCATTCCCTTATAGTAGCACAGCGGCTATAGCGCCACTACAGAAGACAGCCCTTTTTAGTAGCGCAGCGGCAATAGCGCTACTTCAGAAAACACCCCCTTATAGTAGCACAGCGGCAATAGCGCCACTTTGGAAGACATACCTTATAGTAGCGCAGCGGCATTAGCGCTACTACAGAAGACAGTCCCTTTTAGTAGCGCAGCGGCAATAGCGCTAGTACAGAAGACATCCCCTTATAGTAGCACAGGGGCAATAGCGCCACTTTGGAAGACATTCCCTTATAGTAGCGTTGCGGCATTAGCGCTACTACAAAAGACAGCCCCTTTTAGTAGCGCAGCGGCAATAGCGCTAGTAGCGCTGCGGCATTAGCGCTACTACAGAAGACAGCCACTTTTAGTAGCGCAGCGGCAATAACGCTACTTCAGAAAACACCCCCTTAAAGTAGCGCAGCGGCAATAGCGCTACTACAGAAGACAGTCCTTTTAGTAGCGCAGCGGCAATAGCGCTAGTACAGAAGATATCCCCTTATAGTAGCGCACCGGCAATAGCGCCACTTTGGAAGACATTCCCTTATAGTAGCGCTGCGGCATTAGCGCTACTGCAAAAGACAGCCCCTTTTAGAAGCGCAGCGGCAATAGCGCTAGTAGCGCTGCGGCATTAGCGCTACTATAAAAGACAGCCCCTTTTAGTAGCGCAGCGGCAATAGCGCTAGTAGCGCTGCGGCATTAGCGCTACTACAGAAGACAGCCCCTTTTAGTAGGGCAGCAGCAATAGCGCTAGTACAGAAGACATCCCCTTTAATAAAGCAGTGGAACTGTGCTACTTTAAAAGTCATCACCTTTCAGTAGCTCAACATTTTATTCATCCCTGTGTCTTCAGTCATAACTCAGTTGACATGCCAAAATTCAAAATTTATGTTATTTTTATGTTCATACTTAAGACTTTTTTGATCTGACATTATTAGACCAACTCCCTACACGGTCAGTGCAACCAGGTGGAACTGGAAAGGGTCACAAGCAATGCCCAGGTTGAGCTGAACCAGGCATATTGTCACCTTAATAAATGGCCTGAGAATGTCACAACAATGCTTATTCAGTGTTACTGCACCTTTATTCCTGGAAGCAATGAATCCAAAGCTACCTGACACAAGACAACCATTTGCAACAAAATTCTTATGCAAGGGCCCGAAGGGCCCGGGATCGCAGGGCCGAAGGCCCCTGGGTCAAGGCTATCTTGGCGGTGCTGTTCATTACTGAGCCATCTTGGCGGTGGCCCCTACTCGGATTCTATTCAATTGTAGCACTGCTTACTATCAAGCATGATCGAATCAGCTCTTTACTGACGACACCGGACACTAGACAAGCATCACGGCCGAAGGCCGCTGGGACAAAGCTCCCTACAGGGTCAGTGCACAAGATGGAGTCAAGTTGATCCTGGGAACTGGAAAGGGTCACAAACAATGCCCAGGTTGAGCTTTAAGCACAAAGTTGCCTTATAGTTACCATCTACTAAAGGGAGAAGCTTTCTTAAGTGGCGCTAATGCCGCTGAGCTACTAGAAGGTGAAGTCTCCTGAAGGAGCGCTAATGCCGCTGCGCTTCTACAGGGGCAAGTCTTCTTAAGTGGCGCTAATGCCGCTGCGCTACTAGAGAGTGAAGTCTCCTGAAGGAGCGCTAATGCCGCTGCGCCTCTACAGGGGCAAGTCTTCTTAAGTGGCGCTAATGCCGCTGCGCTACTAGAGCGTGAAGTCTCCTGAAGGTGGGCGTCTACAGGGGCACGTCTTCTTAAGTGGCGCTAATGCCGCTGCGCTACTAGAGGGTGAAGTCTCCCGAAGTGGCGCTAATGGCGCTGCGCTTCTACAGGGGCAAGTCTTCTTAAGTAGCGCTAATGCTGCTGCGCTACTAGAGGGTGAAGTCTCCTGAAGGAGCGCTAATGCCACTGCGCTTCTACAGGGGCAAGTCTTCTTCAGTGGCGCTAATGGCGCTGCGCTTCTACAGGGGCAAGTCTTCTTAAGTGGTGCTAATGTCTGCGCTACTAGAGGGTGAAGTCTCCTGAGGTGGCGCTATTGCCGCTGCGCTTCTATAGGGGAAGTTTTCTTAAGTGGCGCTAATGCCGCTGCGCTACTAGTGGGTGTAGTCTCCCAAAGTGGCGCTAATGGCGCTGCGCTTCTACAGGGGCAAGTCTTCTTAAGTGGCGCTAATGCCGCTGCGCTACTAGAGGGTGAAGTCTCCTGAAGTTGCGCTATTACCGCTGCGCTTCTATGGGGGAAGTTTTCTTAAGTGGCGCTAATGCCGCTGCTGCGCTACTAGTGGGTGTAGTCTCCCGAAGTGGCGCTAATGGCGCTGCGCTTCTACAGGGGCAAGTCTTCTTAAGTGGCGCTAATGCCGCTGTGCTACTAGAGGGTGAAGTCTCCTGAAGTGGCGCTATTGCCGCTGCGCTTCTATAGGGGGAAGATTTCTTAAGTGGCGCTAATGCCGCTGCGCTACTAGTGGGTGTAGTCTCCTGAAGTGGCGCTAATGGCGCTGCGCTTCTACAGAGGGAAGTCTTCTTAAGTGGCGCTAATGCCGCTGGGCTACTAGAGAGTGAAGTCTCCTGAGGTGGCGCTAATGCAGCTGCGCTTCTACAGGGGGAAGTTTTCTTAAGTGGCGCTAATGCCGCTGCGCTTCTACGGGGCGAATTTTTCTTAAGTGGCGCTAATGCCGCTGCGCTACTAGAGGGGGAAGTTTTCTTAAGTGGCGCTAATGCCGCTGCGCTACTAGAGGGTGAAGTCTCCTGAAGTGGCGCTAATGCCGCTGCGCTTCTACTGGGTGAAGTCTTCTTAAGTGGCGCTAATGCCGCTGCGCTACTAGAGGGTGAAGTCTCCCGAAGTGGCGCTAATGGCGCTGCGCTTCTACAGGGGCAAGTCTTCTCAAGTGGCGCTAATGCTGCTGCGCTACTAGAGGGTGAAGTCTCCTGAAGGAGCGCTAATGCCGCTGCGCTTCTACAGGGGCAAGTCTTCTTAAGTGGCGCTAATGCTGCTGCGCTACTAGAGGGTGAAGTCTCCTGAAGGAGTGCTAATGCCGCTGCGCTTCTACAGGGGCAAGTCTTCTTCGGTGGCGCTAATGGCGCTGCGCTTCTACAGGGGCAAGTCTTCTTAAGTGGCGCTAATGTCGCTGCGCTACTAGAGGGTGAAGTCTCCTGAGGTGGCGCTATTGCCGCTGCGCTTCTATAGGGGAAGTGCCTTAAGTGGCGCTAATGCCGCTGCGCTACTAGTGGGTGTAGTCTCCCGAAGTGGCACTAATGGCGCTGCGCTTCTACAGGGGCAAGTCTTCTTAAGTGGCGCTAATGCCGCTGCGCTACTAGAGGGTGAAGTCTCCTGAAGTTGCGCTATTACCGCTGCGCTTCTATGGGGGAAGTTTTCTTAAGTGGCGCTAATGCCGCTGCTGCGCTACTAGTGGGTGTAGTCTCCCGAAGTGGCGCTAATGGCGCTGCGCTTCTACAGGGGCAAGTCTTCTTAAGTGGCGCTAATGCCGCTGTGCTACTAGAGGGTGAAGTCTCCTGAAGTGGCGCTATTGCCGCTACGCTTCTATAGGGGGAAGTTTTCTTAAGTGGCGCTAATGGCGCTGCGCTACTAGTGGGTGTAGTCTCCCGAAGTGGCGCTAATGGCGCTGTGCTTCTACAGAGGGAAGTCTTTTAAGTGGCGCTAATGCCGCTGGGCTACTAGAGAGTGAAGTCTCCTGAGGTGGCGCTAATGCAGCTGCGCTTCTACAGGGGGAAATTTTCTTAAGTGGCGCTAAAGCCGCTGCGCTTCTACGGGGCGAATTTTTCTTAAGTGGCGCTAATGCCGCTGCGCTACTAGAGGGGGAAGTTTTCTTAAGTGGCGCTAATGCCGCTGTGCTACTAGAGGGTGAAGTCTCCTGAAGTGGCGCTAATGCCGCTGCGCTTCTACTGGGTGAAGTCTTCTTAAGTGGCGCTAATGCCGCTGCGCTACTAGAGGGTGAAGTCTCCTGAAGGAGCGCTAATGCCGCTGCGCTTCTACAGTGGGAAGTCTTCATTGCCGCAGCACTGTAGGTCCAGTGTTCTATTGGCGCTATCAGCGCAGCGCAACTAGTAGTTTCTGTGTTTACTGACAGCCCTAATGTCGCAGCGCATCTAGTAAATAGGTCCAGTGTGTCTATTGGCGCTATCAGCGCAGCAGTCAGTGGGTAAGTTCTGTGTTTTCTAAAGGCGCAGTTGCCGCAGCGCAGTCATCGGGTAAGTTCTGTCTTTTCTATTGGCGCTATTTCCGCAGAGCAGTCATAGGGTTAGTTCTGTGTTTTCTTATAATGGATCTGTTGCTGCAACCCAGTCAGTGGATAAGTTCATAGTAATGGCTCTGTTGCCCCATCGCAGTAGTAGGTGTGTTTCCTGGTATGGATCCTACATGGTAACTTTGAGCTGAAATTTCGTGATGGCTTACATGAAAGAATAACCATAGCCTTGTGGCCATCTATTCGGAAAGAGCTGACCCCATGACTTTTCGCAGGTGCTGTTTATTTTAGTGCCGTCTTAGCTGTAGATGTCCCTTTCCAATTAAGTGTTCAGGGCAGAATAAGGAAATCGACTGAATCCGTTCATGATCATTGCCTTTTCTCTACTCAATTTAGGAAATACTTCATCTGTTGCGAACGCATCTTTCCAAAATATTCATTTTATATGATACTGCAGTACCCCGAAAAACGAGGTGGTTTTACTTGAAACAATAGGGAGGTTAAGATTTAGAACTTGTACGCGTACGGCTACTGGTAGCTACACGCACATGTACAAGTTCTAATTATAGTAGTTAAAGGTTAAGATAAATGTAACTTGTACGTGTACGTGTAACCAAAATAAATGCGGCGAATTATTTTAGATGGTCGAAGTAATTATAGACAAAAGCTGTCTGCATGACTTTTCGTCCGTGTGTACGTTTTTGGGTTAACATTATCTCCTCTGTACCAATTGTTTCGGTCGTTTTTTGTCGAAACCTAACGTTCTGATTATTTTGGTGTCAAAAAGAAAGCATACGGGTCCGTCAACCATTATCACACCCGGCGACCATCATATATACACCACATTTTTTCTAATAATTGCACTGATACAAAGTCCCATAAGTTTTACTGGAAAAGACCTGGTATCTGGCCGCTAGGCTTTTCACCATAAAAAGTACAGGATATTACTTTAAGTTTTCGATATGGAACGCGACTGCATCATAATGTGTAAAAACCTTGCTTTAAATCCGCATTTAATTTCTTTATAATCAATACACAACCAAGCGCGGAAAACAGCTTTTTTATACTGTGCAGTCAGTTTCCATCTTAAAAAGTTATGGTACTATCCTGTACTTTTTACAGTAAAGGAAAACCCTTACTATTGTCAGTCCACTACCTGCATACACTCGTACACTCACTTCTTCTTGACCGTCCCCGATTTTTTTTTCGAAAGCTTTCATTGATTACAACGATCAACAGAATCCCCTGTGTCTTACGCTTTTATTGGTAATGTAGCTCATACCCACCCATCTTACAGTCTGATTTCCCCCATTTTAATTGGAACATAATTGATCCCGACCAGCTTTCCCAACTTAAATGGACGGACGCACGGTTCCCCGTTACTGCGGCCATGGTATCGCATCGCTGAGGTGTGTGGCGGGGGAGGGGGCGTCGTTACAAGAATTGAAATACACACACTTCCCAACTCAGCCCCTGCTTTCGTATCGCTGAGGTGCGTGGCGGGGGAGAGGGGGTGTAGGGGGGGCTGGGGCGTCGTTATGAGAATTGAAATACACATACTTCCCAACTCAGTCCCATTTATGATGCTGTAATGTGACCACATGATTTTTTAACTGCTGGCTGCGGGGTTGATGCTCTAGACTCATGATCACGAGGTCGCAGGTTCGATCCCAGTAAAGGTCACGTTTCTTTTCTGCATCTTGTTTATTTCAGCGTCGTCCATATCTCACATCTTTCCTAATATGCCCCACATGACTAAAATACTGTTGAAAAGGTCGTATAACCCGAAATCATTCATCCATGCATCTTTACAGCTGCGGAGATATCTACAACAAATGCTGCCTATGCCTCGCATGTATCGCCCTCACTGTACACATTGGTGTATCTTATTTACGCTTCACTGATTTTCAAGTGAACGCTTTAAATCATTTTCTCAGATATATACTCCCAACTTTGATACCATAAAATAAAATATACATTTACGAATTCATTCCGAAAAATGAATTCAAAGTACACGTTTATTATGCTACGTGTAAACGCCCTCCTTTAGAAGTAGTCAACGCCTAAAATTTACTTCTAACTGGTAGAGAGTATGCAATTTTTGATGACTTATGGGCACAAATCATCGCTAGACGTACACGTACACGTACAAGTTAAAAATCTTAACCTCCCTAATAATAGTATCTTGACTGACGACAATCTTTGGAATCGTAGACTCACTTCAGCAGTAGGTTTCGTGTTTCCCGGCAAAATTCAGATATGTTTAAGTGTTGTGAGCTTAGCTAAGGGGTCTTAAACAGACGACCAGAGGCCACCACCGCACTCCTTATATTAGTATATTCCGTTGCCTAGCAAAGGCATTCGAAAGATGATGAGCATCCCCGACATTGTTGACTTAAATGAAGGGGAAGTGGAGTGTAAGAATGTGGAACGTTGGAGTCGCTATTAATTATCATTTGCCTGAAACTCAGTTGCTTGCAGGACTTATGTGATGTCCCTTGAATAAATCGGGGTCCAGTTTTTCAAAACTTACTACGTCATTAGTTAATGGAGACATTATATTTCACAAAAATACTGTCATTCTTTTGCCGATAAAAATGTGTTCAGCTTTAAAAAGCTCGTCAATTTTTTGTCCGCAAAAATATAATAACACTTCTAAACTTAACGAATCCTTGACTAACAACTTCGTTAAACTGAAAAACATGCTTGAGCAACTGAGCCCCGATGTTTTGTAGCATGGCAAATTTTCTTGAGATATTTTACAACAGAACTCTAGATAAATGTTTTTGATGATAGATTTTAATTCTCTAAAAAATATGTTTTCATGTTTTGTTCCGTATATGTATATAATCTTTCCATAACATAGTAATATTGTGGAGAAATGATATACCGTGCAGAACTACAGCTCTGTTTTACGACTCTGAAAAACGTTCTTACCCTACAGGTAAATCCACCCATGGACTTTCCAGCGCCATACTCCCGACTGTGATATATAGAGAATAATATGTTATATCTAGAAGCTTCTGGCCAAGGCTCTCGCATACTAGCTTAGCCTCGTTCCACGTCTTGGTGTCCGTGTACAATATTACAGTGGTCTTGTTCTGTACAGGCGGTGGTGGAATGGAGAAAACTGAAACATATGAAAGAGTCCTGTCAGTGCTAGTCCATATACCATATGGCATAAGTACATGTGTCATATTTAACATATGCTATATAGACAAATTATTCCTTTACATATACCATATTGTCAATTATTGTTTCACATATTCGGTACCGTATAGCAAAATTATTGCTTTACATATACCAGATAGCCAAATACTTGTTTTACCTTATAGCTATATTATTTTTACATGTGCCGTATAACCATATTATTATTTGGTTTTAACATATCTGTTTCAGTTTTTTTTTTGTTGTTGTTTTTTTTTTATCACAACATATATATATACAATACAACATGAAAATTTTAGGATTGGAACGAAAGCATATTGCTTCTTTAGTTCTTCTCCTAGAAATTATTCTTTCACAAATGCTATACAGCCAAATTGTTATTTTACACATGCTGTATAGCCAAATTATTTTTTTGCATCGGCCATATACATAAACTATTATTCTACACATCCCGTACACTTTATTATTCTTATTGTAATGCCAAATTATTAAATTATTATTTCAAATTTCAAATACCCGCGTAGTTTAATTATTGTTTCGCATGTGCCACGTAGTTTAATTGTTACTTTGCTTAAGCCATATAGAGAAAAGTATTATTGCGTTACAGATGTCATATAGTCAAATTATTATTTTGCACGTTCCGCATGATTTAATCATTAATTTATAAATGCTATACATAATTGATTTATTATTTGACACATCCCGTACAATTTGATTATTTATATATGTCATACACTTACTATTTTTGACCAGTTGTGTATAGTTTTATTTTTTTTATTTTTTTATTTTGCTTCTTCTTATTCTTTTTCTTATATTCCATACAACTAGATTTTTGCTTAACCCATTAAAAACAGTCTTTTTTATGCCATATAGTTAAATTACTATTTTACATTTACCTTATGGTTTGATTTTTATATTTACATAACTATTAGTTTGCATATTCCCTAGAATTAAATTATAATTGTGTATATTCAAAATAGTTTTATATATGCAAAAAATTTAATCATCATTTTACATATAACGTACGGTTTAATTATTATTCTGTATATGCCATATGGATTATTATTTTTGTTGTTTTTCAAATTCCATAGAGTTAAAATATCATTTGGCATATTCCATATGTTAAATTATTATTCTGTGTTTGTCATATAATTATATTATTTTTCATATCCAGTACAGTTTGATTATTTTACATAGTGCCACATAGTTGAAATATAAATTTACATATGTCATATTATTAAACTATTATTTTCATATCCGGTTAAGTTTGATTGTTATTTTATATATGCAATATAATCAAATTATTGTAATATTATATTATTAATATGAATTTTGTCATTTTCACCGTATTATTTTACATAACAATTAATTGTGGTGTAAATTAGTGCCGTTTATAATCAGTAGATACTTCAAACATATCCATGTATGGCATATGCCTTGTTAGCGTGTACATGTAACAGTATCAATATTTTAAACAGTTTTTCGCGTATTTTATACCAGAACATTCTGAAACCCTAGGTTTCGCCGAAACTACGTAGCCCGGCTCATGTTCCTACTTCTGTATGTATTCTCTGCTCTTGAAGGAACGTTTTTTCAGATTTTGATTAAACAGGTTCTGTTGTTAAAAGCAATTTGCCGAAACTTACAACTTCAATTCAATGACAGTAGGTACCTCAGATATGTCCATTTATGACATATACAATATAACCAATCATTACTTTATCAGTTTACCATATTTTTACTTCAGAGTAAACTCCAACCTTACAACATTTACAACTTGGGTTTAATTCATTCATTCATTCATTTTATTTATTTGAGTTTAGTTTATTTGCTTTTTGTTGTTGTTGTTGTTGTTGTTTTCTTCCCGTGTGCATCTCATTTATCATCAATCAAGAACTCATTAAGTACAACACGCGCGTACTTTTATTCAAAAAATAGTTCCGCTGATGCTTGTTTGTAATACTTGTGATTACTTATGGTAATAAAATATTTTCTTTCATATGCCATATTAGATTTTTTTAATAATATCCAGCCTTCCCATATCTCATCTCGCCGTGCCGAAGACTGACACAAACAGGTACAATATGATGAATATGTGGAACCACGGATTTGGTTTAAGTCAAGGTTATAAGATGACAATCATTTTATTTGGTAAAATACAGGGGCCGTATTCATAAAACGACTTAAGTGGTTGCTATGCTATTGCTAAGGCTACATTTCTATGAAGGAGATTCCCTACAACTACGAAATTTGCTCTGGAGGAACAGTCTTACAAAGACTGTTCCTCCAGACCAAATTTCATAGTCGTAGGGAATCTCCTTTATAGATATTTAGCCTTAGCAACCGCATAGCAACGACTTAAGTGGCTTTATGAATACGGCCCCATGTACATAAACTGCCACATCTACTAAAGACAAGTTCTTACATATGAAACTGCCAAAATGATGCTCATAAAAATTCCGAATTATTATACAATATTTCGATAATAAAAAAAATTAAATGAAAATAAAATGCACATAAAAATGCAAACACATCAATGCTGTTTTAATTCTACTTAAGAAATAGATCAGCTCTCGCAGTGAATTGTTGAGTAATAATTCACTGTTAAGACGTCAGTTGTAAAGTAGATCATATCACTTACAACTGACCGACAAACAGTGAATTATTACTCAACAATTCAATGCTAGAGCTGAACTATTTCGATTCTAACACTCAAAAACGCCGAAAAACTATTCTTTTCATTCAAACTCTCCCCACCTTCCTGCCAGCGCGTTCATGCGCCCGCCAATATTCTTAACTGTATCTAATAGGACAAATGTACGTTTCATGGGGATTTTAGAAAGGAAAAGGAGACGTTACACCGTCTAACGTCTCAAGCGTCACAAAATTGCGTCAGTAATTGCAGTGACGTCAGCAATTAGACTCACGCGCTCCGAAACAGTGAATTGTTGCAGAATAAAACACAGTAACTTTCCATTGCTTCTATAGGCGCAGTGTGTTAGAATAGTTATTCTAACACAGTGCGCCTATAGAAACAATGGAAAGTTGCCGTGTTTTATTCTGCAACAATTCACTGTTACGAAGCGCGTGAGTCTAATTGCTGACGTCACTGCATTTAATGACGTAATTTTGTGTCGTTTTGAGACGTTAGACGGTGTAACGTCTCTTTGTCTTTCTAAAATCGCCATAAAACGTACATTTATCTTAGATACAGTTAAGAATATTGGCGGGAGCTTGAACGCGCTGGCAGGAAGGTTGGGAGAGTTTGAATGAAAAGAATACTTTTTCAGCGTTTTTGAGTGTTAGAATCGAAATAGTTCAGCTCTAGCATTGAATTGTAGAGTAATAATTCACAGTTTGTCGGTCAGTTGTAAGTAGATATATCACTCGCGCTCCGCGCTCGTGATATGATCTACTTTACAACTGACCTCCAAACAGTGAATTATTACTCAACAATTCACTGCTAGAGCTGATCTATTTCTTAAGTGTAATTCAAGTATTTTCAAATGACCAGCGTATCTACAGTGCTTAAGTAAATAAGACAGCATACCTGACTGTAATAGAATTGTCGGAAATACGCAAACTGCTACCAATGACCACCAAAGCATCTGGAAATAAGAAAAAGCATCGGCTGTATGAAAATATATATTTCAGCAATTCTAAATGCTACACTTCCATGTATTAGAACTACGGCACTTTAATAATAAGCCGAGTCCATTTCCTTCTTTCACCAATGAAACTTTCATAGTGTGTTTATTAACTAATCTAGTTTATTTCTTTTCAATCAATTTATCCATTTATTTGCGTTGGAACAAGGCAAGTAAGTAAATATCCATTTCAAATTCTTTTTATGTTCAACTTATGATTAATTATACATAATTTTTAAATAAAACAAATTGATATTTATTCAGACAACTTTAAACTTTACCTTTATGACAGCAGCCATAACTTCAACAACATTGCGTTTCTTTCGTGTGACACTGTTTTAAAACTTTTTTTCTGAACTTCAGATTCCGTCTGAATAAATCAATCATCAATGGGTCGAACGGATTACGTCTTAGGCAACAATAGGTTTGCACTCTGTAATTGAACTGAAAAATGCTTTTCTTCTTTCGTCTTGTTTAACAGGATCGAAAAATCTTTGAAATCTCCGATAAATGGGATACATCTGAGACATAGGAGGGATTAAAAGAGAAACAACATTTCCGTACACTTTTATACTTTCTTCTCTTCAAAAGGTCTATCGTCAATATACTCTGATTATCTTGCTTTATTTTTATCAGAACTTGTTTTTGCTGTAGAAACATCAAGGAACTAAAACCAATGAATCGGACAGCAAATAGTGTTGCGTGTTATATTATCAAGTAAGCCAAGTTCCAGGTGGTTGCGGCCATTTTTTCCGTAGAGAGAGAGAGAGAGAGACAGAGGTTGCTAAGAATGCATGACGGACAATTTTCCATACTAATAGCTCTCGAGACAATTAAAAAACACTTTAATAGAAACACCTAAAAGCTGACGCAACGCCGAGCAGATAAAAGTTTGTTTTTTGTACCTTCGTACAGGCAAACAGTGTATGTTCGTAAAGCCAAACTAAAGTGGCAACATCGGAATAGAAAATATCACTTTATAATGGATTGGAAGTGAAGGGTCTCTTTGGAGTAGAAAATTTAACTTTAAAACGGAATGGAAGTGTGGTGGTCGGTCGTGAGTGAGCAAATGTTTTTTGCACTGCAATAAAATTCATTTACTTGTATTCTGTGATCACATAAAGCGCCGGTTAAGACAACAAAAAGCGCCGGTTAAGACAACAGTTAACTTTTGACTGCCATAGTCTAATTTGTTAAAGAAAAACATGGGGGGGGGTGCAAAACATGCGTGTGATACGTTGGCATTGCTGGCGGGAATATTTGCGAGTTAAAAAATGCTTGAGAAAAGGGCTTAGAGACAAGGATACATTTTTCACTCTTTTTATGCAAAAAACGAAAAACATGTAGTTTTGAGTAAGACCAACAGTATATCGGTCAGTTGTATATCTCTCGCGCTCTGCGCTCGTGATATGATCTAAATTACAACTACCCTCTCACTGTTACAGCCGATCTATTTCTCTTACCTATACTCCTTGCCAAAAATTAAGCATATTTTCAAAGTAAAAATACCAGAATTATTGGAAATCATAATAGCTTTACTTCTAACCTTCAATATGCAAATACATGTAAATGCATTCTTTCATCAGCACCATTGCTTAAGCAATGTAAAACCACCGAATTTAAATTGATTTGAGTAAGCGCCGCACACAGCAAGCACAGAAATAAAAGCCTCAAATATTCGCATTTTCGAAAGAAAAAAAATGCTTTACTTTAATGATTATTTAAGGAATGAATTTCATTTTTCTGAGGTTTATCGAAATGTAAACTACATTGGGTCACGTACAAAGTGAATGAACCCCGAAAGGGTTCATGTAAACTTTGCTAGTGACCCAATGTAGTTTTATCGAAATGTAAACTACATTGGGTCACGTGCAAAGTGAATGAACCCCGAAGGGGTTCATGTAAACTTTGCTAGTGACCCAATGTAGTTTACATTTCGATAAATCTCAGAAAAATTAAGTTCATTGCTTATATTTACATTCATTTCAATTAAATCTTTCATGAAAAATCTTATATAAGCGCTAAAATTGAAGCAGTAAAATATGTAAACGCAGTTTTTCTGCTAACAGCAGAACGACATGCATGACGTCATGACGTTGCTGACGTCCAATCAGGTTGCACAGAGCCATTGTTTATCTTTACGTCACTGACGTCGCGTGTCTCAATGTAATTATTGGAATGTAAACTAGGCTACATTACGTTCCAACGGTTTACTAAAGGGCTTTTCAGTAAATACACCAAGAATGTAAATATAAAGCCATAATTTCGTATTGGCCAAAATGTTTAAAGCAACGTTAAATTGGTGTAAGAGAAAAGTCAGTCACACCGCATTACAACGATATTTTTTTCTTTCCAAAATGTGATTTTGGATGGATGCATGACTTGCGATTTTACGTCCTTTTCAACAGTGTTTCAGTCATATCAGGACGATGGGACGATGATAATGAAAGACTGTGTGCAATGGAACCCCGTTTACAGTAGGAAAGATTCTCGCCTCGAACGGGATTCGAACCCGGGTCCGCTAGATCAGTAGGCCAGCACTTAACCCACTGTGTTTTTGGACATATACGTCTTTGCCCCCATTGTAAAGTTGTTTCTCAAATTCAAAGCAGAGTTGCTAATTTGGTGTTCATGATAAAATGCAATAACTTCCACAGAAAGTTAGAATTCACTTATTATCTCCAATAATTTGTTATATTTGTTTAACATTATGCTAAACTTTTGGCGAGGAGTACATGTATATAACAATGTGTTTTGGTCACTACTTAGATAGTCATTAAGACGCCTCTCTGACAATGAACTGTCTTGTTTTTAGATAAAGATATTTTTGTTTATCTGAGACCTGGAGTAATGCTCGGATATTGCAATTACATAAAGCCTCAGAGTAGCGCGTGGACAGGAATCTGAAGACCACTATGATGGCATGAGACTACATTTTTTTAGTCATATGGACTTACACAGTACACTGTGTCAACCCTGTGGTGGGGTTGGGGATGGGCTTAAGGATACTCACATTGTGAATTATCATGACTCTTTTAGCAATTAAGGGGACTGACTCTGTCCCAGTGGGCCTGAGTTGCTCTCCTGACTATGATGAACTGGCAGAGGGAAATGATGCTCCTAAAGTGCACAGTCATTTTCAGTGCTCCAGATAAGAAGGGATACCAGGGATAATTCAGTGATGTTTCACGTTTTTCCATCGAAACAGAACTTGTGACTCCTCATTAAAACCGTCTTGCTGTGACCGGTCACTACGTTTACATTGAGAAATGACGAAACATCTCTGAATTATCTCTGTTACCCCTTCTTATCTGGAGCTCTCGTTGTGTTTAGATGTTTCTACTGCATGCTCATTATCTACATCCAAAGAATATTGTTCATGATTTTATCCTGGTGAATAGTTCCATAATAGGGGCAGACAACACCCACGTGAAAACAATTTGATTTTTAGGATAATCCCTTTCGACTTTGATCATGTATATTTTGTCATGAGATTATCTGGAACAGATACAGACAACCCCAAGGGACAAACATTTGACCATAACAGAAAGCTTTCCCTTACTTCAATCATCCTTTTTCAGCTCTGATTTTATATACAGTAATTTTGTTCCATAATTCTTTATATCTTTGTGCAACGGTGTAGGACAGCTTATGTATGTGATGTTTCACCAAGATATTCCAAAGAGTAAGGACCTACAGGCCAACCACTTTTTTTATACATTTGGGCCAGTTTAATGATATACGTTTTTTTTTTTTTTTGTTTTGTTTTTTAAACATCAGGGCCAATGATGATCTGCAAAAAAGGGAGGTTTGCATATTGCTTCCTACAAAATGTCAGCTTATTTTTAAGATCTTTTTGCTTAAACTGACCTATTTCCTTTGGCAGCCATCTTAAATCTTTGAACAAACTTTAAGTCCGAACACATAACTTTAGCTCAACAAGATTTCAGCTTGAGTAGCTCAACTTCAAACTCCAAATGCAGGCTTCTAAAGATTCCCTTTGCAAACAGATATTATCCGATTTGTGTGAAAACACACACATCAGTTCACTCCCCCACCCTGTATACTATATATTTGGTCCAAATTGGCCTTATGGTCTAAGAGTTGATAAGGTTTGAAAATGTGAATGGACAACAGATAGATGGCCATCGGACCACAGGCCGAACTATAAGCTCCCCTTAAGCCTTTGGCTCCAGAGGCTAAAAACAACATCACACAGATATTTCCAAAATCAATCTATTTTCTGGTCATTAGGAGACACATGAGCAGAGGCATAGGAAAATCTTTGAGTCAGCATTTGTAACAACGAAAATGATAGACCAGCCTGTATATCCAGAAAGTCTTGAGAGGTCTCCACTCTTAACAGTACATTTTCAAAACAGCCAAAATCATGTGTAGGGGCACAATAAAGGCCATGCTTAACCCTTATAGCATCAAAAAAACAGACAAACAATTTACATCTGCAAGATTTAAAAAAAAATTTCATCTAAGCTAGATCGTATTGAGAATTCAAAGAACAGACGATGAAAAGTGCAGCTCCAGACGCAGTGGCTCATGATCTACACTGTTTTTTTATGTGTGCATTAAGTGTGGTCTGGTGCCTGTTGCTTTCATATGCCAGCATCAGTTATCCCTATGCTCAAGCTCAAATACATATTTTACAATTCTCAGATGTACATGTAACTATAATTTAGGTGTAAATGTATAACAGCACAGCAAGACATAACCTAGTGCAAAAAGGTAAAAATAAGTTAATTCATAACATTAATTGTTGAGGCAAAAAAAAACTTTTGGCAAACAATGTAGACTTAGTAGCTTTAACTAAAGTTTGGACACTTTTATAGAATATCACTAAAGCATCTCTGAAATATTCGTGACTGACCAATGGCTATCAGTTTTTGATATAAAACTAGCAGAACTATATTTAAATAATAAAGTGTGGTATATGCAAATTGGAAGAATTTTGTCAAGTGACCAAATAATCAGCAACCAATCATAAAAATAAAATTACATACCATTTGATTTTCCTTAGATGAACCTATTTCGGAGAAACAGTGTTCATACTTCCTTGAACAACAGTCGGTCATGCGACGTTGTTGCTAAGCAATGTTACATTTAAACAAACAACGCCATTGTCCACTGTAACATTCTATTTGACTCAAGTCATGGTGAATGCCGTTTAAAGTAAACTGCTTATTTGTTGATTAGTGAAAGCTGTTAGCTGTATATTTTACATATGTTGCTCTTAAAAATCGAAAATGATGCTCAGAAACAATTTTAAAATTAAATATTTTCATGTGGTCATGAATGTTTTTCTTTTAAGAGACACAAATTTCATTTTTCTTAAGTTCATGGAAATATGAACACAATGGGTAATGCAAAATCAAAGTGAATGCCCTTAATGGGTCATGTGCAAAGTAAGTGATGCCACACAATGGGTCGTGCAAAGTCAATGTGAACAGCCTTTGGGCGTCACTTACTTTGCACATGACCCATTGTGTTCATACTTTCATGAACATCTGAAAAATAAAATTTACTTCTTACATAGAAAAAACATCCATGACCACATGAAAATAAAGAACACCTGATTCCTTTTATTGGTTATTTAGTTAACATACATTCCAATCTTGAAATCAGCCTCATAATTTCTGTTTATCATAACCTTAAATAAATAATATAAACATCATAATATATGGTCAAAAGAAAGTTTGTGACAATACTTCAAAGTGGTAAACTATATATATATACATCTTTTAGACAGTACAAAAACTGAAATAATGGAAGAAAGAGAATGCATTCGAACCTTTATGCAAATGAAAGTGTACAGAAAACAAGATGCTTATATAACTTTAATGGAATGATAATACAAACTATGCATCTCACCACTTATTGGATTATTTTCCATCAAAATATATATACTTATTTGAGACTCGGCTATCAAATTGCATTGATAAAAGGTAGCGGACTATTGACAAAGAAAAGTAAGTAATAATTCTGTGACCTCCATTAAAATGTATGCTTTGGAATATCACCAGAAATACTGTGGACTTGCTTTCTTTAGAATAAAATGAATGTTGAGGCATTTCATATCTTAAAATGGTCTCTCATCTCAGGGGCAATTCAGATAAGGAGCCACAAAATTAATGTGTGTGGATACCAGGGTTTTCAATAGGCACTTTACTTCCTGGAAGGTCACTTCTTTTTATGGAAATTTGGGGCAATTTTGGCCATTCTCGGGGAAAATTTATCAGAATATATCAGAAATATACCAAAATTACTGGGGGTTGGGTGGGTAGGGGATGGGGGCATCTGTCTCCCTTTGAAACATTTTAGTGGACAACTGGAGCAAATAGGGCCAAATCTCTAATTTTTTAGGGAAAAAGAAAACCCTGATGGATACACCTCCGAGGGAGATAACTTTGATTTGAAAGTTTGTGTCCCTCTCTTACAGTGGGGTACTCTTAAAGGAAAGAATTTGCTCTCTAAATGAGCAAATTCTTTCCTTTAAGAGTAAGCCACATTGGAGCAGGGCTCAATCTGCAGGGAAAGATATTACTTTTGTTCTGATTGTTTATCTTGTAAGAGTGGTGGTGAATCATGGAGGTGCATCTTATAAACCTTAAGCATACTGTGGTCCCTAACCACTACATCACTATGATGGGTAAACATTATTTGCTTTATACAAAATATGTTTCATGTTCATCAAACTTTCAATATTTGTTTTTTTAATGGTGAGGAATACTACAACAGGATTATTGACTGTAAACAATAAAACAGATTACTTGACAATGCATCATTTTAACAGCTTGGGATTATATTCTGAAAAAAAAGGTTTCCATTCTTGGAAGAAAACAGAAGACTTAGTTTTAAAAAAAAGTTACATAAATCTAACAGCACAGTAATTAGTAACAGTTATCAATTTTTTAAATTAAATGGCAAATAAATATCTCAGAACATAATACATATCAGTCTCTGAAAACATATAAGCATATTCACTTCTTTAACCCTTAACACTTAAAACGCCAAAAATTAAAATTGTTGAATTGGCAAACAGTGTAGATCCAAATGAGGTGGCTCATAATGAGCCACCTCATCTGAATCTACACTGTTTGCCCTCTAGTGTTCGAATTCTCAATATGATATTGCTTGGACAAAACATTGTTTGAAATTCTGCAGACGTAAAATTTGTCGTCTGTTTTTTGGCACATTAAGGGTTAAAGTGACAAAAAAGCAATCAATATAAGTTATATCAAATCCAGAATTCAAATACAAGAGGGCAAACAGTGTAGATCCAGATGAGGTGGCTCATTATGAGCCACCTCATCTGGATCCATGCTGTTTGCAAACTCAACTATTTTTTGGATCTGGCACTTTAAGGGTTAAAGGGCATCACATATTGACTACACTCTTCAAAACACAAACATTTAATGGTACCTGCAATACATATCTAGATAATTTATTCCAAGTGGATTTATGTCATATCTACAGTATCACAGAAAGCAAGCAAACAAGCATAAACATAAATAAGTGTTCTACCAAAAGGAATGTTCAACTTTTACTATGCAAGCAACACTTAACAATCAGCTCTATCACAGCTACACGGGGCTCTAGGAATAAATACAAATCTTGGAAAATAATTTCTAAACGATTTGTTTACTTTCTACAATCAGGCATGACTAGACTTATCCATTTTCTCATTTCTTAGGGTACTTTCAGGGGAGGGAACTCTATTTTCATTTTTGCCTCGCTTCTTAATAAGAATTCACCCCTAAAGGAAAGAATTTGCTCTTTTAGGAGCAACAATAAACTTCCTATGAGCAAGGTGCAGACCCATTTGGGAAAGGGTTCTTTCACTCCAGAATCCAACAAGGGGTCACAAAAATTGTTTCCTTTTGTAAAAATGATGGGAAAACAGAGAGGTTTCCTCATACACTTTGACCCTTTTTTGACTAGATGACTTGTCCATCCTTATCGTTTGGATGAGCCCTTTTCTAGTTTAAGGGGTTTCACGAGGATATTTTCAACTTTTATTACGAGCTGTAAGATCATGTTATTCCTTCCGAAACAATCCTCAATTTCTAGTTCCATCTTATAAAATGGATCTAGATTTTTGAGGTTGTTTTGGAAGAGAAAAAATCCCATCTTATAACGATGAAATATGGCAAATACATTTGATCTATTACAACTATCACTAAACTCTTTTCTAATGACACACTCAATAATAAATTGAAATCACATTTTGACATGATTTGCAATGCAACTTAACCCTTAATGCGCCAAAAAGCAGACAACAAATTTCATGTCTGTAGAATTTATAAAAATAATTCATCCAAGCGATATAATATTGAGAATTCGAACACTAGAGGGCAAACAGTGTAGATTCAGATGAGGTGGCTCATTATGAGCCACCTCACCTGGATCTACACTGTTTGCAAATTTAACTATTTTAATTTTTGGCACTTTAAGGGTTAACCTTATAGATATGCAAACAATCTACAATGAAAGACAAAGCAGACACAATGGCATCACTTAGATTTATACACACTCTAACTAATCATAAAGGGTTACCCTATTAAGGGACCACCTGTCTTAGCAGCCATCTCTCTGGGGTTCCTTGAACCTCTTTTAAGAGGTCACCTGTCTTAACCTGCCGCTTTTCATGTCCCCCCTTTGATGACCCCATCTAGAGAATATTGACTATACAATCACACACTTCTTGCTTATGACAGATGCTTATTACACATGTAGGTCCATATACACTACAAGATATCCACAAACCCGCACAAGTCAAGCAAACTTACTGCATTACCACAGCAAAACATACAACAAGCATGTAGAATAAGCATGTAAACTACAAGTATGTAGAACAAGCATGTAAACTACAAGCAAGTACAACAGCCATGTGAACTACAAGCATGTACAACAATCATGTAAACTAAGATATGTGATCTATTATTGCATATTTTGGAAAGTTGTTCCCATGAAGTTTAACAAACATGACAATACATTAAGGAATATGGATAAACCTCAAGAAAAGAGAAATCTTCAACTGATAACTATTTGCCTCCCTTTACAATATGAAGCAACTCTATCAGAAAAGAACTTTTATCTGGTATTTGAATGCCTTTCGTATCTTAGGGTTGCACTTAAAGTACAGAATTTGTTCCCACATGGGAGTAAATTCTATTCTTTTAGTTCAACCCTCTTTGGCTAACTACAGGAAGGTCAGGTCTTGAGTAATCTCCTTTGAAAGTTTAGCCAGCTTCCTTAATTTCATAAATATCACAAAACATGTCATAACAAATGTCTCACATACAAACACATATGTTCCAAACCACCTTGAAAAACACAAAGAAATCAAAAGTAGCAATCACGATTATTTGGTTATAAGATGTGGGGGATTCTCACCAAAAACTACCCCAACAATCAAAATCTATCTTTTGAGATGGATCTAGATTTTTCTTGACAGTCTCTACAGGAAAAACCCCATTTCACAGTAGAATTATAGATGACTTATTAATGTATCTGCAGTTCAATATGGAGAAAATATACACAACCAGTCCCATTCCCACTCCACAACCCCATCTTAAGACCAAATACACGTGACAGCTCTACAGGGGCCGTATTCATAAAACGACTTAAGTGGTTGCCATGCTGTTGCTAAGGCTAAATTTCTTTGAAGGAGATTCCCTACAACTATGAAATTTGCTCTGGAGGAACAGTCTTACAAAGACTGTTCCTCCAGACCAAATTTCATAGTTGTAGGAAATCTCCCTTATAGATATTTAGCCTTAGCAACTGCATAGCAACGACTTAAGTGGCTTTATGAATACGGCCCCTGGTACCAAAAAAAAACCACCATGCATCTGACTGACAGCAGTTTCAAAATTGATTGTCTATTCTAAATCTTATACACTAAACGAGTCTAGCCACCAGAAATGATACTTATAGTATATGCAAATAACAAGATTCAGATCGGCTTCATATTTGCACAGATGTGCAGTTCTTATACATTATTGAAATCAACGTAAAAGACATTCCTGAAAGACTGTAGAGGCTTTATTTTTCGCCTGAATTTGAATTTATTGACAGGTTTTCTTTGACCCATGTTAGCGCGCTTGCTGACAAGATTTTGAATGTTAACACACTTGTTTTCATTACAAAATCATTATAACTTTATGGGAAAAAGAGAACTTGCTACTACATAAAAAATGGATAATTTGTCTTCACGGGACAGATTAGAACCTAGATTAAATATGTTTTTCACGATATTTACACGACAATATTGCGCCTGGCATTGCCTTTAAATAGCAAAGATAAAGAAGAAAAAAACTGCTCATATATGAATTATGGCCTACTAACGTAAAATTCAGCAGTGCCTTTAGGGTATACTTCTTTTAAAGAAGTTAAAAATGAACCTTTGAAACAAAATAAATTGTGTTTGCAGGTTTTTCCAGGCATATGATAGCTTTATGTGTTATGCTATCAGAAGTTCTGTCTTTATGGTGGTGACCAAGAAATTACGTCATTTGCAAAACTTTCTGAATGCCCCTTGTATATATGGAAACTTTAAACTACAGAAAGAAAATGACTGATCATCATCTCTATTATGCTTGCAAAATGATATGAGGTGCACTGACACACTTCTTAAAATGAAAACAAATGTTCATAAGGAACTGAAAGTTGGTAGGAACAAATGATGATTGCTAAATGAAGGGACCCTGTTCAACACAAGAAATTAAAGTTTGGCTCACCAATTAAGCCTTCAAGAGCTGACCTATTTTCACTATAATTGCAGAGAAATAAGTATATTCAAACCTTACAGTGGTAAGTTCAAGAAATTACAAAATTTGTGCATAATCAAAAAAATGCATTTATCTGCATTAATCAAAACAATGTGTAAAAAAAACTTTACACTGCATTATTGAAAAATCGTAAAAAATTTATGACAATATGTACTACACAAAATCATCAGAGACAGACAGGGTGTAAGACCTCCAGATAAGAGGTGGGTGGGCTGAATTGTTAAGATGAGATGCTTCTTGTTCATTCTTCATTAAAATATATGCTGAATCCATCATCAGAACTGCCTTTTTGAAGCAATTCTAGTGTGGGTCAAATACATCTTATAAAGAAAAACCAAATATCTCCAAATTTCTGCAGCTATTTCCCACCCCTTATCTGAGACCGGAAAGTTCTGGTAAACCTGGCATCAAGAACCTGTGTATATCTAAATAGAAATCTGAATAATATTCTACCAGGCTACAAAATATACATGTATGAACTTTATTTATTTGCTTTTCACAGGTATGCATAATACAAAAGTAATAATCAGTATTCCAGCAAAATGCCAAAATTTTGTTACCTTGTAAGACATAAAAACATTATTAAATAGGCAAACAAATTACCAGTCATATCAAACAAATGTTGTAAATCAGAAAGTATGCAAGAAAAATGAATCTACCATGGGTGAGAGGTTTGGAAAGAAAAGATGTTGTTTCCTCAGGATCTTTTGGATCCCTGCTCAGCATCACTCAGCAAACCTTGTAATGCCAAACAGTGACCCTCTGAAGTGATTTTCCGAGCAATGCCTCACACCAGAGGCCCAAACAAGTTAAGTGTTTGATGATAATTCAGAGATAATTTCTTATTTCTCAATAAAAACCTATGTTGTGACCTCTATAAGAACTGTCTCATACTGTTCCAATAAGAGGTCATGTTTTTATGGAGAATTAACAGAAACTATCTTTGAATTGTCTTCTAATATTCATCTTTTTGGGCCTCTGTTATACCCATCAAATATTTTTATAATCTCACAGATTTTCATATCCAACTCTTTCATCTACAATTATTGTAACAAATCTAACATTTTTTGTAATGAGCTTAAGTACTGGGACACATCATCATCATATTTCAATTCTCATATCGACGTTACCCCCGCACCTCAGCGGAACGAATCCATAGCCGCAGTAACGGGGCGCCGAGCGTCCGTCCATTACTGGGACACCTAAAATAATTTTGTATTTGTTCCAAATGGAAATTTAATCATTTTAGGTGTCCCAAAATTTTGGCAAATTACAATACTTGATCTGTCAGATGATGATTCAATGTAAAGATTTTGGCTGCATTTAAGATTTTATGGCAATGGAAATCGTAGTTTTATAAACTACAGAAAACAATTTTGATTTTTTCTTGTCCTGATTATGCATTTGTATACATTATGAATAAATAATTATAACCTGCATTGAATCTGCATACAAAGTTAACCCTTAAAGCGCCAAAAATGAAAAATTGTTGAATTGGCAAACAGTGTAGATCCAGATGAGGTGGCTCATAATGAGCCACCTCATCTTGATCTTAACTGTTTGCCCTATAGTCTTTGAATTCTCAATATGATATAGCTTAGAGGAAACATTTTTTTAAATTCAGCAGACGTAAATTTTGTTGTCTGCTTTTTGGCGCATTAAGGGTTAAGTAACAATATGTTATCTAAACAAAGCCACTAATAGCTAATGTTAGTGAACTTATGGCAAATGGGTACACTTTCGGGGGTAATAACTCTGCCATTTCTATGTTTGCCTCCCTTAGCAACAGGGGCCACTTCTTCAAGATGGATGGATGGATAACTTGTGATTTTACGTCTTTTTAACAGGTATTCAGTTGTATCAGGATGATGGTTGGGTGAAAATGAAAAGCTGTGTGCAATGGAACCCCCTTTAGGATTGATACGATTTCCGTCTACAGCAGGGCTTGAAACCAGGACTGCTAGATCAGCAGGCCGGTGCTTAACCTACTGAGCTACCGGGGCCCAACTCTTCAAGGAGAAAGTTTGCTCATCATGAAGCAAATTCTTTCATTAATAAGAAGACCCTTTTCAGAAGGGTTTTATTGCATAGGGTAGGCAACAGGAAGTCATGAAAGTTGTCTTCCTTTATAAAGATGGCAGAAAAACACGCAGGTGTACCTATAAATCTTGATAAACTGGATGACATACCTTTCAAATGTTCAATTTACAGTACTTCACTTTGCCCAGCATAAACATAACCTTTGACCTCTAATACCAATAATCAAATGGGGATTTACAGGCACATGTGTTTGTTTACTTCCACGGTGTGGAAGCTGAGCGTGGGAAAATGTAGGACTCTTTATATAAAGACAAGGAAGATTCAAATACTCAGAACAAAAAAAATAGCTGAGCCGTGACACAACAAAACCAACAAAGTGGTTGTGCCTCCAGTGCAGACTCAGATCGGCCTGGGCAACCATCCAGTCTGATCTGAGTCTTCGCTGTCTGCATGGAGGTAGATTAGACCCTTAGCTACACTTAAGTGCTTAGTGAAGAGTCTGATCAGACTGGGCAGATGCCCAGGCTGACCTGAGTCTGCACTGGGCGCACCATCCACTTTGTTGGTCATTTTCGTGTTGTGGCTCATTTGTAAGGACACACATTCATGTGAAAATGACTATGGAATAAGTCACAACCTACAGGGTGAGAAATGTCAAATGGATAAGCTGACAATAACACTAACACAGTATGTAAAAGCAAATCTAAAACATTTTGGCTCTATTTATATCACCAAATAGACAAAAAAAGAATCGTTTTCAAAAATTAATACCTCTTACAAAATTTGGCAAGGGGATATACACTGTGAATAATTTAACCTAACATCATAACCACTGTGCTCCAGATAAGAAGGGGTAACACGGAAAATTTAGGGATAATGGTCCATTTTTCTCTATAAAAAATATATTGTGACCCTTCATTAGAACCATCTCGGCACAATGGTTCTAATGAGGGGTCACAATGTATGTTCCTCAGGACTCCATCTTATCTAAAGCTATGTTAACTTTTTTCATAAACGAATGATCAATCACTTCCTAACAAACTTCATAAATATACTATGAGTTGGAAAAGTTAGAAACTGCTCATTTTCATAAATATGTTGTACACTGCATCTGCTGGCCAGTGATTTTCAGACTTTCTGGGCCCAGTTGCTCAAATCTAACGAGGCCATTAGTTGACAAGCAGTTAAATTTTCAAACATTTTATGTGCAGAAACACTTATACTTTTTGCTTAAGAAATGAGTGCAAAAGCTTCACATAATTTTTTAAGCCAAAAATATTACAACAGTTTTGTGCGTTCTGAAAGATTTAACGAATCCTTGATTAAGACTTTGTTAGACTAACAATGCTTTGAACCTGGGCCCTGATTCTCTGATTTCTTCACAACAAGCACCCTCTAAAATAATGGACTAGCCCAAAAGGCAGGAAATTACATTCTGGAATATCAGCTGGGGAAGAGATCAAACTTGAAAGGAAGATGGCTAACAGGATTCAGCATCACAATATAGTCTGTTTTATACCAGGGTCACTAACTCTGTCAGGATTATTTCCCACTTCCAAGGGAGACAGTTCAACTGGATTCTTATCAACACTACTGATCGCAGTTTCTGCTTGGTCTGTCTGTTCAATTGCTGATGCATTTGGTGGACTATTTGGGACATTTATCACTGTGTCGCTCTCGCAGTCTTCTCTCCCACCTTGGTTCAGCTCTCTGAAATGAATAAACTTAATGTTTATGCCACTATGTATATGTATATCATAGTTTGCACTTAGCTGCAGCTCATGCTGGCATGTCTAGATTGGACCGTAACAAGATCTCCCATGAAACTGAGGCATTTTTACTTTAATGTTTGTTTTTTGTTGTGTGTGTGTATTTTTTTTGTTTTTTTAATACTTCTGTGAGTCAGTCAGGACATACAATTATGCATTCTACTTTGTCTAATACAGTTTGATGCAATTAAGGATTTTGATTTCCGAAGTTACTTTTCTTATGCATTCCCAGATCAGACTGCATAATTAATAAACAGCATCAGCAATTCAGCACTATTGCCAACACCGCTGAAAAAAAAAAATAGAACTGGAAATGGACTTAGTTCAAAGGACTTCTATGATTAAGGCGAGGATTTTCCCAATTAGGCCGGCACGACATGTCCGAATTTTCAAATGTGTAAAGTGTGCAAAAAATTTTCTTGTCAGAGCTTCCACAAATATGTAAACCGTATGAAATCAGATCATTTGTGATTCAGACCCAAGGACATGGGGAGATAATCCAGGCTGACCCTACCTACCCTAAATTCAAGGTTTTTGCATACCTCATTTTTTGAGGTAATAAAAATATTGCAATTGGTCATTCATTCCATAAATTTTTCTCATAAATGCATGCTATATACACGCACATCACAACACAAAGCAATGGTTTTCTTCTTGTTACGCCTGATTGGCATTTAAATATGCAAAACCGTAGTTCTACTTCCGGTCAAAAGAGAATGCTTCACTATAACTAGAATACAAGTACTTCACCCCCCCCCCCCCTCCCAGCATTTCCTTCATGCAGCAGACTTATGCGATGCAAGAGCGCAATATATATGAGTGGAAAGCTGGGTTGCTGGGGGGAACGATATTCAGTAAGCCAAAGAAGAAGAATGGTCAACAGTAGCACTGTGATTTTCAAGGATTATATTGTGTACCATGACCTTGAAATGAGGTCAAGGTCACATATATATATATATAGTCAAAACTATCCAGTGTTGTCTGTTATGTAAGTAATATATGTAAAAAAAGGGTGAAATGTATATAATAAATCATTATTTCAACGGTCAGTTTGAGGATAATATACAATTTATCTCAACAATGACGTCAACGTCAACGTATTTTTAACGTATTTTACATTGGCACAAACACCTGAAAATTTATTTGTCATGCAAGTTACATGTCATAGTCATAAATGCAAAGCAGAAGTCAGTGATCCGTATAACTTTTTAATCATGGGGAAAATTCATGCCTTAATCATAGAAGTCCTTAGAACATGAAAAAAAACTGCTTCAGATGGCTATCTGAATATTCACAGGATTTGAATATGGATACTTCATATTTTTGCTACAAAGGGGAACAACTTTCCTAACTTCTTATTTGCTTCCCTGGTGCATGAAGCCTGTCCAAAAAGGAGTCTACTCTTACTTGAACAAATTTGCTCCTAGTGGAGCCATTTCTTTCCTTTAACAGTGGACCCCCACTGAGAAGGAATCATAAATGAAAACTACAGGGTTGCTTTCCCTGATAGTGTATCCATTCACCTTTAGTAATAATAGATTGATGACCATGTCTTATCCAGAGCTCTAGATAAGAGGGAGTATTTGATGATAATTAGGGATAATTTTTGTTAATTCTGCATAAAAAGATAGGTTGTGACCCCTCATCTGAACCGTCTCGATGACGGTTCAGATGAGGGGTCACAACATATATCGTTTCGACGAGAAATAAGAAAAATTATCCTTAATTATCATCAAATACTCCCTCTTATCTACAGCTCTGCTTATCATTAAATATTCAGTCTATTACATGTAATTCCTAGCACCATCTTTTACAACAAAACATTTCAGACATACACAGATCAATAAACTCACCAAAGCTGATGCATCAAAGATTTGATGTGTACATCTTAATAACTGTTTTAATAAATTCGTATAGATGCCTAACTGTGAAGTATGTTTTGAAATGTTTTACATTGCTAGTCATATTATTGTACACGTCTGATTAAAATTCTGTGTATGCAAAAAAGCAAACTGCATGGGTGTGCAATTTGGATTGACTTTTCCCAGGTTTGTATTATACACTTTAAGCTGAAACAATTAGTCATAACTGCAAGGATAAAACTGGATTGATTTGGACACAGGTGGTACAATGTGAAAAAGGGTTTACATCTATATATGAGCCGCGACACGACAAAACCAACAATGTGGTTGTGCGCCCACCGCAGACTCAGATCAGCCTGCGCATCCCCCCAGTCTGATCAGAGTCTTCACTGTCAGCATGGAGGTAGCTTAGACCTTTAGCTACCCTTTAAGTGCTTAGCGAAGGGTCTGATTATACGAGGGTTGATCTAGAAGTAATGTCACTGCAGCTATAAAATCGTGTAGAATTAAGATAGAGCAACAAAATTTCGCCTCCATTTACCTTAATCTATTTGCATTATGGTCTGAAAATGTCATTAAGATACAGTGCACAATAACTGAGATAAAGAGATAGACAGAAGGCATGGTAACGAAACGCGCCGCACGTCAATGACGTCGTTGACGCACCAGACGAAGTTTCTATATTGTTTCATGTCCAAAGTAGCATATCCGTTGTTCCAGTAAAGCACAAATGTCTGTTCACCCATGTTTATCTCATCTTTTGATATTACTTGAACAGGTCCGCAGCTCAAGATTAAGAATTTACACAATATTCGAATTGCAGAACATCGATCTTCATATATGGGATACGAACTAGAGTGACGTTATTGTCTGACATTGTACATAAAGGTCTTCCGGTTTTTGGATTAACCTCTAGCGACTCACCTGCACCCGTATCGTGATGATTGCACCTTTACACAAGCCTCATAATAACTGTTATATCACTATATGTCTAACTAAACAGCTCCAGCGTCCCTAATGGCGATATTCCAAATTTGAGGCAAAAAGCGCATACATCCGCTGTTGCGCGTTTGTCAGAATTCAACATTTTTACTCGTGGCAGTAACAAACATTAGCACTAGCTAGCGAACTTCAAACTGCAGTGACAATATTAAAATTTCAGCAGTGGGCGGCAGAAATATATTCCGTCATAGTACCAAATTTTCATCTGATTTGGCGCGTACGGTTTGATTTTGATTTTTGATTGTCTTTGAAATTTATGTTCATGAAATTAACGTTATTATGACGTGCGGTGCGATGGCGTCGGTGGCATACTTTGAACGCCTATATAATTGGAACGGAAAAAGATTCCAACTTCATATTTATTCTGTAAATCAGATTTGAATTACAGTGTAGCTTAATATAATATTTGTTATAATGCTACGATGAATAAGCGCGCAGTGGACGTAGTGACATTACTTCTGGATCAACCCTTGTACTGAGTGGATGTCCAGGCTGATCTGAGTCTGCGCTGGGCGCACAACCACATTGTTGGTTTTGTCGTGTCGTGGCTCATATGTACAGTGTATGTATTTAATAAGGAAAGGGTCAGTGCAGATTCAATACATTATTTCTCAATCTAAAACATGATCTGAGTAAAGCAGTACAAAATTCATGAAGAAGCTTGGTTCCAAATAAAGTCAAACATAACATTACAAATCTATCAAATAGGTTATTATACTGAATGTGTTTTTTTCTATATTAGTTCACCTAATATCTAAACATGAAAATGTGTGAGAACATTTACAAATTGTCATTTTGCAAACCAATGTTGCCCATAACTCTATCATACAGTGCATCTTATTCTAAACTATTATGCTGATCCAAAAAGCAAGAAAGACTTGGTCCAATGCACAGGAAAATAATGTCTCCAATCTTCCAAATCCAAGCTTGCAATGTTCAGCAGAAACTGAAATAAATGGCACTTCAGTTTACCAGACAGAAACTTTGGCACTTTAACTCTGACAGTTCTTTCACCATGGTAAAGCAGAGCTAATTCTTCAGATCAATTCATATAGAATTCAACCCTCAATAATTACAGCTTTCCAAAATTATGTTTATCAGAAAAGAAACAACATACATCCCCAAGCAGTGCATTCTCTCTAGGGTTATTATCTTAATAAACTTGCAATGGCATGTTGACCTCAAAAATAAAGTCAAGATCATTAATATCTAACAAACTCACTAAATAAACCTCAAAAAAAATCTGCACTTACTGGTAAGCTGGTTCTTCCAATAATTAGTACATGCATGTATTGGTAAAAAATCTTACCAAATGGTTCATATATGACCGTGACCTTGTAATAGGGTCAAAGTCACCAATTAAGATTATCCTAATGAGAAGCTATGAAAATCCATCCATTTGGTTCATATAATGTAATTCTTTAGTGAAAATTTAAGATCATGTCATTTTTTGACCTTGAAAATCAAGGTCAATGTCAAAAACTTGGTCAACCATTTGGATTGTCACAGTGATTTATCCATGCCAGTTTGGCTGAAATCCACCCACAGGTTCAAGTGACATCATACTTTTAGTTAAAATCTGACATATCTAAGACTTCCTGTGATCAAAGGCATGGAACTCTAATCAGCTCTAAGATTTGACCCAATCCATTCAAGATTGTACAATAACCTGCATACAAGAAACTGTCAAGCTATAAAAGCCAACAATTCACAGTGACACCAACAAAGATCTGCACTGAAAACAATATTTCCCCCAGCCCATCTCCCTCCCCCTTCACACACACACCATCTCCATCATTTTTGGTGGAAGGACAAACTTTCATGACCCCAAGGGTGTTCAAGTTATCAAAGTTTATGCCCCTTTGTAAATTTTATTACGGAAATCGTGTCCGCTCCATGACTCTAAATCTATATGAGATATTTTCATGAAACTTAGTACAAATATAGAGCATCATCAGACGATGTGCAGAGAACAAGAACCGTAACTCCACCTACATTTGCATGGAATTATGCCCCTTTTGATTTTATAGATAGTTTTTACACACCAATGTTAGAACATGTCATGAATATACATACATGTAGTTAATAATTCCTACAGACTAACAGACATGCAGTACTCAATTAAAACTACCCTGTAATTGAAATTACATGTATGTATACCCAATCTCCCCTTCTTACAGAAAGTAATCATACATGAATATACAACATATTATTACATAACATCTTTTCCTTTTTTTATCTTTTCTATTCTTTTTTTTTTTTTTTTTTTTTTTGTTAATGGGGTGGTACTTAGCGTAGTTCCGTGCATGTATTAGAACTGATGGGGATTTCTGGTTAGAAGTGACTTAGTCAATACGAAATGTTAAATTGGCTACCCATACTTACAAGCCTGAGCTCTCCACCTAGCAATGATTAATTTGTGTTATTGCAGACACAGAAAATAATGTAAAGAAACAAACTGAAAGTCAACTGAAGCATGTAAGAAACATGAGAATATAGCCTTTTACTTTATTTACCATATACAAGGTAATTTTCGCAGTGTTCCATTTTTCGCGGTATTTCGCAGTCACTTAGAAAACGCGAATATTAAAATTGGGAATAATTTCCTGTTTCTTACAAAGTGTCTTCTGTAGACACAGTGTTCATATATTTTGTTTTTGTTTGCTTCAGTAGTTGCTGGTACTTTTCACTTGAGCCAGTTCTTTCATTAACCTGCGGCAGCCCTGCCGCAGTTTAATGAAAGAACTGACTCAAGTGAAAAAGAAATAGTTTTGCTTTTCGAGCATGTTGCTAACCGCGAAAATTAAGAATCGCGAAAATTAATATTTATGTTTTTGACCCTTAACCGCCAAAATTTGAACCCCTGAAAATTACCATGTATACGGTACTTCTCTTCAAGGCCCTATTAATCTATATAGGTGCATCTTTAGGTTTTTCCTGCTGCCATTCACCTTTATCTACAGTCAGTTGACTCGTGCATGACAATGCAACAGCCCACAGAAGTGCGGCTGTAAAATGAATGTTAAAAAAAAATATTGACTATACTACTTTGCATATGAAACTGGGACCAGAAACCTAGACAATTAAGCCCTAATATAAACAAGAGGGCCATGAGGCGCTGAATCGCTCACCAGAGCAATTGGCAAAGTGGCTTTTTCTTATGTCTGAAATTGTCAACCTATGAGTCTTGGGTCAAAAGTCAAAGACTAACCATGACCTCTTGTACTCATAAGGATGACTGTATTTACCAATTTCTAGGCCTTAATCTTCAAAACATTCCATGAAATCTTATGTTCTAGCATTTTCCTATATTTGACCTTGCCGCAAAATATTCAAGGTCAACCTAAGGTCATCATTTTGAACAATCTTAATAGTACTGGAGTACCCAATGCAACATACCAAGTTTCAAGGCCATCGGTCAATTGGTTCTGGAGAAGACGATTTTTAAAGGTTTTACCATATATGGGCGTGACGGCCATGATGGTCATGTTACCTGGACCGTTTGAACAAAATTTCATTCCCTCAACCCCTGGAGGCTCTATATGAAATTTGGTTACAATTGGCCCAGTGGTTTTTGAGGAGATTGTTTGAAATTGTAAAAATATGAGAAATCTGGCTCAAAGGTCAAAGAATGACATTGGCCTCTTGTACTCACAAATCTTCATGTACTCAATAAGATGACTGTGTATACCAATTTTTAGGCCTTAATCTTCAAAACTTTCCAAGAAATCTTATGTTCTAGCATTTTCCTATATTTGACCTTGCCATAAAAAAGGTCAAGGTCAATCCAAGGTCATAATTTGAACAATCTTGATAGTACTCGAGTACCCAATGCAACATACCAAGTTTCAAGGCCATCGGTTAATTGGTTCTGGAAAAGAAGATTTTTAAAGGTTTTTACCATATATGGGCATGGTGGCCATGTTGGTCATGTGACCTGGACCGTATTAATAAATTTTTGTTCCCTCAACCCCTGGAGGCTCTATATAAAATTTGGTTACAAATGGTTAAGTGGCTTTTGTGGAGATTGTTTGAAATTGTCAAAATATGAGAGTTCTGGGTCAAAGGTCAAAGAATGACCTTGACCTCTTGTACTCATAAATCTTCATGTACTTGATAAGATGACTGTATTTACCAATTTTCAGGTCAAAATTTTCAACAGTTTCCAAGATATCTTATGTTCTAGCATTTTGCCATATAAAAGCAAAAGGAAGCAAATTTGACCTTACCGTAAAAAAGGTCAAGGTAAACCCAAGGTCATAATTTGAACAATCTTGGTTGTACATGCCTACCTGATGCTACATACCAAGTTTCAAGGCTATTGGCCTATTGGTTCTGGCTCAGGTGAGCTAAACATGAAATATGAAAAGAAAATCTGTGGTGAGCATTGTGTCTTCTTTATGCAGATGTGGAAAATATAATACATGTAACTTGGTGTAATGCCCAGTCTCTTAATTTTAGGTTATTTTGCTATAAATTAAGAGTAAAAAATATTTCTACCATACTTTAAGGAGTCTTACAGAATGTAATACTTTGATATATCAAAATAAATTCCAACAGCAGAAATGATACCTTTTACATAAGCCAGCCTAATGGCTTCAACCAGCATACACAAACAAGTAATCTGATTAACGTGTATGGGTATACCTACATGGTTTCCCACCATTTGAACAAAGGTAAAGAATTTTTGTGTCTGCCTGTTTGCTTTCATGGACAACATAGCCCTTCCACAAAGGGATCTACACTTAATGGAAAGAATTTTCTCCTTGGGCAGCCACATTTTTTCCTTTAAAAGTTGACCCCCATTGAGAAGAAAAGTATAAATGAATAAAGCATAGTTGCTTCCCCTGCAAGTGTACCCATTCACCTTAAATTCCCTGTTCTTCATCAACAATATATGAACCTATAAAACAACGACCAAAGAACTTGATAAGACTGCATGGAGCTGCAGAGTAATTAAGCCTTCACTATTCTCTTAAGTCCTATAAAGTGCAAGTTCTCATGCTTATATCACATTCAGAAATAATTAAGAAGCTACTCAAGAACCTTTCCAACAACGCATAACATGAGTTAGTGCAACATACATAAGACAGAAGTTTAAACAAGCTTTTAGAAGACACGTTCTACCCTGTAAATAATGTTAACAGAATTAATATAAAGATATTAGTCATAAAGAACATAAACAGTATACTACAACAAGTTTGATTAAAATACAACAAACTGCTATCTGAAACCCAAACCATATTTTACAAAAACTACATATCACAATAAACTACCTGTACTCATGGCCATGACCTGAACTATATTTTACTGAAGCTAGAAATCCGTTAATAAAGATTCAGCCACAGGCTTGGGGCTTCGTCATAGTGAATGAATATTTCCTACTCTGCCCTCCAACATCATATGTAACACTTTAAGTGCCAGAGACGAAAATAGCTGAATTTGCAAGCAGCGTAGATCCTAATGAGGTGACTCATAATGAGCCATCTCATCTAGATTTACACTGTCTGCCCTCTAGTCTTTTAATCATCAATATGATATAGCTTGGACGTAAATTTTGTCGTCTGCTTTTGGTCATTGAGGTATTAATCAGCAATAATTTACAGGTAAGGAAAACTTATTTCAATTCTAACAATTATACAGAATGAAAATACAAGATTATTGCCAGATCTTCCAGTGACCTATTTTGAGGTGGATGTGGACAGAAGTTAATATTCACACCTGACATCATCAAGGCATGAATTTGCATGCCACGACATAAACAATATGAGCGACACGAGAAAACCAACAAAGTGGCAGTGCGCCAAGCACAGACTCAGATCAGCCTGGACATCTGCCCAGTCTGATCAGAATATTTGCTTAGCGCTTAAAGAGTAGCCAAGGGTTTAAGCTACCTCCATGCGGACAGCGAAGACTCTGATCAGACTGGGTGGATGCCCAGGCTGATTTGAGTCTGAGCTGGACGCACAACCACTTTGTTGGTTTTCTCCTGTCGCGGCTCATATGATTTATCATGAAGTTTCACACAGCATCACTTCCTATATGCTTAATGGGGAAAGCAAGACCATCATGCTTGAATACACCATTACTTGTTTTCTTGATTAATTTTATTTAAGCATCTTTTCAATATATGTTTCCTTCTACTGATTACTATATCATATTTCATTAAACAAACAGTACTATATTGTATCTCTTTCTACAAACAGCAACATTTAGATTGTCTGTTAGGCTAGACAGTAACTTTTGCAGGTATAACAAGAGCTGTCGCCTGACAGCATAGCTCGCCTGAATTGGTGCTTGCCCATCACACAGCCGCTATGGTGGTGTGGACTGCTATGCATAAAACTTCAGGCAAGCATGTCCATAATGAAAACACATTTATAAACAAAAGCTATCTCAGAAACAAGTCTTAAAATAAAATTAAAATAAAAAAATGAAATGAAATTTCAAAGTCCACAAGCTTGAGGTAAAAAAAAACTGACGGGTAGGGGGAGGGGGGGGGGGCTATGTGGACTGCTATGCATAAAACTTTAGGCAAGCATGTCCATAATGAAAACACATTTATAAACAAAAGCTATCTCAGAAATAAGTCTTAAAAATAAAATTAAAATAAAAAGAAAATGAAATGAAATTTGTCCATGAGCTTGAGGTAAAAAAAAAAAAAACTGACCGGTAGGGGGGGGGAGGGGGGGGGGGGGGGGTTTTGGGGGGGGGCTACTAGGATGTATCAAAACCCTGAACCATTATCTAACATCAGTCCAAGTATTAGTATCAACTGAGTCCATCATCGTGGCACTGTGAAATTATGTCTTCATAAATATAAAACTTTAACCAAAATCTTTAAGACAAAATTCTAAGTAGATGACCTTGACTTCAAGGTCATCCAGTGGGGTAAGTATAAGGTGTTTTGTAAAAACTCAAAAAAGAGTCTAACATCAGTTCAAGTATAAACTAAATCTCTGCAAAGCATTATGAATCAGTATGCAATTACAAAATTTTAAAAAAGACAAAAATTTCCCAAGTCCCTAACCTTGACATCAAGATCACTGAGCGGGGTTGGGGTAGTACTCTGTAGATCTAACTACAGTGAAAATATAAAAAGAATTCATCTATGGGTTCAGGAGATATGTGTCTTTAAAAAACTTTAACCAAAACATCCAATCAATAAAAATACAATATTCTAAGTCCATGACCTTGACATCAAGGTCACAGAAGGGGTGGGGGTAGAACCTTCGAAAACTTTAGACCAATATCTAACTTTAGTGCACGTTTCAAAGGAATCCATCCATGGGTTAAGGAGATATTGGGCTTTATAAAACTTTAACCAACACATCCAGTCAAAAAAAAAATACCAATTTTCTAAGTCCATGACCTTGACATCAAGGTCACGGAGTGGGGTGGGGGTGGTACCCTGTTAAACCTTAGACCAATATCTAACTACAGTGCAAGTATCAAAAGAATCCATCAATGGGTTAAGGAGATATAGGTCTTTAAAAAACTTTAAACAAAACATCCAATCCAAACGCCGACGCTGACGCGAACGCGGACGCGGACGCCGTCGCCGTCGTGACAACAATAGCTCTTCCTGAACTTTCGTTCTGGCGAGCTAAAAATTAAAGTCTAACATCATTCAAATGCTCATGAAGTATTACAATAGATTAGAAATGTTTCTAAGCCATGCCGTCATGCTTGTGATATCATGCAAAAAAAAAAAGAACCACTGAAAGTAAGTTTCCACTTGGAGCTTAATTAGAATGAAAATAATGATAGAAGAATAAAGTGAAAATCTAAACGAGTGAGACATTCCAAAGTAATTGTTCAGATAATATAACTCTCATAGTGAAATCTGACTTCAAATGCTATGATAAACATTTACTTTATAGTGCAATATATCTCGGCCCAGTTATTCAAATCATCTTTGCCTTCATAAAGTAGTTAATCAAAGACTCATGAAGCCTTCTGGTTTATATATAATCAAGTGTGTTATTATTTTTGGTAAAAAAACAAGAGCTGTCGCCTGACAGCATAGCTCGCCTGAATAGGTGCTTGCCCATCACAAAGTTGCTTTGGAGGTGTGGACTTCTATGCATAAAACTTCAGGCAAGCATGTCCATAATGACTACTCATTTATAAACAAAAGCTATCTAAGAAATAAGTCTTAAAATAAAATCAAAATCAAAAAATCCACATGAAATTTCAAAGTCCATGAGCTTGAGGTCAAAGAACTAAGAAGTAGGGGTGGGGGTGGGGAGTGTGTGTGTGTGTGTGGGTGGGTGGGGGGGGGGGGGGGGGGGGCTAGGATGTAACAAAACCATGAACCATTATCTAACATCAGTCCAAGTATTAGTATCAACTGAGTCCATCGTGGCACTGTGAAATTATGTCTTCATAAATATAAAATTTTCAGATAAAATTCTAAGTCAATGACCTTGACTTCAAGGTCATCCAGTGGGGTAAGTATATAGTGTTTTGTAAAAACTCAAAAAAGTGTCTAACATCAGTTCAAGTGTAAACTAAATCTCTGCCAAGCATTATGACTCAGTATGCAATTAGAAAACTTTAATAAAGAACAAATATCCAAAGTCCCTGACCTTGACATCAAGATCACTGAGCGGGGTTGGGGTAGTATTGGCAAAACTTTGGACTATCTTCTAACTAAAGTGCAAATATAAAAAGAATTCATCTCTGGGTTCAGGAGATATGTGTCTTTAAAAGACTTTAACCATAACATCCAATCAATAAAAAGACAATTTTCTATGTCCATGACCTTGACATCAAGGTCACTGAGGGAGGTGGGGTAGTACCTTGGAAAACTTTGGACCAATATCTAACTACAGTGCAAGTATCAAAGGAATCCATCCATGGGTTAAGGAGATATTGGGCTTTATAAAACTTTAACCAAAACATCCAGTCCAAAAATACTCCCAATTTTCTAAGTCCATGACCTTGACATCAAGGTCATGGAGTGGGGTGGGGGTGGTACCCTGTTAAACTTTGGACCAATATCTACCTACAGTGCAAGTATCAAAAGAATCCATCTATGGGTTAAGGAGATATAGGTCTTTAAAAAACTTTAACCAAAACATCCAATCCAAACGCGGACGCGGACTCTGACGCCGACGCCGGGGTGACAACAATAGCTCTTCCTGAGATTTAAAAATAGGGAGGAAAGCACCTCATTTTTTTTCAGCAAAACACAGCAGTGCTTTTGTGTACCATGAATTTGGAAATGTAACAGCTCGTTAACTAAAGATGTCATTAGTTTTGAACAACCAGACCCTGATATCAGACTAAGTTTTATCTTCAGTACTGACAATTGTAAGTCTATTAACCATGATCAATTATGTATTTGTTTACATATGGCACTGCATTCCCTTTCCAGATCCAAACATCATCATCACATTGCCTCGACACCAGTGCAACGTCATTTTGATGTCATGTGCCTGCTGGGATATATGCCAGCATCGTATGAAAACCCTTGCAGCAAAACGAATTTGAATAAACAAGGACCACAGGCTTTGTCAGTGATGTTCTCTGTAATATTTTGGTATTTACCAAAGATATTGGCATACTTCATGTACAAAATATCTAATAACATAAAAATAAATAAAAAGTCATCTTCTAATATTCTTTAAATTATGAAAATAGTTGGCAAAACCCCTTCCCTTAGGTACATGCCATTCACCCACATGCTATTTCAAAACCCACAAATTTGCGTTTTTGAAGCTAATTTCAACCCATAACTACTGAAGCCATTCAACAAACAATACTTAAGGCATGTGCATTTATCTGAACAATTACCCACAAAGACCAGACATGGGCCCGAGGTTATAAAACTTTTTTCATGCTCAGCTGAGTTGGGCATGAAATTTTACCTGCTAATAAATAGCAAATTACTGATAAGTATGGTTGTTTTCTTGCTCAGTTTGGCTGAGTATGAAATTTTCTCTGCATTAGTTGGCATTTTCATATTTATCAGCAGAGAAAATTTCATGCTCAGCAGAGTTGAGCTTGAAAAAAGTTTTATAACCTCGGGGCCAGAAGACATATACAACAACAACTATGACCCAATATAATTTACCTAGCATGGCAACTAAATCCATTGGAATTCAGCTGTATAAGGAAAAATATAAAATTATCGAAAAATCAATAATACCTTAAACAAGATGTATATGTAACAGTCAACTCTCAATATCTCAATGTAAAAGATAATCTCAAACTATCTCAAGCTACTGATTTCTCAAAGAAAATTTTCTGGTCCCAAATTTTCTGGTCCTAGAAAATTTGAGATATCTATAGTTTGAAACAGGAGTTGAAATGTAAAGAAAAACAGAGAAACTATATTCTTGGATATAAGGGGGCACTTTGAGATATGAGCCGCGACGTGAGAAAACAAACAAAGTGGTAGTGCGCTCAGCGCAGACTCAGATCAGCCTGGGCATCTGCCCAGTCTGATCAGAGTCTTCGCTGTCCGCATGGAGGTAGCTTAGACCCTAAGCTACCCTTTGGGCACTTAACGAAGAATCTGATCAAACTGGGCGGATGTCCAGGCTGATCTGAGTCTGCACTGGGCGCACAACCACATTGTTGGTTTTGTCGTGTCGCGGCTCATATCAGTGTTTGCAAAGGTACGACAGAAATTTCTTTATGGATATGAACTCCAGATAAGAAGTGTGTTGAAATTTCTCTTACGGTACTACATCAGATTAGCATCAATAGTGATTTCAAAGAGAAGTATCTGTTTCACAAAGAAATCTAAAAATGTGTTTGTTCATTAAATTATCTCCATACAGATACACTGCCTAACTGTTTTCTGTTTGTTTTAGGTTCTTTTCATACCGTAATGTAGAGAATTTTAAGCATGGATCTATGTTAAGTTTCTTTTTTTTATTCAGTATAGTTAAAAAATTCTCTCAAAAGTCTATAAGCTATAGATATGTATTTCTTATTCAAGCATCATATATGCAAAAGAAAATTCATCAGTATTCTGAATACCTTTGCAAATCCATTCAGCTGAACTGTTATTTTTTCTTTGTTTTCCTCAGATGCTAGTAGACTAGATTCCTGCTCCTTTACTCTGTCTTCAGTACTGCTCTCCCTTGGTTTACTGACTGGGTCTGCAGTATCATAAGGCACTGGACCAACCCAGCTGAGTATAACTGGTAGGTAGACCAGTCCATGAAATAACCCAAAGATTACAACAGTCACAAATACCTGAAAATGTAACACATAAATCCTGAGGAGTGCTCTGACTGTTACAATCTGCACTGCTGGACAACAGAATAACAAAACATTCCAGTAAAAGATGGATTACCCTATTTCTTTACTTATAAGACCAAATTTTTTCCCTTCCAAAAAATCACAAAGATCTAGATCCATCTTGTATGATGAATCTAGATCTTTGAGAATGTTCTGGAAGAGAAACCTTCATTTTAGCTGAATTATACAAGACTGATTTACAGATTTGGAGCAGTTATAGAGAGGGAAACCCCTCTTATAGCTGAAGAACTATGGTACTTTATTAAAGATTTTTTTTTCAATGAAGCAAGAAGGTCAAGCTCTAAGCTCTGTCATTCAAATGTTCCCTCCCCCCAGCCCCGCCCCAGCCGCCTCCTCCAATTCTATACTTCTCTATTTACATAAATTTGATACAGGTTAGGCCGTGACTAGCCTGTCAGTGTATAGTCACAACTAGAGCTACCCCAGACAACTCAACGAAAGTTTACAGCGCTGATGCCCGAAAAGTAATGCCTTTGACTAGCTTCTGCAGGTGAGACAAAACCAAGATACCAATTTCTCTATATAGAGGATCTTACATAAGTGCTCATGTATTATTGAATTTATTAAACGAGTTGGGGAAAAAGATAAGATGCGGCTGAGCATCTTATCAGTTTTCCCCAACCAGTTTAATAAATTCAATAATACAGGAGCACGAACGCAAGATTCTATTTATCATATGACACTAAAATCACATTTTATGGACGTCAATGTATAATGTTACGACGTAATTTGCATATTTAATCCACTAGTGGATTATCGTCTTTAATGCATGTCTTTATTACACTCTCAGATGCAATGTCATATGATAAAAAAGTATAGAGCATAGATTTCTGAAAGAAGTCTAATTGCAGTCTTATGCTATAACACTGCTTGATAATACAATAGAACCTGTTTAAGGTGAAAGGCTTTAAGAGAAGAGCAATTTTTTTCCTGTAAGAGCTGACCCTCTTTTGGAAAGGTTTTGTGAAGTGAAAAGAAAATCAAATATCACATACCTCCCCTTTGAAAAAGTGGTGGGACAAATATGCAGGTATATAACCATATAACTAAGATAATAAAAGTAATAACAAATGGTTATGGTATCTCAATATGTGCACCATGACAGAGTCGCTCTAACAACTAAAACACAGGGCCTCACTGTACATGGAAGAGCACTAAGCAAATACAAAACATACCCTAAAGAAAAGAGCAAATCCATAACTGTTGCTGTCTGCTAGCAAGACAAAAGCTAGGAATGTACTGAAGCCACCCTGGAATACTGCTGGCCCTATCTGACCTAGAGTTGCCTTTGCCCTCTCTGTAAAATACAAAACTTGATAACTTCAATTGTGATTTTGTGTCAGCAGTTTCTCTTTTAAGGTGAAAGGATACGCTTTCAGGGAAAACAACTCTGATCTTTTTAATTTTGCCTTTTCTATGGGAATAAATCCTCAAAGGAAAAAACTGCTCCCCTAAGAGCCAAATTAACAGTAAACCTAGCAAACAAAATTGTTTCTTTTGAGAGAGGAGGGTTTTTTTTACAAGATAACCAATATCAAATCCTTAAAATTGTCTACCTTTAGGCTTTCATATACCGGACTTTCATTTTCACTGACTTTTTCACTGATACATAGATATGGCGGGTGTATTATAATAGGCAGGTGATGCTAACTACTCGCGAGCACCTGATCACACCTCTGTTTTGGGGTCCATTCCATGTGCAACTTAGGATGCATTACAGCATTGAAAAACAAAATGGTCCATTTTTATGAAAATCATTTAGGAGTCATAATTTTTAGAATTTTTACAGTACTACTGGCAGTTTTAATGGCGATATTGTAACACAAACCTTCTCGTTCTCCACTGATTGTCATAAATGTATGTCCTACATGTGCAGAGTAATCTACAGCTAGTCCCACACTGAGAATAATCAATATACTGCTAGCAGTGTCTATGGTGACATTCCAAAACTGTAGAGTTCCTGTCACATCAATCTACAAAGACATGACGATTTATTAAATAAGCTGCAACACGAGAAAACCAACAAAGTGGCTGTGCCCTCAGCGCAGACTCAGATCAGCCTGGGCATCTGCTCAGTCTGATCAGACTCTTCGCTTAGCACTTAAAGGGTAGCTAAGGTTCTACGCTACCTCCATGCAGACAGCGAAGACTGATCAGACTGGGCATATGCCCAGGCTAATCTGAGTCTGTGCTGGGCACACAAGCACTTTGCTGGTTTTGTCGTGTCGTGGCTCAATTTAAGTTATATATACCAATCACAGAGACCACTTTAACTTATCAATTTCCATGCCCTATAAGGTATGAAAGTCACTATCTACAAATTATTTTTAAGACAGAACACCACTGTACTAGCTTTGTGTGCTTGAAATTAGCATATCATGACAACAGACAAAGTTTGTACCTGTGTTTTCTTCATACTGTAGAAATTTCATGACAACATACATGTCTGAAATGAAATTTCTAATAAATGAACCAATACTTTTGTCATGAATTTTCTAATGTATGAAACAATGCAAACAGTATGTTGTAAGGAAAATTCTAAAATACAAAATAAAAGGTGTTAGAAGTTTTAGCCTAGAGTCAGGTCTAACTGTGAAAAAAGGGATGTACAAAATATACATATTGTTTCTGTTTAATTTGGTTTTTGACATTTTTAAGTGCCTGGAGGACAAACTTAAAGCCCCTGTAATGAATCAATGCTTATATGTTGGCATGAATTTTCTCCATGAGATTTCTGCCATGAAATTTCTAATTTGCATGTTGTCATGGAACTTCTCACACATAAAGAGAACACTAAGGTACACACCTCAGAACTGGATAGGCCTATATGTGTCCTCTCCTCTATCAAATACTTACCACAGTGAAGGCAACACAAGTAAAGACTAGAATACTGGTCCATAAGTTGGCAATTAGTAATAAGGTGACAACAAAAACACAGGCGGCGGCCAGCACCAAGTTACGATAAAGTTCTTCTTTCAAAACCTGAAAAACACAAAATGGAAAAAAATCATGAGCAAATCCGGTAAAAACATGCACAGTTCACTCTGATAGAAAAGAAACTTGAACATTATAAAAGCACACTCCTGACGTATCTACAAAAACAGTGACTGCAACAACAGTGAAAGCTCAAAGAAACTGATGAAACAATGTACCACAGGGGCCGTATTTATAAAACAACTTAAGTCGTTGCTATGCTGTTGCTGAGGCTAAATTTCTATGTTGGAGATTCCCTTCAACTATGAAATTTGCTCAGGAGGAACAGTCTTTTCCAGACTGTTCCTCCAGAGCAAATTTCATAGTTGTAGAGAATCTCCTTCATAGAAACTCTGCCTTAGCAACATCATACCAACCTCTTAAGTCGTTTTATAAATATGGCCCCAGATCCCTAGCTATCCTAAAACTGGATCTTGTCTTTCAAGATTCAACAAGAATTCCGCGGAATGCTATGTCGCACCTGCATTGCGTTTCCACAGTAGTTCCACAGTAGTTAAAAGAACTTTATGAAAAATAGCCATCAGAGGAGATGGCCAATCCCCCGACCGAAGACCCCAATGGGCCTTGGTAAAAAGGGTGCACTTCAAAATACATGTTAGTAATATATTGTCGTTCTTTTATGCTTCTGATTGACATTAACTGTTAACAGATGCATGATTATCTAACACTCAGACTAAAACAGTATGCTTGACTGGTAATAAGAGGTTATATCTCAAACAGCCACCATAAACACAAATGTATAGCATACGACACATTCAACTTTCAAAATGTGTAAATAACTTCTAAAGTACAAGCCCTACAAACCTAATTTTGCGCTCTCTAGTAAGTGAATTTGGACAAAGAATCCAAATCTGGAAAAAAAAAATTTTTTGGGGGGGGGGGGGGAGGGGGGGGGGGGTGCGGGCACGGGAATGTGGAGGGGTCAGAGAGAGTTAGGAACACTGATAAGATATCACAGCATGATCATCAATATTCTAGAAGGTACACGTACATGGTTATTCAAATTCTGGAGCTGCCAGGGTTATACAGTTATGGAGCAGAGACTCAAACAGCAGCTCAAACTACCAAAGGGAAATAACTCACAAAGTATAAAAGCAAGAGTTATCATTCATGTATGAGACAAACTGTCATGACCCGTTCTGCATATCTGTGAAGTATCATGAAAATATTTCAAAAGGTATTCAAGCTATGGAGCGGACACCTAAATCATCAAAGGGAAATAACTTAAAAAGTAAACAAGCAAGAGTTGTCATTCTTGTTCACGAGACATCATCAACTGTTCTACATATCTGTGAAGTATCATGAAAATATTCCAAAAGGTAATCAAGTTATAGAGCGAACACAAAATCACAGCTAAAACCATCAAGGGGAAATAACTAAAAAAGTAAGAAAGCAAGAGTTGTCATTCTTGTTCGGGACACATCGTCATAACCTGTTCTACATATCTGTGAAGTATCATGAAAATATTCCAAAAGGTATTCAAGTTATAGAGCGGACACAAATCATACCTAAAGTGATCAAGGGGAAATAACTCAAAAAGTATGAAAGCAAGAGTTGTCATTCTTGTTCGCGACACACCGTTTTGACCTGTTCTACATATCTGTGAAGTATCATGAGAATATTCCAAAGGGTATTCAAGTTATAGAGCGGACACGAATCTGCCAAAAAAATCACACCTAAAACTATCAAGGGGAAATAACTCCAAAAGTAAGAGAGCAAGAATTGTCATTCTTGTTCGCGACACATCGTCATGACCTGTTCTACATTTCTGTGAAGTATCATGAAAATATTCCAAAGGGTATTCAAGTTACAGAGCGGACACGAATCTGCCAAAAAATCACCAAAGGGGAGATAAGGGGAAATAACTCCAAAAGTAAGAGAGCAAGAGTTGTCATTCTTGTTCGCAACACATCGTCATGACCTGTTCTACATTTCTGTGAAGTATCATGAAAATATTCCAAAGGGTATTCAAGTTACAGAGCGGACACGAATCTGCCAAAAAAATCACCAAAGGGGAGATAATTCAAAAAGTACAATCGCAAGAGTTACCATTCTTGTACGCGACACATCGTCATGACCTGTTCTACATAACTGTGAAGTATCATGAAAATATTCCAAAGGGTAATCAAAAGGGGAGATAATTCAAAAAGTACAATCGCAAGAGTTACCATTCTTGTACGCGACACATCGTCATGACCTGTTCTACATAACTGTGAAGTATCATGAAAATATTCCAAAGGGTATTCAAGATATAGAGCGGACAAGAAAATGTTTACAGACGGACGGACGGACGGCGGACGGACAGACGGACGGACGGACGGACGCCAGGCTCATCGCTATATCCCCCAAACCTTTCGGTCGGGGGATAAAAATGGACAAAAATGCTAGGGTCAACACAATTTCAGATGTAAAATTTTACTAAGTCAGAAGAGCATGAAATATAGGCAAAGGGTAAGAATAACTGCAACATCCCTCGTGAACATTCTAAGAAGAAACTTTATGGCAGGTGTGATGACTACAGGTATCATACTTTCAGACGAAAGGACTAAAGTGCCAGGGCCGATATATATTTTGGGGTTTAACAGAGCATGAAATATAGGTCAAGGTATAAATAAGAGCAATAGCCCTCGAAAAAATTTTTAGAAGAAGCTTTATGCCAGGTTTGATGATTGTAGGTATCATAATTTGCGAGATATCTACTTAAACGCTAGGGTTGACGTAATTGTTGAGGGACGGTTTTACAAAGTCAGCAGAGCATAAAATAAAGGTGAAGGTATAAATAAGAGCAACAGCCCTCAAGAACACTCTAAGAAGAAGCTTTATGCCAGATTTGATGATTGTAGGTATGGGTCGACGTAAATGTTGGTGGCCTGTTTCACAAAGTCAGCAGAGCATAAAATACAGAGAAAGGGTAAAAATACTAGCAACAGCCCTCAAGAACATCCTAAGAAGAAGCTTTATGCCAGGTTTCATGATTGTATGTATCATACTTTGCGAGAAATGGACTTAAATGCTAGAGAGGCTAGGGTCGACGTAATTGTTGACGGACAGACGTACTGACGGACGGACGGACAGACGGAATGACTGACGTACGGACGGACGGAAAAGTGAACTCCTATATCACACCTTGCTAAAGCAGGTGCGACAAAAAACTGTCTTTCAAATATTATTACTGAATGGAACAGGTGAAAACTGCAAATACTAGCAGGTACAATATTACATATTCAAGATCAATGGGTATGCTTTCAGGGGCCACAATTCTGCTGTTTTGCTTCCCTTCACAATGTGGGACAATTCTTAAAGGGAAGAATCCCCTCTCCAAGGAGCCAATTCTTTCCTTTAATAATAGACCCTTTTTGAAATGTTTGGTCACCCCTGAAACATAAACAGGAAATGACACAAAAAACAAATACTTACCCTGTTAGTTTCATTATTTAAATATTTAAAACCATAACAAAAGCATTTGCCATCCGGGAAGTTGGCATTATCAACAATAGTACGTAAACTTTCCATTGCATTGATATCTTCAGAGGAGCTCCCTTGACGACTGTGGACTAATGGAATATAGGAAGCCTGAAAATATAATCAGGGCTTAGTTGTTCCGGGTCCGAGGTTATAAAACTTGAGTACAATCTCAAACTCAAAATAAAGCACACTGATTGGCTGCTTCCGAGCATGTGCTTGGAAGCAGCCAATCAGTGTGCTCTATTTTGAGTTTGAGAATGTACTCAAGTTTTATAACCTCCGGGCCATAACTATTTAACGCCATTGTTAGTAAACAAGGCGTTAAATTTTCTGATGTGTTGTTAGATCAAGTGTATTCACAAAGCAAAAGCTCCTCACAATTTTTCAGCAAAGAAGAATCCCAACAATTGATTTTATGTGTACTAGAAAACTTAGCGAATCCTTTAGCAAAGACTTCATTAAGCTAACGATGCACTGAACAACCTGACACAGGGCTAAGTTGTTCAAAGCTTTGTCCACTTAAAGATTGATTGATTTTTTGCTTTATGTCCATGGTGAACAGCTATGGTCAGGTCAGGACAGTCAGTTAACCACACTATTCTTGGGCAGGCTTAGACTTCCTAAGGGGTTGACCAGTATTTAGTGCAAATATTTTCACCAGTAACTGACAAATGCCCTTCTTGAATCAGTGGAAAGAGTAAGGAAAGTATGTGGCCAGACCGAATATCGAACCCAGGACCTCTGACTTCTAAGTTAGGTGCCCTACCGACTGCGCTACGCGGCCCGACGTCCACTTAATGAATTTGTTAGTCAAGTCCTTTAGTGCCCATAAGATAAAGTGTGATAATATACTTAAGGACAAAAGTTGTGCATGGATGTTAAATTAACATCCGTGCAGAATTTTTGTCCTTAAGTATATTTTTGCTGGAAAAAATGTGAAGAGCTTTTGCACTTTAGAAGCTCTTCAATTTTCTGGGCAAAAAATAGCAGTTTTTGTATATAATACAGTTGTAAATAAAACATGGCATTAACTAATGGCACTGTCAGTTTTGAACAACCAGTTCCAGAGCTTCAATCAGTTGACGTTTTTTTTTATTTCTTCAGAACTGCAGATGAAAACGATATCAAAGGTTAATTCTGATATTTTACATAGAAACATACGCTGAAGCACCTAACAATGTATGCAAAAAAAAGCCTCACTGTGTGTAATTACTAACATACAATAATATCAACAAAATGGTTGTGCGCCCAGTACAGACTCAGATCAGCCTGGGCATCCACCCAGTCTGACCAGAGTCTGTGCTGTCCGCATGGAGGTAGCTTTGACTCTTAGCTACCCTTTAAGTGCTTAGCAAAGGGTCTGATCAGACTGGGCAGATGTCCAGGCTGATCTGAGTCCGCGCTGGGAGCACAACCACATTGTTGGTTTTCTCGTGTCGCGGCTCATATCACTATGTTTGTGTATATTTCCATTGACCAGTAAGTTGTAACTTGAAGCATACATGACTTTAAATAAAGTGTTAATATAAGAATTGAAGCTATACTTATTGACAATCATCAACTGACAAAGCTAGCAGGAGGAAATAAAATTCTTTATGAAGTGCTGGGCAATTCATTTAATTTTAGCTCCTCCCACTAGCTTCATCATCTGGTGAAAGTTGAAAAGTAAAATCTAAGCTGGTTAATGGAAATTATCCAAATACATAATAAGAGCCTTACCTTTACCCTTGGTGGATTACCCTTATCAAACTTAATAAACTGACCGAAGGACCTGCCTTCTCTCTGTTGTAGAAAATATAACAATAACTGGTCAAACTGGGAACCAGAAGCTGGGGAACCATCTGAAATAATACAGTTAGAAGGATAAGCCAATTAGTTTAGGCACAGGCGCTTGAAGATCTATGCTAAAAAAAAAACTCAAAACCCTTTAACTTGACGCAGTCTATAGGCCATTTTGCAAGAAATGGCCAGGTATGCAAGCAAAAATGTCTGAATTTTTGGACTGCTAAAACTGCCAGTTAGAAACATCCCAACAAAAACAAACTTCTTACCTGTAAACATCGTTTCAAAATGTATCTATAAACATGATAAATTTGTTCAGTCATGGCTATGCGGTGCTGTAATCCTCAATTCAAAATTTGCCACAAAATCTTGTCGCCATTACAGTGTCCAGTTTCCGGTTAACTGTGCTGCGCCAAAGTTGAGCATGTGCTTGTATGCTTTGAAAATCACACATCAGCGAAATCATTCAATTACTCCTTTAGATATAACCAACGTCGTTGAATCACTGTTTCCATGTATTTACAATATTTTGTTTTGTCCTAATTTTGGTCAAAACGTTTCTTACGAGTGAAAACTTGAAACAAACATGATGAAAATGGTGTCATGACGTTTGTGTCAAAAATGTCAAAACAACTCAGTAACGTTGGCATAAAATTTTCATTTGTTGACCGAGGCCTACATGTACTGACTTTCCGAAAAACAGATGCAGATTAGCTTGCGCCTCCCCACAGTCTGAGGAGCGATTTTGTTGTTTGATGATTGGACAGAGTAGAAATCGTACATTTAAGAGGATCATTATCCGCAGAATCACTTCATTTTTCCCCTCATAGAACCTGTTGACGTTGCTGTGCAACTTCGATACACCGGAAACTGGAGACAGTAATTGAGTCCGAACACAAACTTGCACACCTGGCCATTTCTTCAAAATGGCTTATAGCCTGGATGTTTAGCGGCATTATTGAAATATATTTAATAGCATAAAACTTCAAGCGCCTGTGGTCTAGGTGAAAAATTTTAAACTTGCCTTTCGTCTAAGACCAACACCAACAGCTCTCATGAGTCCCCATACTGTGCAACATTTACTGACCAAAGAAAAGCACAGTGTTGAATGTGAATAGCATTACCTACCATAGAATATACATGATATATGGCAAATCAAAGCCTCAATTGTGTTATATTCATTCATAGCCAAGTCATGACATAAAAGAACTAGAATGGATTCCCATAATATCATGTTTAGTTAATTAATATGAAAGCAACAAATAAATAAGAACAGCTGGCATGATTAAAAATATTTTACTTATCCTTTGATCATCCCATATTCTTCTGCAGTGTGGAAAATCTTATCTATCTCTCACTTGTTTACAAACAAGAAATGATAAGCCACCATGGTGTTGCAGCCTGAGCCAATAGAGAGTTCCAGAATATGGTGATATTTATAAAAGTGGCAAGTATGAAAAGCAATTAGAATCAAAATTCTTTAATTTAATAAAATTTGTTTCTTAAATGCCCTACTTGACATTACCTTATGATTATTGTATCACACAATACCTACCACCCAGTACTTGAGACTGTATAAAAGGATCCTTGCTGTGTTTTAAGTAGTTTATGAATGCTGTGAGCCAACAATTCACAGAGCCATTCTGTATGTAGGGGTCGTTGTTGATGGCTGATAACATGTCCTCAAATAAATAACGATTATGGTAGTAGTTCATAGAATCTGCAACAGAATTAAGTCAGAGCTGTAGATAAAAGGGACGCATTTGAACCTCCCTGAGGTGGTGTAATGAAGGGACTACATTTTAAGAAAAATTAACAGAAAATATCTCGAAATTCACCTTTCTGAAGCCAGGCTTACTTTAAACAGGTATGCATCTCTTCAGTAACTGCAAGATAAACTCATGGATTTAATATGGAACATTCAACACCTAGGCACAGTTGTTCAAAGCATTGTTAGCCTAACGGGCTCGTTAAGAGGTCAACTCGTTAAGTGTTTTACGATTTTATTACCAAATACACTGATATTTTTTACAAAAAATTGCAAAAGCTTCTCACCTTTTTTCAATGAAAAATCTCAGTATATTTGAGATTTTAACATTTAAAGTTTTAACGAAACGTTAACTAACGATGTCGTTAGTTTTGAACAACTGGGCCCTGGAGTTTGTTTGTGGGAACATATCCCATGTTAAGTTGTTGTTGCATTGGTCAGTTATATATTACCAGGTGACTTTTTAGTGACATTCTGGGTGTGGCTCGGAAAGGTGTATTATCACCCAATGCTCCCCTGATCTGGAGGTGTGTGAAGACAGCTTAAGGTGTATAAATACATCTTCATGATTTTCTGCCCTTTTTGCAAAGCACACAATTTTTATGACTTCCTGTTACGTTCCCTGGACAATGCAGCCCTTCCAGAATGAGATCTGTTCTTGCAGGAAATAATTTGCTCCTGAGAGAGCAAACCCTTTAAGAGTAGGCCTTAATGAAAAGCAAAACTGAACATGAAAGATTTGTTTCCCCTGAAAGTAAACACATTTACCATAAACTACCATGAAGTAAAATTAGGTATATTCTCATTTCCTTGTACAATGTACAGTATTTTGGACATCGAAGGTGTACTGACATGAAAGTGCTATGGAGATTTTTATCAAAGTAATGGTCTGAATACTGTAACTCTCTGAGTATTGTTAGGTCTCATGAACCGAGTGTTCCCCTTTCATGCAGATGGTTGTGGGACGAACTACACCCAGTGTGCCCCGAGCTGTAAAAGGAGGTATCAGGATGGTGGTAAGTGATTTTAGAGTCCCTAAACATCAGTAGTGGTATCAGTCTTATCAAAGCGGCAAAACTGAACATGTGCATGCAAACACAACACACACCCAGGTGGCTGTTATGGTTTCGTACCCAGGGACTGTTGTCTTGCTAAACAAGCACGAATGGACAAAATAAAATTTGTGAAGAGACTCACTTACCACAGTAAATAGCAGTATCAAATCCTTTATCAGGGAAATGTTTCTTTTGAGCTTCTATAAAGTTTGTTGCATAGGAATCATCAGGTATATAGTTGTACAGGTCAAAATCTTGTCTCATCATAGTGAAACTCCAAATGTTTACACAAGTAAATGCCACAGCAACAACAATAACAGATATCTGAAATAAATATACATATGAGCCGCGACACGAGAAAACCAACAATGTGGTTGTGCGCCCTGCGCATACTCAGATCAGCCTGGGCATCCATCCAGTCTGATCAGACCCTTTGCTAAGCGCTTAAAGGGTAGCTAAGAGTCTAAGCTACCTCCATGCGGACAGTGAAGACTCTGATCAGACTGGGCGGATCCCCAGGCTGATCTGAGTCTGCGCTGGGCGCACAACCACATTGTTGGTTTTGTCGTGTCGCGGCTCATATGTCTTAATATGTATGGGTACACCTCTTGTTTTTCCACAAGTGTTTCAAAGAGATATTTCGTAACTTCCTATTTGGTTCCCTGCACACTGAAACCTTACAAAAAGGTCTACTCTTAGACTTGACACCAACCGAGAAGGGACACAAAAATAAAATGGCAGAGTTGCTCTTAAGGTATACCCATTCACTTTAAAGTAAATCTATCAGACACCAGAGGGTTTCACCAGAATTTTTGGGATGTGCATGTAACAACAACTAAAATCTCAGTTTTTATCCAACTTATTTCAAGCTTTGGGTCTACAAACAGAATCTACATACGCAAAGATTGTAAAGGTACAAGTATATCCACTTACAACTAGTTCTCCATTTAAAAAAATTATTTGATATATTTCTAGCAGTACACTCTTTGGCAGGCCTGCAGGTCTGTAATACAAACTTAGCCTTTATCTACAGTGTTTGATAAAGTAAATACCATACACGCCCCACCCCCTCCCCCTCTAGTAAACACCCTCACTAACTGTTTTTGTGAAAAGGTGGCCAAATATGCCTTTTAATATGAATTTTGACAAATGACCACACTGATGGTATGTAGCTTGTTAATCTTTCACTAGTAAAACAGCATTAAACAAGATATAATAACTTACCTTACATGATAATTTCATAAGAGTTGGGGCATAAACCTTTTCAATGAAAGACTGTATTAGATTCATCTGACTAAATTTATTGGGTACATAGTCTCTGTGAACATAGCAAAATAAAATGGCATCCCTAGACTGCTCCACTCTCCTCTGATCTAAAGTGAGACAGGCAACAAAAAATGTTGAGACCAGTCCATATAATCCCAGAATTCCAAGAGCTGCATATGCACAGAAAGCACTCAGTGCTGGTATTACCTGAAAGTAAAGATAGATTTATTTTTCTTCTGAAAGTGGATAAGCAAGGCAACATATGCTGCAAATCACGTCATGCAACCTTTTAGGTTATGTTTAGACCTTTAGATAGCTTGCATGTAGCAGATTACTGTCATGGAAGAAACATATATTTTTGGGGTGTTTACATGGTGACACATGTTGCATGACATGTGTGTCATGCAACATGTGTCACCATGTAAACCCATCTTAATGCTGAAAAACATTACAACCATGAACACTGAAACTAAAAGCCCTGACCAAACAGAATAAACCCAGATAACACTGGGTCTGCACTACTTGCCTTTTTAGGTGTATGCCTACAAAGCAGGGCATTATTAAAGCCTTATGACATGCAAATCCACCGCCTGCTTATACTTTCAATAAACAGTATTGATTTCAACCATGTAAGGCTGCACATGTAAGACATAAATGCATTTTATCACTACTGAAAGAACAGACAGTTGCATGAAATATGGGGGCCTTATTTGGACATATAAATCTGCCACTTGCCAAATACTTCCAATAAACAGTTCTGATTTAGACCATATATGGCTGCACATATAAGACAAAAATGTACTTTTTCACCGCTGACAGTAGCATGAAATACTTTGTGGACCATTTGATGATATGAATATATGACATTAAATAGATACAACATTTAAGGTTTTATGTAAGCTATTTGCAATTTTTGCAAGTCAGTTCAAAGTTGTTTTCAAAGAAAGAGCAGGGCATTTATTAGAGTGGGGGCATTTATCAGGATTATCATGGTATGTCTTGCTTCTGCTAGTCACAAGCAAGACAAAAAGCACAGTAACTATTCTGTACATACTGATGTGTAAGCTGATCTAAATATTGGCTGCTTATTAAGAATGCACTTGGCACAAGCTAATAAACTTCCCACTATCTAAAATCAACTTTACTTACTGTTGAGCCTCCTATTCCAAAAGCCACAATGTCAGTGATAGAGGTCACTGTAATTGACACGCCAGCATGTTTCAATGCCAAGGCCATTCTTTCCTCTAATGGTAGCTTCTTTTCGTCCTCAGTGAGATTATTCCATGCCCCAACAATCACAAACATGTCATCTACACCAATACCTACAGTAAGAAAATACAAAAAGGCACATACAACTGGGGCCGTATTCATAAAGCCACTTAAGTCGTTGCTATGCGGTTGCTAAGGCTAAATATCTATAAAGGAGATTCCCTACAACTATGAAATTTGGTCTGGAGGAACAGTCTTACAAAGACTGTTCCTCCAGAGCAAATTTCATAGTTGTAGGGAATCTCCTTCAAAGAAATTTAGCCTTAGCAACAGCATAGCAACCACTTAAGTCGTTTTATAAATACGGCCCCTGATTCTCCTTATCTCAAAACACGGATATCTCAAAGTACTCTCTACATATCAAACAATAAACTGTAAAAATTCTAAATATTGGGACACTTAAAATTATTATTCTAACTGTCGTAAAACCTTGTTTTTACAGTGCATAATGGGTCCAAAAGATGCATATGGAATGGCAATCAGTGTTGACCCTAATAGGACTGTTCCTTTAGCAGCAGTCTGATCTGGGTCTGCACTGTCTGCTCACACCTATCTGTCCCAATATTTAGAATTATTTGGACACATGTCCTACCTTCTTAACATTTCAACTCTTGTTATCTCAAACTACTGGTATCTCAATGTTTATTTTCTGACCAGAAAATTTACATTGAGATATCAATAGTTTGAGATCAACTTTGACTTTGAGATATCGAAAGATGACTGTATATAATTGAATATATCTCATCTCAATAACTATGGTAGTCACTGTAATATATGAGATTAAGCTGCATGCTCAAGATCTATTGCAGAAAATCATCAGAACCACTAGGAGTTATATCAGTAAAGCACATGCAATCTCAAATACATTAGTCTGGCATGCAAAACATAATTATCAATAAACATGCTTTATAAGATGGTGTTTTGGTAGATGAAAGCTTAAAAGCCAATTATGAAGAGCTTCAATTTAACATGCAAACTTAGTGGATTTTTTTATCCAATTCTTAAAACAATGTTCCCCATGAGGCTCTAGGGAACTATTCAACAACTCCTATTTCCTTGCACCGAGTCTGTCAGTGTCCCCTCTCCAAATTCAAGGAGAGAGCTTGACCATTGTCTCGTTTATGCATTCTGCCAAAATTTGAGTAGCAACCTTCTAAGCAGAAACATATTCATAACTGAAAGTTTGTTTATCTTAACCTTTAAAGTACCAAAAAAGCAGATGACAAAATGTATCCTTGAAGGTGGTAAATTCGTGGATATAAGAACTAAAACACATGACAGCCACACAAGAAATTATTTCTTGTTATATTTTTATGACTTACTGAGACAATAACACCAAATCAATCATTTGGTAAAATTTCTTTGCAGAGCAAGTTCTTTAAATGCTTAAAAATTTATCCGCAGTTGATTTTGGTGATTTGTTGAAACTAAATGACACCAGGTTGTAAATTCGTGGATGTGTTCCTCCGCCAGATTAAAAATAGATCTAGCCATGTCAAGTTAGTTGTTTATTATTTTCTGTCGCATTGATGCTTTTGTAACTTAACTTGATGGAAACAGATTATAAATAATTCTATTTACTTCCGATATTGATGATTAATATAGCTGGCCCGTCCATTCAAACAAGATTCATAATACTGTTCAGCGATCTTCCTACACCTTACGTATTTTCAGCCCTGGCATCATAGCTCTTGTATAGAAAAGGTTGAAATTCATGGTATAACGGCGTATGTATACCCGCCTGAATACAGAATAAAAATATACAGGGAATGTTTTCTGTGAAAAAAATTACGAGGATGGATTTATCCCTACTCTTGAAAGAAGCCACTTTCTGTTTCCAGAAAAAGGAGGTAAGGACCCCAAATATGAAAATCAAATTAGAAAACAATTTTGCAGTTGAATATTTTAACCCATGTTATTGCCATTTCTTCATCAGAAGGTATAAAATTAGCAACCATAGCGGTTTTTCCTCAAGGTGATGTCTGAGGTTACAAAATGGCCGCTGTACAGCTATGCAAAAAAGAAATAGCAAAATGGCATAAAAAGTAACTGGTCAAACTTTTGGTAATAGTTTTATTCCCTAATTAGACTTTAAGCATTTTGTTTTATGATGAAATAAAACATTTATGCTTGGGTAAAGGATAGAAGTATAAACACTTGGCGAAACTACTTTGGTGCATGAATATTATGCAAATTAGTAACATCCACGAATTTAAAACACCCACGAATTTACAACCTCCAACGATATGTCTGCCAAATTTCAAAAAATTTGTCCAAGATATATCATATTGAGAATGCAGAGACTAGATGGCAAACAGATCCAGATGAGGTGGCTCATGATGAGATGCCTTTTCTGAATCTACACTGTTAGCCAATTCAACTTTTTATTTTTGGTGTTTTTAGTGTCAATCTCTTTATGCTAGGATTCATGATGCAAGACAAGTGCAAGAACTTACCTAGTAGAAGAAATGGCATCAGAGCATGTATAGGACCGTAGATAAAGCCAAAGTACATTGCTATACCATAAGAGAAGAGAATAGCCAGTCCTATAGATAGAATACCAGCCAGAGAGATATATAACTGAAGAAAAGATAAAGATTGCATTCACAAAATGAGCCACATAGTCTTTGTAAAACATCAATATACTTGCAAGTATTTAAGTTGCCATGCACAAGTGTCAAAATTAATACCAGAAAACTATATCTACTTTAGATATTAAAACTTTATTATCCATGTGTTTTAATGTGTTAATTGCTCTAATAATGGTATGTATTTGTTTTTGCCAGAACAAGAATCTGCTGTTTTATAATAACAATATTGAACAAATAAGCAACTTGTAACTTGGCCCCTTTACTAATTGTTTCCCATTTATCCAGTTCTTAACATGGAGACTTGCTGACTTCAAAAATCATGAATATACTGCAAACATTTGTACAATTTAAAGCACCTGCTGTTTACAGCTCAGTTATAAAACTATTTAATGAAATATATAATAATAACAACAACAGTTGTAGTGACTAGACTGTGGAGAATTTTAGGCAAACTGCACAAACACTGACAAGACTGAACAAATGCACAAAGGTCTCGGCATGCACAATTCCTGTACAGTGGATCCTCTTTACAACGATGGCATTTGTTCCCAAATTTTATGATGTTAAACTGAATTTGCTGTTATAATGAATACATTTTTCGAACAATAAAGCCATTCTGTGCAAATCAAAATGACATTATAATTTTGCTGTTGTTATGAGTGCCGTTGTAAAGAAGGTTGACTGTAATACATAAGATACAGCTGATATCGAGCTGACTTTACAACACCTACCTTATGTTCAACAAGATTAAATTTTCCAAGGACAAGGATAACAAATGAGAACACTATGATAAATCCTGCCGTTAGCAGAGACACGTCGGCATTCACGGCTCCATAACCTTCATCATCAAACCTGAAATATATAACACACGTTTAAACATCAACAAACACAGCAAATCTGAATCAATGGAAACAGTGTAGATCCAGTAGAGATGGCTCATAATGAGCCATCTCATCTGGATCTACACTGTTTGCAAAATGCTTCTATACTAAAGTCAGCACAAAGATAACAGAAGTGCACACAATAATAAATCTTGTCGTCTATGCAATCAACAGTGAAATGTCAGCATTTACACCTACTCAACCTTCATCACTTAACCCTTAATATAGCAGAACAGTTCAGAACACAACGGAAATAGTGTGAATCAGAATGAGATGAGGTGGCTCAGTTTAAAAGAACAGCAGAAACACATGGACATGTACCTATACACCTTAACTCTTTTTTCTAATACACCTTTTTTCAGATAATGGACTTGTCCAGTTTAAAGAGCCAGCTTTAGATGTTTAGCTATGAAAGTTTTAATGGGCACTATTTTAGAAACACCAAAACAATCTATATTATCATTGGGACTCTTTTTAGTCTTTTAAGGCTGGTGAGTTCCACTATCAGTCTAAAGGAACCTACTTCAAACACTCTCCACTAAGTTCACTTTGTCACAGTACTTGAATCATCAAAAACCACAGGCTTACCTACAGACATCTAGTTAGGTTAATAAATCAGCTGTAAACTTTAATGCAACCTCAAAAATCTGGCAGATCAGCATATCTGGGAGAAGTACTTACGTTCTTGTGGCATAAATATAAGTTGCTTGAAGAACAGTTTGTGGTCTGTTTGCCAGCTCAATCATCTGTCTCTCCCATTCTAAAGCTGCTGGTTCCCACTGCAGATGAACAACAGTAAGTATTTGTAATAAATTGTGCTAGTAAAACTAGAGCATGTGAGCAGGGGCTCACGTATACCCCCGGCCAGCGCCACTGCAAAATAAAAACACATTTAATACAAGCAAATGTTAACTAACAGACAGACAGATGGACAATCTATTACAAATCCAGTGAAAGGCCTAAAAACAAACACCAAAAGGTTCCACAGGGCTCTCACACCCCTTTTAGGGAATGGGGCCGGGGCCTTTAGAATTGGGAAAAATAGCGCTGTTTTGTCTAAAATTGGGAAAATTTACAATGTTTAATGTGCGAAGTAATTGTCAGACCAACACAACTTACATTTTTCAGAAGAATCCAGTCAATAAGCAGACATAGCAGATAGTGAATCATAATAAATTTTATCAAATAGTTGGGATATTAGATAAGAACAAAAAGTTGGGATATTAGATAATAACAAAACTATTTGTGTGTGTTGAGTTTTTCTTTCTTTCCTTTGAACTGGCAACTTCCCTATCTTGCCACTCTCAAATTGGAGACAAGACTAGGACCTAGAAAAAAAAGTGTTACAATATGACAACAGTATAACACTCTAGGTTTGAAGTATCTGTGAACTAAGTAAGCATAATTCATTAAGACTTAAAACTTAGAATTTATCAATTGTAAGGTGTGGTAAGTATGCATATCATCATTCACTGGTCATTTTTATGCAATTTCTAGAACAATTTGGATGTTTAATTTTTATTCAACATTTTTGTTGCAAAATACCGGTATGACAATTGTACTTAGAAAAATATCCTTCTTCCTTCAGATTGAATTCCCTATATCCCTGAAAACAATATATCAGAGGTAAAAAAATATACTCTCAGACACCTCAGTAGCCCTGGTTATGTTGCTGTTACTATGGAACAGGAATCTTTTCTACTGCCATGACTGGCTATGTAGAACAAAGTACAATAGTTATGTGAAGTTGAGAGAAAGTGGACTTTCACACTGCAGAACATGGCAAGGCTTTCAGTCCTGCCAGTACAAAACACCCACGGTATGTCACCGGTTACTAGAAATACCGGAATACACTTAATTACCGGAATATACCAAAATACATCGGAATATACCGGAATCTACCGGAATATACCAAAATACGCATATTTGTTGACCGAAATACACTTTATTTTGACCAGAATATAAATGATTGCATTTACAGTTTGTCATTGTTCTTGTTATCATTTCTCACTTCTTTCTCCCTCTCTTTGGGAGACGGCCGGATATAGACTGAAATACTGTCTCAAAGGGCCGTTAAACCCAAAACAACCAACCAACCAAATCATTGTTCTTGTTCTATCTTCTTAACATCCTTCATAGGACAACCGTATTTACATACGTATGTTACATTTAATATTTGCTGCATGTAAATGCAGGCAAGTGATTGACCCCTACAAAGACCCAAACCAGTTTGCAATCTGCACAGTGATACCTATCCAATACCCATACGTTAGTCTATTAATTCTCACTACCAATAAAAAAAGCCAATACTTAGATGGAAATGGTACTTATTTCATTTATTCTGGCAATATTCAAGTTTATTTTGAAAACAAAAATGTATATTTTGGTGTATTCCGGTATATTCCGGTAATAAGGTAGATTCCGGTAATTCTAGTAACCCGTATGTCACTATCACTGTACTAACTCTTGGATGTCCCGGTAATCCCGTTTATGATTTTGGATATGGCCGAAAATGTCTGTGAAAATCGATTCAGGTACGAAACGCAAAAACAGCTGAATCATCCACCATAGGTGAAAACTCTGATCAAATCTTAGCATTAATTGGAAGGCTTTAAATTAAAGAATAAGTCAAAATATTGTTCACCACAACAATATTGGCCCTTGAAGCAATGAAAATATTAACATATTGCAGCCAAAATCGCTAGGCTATTCGTCCTCTAATGGAAGGGAAGTAACTCTAACAGTACATTATAAAACCCGGTACCGGTTTCCAGTAACAAAACATGACAATCGTTAATGAAAATGTACCAACCCGGATAACCGTGGGAAATGGATGACACGTTTTTGAGTGCCAATAAGTTTTTGGTGAAAAACAATGGACAAATCGGATAAACCGCTTCCCAGTGTGATTCCCCAAACTCTTTTGGATTGCATCAACGTTCTGGACAGGGATGACCCAACAGCTTCTTGGAACTTAACCAGAAACTCGAAGGGATTCTCGCTCGTGATCAGGACGTTTGCCGCCAAAAATGTCACGCCATTGAAGGACGGTCACTCTGCTTTCGGATGTCGGCAAGGAAATCATCAGGACAACTCTACCGATGACCCCCCACTGAAAAGACCAAAGCGGGAAACATAAATCCCCATCAGTTGTTGCAAGGGCTGCGGGACGTTTCGCGCCAGAGACGTTTCTGTCTTGGGACGTTTTGTCCCATTTTCTGTCTTGGGACGTTTCGTCCCATAATTCCGGGACGTTTCGTCCCATATTTTCTTGAAGCCCCTTTATACTGGACTATAGCAAGTACTTTATACTAATTTTGTCTGGGTAGAGGTATTGAATAGTGAAGGGGAAAAGACTGTAATTAGCATTGTTTTAGTTATCACAAAATTCATATGCAACACACACATGTAATGAGAAAAAAATTAATGGTATAGATGAACATAGTCATAGAGATCTTGTCATTTTGGGAAACTTTAATTATCCGAACATTGGTTGGTAATGGTAGAATCTTTATGCAAATAGTGACTGTTCTGTCTTTCTTGACATGAATATTCTTATACCAACCTTGCGCTTTCCAACAAGAGAAGAAAAATTTTGGACATATTATCTACATCCAACCCTAATATGATGAACAGTATAGAATGTGTTGATAAACCATATTATTTTTTTTGTATTACTTAAACTTTAAAACGGCTGTTACTGAAAACTCTCAGGAAATTCCTGGCTGGGAAAAGGCAAATGAGAATGGAATATAAAGAATGTCTTAATTTATGGACTGGAAGCGTAAGTTTGAAGGCAAAGATACCAATCTGTGTTGTAATAATATTTAAGACTTTGCTACATGACAGTATTAGCAAAAATGTACTAATGAAATAGAGACGGACTGAAAAGAAGGTATGGATTAATGCTATTGACTATGCTCACAGTGCGACTATGCTCAAGATTGGGTATTTTTTTTTTTTTTTTTTTTTTTGAAGATGATGATGAGATGAATGAAGGAATATTCTAAATCATTTAACAAACATGTAGAGAGCAATTATTCGTCTCATCTTTTACAAAATGATAATGGGACGAAACGTCCTGGGACGAATCGTCCCGGGTTTTTGGCCTGTTTGGGACGAAACGTCCTGGGACGAAACGTCTCTGGCGCGAAACGTCCCGATACCGTTGCAAGGGATCGTGCACGAAACTGAAGTTCTGGAAAAAGAAGAACTCTGCCCAAACTCCTTCTCTGAACGCCCGGCGACAGCCAGAGGATACCATTCTTGAACAGGAAAATTCCATTCATACAGATTTAGATTCTTCTGGTGCCTGTAAACACATTTCCAGTCAATTGGATCCTGATTTGGATTTATCCACTGAAAGTGATTTAAATGAACTGGTTCACTCTCCTGAGATACCTGTTGTTTTGAGTTCGGAAAAAGAGTTGTCAGCCTTGGATTGTTATATAGAACCGGATGATAACTCCCCCGACTACTGTGCAAACTGTTATTCCTTAGGAAATAAAGTCGACCTGAGACGCTGCACAGGCTGCAGATTTATTAAGTACTGCAGCAAGGAGTGCCAAGCAGGACACTGGTTATCACACAAAACCCTCTGCAAGGCCATTCAAGGTCTCCCTAAGCTTCAGTAGACTCAACATCTGATCTCCGGAAAGTGTTTTGGTGGAGGTTGACATTGTTCTTATTGTGTATGTGTATATTCAGGGTGGCGGATTATTCATTGGTGCAGGAAACTTTGACACTGTGTATGTGTATATAAGTGGTGGTGGATTATTCATTGGTGCAGGAAACTTTCGTTTAATTTAAAACTCTTATCATTGATAAACACTTCTACCGGGTTATCCGGGTGCGCCGACAAGTCAAAGGCGGGACTCTATGAACAACAACAACAAAAACAATGGCTTCCTGCATGATTTTTAAAGTTATAAATCATGTTAACATTTTTAGTTGTTTTTAATCCATTTTGCACTGATACAACTGCAGTATTCTTGGACCAAACAGGTTTAGTCAGATTGGGAATTTTTCATCTGGAATTGGGAAAAAAACATACTTTTTGGCATTGGGAATGGGGCCGAATTTCCGCCCCAAATTTCCGTGATCGAGAGCCCTGTTCCATTAAAATCAATGCAAATTATGTTATCAAAAAAATAAACAAATTTAACACAAAATTTCAACGTAAGTATACATAAACTTCTATGTCTGCGACCTTGACCTAAAGTCAGCAGCAGCATCCCAATGATGTCAACTAATCAGTTTAAAGCTAGATGTAAACCTAATAACATAGCAATCTGAGGTATTTTTCCATAAATTTTCCCATTTATTGCATTGGAGTGAGAGATGGGAAAAAGAAAAAAGAAAAAGAAGACCAAAAGAAATCTTAGCATCTTGATTTTCTTCCCAACAATATATATGGCCATTCTCAAGATGTATACAAAATTTGAAGACTGTGGCTCTCATGAGAACAGAGAAATCTGTGACAAAAAGTTAATTGGAGAGAAAGAAAAAATGGACATACAAAGGGAATGATAAGCAAGAGGACGCTGATTCTCTCTTACACAGTACAACTAGTCATACACAACGTTTGAACCAAATTTCAAAATCCTAGCTAAAGTGGTTCCTAAGAAATCTTTGACAGAAATTTTATTGGAGAGAAAGAAAAATGGACAAACAAAGAGAATGATAAGCAGCAAGAGGCTGATTCTCTCTTACATGATACAACTAGTCATACCCAATGTTTGTACAAAATATCAAAATCCTAGCTGAAGCAGTTCCTGAGAAATCTGTGACAATAATTTAATTGGAGAGAAAGAAAAAATGGACAAATAAAGGGAATGATGGGAGGAAGAGGCTGATTCTCTCTTACACAGTACAACTAGTCACACCCAACATTTGTACCAAATTTCAAAGTCCTAGCTGTAGTAGTTTCTGAGAAATCTGTGACAAAAATTTAATTGGAGAGAAAGAATTGATGGACAAACAAATGGACTGATAAGTAGGAAGAGGCTGATTCTCTCTTACATGGTACAACTAGTCATACCCAACGTTTGTACCAAATTTCAAATTCCTAGCTTTAGTGGTTCCTGAGAAGTCTGTGACAAAAATTAATTGGAGAGAAAGAAAAAATGGACAAACAAAGGGACTGATAAGCAGGAGAAGGCTGATTCTCTCTTACACAGTACAACTAGTCATACCCAAGGTTTATACCAAATTTGAAAGTCCTAGCTGTAGAGGTTCCAGAGAAATCTGTGACAAAAATTTAATTGGAGAGAAAGAAAAAATGGACAAACAGAGGGACTGATAAGCAGGAGAAGGCTGATTCCCTCTTACACAGTACAACTAGTCATACCCAACCTTTATACCACATTTCAAAGTCCTAGCTTTAGTGGTTCCTGAGAAATCTGTGACAGAAATTTAATTGGAGAGAAAGAAAAATGGACGAACAAAGGGACTGATAAGCAGGAGAAGGCTGATTCTCTCTTACACGGTACAACTAGTCATACCCAACGTTTGTACCATATTTCAAAGTCCTAGCTATAGCGGTTCCTGAGAAATCTGTGACAAAAAATTAATTGGAGAGAAAGAAAAATGGATAAACAAAGGGACTGATAAGCAAGAGAAGGCTGATTCTCTCTTACACGGTACAACTAGTCCTACCCAACGTTTGTACCAAATTTCAAAGTCCTAGCTTTAGTGGTTCCTGAGAAATCTGTGACAGAAAAAATGTTAACATACACACACACACACACACAAACATATTAACGGAAAGACCAAAAACTATATACCCCCTATATACTTCGTATACCGGGGGGTATAATAAAATACACTATAATTTATTCAATATGGGCTGCTTTCTGATATTTAAGCTTATGCAACTGTTCACCCAGACCAGTTTCAAGGTGGAGACTGATTCTACTCCTTCCACTGATTCAAGAAGGGCAGTTTTCAGTTACTGGCAAAAGTATTTACCCTTAGCACTGGTTAACCTCTTAGGAGGTCTCAGCCTGCCCAGAAATAGTGTGGTTAGGTTATCTGACTGTCCCGACATGACCATAGATATTTACTGTGGATATAAAGCAACAAAAGAACAACAGTTTCAGCTAATTTAGCATCTGGTCTAAGTATGTGCAGTTGGCAAAGAATATAAGAATATAAGAATATTTCATGGGTGTGAAAAGCAGGGATACAAAACTTCACCCTATGAGTTACTTTTCAACACCAAAAGGTTTGCCACATGATGCCAACCAGTGATCCTGAGGGACAGATTTTCTATCTGCATGCCAGTAGTTTTTCAACAAGGAGTTATAACTTAAAGCACATTAGTCTTAATCAGACTATATAAACATGGTGGCTATTCTGACTCTTTCTATATGAGCTGGACACCATCATAAATAACTTTTGTCAAGAAAACTTTACCTCAGGTTTCTTGAGTAACAGCCATAGCATGGTAGCAGCATTAGCACTAATGATATTGCCATACATGTTACGCCGTATACCAGATAAGACCTTCTCTAAACTAAATTCCATACCAGAGACAGGGCTGAAAAAAATATAACAAGAGCTCCGCTGAGCGGGCAATATACGCCCGTTGGGGCTTAAAGTTGGAAAGAAAACAAGAGATGACAGAACTTTGTCAGTATCTTAAATCTTCAATAATATGGCAGATATAAAACTAAAAAAACAAACAAAGCTAAAATGAAATTCCTAGACAAAAATTACAAAGGGGCATAATTCCATCATAAATGGAAGTTCGGTTATGGTTCTTTTTCTCTTCATATCGTCTGATATTTGTACAAACTTTAGTGAAGAAATCTTAAACAGTTTTCAAGATATGGAGCAGACACAAAGCTAATATGAAATTACTATATAAAAAATACAAAGGTGCATAATTCCGTCAAAACTGAAAGTAGGGTTATGGTCCTTTTTCTCTGCACATTGTCTGATGATGCTTCATATTTGTACAAACTTTTATGAAGAAATCTTATACAATTTTCGAGATATGGAGCGGAAAAATAATGTTACCTTTTGAATTTTGACCTCTAAGTGTGACCTTGACCTTTGTCGAACACTGTTGGAATACAAGTTCTGCATGATGCCTCTATAAGGTGAACATTTGACTCAAGTTTCAAAAACATCTTTCAAAGGGTTAAGGAGATATGGAGTGGACACAAATTTAATACAAAATTACAATACTAAAAATACAAAGGGGCGTAATTTTATTAAGATGAAAGTAGGGTTATGGTTCTTTTTCTTTGCACATTGTCTGTTTGTGCTTTATATGTATACAAACCTTCATGAAAAAATCTTAAACAGTTTTCGAGATATGGAGCGGACACGAAGCTTATATGAAATTACCTTTGAAAAATACAAAGGTGCATAATTCCGTCAAAACTGAAAGTAGGGTTATCGTTCTTTTTCTCTGCACATTGTCTGATGGTGCTTTATATTTGTACAACTTTTCATGAAGAAATCTTAAACAGTTTTCAAGATATGGAGCGGACACGAAGCTTATATGGAATTACCTTTGAAAAATACAAAGGGAAATAATTCCGTCAAAACTAAAAGTAGGGTAATGGTTCTTTTTCTCTGCACATCGTCTGATGGTGCTTCATATTTGTACAAACTTCCATGAAGAAATCTTAAACAGTTTTCCAGATATGGAGTGGACACGAAGCTTATATGAAATTACTTTAGAAAAATACAAAGGGAAATAATTCCGTCAAAACTAAAAGTAGGGTAATGGTTCTTTTTCTCTGCACATCGTCTGATGGTGCTTTATATTTGTACAAACTTTCATGAAGAAATCTTAAACAGTTTTGGAGATATGGAGCCGACACGAAATGTTACCTTTTGACCTTTGACCTCTAAGTGTGACCTTGACCTTTGTCGTACATCCTTGAAATATGCGTTCTGCACATCGTCTCGTTAAGGCAAACATTTGACCCAAGTTTCAAAAAAATCTTTCAAGGGGTTGAGGAGATATGGAGCGGACACGAAAAGTTAACGGACGGACAGACGGACGGACGGAAGGACTGACAGAGGCCACGACATAATACGACCCGTCTTCGACGTGCGTATAAAAATATATGTATCATAAACATTCTTAGTATACGGACAGATAGGTCTGGCAAACAGTGCAGATCCAAGTGCAAATCCAGATCAGACTGCTCCTAAAGAAGCAGTCTTATCTAGACAAACACTGTTTGTCACTGGCTTGGTCATTTTCGAGTCTAACAGCTGCACAGGTATAGACAAATAGAATCTATCACTGGTCTCCGATGCGGACAGGGAAATCCCAACCCGAGGGCACACGGGGTGTGTCAGAAACGAGGCTTGCCAAGTTTCCAACACACCCCTTGTGCCCCAGTGTTAGTATTTCCCTGTCCGCATAGGAGACCAATGATTGATTATTTTTCTTACCTACGATAAATATTTTTTCAAATTGAATGGAGAACTATTATTCCATGTGTACGTATACAAGCATAAGTTGTATTGTGACGTAACATCAACATTATTTCAAATGTCAGTTGGTAACCTCTTCAAAATGACGGCGTCCTCGACAGTGTTTGTGTTAAACATTGACTATTTCGGAGGGTTTTTTGGGGGTTTTTTTGCGATTTTAAGAAATAGAAACAGATAATGATGGACTTACAAAGAATGAATTAAAAAAATAATGCTTAAAATATAGAATCACCTAGCCGGGCTAATTGAATTTCACTGAGCGAGTAGTGATGCACAGAATTCAAGCTTGTCTGAGCTGTCTCAGCCCATGGGCAAGACAGAATTTTCCAGCACTACTAAAAATAGAACAAACCCTGTCTTGTAGGCAAGAACAAGAAATGTTACAGTGTGTAACAAATGCCCCTGAAGGCCCCTTAAACTGACCTTTGAGTCCTGATTGTGACCGTGACCTTGAGTGTGGAGCCTGAGTCTTGCACATGACATACATTCTCATTTGTTTTACTTTTCTGTGATGTTGAAATGCACTTTGGAAGTTTAAGAGGATTCATGGGGACTTAATTCAACCACTGACCATACTGTGTTGTGTCCTGACTTTGGGTACTGGAACCTAAATGTCACACCTTACATAACTTATCATAATATTTTACTTTTCTTTAAGTTACCATTTTATCATGCTTTACCTTTCAGTGAAATCTGATGAAGTTGGCCTCAGCAGTTTTGGGCCATTTCAGAGACATGATTTAACCTCTGAGCCCTGACTGTGACCCTGACCTTGGGCAACCAAACCATAATTTGTGTGTGTTTATGAAAAATCTCATTAGTTTTTACCTTTTCATGAAAATTAATGAAGTTGGATTCAGTAGTTTTTAAGTAATTGAGGATAAATGAGTTGACCATTGACATCTGGCTATGACCTTGACCTTGGATGTGGAAATGTATGTCTTGTGAATGGCACATCTTCTCAGTAGGCTTTATCTTTCTGTAATGTTTGCTTTGGTACTTTTCTGAGTAATTGCCGAGACATGATCATTTGACCTCTGACCCAAGATTGTGACCTTGACCTTGGATTTGGTAGCACAAATATTGTGTATAACATACCTTCTCATTATAGTTTACCTTTCTGTAAAGTTTGATGAAAGTTGCTTCAGCAGGTTTCAAGTTATCGCAGAGGCAAGATTTGACCTTTGACCCCTGATTGTGACCTTGACCTTGAACGTGGTAACCTAAATCTTATGTGTGACACACCTTCTCATTATGTTTCATCTTTCTGTGAAGTTTCATTCAATTTGCTTCAGTGGTTTATAAGATCGCTGAAACACGATTTTGAGACGCAATTTGACCTCTGACCCAACTGTGACCTTGACCTTGGGTGTAGGGACCTAAGTCTTGTGCCTGACACACCTTCTCATTATGCTTTATCTATCTGTGAACTTTGATCAAATTTGCTTCAGCAGTTTTAAAGTTATTGCTGAGACACGATTTTTAGACACAATTTGACCTCTGACCCAATTGTGGCCTTGACCTTGGGCATAGGGACTTAAGTCTTTTGTGCGACACACCTTCACATTGTGCTTTATCTATCAACGAAGTTTCATCAAATTTGCTTCAGTAGTTTTAAAGTTATAGCTGAGACACGATTTGGAACGGACGGACAGACAGACAGAAAAACGGACTGACGGTGCGATTTTAATATGCCATGCGAAGTTCCTTCGGGGGCATAAAAACTGGGGCTGTAAAATGTAACTGATAAATGCTGAATTACCTCACTTGTACCAAAACATTGTGCATATCAAATACTTCTAGAAAAAAAAATACTAGGTGCAGCAACTCAGGTTGCACTCTGTTTTTTTCCTTTTTTTCTTTATTTGATCACTCGATGGAACCATAGATGGTTGACTAAACAATACTGCAAATCAGATGAAGCCAGTATAATACAGCTTATACTGCAATGTGGCAAAATAACATATTGGACCAGTCCTATTAAATGTAAAATTACAAACATCCAAACGTACCTGTATTGCATCGGTGTGTTAACGGAATCCAAAATGTCCTGTAGTGATAGCTGTCGTATTCTGGTGACATTGTAAGACCATATTTCTAACAGACTGCTGATCTGACATGTTGGACCAACCCTAGACAGACAAACAAAAATGTCACGGTCACCTGTCAAGAAGAACCACCTCCTAATAACAACTACAGTTTCACTGTCAGAAGAGTATTTCTTCTTAACCATCTTCTTTACCTACCCCTTACAGAGCGAAATTTGTTTACATCTGCAATTTTCAAAAAGTATTGACAGGTGACAGGTGAGCTAACAAGACCTGTCTGCGTACAGGATAGCTCGCCTGCAGTGCCTTGCCCATCACATAAAAAACTTTGAGGTAGAACTTTAAAGCCAACATCAACGCCAACGTCCAAGTGACAACAATAGCTCTCTGTACTTTTGTACAGGCGAGCTAAAAATTCAAAGACCAAAGGCCAGTGTATATACAAATGAAAAGCTCATATCAAGCCATCTCATCTGAATCAATGTGAGCTGCAAATTCAACTATTTTCATTTTTAATACTTTAAGAGTGAAAAAAGCTTCATCTTCACACCCGGTGCTAACTGTTGCACTGAGAAGCAACAGTGTAAATCTACATATGGTTCTGCGTCTTTAGATACTGAAATCTAGGTCCACAGAAAGACTTCCATTTTGTTCCTTCAAGCTGACATTTTGATGTCTGCTATATTCCAAGATATTTCAGGACAGACTATGAAGGTTAATTCTTTATGCACCAAAAAGCAGACGACAAAATGTATGTCTGCAAAAAACTTAAAAAAATGCCTTGTCCAAGACATTTCATATTGAGAATTCAAAGACTAGAGGGCAAACAGTGTAGATCTAAATGAGGCGGCTCATTATGAGCCGCCTCATCAGGATCTACAATGTTTGCAAATTTAGCTATTTTCATCTCTGGTACTTAAAGAGTTAAAGAGCTGTCATATCAGACATGTCTCTGCCAAGCTGCACAACTTACTGAAAATGAAATTTAGGAAGTCTGATCAAGGTCTCTTTTGTGTGACAACTGGCCAGCACATTAAATGAGGGGTGACATAAATTGGTGAATGCTATTTCATGCATGTCTGCATATTGTCACAAAACAGAGCTAAACCAGATAACTCGACAAAGGTTTTTGCCTGCCAACATCGGAAAAGTAATACCTATGCCTTGCTTCTGCTCGTCCCAGGGGAGGCAATTATCAGTTTATTCAAATTAGTATTTCAATTATAGTAATGCAGCAACTGCTTAGGATGAATAATCATGGTAAGCTTAAGTGTGCTTACTTAATACACATGGTTTCAAAGGTGACGTCATCAGGCAGTGCGAACTGTTTTGACTCCAAATAAATATCCAGCATCTGAAAGAAAGAAACGGTCAGTGTTATGTCCGCAGAGTTCAATATATGCCATAATAACTGGGCTTAGTTAATCAAAACTAATGATGTTGTTTGTTGATGAAACGTCATATTTCAAATGAGTTATTCCAGAAGCCCTGTCAATTGTACATGTACCATCTTTATAATTTGTTATAAAGGAAGGCTATCAAAATGTAATATGCTATTGTATACAATAAATCACTAGCGAATCAAATAATGTTTTAATCAATTATAAGCAACACAATCTTACTGCATTTATCATCCAAGGTGTGAGCATATTTGGAGCTGTTACAATCATGGTTGTGAACCTTGTCTCTTCAGGGAACATCTTGTCCTTCCATTCCTTCTCTGGCAAGACCCTCGAAGACTTAGGAACCCACAATTTGGCATCATCAGTTGTTTCGGCAAAATTTTTCATTCCTATACCACACACACCACATATACTCAGTGTTATTATGATTGTTATCCATGGATGATGGGCCACTGTGAGACCTAATCTGAACAGAAAATAACATAATTAGCATTAACCCATAACCCGCTGAGCACAAAACTATCCTGCCTTGCAGTGTAGATCCTGATCAGCTGGCTTCTGAAGAAGCCATCTGATCAGGATTTACACTGTCATTCTGAGTGTAATTGTAAAGCAATAACTAGTATCAAGCAATCCAATTGGCTGAAAATTCAAAGTGGGTGTGGCATGTTAATTTATTCAGAGGGTTAAGCATTAATTATTATACAGGATTGCACTTGCCCTCCACTTCAAAATTCCCTGACTTTTCCCTGATTTTTCACTGACATTTTACAATTTGCCATACCCTTTTTATGGATCCAAAAGTTAATTTTACTCTTAACTTCAAGAACAGCTAACCATATTTAGAAAGTGGGTGTTAATATCATAGGAAGGAATTTGCTCCCCCAGGGACATATGTTAATATGTAAAGGAATACGTACGGGACAGACCCTATATCTCCTCCACAACTTTGTTGTGCAAGGGGAGGATGTGGTGTCTCGCCTATCTGTGAATTGTAACAAATTTTGCCTAAACCAGAAAACTTGACAGAGGTTTGCACTACCAATGCCATATAAATCATATCTATGTCTTGCTTAAGCTAGTCGCAAGGCAGACAATAAAACTTCCATTAAATTTTATCCAGAAAACTTACTTGTAAAATGTCCTCTCTAGTGAAGATATTATCCAGTTACTCAGTCTTTTCAGGCAAGATGGTCGTGATGGTTCATAGTACTCCTGTTCCGACTGGTAATATATTCTCTCTGATACCGGTCGCCCATGACTGTCGACAGTTACAAAACTGAGGAAATCCTTGCTCATCCTTGTAACTATCGGAACAGCCCGCTCTCTGTTATGACATCTTTTCTTTCCGCATCTGAAAGTGAAACATTTTAGTTTATTGAAAGCTCTAAATTTAGAATGTAACAAAATGATTCCCTGAATCGAAAGCACTGTTACCCACAAGGGTCTACCGGTAGATCAAATCTGATCAGCTCATTGCAGCAGCTTAATAGAGAACTAAAAATAGATTTTACCCTGTGTCTAAGACTGAGGTCTCCATAATGCAATTTTTAAATTCAAGGAAAACTGATAGTCAACTCTTGATATCCTTAACACTAGGAATACAGTTTGGACACATTTCCTATCTTTCTTAACATTCCAACTCCTGTAATCTCAAACTACTGGTATCTCAAAGTAAATTTTCTCGGACCAGAAAATTTACTTTGAGCTATCAGTAGTTTGGGATAAACTTCAACTCTGAGATATTGAGAGCTGACTGTATTATATAGCCTTTTCATATCTCCAGATAAGGTGCACAGGGGGTTCTATGATAATTCTGAAATATATATCTGGTCCTGCTTACAAATCTACTGAACTATGGGTCCTTCATTAGAACTGCCTCACTGAGACAGTTCTATGGCAATGACACAACATCTGTTATCAGAAAACGGAAAATCGATTAAATAGAAACTACTTCAGAATAGCCAATAAAATGGTAAAATGAAACCTTTTTTTTTTTCTGAAATATCACCACTGACCTGTATTAAGTACATGTAGCACTTTATCACTCCACGTGTGGAAATGAAATAGTTGAATCATAAAACTTATTCAAAGGTGTCGAGGTTTTATCATTTTTTGTTTTTTATTTCCCCTTTTTTATCGTACATGTTGAAATAAAAAGACCTCAGCCCCAACATGTGCCCAGCGAAGACTCAGATCAGCCTTGGCACATGCCCAGTCCGATCAGAGACTTTGCAGGCTCCATGCAGCTAGCTTGGATCCTTAGCTACTCTTTAAACCCAAAGCAAAAAGTCTGATCAGACTAGGCAGATGCTCAGGCTGATCTAAGGCTTTGCTGGGCACACATGCCACTTTATTGGTTTTGCTGCGTCATGGCTCAGTCTTGTTTTGCAATCCACTAAAAGAGGAAGCAAAGTAGAATAGCCCTGTGTTCATGATTAAGGCACTCTAGGGTGAGACCCTCTCAAGTTTTGCAAATAGAAAATGAGCTGGCTCTGTTGTTCTTGTGGCATGATGGTGATGGGTGTTTCCAATCTCTTTCTCCCTCCATCCTATCTTATAACTTCAAAACTGTCTTCCTCTCAGAAGATCGCTTAGTATTATCGACTGAAAAGGTGCCTTAGAATGTGTTCAAAAGATTCAGATCAGCTTATGCCGATTACCGAAGCTTCAATGCTTGCATCAGCAATCTAGGATTTCTGAAAAAAATTCAAAGTGCAGTCCCTTAAATGTATTATTTGGAGACCACGAACAGGCATGGTGATATAAGAGAGTAGTATTACACTGAAATGAAACTACAGAGGAATATAAGGCAAAGAAGCATTAATGCTCGTTTGCCTTATATTCCTTTGTAGTTTCATCACAATGGAAGCCATGACATGCCAGTGTTATAGCCAAACTAAAAACTAGCATTTTAAATGGTGTTTTAATGAGGCTCATAAGGGAGCCCCAGTTACGAGCTCAGTAGGTTAGCACTAGCAAGCTGATCTAGTGGCCCTAAGTTTGAGCTCCACTAGAGGCAGAAATATTTCCGATTGTGAACCTGGTTTCATTGCCGACAGCCTTTCATTATCACCCTCTCGTCATCATGGTATGACTGAAATACTGTTAAAAAGAATGTAAAGTCATCCATCCTCTATAATGGGGCTCTGTCATATGATGGAAAAAAAGCTCTGTTGAGCCAGCATGTGCAGGCTGTCACAGTCTGCATCTGTACTGTTCAAAGAGCCTCTCAGGCCCCTTTGCACATGAAATGGCTCAAAACTCTACAGACAGAACACTTGAAAAAAAATTGTATTGTCATTGTTACATCACTGACATAGTGACCCTTAATCACCTATACTCTAACTGGGCCCTTACCTGAGCCCTTATCAGTACTTTTTTGTAAGAGTGGTCTTATTATTTAGATCAGCCCACACTGCATAAATTTCCGTTTATGCAGGTGCAGTGCAGAATCAGGTGACAGACTGATAAAATTATATCTGCACAAGAAGGTTGTTTTTTTTATAACAAAATTGCTAAACAGTGAACTCCTTAAGGAGCACTTACAGTCTAATTGATGTCTGCATTGTTTGCCCAAATTCCGCATAGTACTGTCAGCTCTCGATATCTCAAACATTGATACCTCAAAGTAACCTCTTATATCGAAAAATATAGACTAGACAATTTTCCTTTATCATTATATAAACAACAAAACCAACAATGTGGTTGTGCACCCAGTGCAAACTCAGATCAGCCTGGGCATCTGCCCAGTCTGAACAGAGTCTTTGCTGTCCGCATGGAGGTAGCTTAGACCGTTATCTACCTTTTGAACACTTAATGAAGAGTCTGGTCAAACTAGGCGGAGGCCCAGGCTGATCTGAGTCTGCACTGGGTGCACAACCACATTGTTGGTTTTGTCGTGTCACGGCTCATTATATTTGAGCTCTGAATATCTCAAACCGGGTTCCCTGATGCAGCATTCTGCGTCATGTATTCCCAAAATCATTCATGGGACTCCCAGAAACAAGAGGCCCAAATGGGCCTGATATCGCTCACTTGGCTATTGTGCAACAGGACCATTCTGATACAAAATTGGTCCAATTCCATTGAGATTTTCTCATTTCCACATTTTGCTACTTTAAGTAACAGAGGCCAACTTGCCTGGTCTTTATATATTTACTTTTGAAACAACTAAATGCAAGAATCATTTTGCCACAAATTTCATCAAAATCCATTCAAGGGTTACTGAGATATTGTCAGTTTCATGTTTTGTGCTATTTTTAGTAACGGCAGATGGCGGCCATCTTGGAATGCAAAAATGCAAGAAATCAAAAAGCCTTCATGCAAGGACCATTTCCACACAAAATTAGTCCAGTTCCACAGTATTTTTCTAATTTTCACATTTTGCTATTTTAAGCAACAGAGGCCAACTAGACGGATCTATATTTGTTAATTTTTGAAACATCTAAAAGCAAAAATCATTTTGACACAAATTTCATCCAAATCCATTCAGTGGTTATTGAGATATTGTCAGTTTCATGTTTTGTGCTATTCTTAGTAATGGCAGATGGCAGCCATCTTGGAATGCCAAAATGCAAGAAATCGAAAAAGCTGTAAGGACCATTCTGACACAAAATTAGTCCAATTCCATTGAGATTTTCTAATTTTCACATTTTTCTATTTTCAGTAACAGAGGCCAATATGACTGGTCTATAATTAATTATTTTTGAAACATCTCAATGCAAGAATCATTTTGACACAAATTTCATCAAAATCCGTTCAGCGGTTACTGAGATATTGTCATTTTCATGTTTTGTGCTATTTTTAGTAATGGCAGATGGCCGCCATCTTGGAATGCCAAATTGCAATTAATCGAAACAACTTCATGCAAGGAACATTCTTGACACAAAATTGGTCCAATTCCATTCAAGGGTTCTTCAGTAATTGTGATTTTTATATTTGTGCTATTTTTAGTAATGCCAGCTGGTGGCCATCTTGGAATGCCAAATTGCAATTAATCAAAATGGCTTCATGCAAGGAACATTCTGACACAAAATTGATCCAATTCCATTCATATTGTCATTTTTAGCTCACCTGAGCCGAAGGCTCACAAGGTGAGCTTATAGTATAGGCTTGGTCCGTCGTCCGTCCCTGTGTCGTACGTCCACACTTTTAAACATAAATATCTGCTAAAGTAGCTGGCCAATCTTGATCAAATTTTATGTGTAGCATGGTTGGGGTGGGGGATTGATTGGATATAGTTTTGAGACTGATTGGTTTAAAACTGTGGTTACCATGGCAACAGAAAGGTCCCATAGACTTACAATGGGGAAAATGTTGTCCGGGCCCTAGCTTCTTCATTTTTGATCACAACTTCTTCAAACTTGCAGGTATCCAGGACAGTCAAAACATCTCGGACCAGTTCGAATTTGGGCCAGGTTGGATCATGTTTTTCAGAGTTACTTGCCCTTGAGCGATAAAATATTTTCCCATAGGCTTACAATGGAGAAAATGTTGTCCGGGCCCTAGCTTCTTCATTTTTAATCACAACTTCTTCAAACTTGCAGGTATCCAGGACAGTCAAAACATCTCAGACCAGTTCGAATTTGGGCCAGGTTGGATCATTCATTTCAGAGTTACTTGCCCTTGAGCGATAAAATATTTTCCCATAGACTTACAATGGAGAAAATGTCGTCCGGGCCCTAGCTTCATCATTTTTGATCGCAACTTCTTCAAACTTGCAGGTATCCAGGACAGTCAAAACATCTCGGACCATTTCGAATTTGGGCCAGGTTGGATCATTCATTTTAGAGTTACTTGCCCTTGAGTGATAAAATATTTTCCCATAGACTTACCATGGAGAAAATGTTGTCCGGGCCCTAGCTTCTTCATTTTTGATTGTAACTTCTTCAAACTTGCAGGTATCCAGGACAGTCAAAACATCTCAGACCAGTTCGAATTTGGGCCAGGTTGGATCATTCATTTCAGAGTTACTTGCCCTTGAGCGATAAATATTTTCCCATAGACTTATAATGGGGATTATGTTGTCCGGGCCCTAGCTTCTTCATTTATGATCGCAACTCCTTCAAACTTGCAGGTATTCAAGACAGCCAAAACATCTCGGACCACTTCAAATTTGGGCTAGGTTGGATCATTCTTTTTAGAGTTACTTGCCCTTGAAAGATAAAACATTTTCCCTTAGACTTATAATGGGGAAAATATTGTCTGGGCCATAGCTCCTTCATTTTTGATCGCAGCTCCTTGAAACTTGCAGGTATTCAGGATGGCCAAAACATCTCGGACTTTTTCGAATGTGGGCCAGGTTGGATTATTATCCCCTCGCACAACGAAGTTGTGGAGGGGATATAGGGTCTGTCCCGTATGTACGTTTGCATGTATGCAAGTATGTTCACCTTTTGTCATCGCTCTAGCTACCTCATTTATTATATTATTTTGATATAAGTTCACACAAATATTGGGTATGACATTACCTCGAACGAGTTTGCATTTCAGCATGATGGGGTCAAGGTCAAGGTCACAGTGGCTATTTTTAGAAAAACTTTGTTATCACTCTAGCGCCTTCATTTGTGGACCGATTTCGATTTAACTTCACACAAGTGATAAGTATGGCAATATCTTAGACAAGTTTGCATTTCAGCGTTCTGGGGTCAAGGTCAAGGTCACAGTGGCTATTTTCAGAAAAAACATTGTCATTGCATTAGCGCCTTCATTTATGGACCAAATTCGATTCAATTTCACACAAGTGATTGGTATTACAATATCTTGGACAAGTTCGCATTTCAGCGTTCTGAGGTCAAGGTCACAGTGGCTATTTTAAGAAAACTTTGTCATCGCTCTAGCGCCTTCATTTATGGGCCGATTTTGATTAAAACTTCACAAAAATGTTTAGTATGACAATATCTTGAATGAGTTTGCGTTTCAGCCTCCTAAGGTCAATGTCAAGGTCACAGTGGCTATTTTTAGAAAAACTCTGTCATCATTTTAGACTATTTTAGTGCCTTCATTTATGGAATGATTTAGATTGTACTTCACAAAAGTGATAAGTATGATAATATCTTGGACAAGAATGCGTTTTAGCGTTCTGGGGTCAAGGTGAAGGACACAGTGGCTATTTTTAGAAAAACTTTGTCATCGCTGTAGCATCTTCATTTAAGGACCAAATTTGATTTAATTTCACACAAGTGATTGGTATTACAATATCTTGGACAAGTTCACGTTTCAGCATTCTGAGGTCAAGGTCAAGGTCAAAGTGGCTGTTTTTAGAAAAACTCTGTCATCCCTCTAGCTCTTTCATTTATGGACCGATTTTGATTAAAACTTCACACAAGTGTTTAGTATGACAGTATCTAGAACAAGCTCGCATTTCAGCATCCTAAGATCAATGTCAAGGTCACAGTGGCTATTAATAGAAAAACTTTTTCATCGCTCTAGTGCTTTCATTTATGGACCATTTTCGATTTAACCTCACGCAAGTGATAAGTATAGCAATATCTTGGACAAGTTTGCGTTTCAGCATTCTGGGGTCAAGTTCAAGGTCACAGCGGCTATTTTTAGAAAAACTTTGTCATCGCTCAAGTGCCTTCATTTATGGACAGATTTTTTTATGCCCCCGTGACAACAGTTAGGGGGCATTAAGATTTGCCCCTGTCTGCCGTCTGACCATCTGTCCATCCTTTTGTCACACTTTGTGGTATAGAGTTTGTGTAATCAACTTCTACAGTTTTCAATGGATCTTTTTCTAACTTTGCATGCATGTTGTGGACATATTTGACAGTTTCAAACTATCAGGTTTGTTCAGTTGATGATCCTCATTTTACCTTTGACCTTTTACTCAGGTGAGCGGCTCAGGGCCTAATGGCCCTCTTGTTATGTTTGTGCTATTTTTAGTAATGACCCCCATGGTGGCCATCTTAGATAGTCAACTGGCACAAAATTGAAATAATTCCATTCAAGAACCATTTCTGACCAAATCTGATCAGAATTGGTTGCATTTTCTTGAGATATTGACATTTGAGCAAAATCGGTCTTGTAAATGCTAAGTAGGTCACTGTGACCTAATTCCACTATAGATTTTGTTTATTTTTATAATTTTCAATTCCAAGGTCCCATTAATGTTCCACGCAAACTTTCAACCAAATATACCAAATGGTTCTGGAGAAGAAGTTGATTTTGTTATTTTTGCCATCTTGGATTCTTGACCTGACCCAATTTTACAATCTGAAACCCTATAGTCTGGTCATGCTCCATGTGAAATTTGAGATACATGGATTCAGTGGTTTTAGAGAAGAAGTTGTTTGAAGTTGTTTAAATAGGCCCTTTTTTGACATTGGCATTTGAGCAAAATTACACTTATAAACAGAAAGTAGGTCACTGTGACAAAACTCTGTTACAGATTTTTTCATTTTTACCCTTTTGAGTACCAAGGTTTTACTGATGTTCCATGCCAAAATTCAGACAAATATACCCAGTGGTTCTGGAGAAGAAGTTGATTTTGTTGTTTTTGCTATTTATAGTAATGGAGGCCATCTTGGATTTTCAACCTGACCCAATTTTACAATTCTGAGACCCTGGTTGGTTGGTTGATTTGATGCGTCAACGTCCACGGTAAACAACTGAGGTCATGTCGGGACGTTGAGTTAACCTAACCACACTATTCCTGGGCAGGCTTAGACCTCCTAAGCGGTTAACCAGTACTAAGTGCACATACTTTCGCCAGTAACTGACAACTGCCCTTCTTGAATCAGCGGAAGGAGAAACGAAAGTATGTGGCCAGACCGGGATTCGAACCCAGGACCTCTGACTTACGAGTCAGGTGCCCTACCGATTGCCCTACCCGGCCCGGCTTCTGAGACCCTGGAGTCAGGTCATGCTCCATGTGAAATTTGAGAACCATGGAACCAGTAGTTTTATAGAAGATGTTTGAAATTTTGTATTTATGTGTTGACGGACGACACACACCGGAGCTAAAAATATTGAGAGAGTCCTCTGGGACTCTCATATTTCAGGTATAGCATAAGCAGAAGATTATGAATTCTGGTGTCTGCAATGGTTGCAATTACTGAATATGGTTAAAGAATCGATTATTAGTATCGATTCATTTAAGGACTAAAGCACAGAATGCCTATTTTGAAACACTTTAAACAAAATTATTTTGGATAGATAATAGAATGGGACCCCTAATTTTCTGTTTGTGAGCCTTAAAAACAAAAATGAGGGTCCAAAGGACTCTTCATATTCTGAACTGAGGGAAAACCCTGTCAAACATGACTCAAACTACTGGTATCTCAAACTAACTTTCTGGGACCAGAAAATTACTTTGGGAGATCAGTAGTTTAGGATTAATTTCGTCTTCAAGATATCTAGACTTGACAGTATAAACAAAATTTTCAAACCAGTAATAGAGCTGTCCTATGGTGTATGACAAAATGTAGGGCCATATTGATAATGTAAACAAAAAAACACTTTTCAAATTTTTACTATTCAACTATCTAAAGCCACAAACAAGGGGAAAACTTCTGGACCAGAGTAATGTTAGACTTCCTAAATTATTAGCTTTTCAATGTGAATGGGTACACTTTCATGGGAAGCAACTTTGCCATATTCATGCAATTTAATGCATTTAAAAACAACTTTACTGGCTATAGAATCTTTATAAATTTTCACTGGAAATTAAGGCATGTTGCAAAGTTAATTTGAAGAGGAAGGCATGTTGCAAGCGACATGCCTTAATGGTCTGGGGAGAACACTGCACTTGACACAACTTAGTAACCATAAGTAATAATTCATTTTTATTCCTCTTTCACTTTTAGTTAAAAATATCTGCACCAAACAACTAATTGATCGACAACTTTGTTATTAGACTTTTGTCAGCCGAAGATGTTAGATTTTTTTTTTTTTTTTTTTTTTTTCTTGCCCCCCTCTGATACTTTTGTACCTGATTCAAAATCTTCATTGGCACCAGGAGTATAACACATACTAAAGATTTCAGAGAGAAGTAAAATTTGTAAAATATGAATATAAGGTTAAGAGAATTTCAAACATCTTCGACTGAAATCAGTCTTTGTTATTTGTAAACCTGATAATTTCGTTGTCTTGATTTAGACAGTGTTACACATGTGTAGAAAATCATTGACAAGACCGACAAAGGACACACGAAGGACTGCATGTTTTTTTGTTTGTTTGTTTGTTTATTTATTTATCTTTTATTTATTTTTATTTATTTACTTTTATTTTTTATTTTTTCTTTGATTTATTTATTCATTTTTTTTTTTTTTAAGGAAAGATTTGTATTTTATAAATTCTTAAACAGCATGCCATCATCCCCTAGTTTTGAAGAGGTGAATTCTGTTCTGAAAAGATAGGCTTACATACTTAATACATGTAGACTTTTATACTGTAAAATGTCTCTTAGTCTTTACAGTAAAGGTCCTGGCAACAGGCCGCCAGGTTTTTTAGCGCAAAAAGTACAGGATAGTACCGTATGTTTTTCTTTATAATCAATAAAAAAATCAAATGTGGAATTAAAATAAGGTTTTCACACAATGCAGTCATAGTCCATCTTGAAAAGTTACGGTACCTTCCCGTAATTTTTACAGTATAGGGTCTGGCAGACAGTTGCCAGGTCTTTTACCATAAAATCTACGGGACTATTTTTACAGTGTATCGACAGCAGCCATTAAATGGTCTGGGGAGGATACTGAGATAGATATCCCATGGTGTGATTCCTGACTGGTTATTTGTCATATGGCAACAAATTCTTTCTTTCTTTCTTTAGATACTGTCATACACCTTCGCAGGCATTAGATACAGGTGTGCACTGTCAGTGCTGAAAAAAGCATGAGTAAATGATATAAAGCTAAAAGATGTGATAGTGAGAGGGTAAAAGATGAAAGGTTAAAAGCTGGTAAGAAGAAGGTTAAAAACAATTAAAAACACCATGTAGCTGGATCTTCTGCCATGACTGGTGCCGCTAGCCAACTTCTTCCTTGAATGCATCAAGGGTTGGCAAGCAGACAACGGACTCAGGGAAGTCATTCCACTGAACTAATGCCATTGGAAAAATGAGTATTTATAAAAATTCCTTAAGGAATGGACTGGCAGAAGGCCACAGAGTGGCAATGTCTAGACTTACTGGTATTGGCCTGGATATTTTCAGGAACTGGGATTGCCACAAGTCCATAAACAATTCAGTAAAACAAGCAGAGACGTGCATCCGCTCGCCTCTATTCAATCATTCTCAGATTCTTTCTCATCATTGTACGCATAACAGATCATATTAATAACCAAACACTGAAAGCTCGTCTTTTCATCAATACATATCATTCAGCGTCATTATAGTTGTGTCTCTATTATGTAAAGAGAGGCTCATAAGTGGCGGGTGATAATCTCCGGTATTCCCGGTATCCATGTCCCGGTATTCACAGGGGTACATGGGTTTGACAGAGGATAGATTCAAAACTACTGCACAGAATTTCATAAATTTGGTGTCATTTGAAAGGCAATACACCAATCTATAATATAAAATAAGATTTTGTTCATATTTATTTTATTTTCTTCTATTTATTCGCAACTAAAGTCCCGGTATCCGGATTCTGTTCTCCCGGTATCCATGGGGTAGGCATGTTTAACTTCAAATAAAATCCAAATTACTGGACCGAATTTAGCATATTAAATATCAGATAAAAGATAATGTTTTAGTCTAAACACTACATTTAAATTTTGTAAATTTAGCTGCGCTATTTTGCAGAAATAATGTTTCAAAGTCCCGGTATCGGGATTTTTTTGTCCTGGTATCCATGTGGTAGCTATCATTTGCCTTATATAAAACATAAACTAATGAACCGATTTTCAAAAGTTAAATATTAATGTACAGGCAAGGTTTATATCTTAAAGAAACATTAGAATTTTACAAAATTTACCAGTTTATTTGGTAGCAATAATGCTTCAAAGTCCCGGTATCCGCTCTTTTCATTCCCGGTATCCATTGGTATGATTTATGTGACGTGAAATAAGATCATAATCTCTGCGTTAAAATTAATTAAAATTGCATTAACAAAAATATTTTTGTAATAAATAAAGGCTAAAATAGATTCAACGTGCTTCAGCAGCCGTATACCACCAACATCCTGATATTCGAATAATGGTAGGGACCGTGTTTGCAGCAGGTGCGGGATGGTGGTAGTTTAGATTTTTTTTTTGTTCTCTCATCTATCCGGTTCATGAATTCGTTTTCTTTCTCCCTCTGTCTAGGAGACGGTTTGATATAGACTGAAAATTGTCTCAAAGAGCCGTTATATCCAAAACAATTTGACGACCTCATGGATAACATACCCCCCCCCCCTCCCACCCACCCACGCACGAACACACACCCCACTACAAAAAAAACACAAACATACAAAAAAAATCGAACAGGTATATGTTTTTTCTATGAAATCATTTAATTGTTGCACACATTAAGGGTAAACGATATATAGTCATCACAGAACTTGGAAATTTTTAGAAAATAAAGTTTTCAAACAAGTTTTTCGGCGTTTTTTAAAACCCAAAGTTCTGACCGTACTTGATCATTTATCTTTTTTGGTAGTTTGACCTCTAGAGGTCTGCGCAGGTCGATAGGGTGATGTGAACCTCGAAAGTTAAGCTGGAATTCTTCTATCTGGGCACACAACGCTGAATCGACATGAAGCCAACGTTGATTTAACGTCATGACGTTGGAACAATGTTGATTCAACGTTGATTCAATGTTGTGTGCCTGTTGGGTTAATAATCTTTGAAAGAAAACAAATCAGAAACATAGAAGCGTACATAATCAGGCTAAAGCATAAATGAGTCATAAATCATATGCAAGAAAATGCTACACAAAAACTTATATGGCGGGTACACCGCGTCGAAACGACAGCGCAACGACGTAGATGTGACGTCATAACGTCCGACCGACGTCGAAACGATGTCATTTTAACCTTGCGTATATACAGGATAACAGCGAGGGAGTAATTGACAGAACATTTAAATCGCCACAAGAAACGCATTGCCAATTAGTTTATTCTGCCGAATGAGACAGGCCGTTGCACTTTTTTATGATATCATTTTTGGCATTTTCTGCTCTCGCAGCACACCATATTATCAACAAATTCTGGTAATTTGCAGTGGCACCAAACAGAAATTTTGAAACATTTTGGATTAAACGTTGAAAACTTATTTACACTACACCGCGACTTTTCTTTAGTGAAAGGCGACACATGGTCCCCTGTTCAAGGCAGTTAAGCAAGTGTTTCCGCATTTCATCAGCCAAATAACAAATCCTAAAATTGTCTGACTGAAACAAAACTCTACCACATTAGGGATTGCAAAAACACCACAGTCATGCGAATTAGGTTGTTGTTGCACTCTTGGAACTTTCATAGACAGATCTTTTTTATCTTTAATATATATTTGACACAGTTGTATTTGGACATTATTTTTTAATTCTTTGATACTTTCGCCGTATCAATGTGTCTGTCTTTTCAATGTGTTTGTCTTTTCAATGTGTCTGTCCATGATACCAGCAGTACGCTGAAGATTAAAACTGTCACAAACCTACTGATACTTCAAGCAATCTTTGATCCATGGGTCTGTATTATCGTTTTTAATAGATTTAAGATGGTATTACCAAAATTGAGTAGATGAAGAAGAAGAAAAAGAAAACCTTTTTCCCATGTCTCTTCATATTAAAGCTGCTCGTTTCACGCCTCGTTAACCATCGGCGTGCGTCGCCATGCCTCATTACATGTATAATTGAGTATTTCACAGTTTTACAACTCCATTTTAAGGCTGTGGAGAAAGAAAAATGAAGACAAATTTTGAATTAGGAAAAAAAAAACATACTAAAAATTATTTTTATATAACGTCGTTTCATGTATTGATGCCGCAGTTGAATATGTTATGGTACTAAATTGGAATAAATTATGATACTAAAATGTGTTTGAAATTAATGTTGTAAGACTCTCATATAATACTGTACGATATACCATATTAATTCAGTATGATCGTGACTATATCAGTAATAGTATCAAATTATATAATTCCATTGTTCTATGATAGACTATTCCAGAATTTTGAACTTTTTTTGCTCTCAGAACGATTTTTATCGATATATGTTTATTTATTTATTTTATTTATATATATTATTTAATTACCGTATCATTTATGTGACAAGTTTTTTTTCATGAACAGCGAATGTCAAGGCGATCAACTTAAACAGTAAACCAAACCAAACAGGCCTGGGCTGAACAGTGCAGATCCAGATCAGACTGCTCCTGGAGCAGTCTGACCTTGGTCTACACTGCTTGCCTTTCCACTAGCACTTTCTTTCTTCTTTCTTCCATTTACGCCTTAACCCCCGAAGGGGACACAGACGGTGTACTTTTGTACACTCCGGTGTTGCAGGATGAAAGCCTACATATAGCCATGTAGCTATAGTAGGGATCTTTAACCTGCACAGGGGATGACTCTCCCTGCACAAGGGGCCTCCAGTTAACGTCCCGATCCGAAGGACGGCACACTTGTTAGCATCATCCCTGCAAATGATGCTAGAAAAACGCGTTCGGACATAGGAAGATTTCGCCTCGGGCGGGATTCGAACCCACGACCTCTGGCTTCAGAGTCAAGTGCACTAACCACTGAGCCACCGCGCTTCTCACTTCACGGGTACTCCATCTGTGGGTAAATTAGGTTTGTTCATCTTGTAGGATGCTGTTATCTTCATATGTAATATGGATAATTAATATGATATTTTAACATGTTATGTAGTATTTGGGCTTGGGCTGATTACCATTCATGATACAAGTCATGCCAGCCCATTTGTTGATACACTTTTATTTTGCGAACCGACTGTGTTTCAATGTCAGGTTAGCTGCGGATATGTGTATCCTTGAGGTTGTTATAACGGCTCTTTGAGACAATTTTCAGTCTATATCAAACCGTCTCCTAGACAGAGGGAGAAAGAAAAAGAATGGACCGGATAGATGAAAGTACAAAAAAATCTAAACAACCACCATCCCGCACCTGCTGCAAACACGGTCGGTCCGTGCCCTACCATTATCCGAATATCAGGATGTTGGTGGTATACGGCTGCTGAAGCACGTTGAATCTATTTTAACCTTTATTTATTACAAAAATATTTTTGTTAATGCAATTTTAATTAATTTTAACGCAGAGATTATGATCTTATTTCACGTCACATACATCATACCAATGGATACCGGGAATGAAACGAGCGGATACCGGGACTTTGAAGCATTATTGCTACCAAATAAACTGGTAGATTTTGTAAAACTCTAATGTTTCTTTAAGATATAAACATTGCCTGTTCATTGATATTTAACTTTTGAAAATCGGTTCATTAGTTTATGTTTTATATAAGGCAAATGATAGCTACCACATGGATACCAGGACAAAAAAATCCCGATACCGGGACTTTGAAACATTATTTCTGCAAAATAGCACAGCAAAATTTACAAAATTTAAATGTAGTGTTTCGACTAAAACATAATCTTTTATCTGATATTTAACATTCTAAATTCGGTCCAGTAGTTTGGATTTTATTTGAAGTTAAACATGCCTACCCCATGGATACCGGGACAACGAAATTCGGATACCGGGACTTTAGGTGCAAATAAATAGAAATAATAAAATAAATTTGAACAAAATTATACTTCATATTATAGATTTGTGTATTGCCTTTCAAATGACACCAAATTTACGAAATTCTGTACTGTAGTTATGAATCTATGCCCTGCCAAACTCATGTACCCCCCATGAATACCGGGACATGGATACCGGGAATACCGGAGATTATCATGCGCCCTCATAAGTGCTACAGAACAAGAAATTATAGGGTCTTAATTTGACATACGAAATCAGGACCCATACGATTTTGGATGACTTCCATTTATAGTCGTTTCTCATAATATCAAGGGTTCCTTAATATCACGGCATTTACATTTCTTCTTGTATCTCAATAAACTTACTGTGTATTGAGTTGTGACAAAGTTACTTCATCAACCACAAGTTTAAACTTCTATGCTGTAGAAAATTTTTGGGAAATTGTCTCGATTCCTGCCGAGTACGATCTTTCTTTCATAAGAATCATGAAATTAGCATGTTTTCCACACGGTTCTATCCCCTGGCCCAAGAAAACTCATAGCTCACTAAAATAGTGGCCATAATTTTATTTTTGTCTGTGATTTCTCATATCTGGTATCCTAATCTTTTATTTGAAAACAAAAAATCTCAAGATTACAATATTTATCAATCCAAAGTTTTGCTGGAAATTATGGGAAGCCATTAAGACAAAAAAACTTGAATGTTTGTAATAAATAAATCAAAGCACAAAGTTTCTTTGATGAGCCTGATCAATTGATAGCCATTACTGACAAAAAGTGTTTTTTGAAATATTAGTACATAACTGTTAGCACTAGAAAACAATTATTTAATGGATGATTGTTGATTTATCAAGAAATTATTTACTGCTTATGCAACCCCTATGCCACCTAGTTGTCATTTTTTTCGGAAAACCCACGTGAAAGTATATTCTGATATAAAATTCTGTTCAAATTTCCATAACATATGATTTGGCATGTACAAACTCGTTTAGAATATTGATGAACACCTTCGTTATTACTGCATTAAATTTTAAGAATTTTGATACAGCTTGCTTTCCATACTTGCCACTTTTATAAATACCGTGATATTATGGAACTCTCAATTGGCTTAAGCTGTAACACCATGGTGGCTTATCAATTCTCGTTTGAAAACAGAGATGAGAAAGATATGATTTTCCATAGTGCAAGCGAATATGGGATGACCAAAGGATAATAACTAAAATATTATTTGATCAGTCTAGCTCTTTTCCTTTATTTCTAGCTGTCATTACAATTAACTACCGTGATATTAGGGGAATCCAGTCTACTTCTCAAATGATGTCTACTTTACAGCGCAAATACTGTGGCAAAACTGGGACTGATTTTTAAAATAAATCTCACCCTATGAATAATATAAGCCTTCTGTAAAACTACAGCCGTTTAACACCTAAATTATTTGAGGAAGTGTAATCGTTGTTTATTTTGACACTTCCTCACCAAGCCCAGCCGGGAAACAACCGGTATGCTTTGTTTTGACAGGTCGGGTGCTGCTAAAAGCCGAATCTGGACCCGCATCCCTGTAAATATTTGAAATTTATGTGTCATTTAAGGACGAGTCATTTATTATCAGGTGGGGGTCGGGTACATTTAAGGGGGGGGGGGCGAATTTTTTTGGTGATGTACTGGGGGGGGGGGTCGGAAATAATAATAATAATAATAATGACTTTATTTATAGAGGAGGCCCAGTTGGACATATATCCAATCTTCCCTGGGGTCCTCATTTGAAACATACATTCTTATAATATTTACAGATACAATACCAAACAACATAGAACATAACATGCCTATACTGAAAACTGAAGGTGAGTAGATACACTTTCAGGGAAAGCAACTCTGCAGCTTTCCGATTTGTTTCCATTCTCCCCAGGGACCAGCTCCCAAAGGAAAGTGTTTGCTCCCCATGGGCAGCTAATCCCACAAAAAATCAATATGCCTTGGAGCAGGAGGCTTTATTATGCATATTGGGGGGGGGGGGGGGGTCAGAATTCTTTCATCAGTCTGGGGCCTATGAAAAGCAAGACATGTTCCTTTTTATGAAAGTAGGTCACACAGACTAGGCCTAGAGAGGTAAGGCTCATGTACTGATGGAGTTTCAAAAGTCTGGGGCTTATCAAAAGCGAGATATCCAAAACTAAAGATCCAACACTAAATATTTGGTACTTTTACGAGAAAAAAAAGTATGTAACAGTGACCTAGTTTGAGATGGTTGACTTGGAGTGGTAAGATGCATGCACCGATGGACTTTCAAAGGTCATCAACCTATGAAAAAGTGAGATATGTATTTTTTGTGAAAGTAGGTCACAATGACCTAAATTTGTTGAAAAGGATGGATTAGAGTGGTAAGGTGCATTCACAGATTTTCACAAGTCCCGGGCTGATGAAAAGTGTTAAAGGTACTTTTTCTAAAGTAGGTCACAGTGACCTAGTTTTGTGGGGGGTGACCTGGGGTGGTAAGGTGCATGCGCTAATTAAGTTTCAAGGGCATGGGGCCTATGAAAAGCAAGACATGTTCCTTTTTATGAAAGTAGGTCACACAGACTTAAATTTGTGGGGATGGCCTAGAGAGGTAAGACTCATGTACTGATGGAGTTTCAAAAGTCTGGGGCTTATCAAAAGCGAAGTATCCAAAACTAAAGATCCAACACTAAATATTTGGTAATTTTAAGGGAAAGTATGCAACAGTGACCTAGTTTGAGATGGGTGACCTGGAGTGGTAAGATGCATGCACTGATGGACTTTCAAAGGTAACCAACCTATGAAAAAGCAAGTATGTACTTTTTATGAAAGTAGGTCCCAGTGACCTAGTTTTGTGGAAAGGGGTGACCTTTGAGTGGTAAGGTGCATGCACTGATGCAGTTTCTAAGGTCTGATGCCTATGAAAAGAGTGATATGGGGCTGACCTCGATTATATGTGGTACATTTTTCCAAAGGCTGGTCACAGTGACCTAGTTTTGTGAGGGATGACTGAGTGGTAAGATGAATACACTGATTAAGTTTCAAAGGTCTGGGGGATATGAAAAGCAAGAATTATAGTTTTTGTGAAAGTAAGTCACAGTGACCTAGTTGTTTTGGTTAGATGGCTTTGAGTGGTACGGCTCATGTACTGATAGAGTTGCAAGGGTCTGGGGCTGATAACAAGAGGGCCATGAGGCCCTGAATCGCTCACCTGAGCAATTGGCAAAGTGGCGTGTTCTTATGCCTGAAACTGTCAAAATAGGAGTCTTTGGTCAAAAGTCAAAGAATGGCCATGACCTCTTGTACTCATAAATCTTCTTGTACTCATTAAGACATAGAGGATCTTACATGAGTGCTCATTTATTATTGAATTTATTAAACCAGTTGGGGAAAAATTAAGATGCGAGGCTGTGCCGAGCACGAATGCAAGATTCTGTTTATCATATGACACTAAAATCGCGTTTTATTAGCAAACTTTGCACTAAAACGCTACGATTTCGCCATTAGAAAACGCGACGTTATATGGACATCAACGCATAACTTTAGGACGTTATTTGCATATTTAATCCACTTGTGGATTATTGTTTTTAATGCATGGCTTTATTACACTCTCAGATGTAACGTCATATGATAAAACCATTTCTTGCACACCGGATAGAAACTGCCGTTCTTTTCACCTGGGATAGAAAATCTCATCTTACCCTGGTGTTCTAACCCAGGACCGGAAAAAAATCACGAGCTGTCAATGCATTGGTTGTATAGGAGCTCACGTACCTGCGTCGTCAAGTGACGTTGGCATTTTAGATGATTACGTCACGAAGACGGTAAAATGACGTCAGTTTATGCACGCCAGTCGTTGACGTAAAGAGCCGAATGGCGGTCGTTGAAAGCAGCGCCTTCTTTCAAAATTAAATTGAAACCTCTCAAGCACTAGAATTACGCATTTTAACAAGTTCTGAAGTTAAAACAAAACGTGGTGTGCAAGAAAAAGTATCTTTCATGGGTGTGAGGTGTGGATTATAAGGATCTGTCATGAGTGTGAGGTGTGGATAGAAAAATCCGTCACGAGGGTCACTGTTCGGCATCACGAGGCTTGCCGAGTGATGCCGAACAGTGATCCCGAGTGACGGATTTTTCTATCCGCACCTCACACCAATGATAGATACTTTTTCTTGCACAGCACGTCTTGTTTTAACTTCAGAACTCCTTAAAATGCGTATTTCTAGTGCTTGAGAGGTTTCAATTTGATTTTGAAAGCAGGCGCCGCTTTCAACGACCGCCATTCGGCTCTTTACGTCAACGACTTGCCTGCATAAACTGACGTCATTTTACCGTCTTCGTGACGTCATCATCTAAAATGCCAACGTCACTTGACGACGCAGGTACGTGAGCTCCTATACAGCCAGTGCATTGACAGCTCGTGATTTTTTTCCGGTCCTGGGTCAGAACACCAGGGTAAGATAAGATTTTCTATCCCAGGTGAAAAGAATGGCATTTTCTATCCGGTGTGCAAGAAAGAAAATTCCGTCACTCGGGATCACTGTTCGGCATCACTCGGCAAGCCTCGTGATGCCGAACAATGACCCTCGTGACGGATTTTTCTATCCACACCTCACACCCATGATAGATACTTATAATATACCATTTTTTAGGCCAAAATCTTCAAAACTTTCCATGAAATCTTATGTTCTAGCATTTTTCCATCTTTGACCATGCCGCAAAAAAGGTCAAGGTAAACCCAAGGTCATCATTTGAAGAGTCTTGGTAGTTCTCTAATACTCCATGCTACTTACCAAGTTTCAAGGCCATGGGTGTATTGGTTCTGAGAAGAAAAATATTAAAAGTTTATACCATAAATGGGTATGGCGGCCATGTTGGTCATGTGACCTGGACCGTTTGAACAAATTTTGGCTCAATGAACCCCTGAGACTCTATATGAAATGTGTTTACAATTGGCCCTTTGGCTTTTGAGAAAATGTTTGAAAATGTCGAAATATGAGAGATCTGGGTCAAAGGTCAAAGAATGACCTTGACCTCTTGTACTCATAATTCATGACCTCACCAAAATGACTATATACCAATTTTTATGCCAAAATCGTCAAAACTTCCCATGAAATCTTATGTTCTAGCATTTTCCCATATTAAATTTTGACCTTGCCGTAAAAAAAAGTGAACAATCTTGATAGTACTGGAGTACCCAGTGCTACATACCAAGTTTAGAGGCCATCAGTCAATTGGTTTATCGAAAAGAAGATTTTTAAAGGCTTTTACTATATATGAGCATGGTGGCCATGTTGATCATGTGACCCAGGCCAATGAATAATTTCGTTCCTTCAACCCCTGGAGGCTCTATATGAAATGGCTCAGTGGCTTTTAAGAAGTTTGAAAGGTCAAAGAACGACCTTGACCTCTTGTACTGAAGAATCTTCATATGCTCATTAAGATGACTGTATTTACCAATTTTTAGACCTAAATCTTCAAACCTTTCCATGAAATCTTATGTTCTAGCATTTTCCCATATTTGACCTTGCTGTAACATGGTCAAGGTCAACCCAAGGTCATCATTTTGAACAATCTTGATTGTACTGGAGTACCCAATGCTACATACCAAGTTTTAAGGCCAATGGTCAATTGGTTCTGGAGAAGAAGATTTTTAAAGGTTTTTACCATATATGGGCATGGCCGTCATGTTGGTCATGTGACCTGGACCGTTTGAACAAATTTCCATTCCCTCAACCCCTGGAAGCTCTATATGAAAGTTAATAACAATTGGCCCATTGGCTTTTGACGAGATTGTTTGAAATTGTCAAAATATGAGAGTTCTGGGTCAAAGGTCAAAGAATGTCCTTGACCTCTTGTACTCATGAATCTTGTGACTCATTATGGCAAATTTCATATTTTTGCGAAATATGAGCGTCTACAACGTTTACTTTCTCTAGACGATTTAACGGGTCAGTGACAGACATAACTGTAACGTCTCAAAGACCTGTGACTCTTGTATTGAGTACACATGACAATATAACGGTAGAGAGATGTAATCAGTAGCCGGAAGTGTCAATCAATTTCTGCGCTTGAAAAGATGTTTAGCTGCTTTGACTAGCTAACAAATTCGGATCTGCTACCTTTATCAGATTAATTTGTTGAAAATCAAACCTATAAATTTTTGTCGATGGTGAATGAATCACGATTTTACGCCCTTTTAAACATAATTTCAGCCATATCAGGACGATGGGTTTGTGATAATGAAAGGCTGTTTATGACTGAAAAGATACCCGCTTCCAACGCGTCTCGAGCCCGGGATTTATGTACGAATGCAGAGTCTTATCCCAGACTGGGCAGCTCGCTAATTTCCCATCGTCCCTTTTACCGACGCGTAAAAGGGCGTTAGGGCATATGTGGGCTTTGGTGACTCAGACCAACCTGTGTTTTGTGCACAACAGCTAAAGCATTACTTTTAGCCTGACGACTCTCACGTGTGTTACCGGGGTGATTTGGTGGTGCGATGGTGCTGGGTATAACTTCCAATTCCGTGGCGTCCTTGCTTGCAGTAGGTGCAGGTGGGCTGTTTGGACATTTTTCTCGAGCTATCACACCTCTCTTCTTTCTCCCTCTCTTTGGGAGACGGCCCGATATAGACTGAAATACTGTCTCAAAGGGCCGTTAAACTCAAAACAACCAACCAACGTGTGTTACCAGAGTTACAGACTTTTGGACTGCACAGTTTTCTAGTGATTTGTGTGTCACGCCGTAGTCCATTTGTTAGAGCGCATAGCTATTGCACAGAAAGTCGCGGCTTCGAAACCCGGCCCGGTCAACGACTGAAAATTTTGTCAACCCAGCAGTAAAAGATTAACCTCTTGATGCATGACTGCATGCAGCTGAGCTGATGACTTCGACTATGGACAACACACTCGCGATATGATATGCCTCGCCTAAAAATGCAAGCTATGCCATCACGCTGTGTAATGTGATCAAACTGAATCCTCACTTTTATTCCCCAGTATCAGATTATCTAAGCAATCAGACTGCGCGGAAGCACAGGCTGATCTTTACCTTCCCTATTCCCCCATTCGTTTTAAGGTTCAGTTTCAGGTGATGTTATGCCCAATGTTGCTTCGTCTTATTTATTATGGTTTCTTTACACTAACTTACAGTTTTTGATTTCATTTAACAGCTCTTTCCCAAATAGGCGGTCATCAAAAACAACAGTAACATTTACTTTTACCTATTTTCTATTATAAATCACACACACACAGAGAGAGAGAGAGAGAGAGAGAGGGGGGGGGAGAGCAAAGTGGGCAGCTTCACAGGTGACCATATCGCCAGAAGACCACAGACAAGCGGACCTAAGAACACCTAAAATTGAAGAACCACAACAGAAGTACCGCCTTGGAACGGTCAGTAAATGTTCTTGAACACAACAAAAGAACTAGACTTCAAATCCATTTGGGAAGAGCCGCATTGTCAGGATCCACATTAAGCCAGTGGTCAAGATACCGTAAACAAAGCTATTACGGTTGTGTCGAACTAACTTGTTATGTCTGTCAAAATTTATTTAGTCAGCTTAAAGTACATCAGTCTTATTGGTAGTCTCATAATTATTATTGATCCATATGACCCGCCTCCCTTTCACCCTATTATCAAATGCAATTGAACTGAACTGAAATATGTACAAAATGCGACCTTCTTATTTGACATGATGTTAATGATAAAGTCATTGGCAAGCTTAAAAAGAGAAAAAAGATAACCAGTGTTTAATTAAGGTCAAGAACACGTAAATGGCACATACATAGAATTTTTTAAAATTTTGCACAGGGGTGCATTTTCATGTGTTACATCGAATTGTGCAATAAAAAAGATAGGTCACCGAGTTCGTTTAGTCGCTAGATCAGATTGAAAAACATAAAATTTTTAGGCCGTTTCCATTGACTGCAATGGGAATGCAATGAAAAAATTTAAACGTACACAGCTTGTTTACCACTACATAGATTTTTTTCAAAAACTGATATTTTATGTCACAGGATCTGTCGCCCGAGGTAAGAAAAGTCCTTGACTACCGAGCTCGTTTTTCAAGTAGCGCTTGATAAGCAAGCATAGGTGTGTATAAATTTTCGCCATTCCGCGACGTCATTTGAGCCGCGACACGAGAAAACCAACAATGTGGTTGTGCGCTCAGCGCAGACTCAGATCAGCCTGGGCATCCGCCAAGTCTGATCAGAGTCTTCGCTGTCCGCATGAAGGTAACTTAGACCCTTAGCTACCCTTTGAGCACTTAACGAAGGGTCTGGTCAAACTTGGCGGAAACCTAGACTGATCTGAGTCTGCGCAGTGCGCACGACCACATTGTTGGTTTTGTCGTGTCGCGGCTCATTTATAAGCGACGTTGCAGTCGTTTACTGGCGACGTTATAAGACATGCTAAGACCGTTATGAGAATACGGAAAGATGAGGACTAATAGGGTTCTCAGAATGAATTCCTTAAGCTTCGTTCATACGGGCAAAGTTTCTGTGACAAAGTAGGTTTGGAAAAGAAAAAAATGCTCGTGTGAATGAAAAAATGTGCCACATTATCATTGCCAAGCCAAATTTATATGGGAAAGTTTTTATGACAAACAAAATTTGTCCGTGTGAACAGAAAATTTGCCATAGCATACATGTATGTAACAAAGAAACTAGCTATGGAGATAAGCACAGAAAACTTTGCTCATAATCAAATTGGTTTAATTTTGAACAAAGTATATTCAACAAAGAAAATGTGGCATGGTTGGCCGTTCACACGGACAAAGTTTATTTGTCCAGGTAACCTTGACAAATAATGTTCGATCGTTTGAACACAGCAGCAAATATTTCCTTGCCAAAGTTTATTTGACAAAAATTCCATGCCACAGTTTTCTTCACAAATAATTTGCTCCATGTTAACGCAAAATTTTTGGCAAACTTTCTTTGTTAAAGATCCTGTGACAAAGAAACTTTATGTCGTGAAAGAGGCTTAAGTGAAAGAATTTATTTTTCAGACTTCCATAAACAAAAAATAGTACAAATTGCAAGCACACTTCTAACAGTAATATAGTTACTGCAGCCGACACGACTGATCCGCACATAAAAAACTGCGTTACCCTAAATCACAAAATGCGCCGTGCCATGATAAAATGGGTGCTTTGGGGCATATACGGTCGGTGGAAGCTCAGATCAGTGTGCGCACCCGCCCAACCTTACCAGAGCCTTTGTTGTCCTCTGGTACAATGATTCCGTGAGGAACAGCGAAGAGAATTATTAGTCTGTGCGTATGCGCAGACTGATCTGTGTGCATGTACCATATTACTGACGACTCGTGTTCTGTCGGTGTGGCCCATGGAAGTCAGATAAAATTGACTTTTTGGACAGTATTTTAGTCATATCGAGATGATGGTAAGTTACATGGTCAACTTCCAAATCCACCGTCGGCGGGATAGGTAAAGGCAAAGACTTCTTGTAGCGTAGTGGCCGTAGGGCGGTGTGAGTAAGAGGCCCGCTATATCTTTGGCAACGGCATACAACAAGTGGAAGAAATATTGTACCATTCAAGATTATTTTGTAATCAAAATAAAATTTTCGATGTCCAGAAAATCGCAAAAAATGGCATAATAATAAATATTACATTCCGATCCCTAAAGCTCTAAAATCAGCTGGCATACATTTACTTGGTTTATTAATTATTTCGGATGCATAATCCCACCGGCGCCGCGGACGTTCGGTTATGACGCAGACGGTTGCGGGTTCGAATCCGGATTCGGCCAGCTTGCAAGCGACTGGAAAAGTCTCTTTGTCAAGCCAGCAATAAATGGGTAGCTTTTTCAAATCAGGGAAAAATAACGCAGAGAAAGGAGAAAGATGGGCTCCGCCTTTCATATGTGTGTCTGAAAAGTCCTGTGAGCCCTGAAAGCAGGAAGGGAACATGTATTCCAGCCAGCCTTAAATTGTTATACATATGAAACTCTGTCTGTCTGTCAGTCTCTCTCTCTCTCTCTCTCTCTCTCATTAATTTTGTATGAATACACTTGTGTTGATGAAATAACTTCAAACATACAGGGAAAGAAAAGAACATTGCAATATCAGCAAAAGGCTTGAATAAACAATGACAACAACTCCGTTTTCCCCATGTTTGACGTTATTATTAAATGTCCGAAGGGGCTGCCATATTGAAAATTACACTGACTAGGAAGTATTTTGTGACGTAACGTCCTTCGCGACGCACGTAATTAATTGCGCCAGTCATATACGTATTCTTGACCTTAACAGGCCCTTTTAATAGCCAAAACCGGAGCTCATGGGAAAAACTCCTGACGTTTAGCAAGCAGAGCTGTTGTCGGCCTGTGCGCTGAGCGAGACTCGAACCCACAGCAGTCACAGAGGTAACGTATAAGAGCCAGCGCTCTTTCCCACCAGGTCACTGGAGCTATGAACAGAATTTGTGCGATTATTTTTTAACTTTTGTGGTCCATGTAAGTGTTAATTTGTGCGTGCCGATTTTCCCTTTAGCGATTTTAACAAAAACAAATGAGCCGCGACACGAGAAAACCAACAATGTGGTTGTGCGCCCAGGGTAGACTCAGATCAGACTGGGCATCCGCCCAGTTTACTCAGTCTCTTCTTTATGTGCTCAAAGGGTAGCTTAGGGTCTAAGCTACCTCCATGCGGTCAGCGAAGGCTCTGATCAGACTGGCCGGATGCCCAGGCTGATCTGAGTCTGCGCTGGCCGCACAACCACATTGTTGGTTTTGTCGTGTCGCGGCTCAAATGCCTTTGCAAATGTAAAACTTCGTATTTTGATAAGCCCCCGGACAAGTAAGCATAGACTTTCTGATGTAAGGACTGTCAAGTTTTACTTTCGATTGTATCACTAAACCTGCACACGACAATAATAAGTGGCGTGTCTTGATTAGCGGACGCTGCAACAGGGCAGTCTCAAAGGTGATTGACGTATACTGAATTGACTTAGATATGCAAATCCGTAAAACTGTTGGTTTGATAGCTAAAAGATATACGTCACAGCTTATTAATTAGTTCATTCATGAAATATAGAAAACATGATTTTGCCGCACGGATCAATAATCAAATGTTCGGACTGTAAAAGATGCATCGAAATGAAGGAAAAATAAGAGGTGAGAAGTTTGTTTTATAATTCAGAACTCCGCATGGCAAAATCACAGAACTTGTATTTACATGAAAACGAAACTGACTCTGCCGCGCGGATAAATTCTCAAAGTTTTCGGACTATTAAACATTAGGCCTACAGCTCATACATGTAACAGTTTTCCCTCGTTTTGCTGCGTGTTCGAATATCTTATTTTTTCTTTTCAAAGTTGTTTCCCAGGAAGCCAAGGAAGAATCATTGATGTGTATCTTCTATCTGAGCCCGGCACTGAGTCTGATGGCGTCCTTTCAGAATCGGAGAAATGATTTCTGTGATTGAAAATTTTACCTAAATACCCTATGTGTAAAATGGTCGCCTTTACTATAACAAACTTTTAATGTGTGTGGGTACACCTGCATATGAGCCACGACACGAGAAAACCAGCAATGTGGTTGTGCGCCAAGCGCAGACTCAGATCAGATTGGCCAGTTTGTTTTGGTTAAGAGTTGATCTTATAATGTATTTGATCAAACTTTAGAAGTGAAAAGGATACATGGTATGTCCCGTATTGGTCGATATCGGGAAAGATCTGTCTTAAGGTGAATGGGCACACTTTTCGGGGAAGCAACACTGCCATTTTCATTTTTACATCCCTTTCTGAATGGAGCAAATCCTTTTCTTATTAAAAGTGTTGACCCTATGAAAATGACATCATTTGGATTCAAGCCGCGTCGTTGCCCAAACAAGCCTATATACTAATATGTCAAAACAGCATGATAGGCACATGTTGCAGGATAGGTGAATCATACGGTGTATGCTCTGACCAGACTGTACAGTAAACTGCGCAGATACACATAACACGCGGATCTTTTTTATAATAGCGTCCCAAAAGCCGAGTCGTCTTCCCCTGTCGACTGAGTAGATCCTTTTATAGACTGTCTCGAACGACAGCCACTTTTGCACGTATATAATGATTATTCGATCAAACTCGGATCAGCCTGTGCATATGCAATGTTAGCAAAATCACCTCGTTCCTGATCAACAATAAATGAAGTCTACAGCAAATAGCGAACACTCTGCTCAGATCATACTTGCAGGCTGTTCTTAATATTCGCTATTTGCCCGTGTCTAAAGGTACTTCTTTCTCACGTCGCGACTCAATTAAAATGACAGCTCAGGTAGGGGTATTGACCAGTATTACCAGTATGTACACGGGCGGCGAATTATGTTATCTTTATTGCCTGAGTGTCGTATACTTGCAGATTGTCTCATCTTTACCCCTTAGTGCTAAACTATCACCGCCGTTTTAAACCACCAGGAACTCTGCACTTTTCTATCAAATAATAATAATAACAATGCCTTATCTCATTTATATAGCGCATTATTTACGCAGTCGGGCTTGACTGCTTATCCTTTTTTACTATTATTATTCGATTGATTTCACCGTATTTTGTAACTTCACAGTTGAAGAGCATTGCCACGTGCTTGGTGATTTATGCGTTAATAATACCGCTGACAGGTGCCGTTAAGTTTGTGACAAGACGGTTTGCTTTGAAGCTAAACTACCGTTGTACACCTGCACTTTAGTAGCGGAGAAAACCGTTATCCTGTCTAATTCAGTTTAAAAAGAGAAACATTTCAGACAGTCAGATTTTGCGTAAATATGAAACGGGCTATAAGATGGCTGTATATACCAATTTTTAGGTCTTAATTTTCAAAACTTTCCATGAAATCTTTTGTTCTAGCATTTTTCAATATTTGACCTTGTCATAAAAAGGTCAACGTCAACCCAAGGTCATAATTTGAGCAATCTTGATAGTACTCGAGTACCCAATGCTACATACCAAGTCTCAAGGCCATCAGTCAATTGGTTCTGGAGAAGAAGATTTTTGAAGGTTTTTACCATATATGACCTGGACATATGAATAATTTTTCATTCCCTAAACCCCTGGAGGCTCTACATAAAATTTGGTTCCAAAGTGGCTTTTGAGGATATTGTTTGAAATTGTCAAAATATGAGAGTTCTGGGCCTAAGGTCAAAGAATGACCTTGACCTCTTGTATAAATTCATAAATCTTCATGTACTCATTAAGATGACTGTAGATACCATTTTTAGCCCAAAATCTTCAACAGTTTCCGAGATCTCTTATGTTCTAGCATTTTACCATATAAAAGCAAAAGGAAGTAAATTTGACCTTACTGTAAAACCAGAGGACCAATGGTCCTGTAGCTCACCTGACACCTTCTGTCAACAGACACAATTTGCCATTTCCCTCATTTGTTACAAATTCGAAACCAGTGGCCTATAAGGAATGCATATTTTAATTTTAAAATCTCAGTAACCTTAAGCAAAGTTAAAAAAAAATGACCTTGACCTTTGATAACCTTATGTCTTCATGTATCCATTTAGTTAACCATATTTTCCAATTATTATATCTAGGCTTAAAAAGTTTCCATGAAATCAACTGTTTAAGCATTTTCCCATATAAAAGCATAACAAACTATGATGGGCCGGAATGCCCGATGCTACATACCAAGTTTCAAGGTCATAGGCTTTTGGTTCTGGAGAAGAAGATTTTTGTAGGGTTTTTACCATATATGGGCATGGCGGCCATCTTGTTCATGTGACCCAGACCCCGGGTACAAACTTTCGCTCCCCCATCCCACTGAGACTCCATATAAATTTGGCTTCAATCAGCCCAGTGGTTTCAGAGGAGAAGATATTTGAAAATCTTGACAACGGATGTACGGACCGAATGACCTTGACCTTAAGTGACATAATATCTTCATTGGTTCATTTAGTTGACCATGTATACCAAGTATTGTACCTTAGACTTAAATAGTTTCTGAGAAATCCACTGTTTAAGCGTTTTCCCATATAAAAGCCGGACGTACCAAAGTTGACCATGTCATAAATTAGGTCATGGTCATTACAAGGTCATCAATTGTATAAACTATGAAAGGCCCGCATGCCCAATGCTACATACCAAGTTTCAAGGTCATCTGCCTTTTGGTTCTGGAGAAGAAGATTTTTGAAGGGTTTTTACCATATATGGGCATGGCTGCCATCTTGGTCATGTGATCCAGATACCCCGAAGAAACTTTCGTTCCCCAAACACATGGAGGCTCCATATAAAATTTAGCTTTGATCGGCCCAGCAGTTTGAGAGATGAAGATATTTGAAAATCTTGACAACAGATGGATGGACCTAATGACCTTGACCTTTAGTGACACAATATCTTCATTTGTTTATTAAGTCGAACATGTATACCAAGTATTGTACCTTAGACTTAAATAGTTTCTGATAAATCCACTGTTTGAGCGTTTTCCCATATAAAAGCCTAACGTACCAAAGTTGACCAGGTCATAAATTAGATCAAGGTCATTGCAAGGTCATTATTTGTGCAAACTATGATGGGCCCACATGCCCACTGTTACATACCAAGTTTCGAGGTCATAGGCCTTTTGGTTCTAGAGAAGAAGACTTTTGAAGGCTTTTTACCATATATGGGTGTGGAGGCCATCTTGGTCATGTGACCCAGATACCCCAAAAAACTTTCATTCCCCAACCCATGGAGGCTCCCTAAAAAAATTTGGCTTTGATCGGCCCAGTGGTTTCAGAGGAGAAGATATTTTAAAATCTTGACGACAGATGGACGGACAAAATGACCTTGACCGTTTGGGACATAATATCTTCATTTGTTCATTTAGCTGACGAGGCTCCATATAAAATTTAGCTTTGATCGGCCCAGCAGTTTGAGAGATGAAGATATTTGAAAATCTTGACAACAGATGGATGGACCCAATGACCTTGACCTTTAGTGACACAATATCTTCATTTGTTTATTAAGTCGAACATGTATGCCAAGTATTGTACTTTAGACTTAAATAGTTACTGAGAAATCCACTGTTTAAGCATTTTCACATATAAAAGCCTAACGTACCAAAGTTGACCATGTCATAAATTAGGTCAAGGTCATCGCAAGGTCATCATTTGTATAAAATATGATGGGCCCGTATGCCCAATGCTACATACCAACTTTTAATATCATAGGCCGTTTGGTTCTGGAGAAGAAGATTTTTGAAGGGTTTTTACCATATATGGGCGTGGCAGCCATCTTGGTCATGTGACCCAGATACCCCAAACAAACTTTGTTCCCCCAGCCCGTGGAGGCTCCCTATAAAATTTGGCTTTGATCGGCCCAGCGGTTTTGGTGGAGAAGATATTTGAAAATCTTGAAGACAGATGGACGGACCGAATGACCTTGGCCTTTAGTGACATAATATCTTCATTTGTTCATTTAGTTGACCATGTATACCAAGTATTGTACCTTAGACTTATAGTTTCTGAGAAATCCACTGTTAAGGCATTTTCCCATATAAAAGCCTAACATACCAAAGTTGACCATGTCATAAATTAGGTCAAGGTCATCGCAAGGTCATCATTTGTATAAAATATGATGGGCCCGTATGCCCAATGCTACATACCAACTTTTAATATCATAGGCCGTTTGGTTCTGGAGAAGAAGATTTTTGAAGGGTTTTTACCATATATGGGCGTGGCAGCCATCTTGGTCATGTGACCCAGATACCCCAAACAAACTTTGTTCCCCCAGCCCGTGGAGGCTCCCTATAAAATTTGGCTTTGATCGGCCCAGCGGTTTTGGTGGAGAAGATATTTGAAAATCTTGAAGACAGATGGACGGACCGAATGACCTTGGCCTTTAGTGACATAATATCTTCATTTGTTCATTTAGTTGACCATGTATACCAAGTATTGTACCTTAGACTTATAGTTTCTGAGAAATCCACTGTTAAGGCATTTTCCCATATAAAAGCCTAACATACCAAAGTTGGCCATGTCATAAATTAGGTCAAGGTCATTGCAAGGTCATCATTTGTATAAACTATGATAGGCCCGCATGCCCAATGCTACATACCAAGTTTCAAGGTCATAGGCCATTTGGTTCTGGAGAAGAAGATTTTTGAAGGGTTTTTACCATATATGGGCGTGGTGGCCATCTTGGTCATGTGACCCAAATACCACGAACAAACTTTCGTTCCTCCAATCCATGGAGCCTCCATATAAAATTTTGCTTTGATCGGCCCAGTGGTTTCGGAGGAGCAGATGTTTGAAAATTTTGACAATGGATGGATCGACCGAATGACCTTGACCTTTAGTGACATAATATATTCATTTTATTCATTTAGTTGACCATGTATACCAAGTATTGTACCTTAGATTTAAATAGTTTCTGAGAAATCCACTGTTTAAGCGTTTTCACATAGCCTCATGTACCAAAGTTGACCATGTCATAAATTAGGTCAAGGTCATTGCAAGGTCATCATTTGTATAAAATATGATGGGCCCGTATGCCCGATGCTACATACCAAGTTTCAAGGTCATAGGCCTTTTGGTTCTGGAGGAGAAGATTTTTGAAGGGTTTTTACCATATATGTGTGTGGTGGCCATCTTGGTCATGTGACCCAGATACCCCAAACAAACTTTTGTACCAACCTAGGTAGGCTCCATATGAAATATGGCTTCGATCAGCCCAGTGGTTTCAGAGGAGAAGATAATTGAAAATGTTGACGACGCACGACGGACCATTGAATAGAACAGAACGGTCGCCTGGCTATACTATAAGCTCACCTATGAGCCTACAGGCTCAGGTGAGCTAAAAAGTCAAGGTCAACCCAAGGTCATAATTTGAACAATCTTGGTAGTACTCACATACCATACTCGATGGTACATCCCATATTTCAAGGCCATCGGCCTATTGGTTCTGGAGAATGGGCATGGCGGCCATGTTGGTCATGTGACCAAGACCGTTTGAACAATTTTTCATTCCTAAGAACCCAGGAGGCTACATATGAAATTTGGTTACAATCGGCCCAGTGGTTTCAGAGGAGAAGTCGTTTGAAATTGTGGACGGACAACAGACGGACGACTAAGCATGCCTATACTATAAGCTCCCCTGGAGCCGCTGACTCAGGTGAGCTAAAAAGTGTGATATGTACTTTTTGAAAGGTCACTGTGAGCCTAGTTCTGTGGGGATGACCTGGAAGTGATAATGTGCATGTACTGTTTAAATTTTTTAAAGGTATGGGGCCTATGAAAAGCAAAATGTTCCTTTTTGTAAAAGTAGGTCACAGAGACCTAGTTTTGTGGTGTGGCCTAGAGTGATATGAAGCTGACCTCAAAAACTAAATATATGGTACTTTTGTTGCAAAAGCAGGTCACAGTTACCTAATTTTTTGAGGGGGGGGGGGGGGGGGGGGGCAGGGAAATGACCTAGAAGTGATGTAGACTATTCCTGTTTTACAACGCTCATACAGTAAATAGCACTACTACAAGACATTTACATCTGTAGTAACCTACTCTTACAAAACAGGCTGTCATATGTTAGAGCCAGCCAATATAATCAGAGCCACTTTACAAAATCAAAGCATTGCTTTATGTATTTTCAGTTTCTGTTATTTGCTTTCAATTCTTACTTTTTGCAAATGGGGAAGGATAAGACTATCAGTGCAAGCTCTTCAATCGCCATCACGCATATAGGAATATCAATGCAATTGTTAGCTGCCTATCTGTGAATTAATCTTCAGTCACCCCACAACACAAATGATTCAGACAAGCCTATAAAGTTCACAGACCTGGGCCCAGTTGTTCAAAACTAACGACATCGTTAGTTATGATTTCGTTAAAATTTCAAACGTCAATATCTCATATACACCAGCATTTTTTGTTGAAAAATGTGAGAAGCTTTTGCAGTGCAAAAGCTTCTCACATTTTTCAGCAAATAATATCAGTGTATTTTGTTATAAAGTCGTAAAATACTTAACAAGTTTACGTCTTGATAAGCTTGTAAGGCTAACGATGCTTTGAACTGGGCCCCCGAGTATTGAACTATATTCTTTTTTTTCCCTTTTAGATCCCACACTGTAAAAACGAATTTATACCACAAATGTGGAACTTACCTTTTCTCCATCCAATTTCAGCCAGTATAGTCGAACATGCAGGTGCTCCAGAAGACCGTCATAGCCTTTCCGCATCAGAGCCATTGGCTCCTTTTATGAAGTTTCTCACCTGTGTTATCCTGGTAAATGGAATGGGCACATTTAAGATAGCCCTGATGCTCATGGAAGCCAAAATATGAGATCTGCCAACTGCCACTCATGTGAGCTAAAAATTTGTTTTATATCATAAGGAGAATTCAGTGACTATGTAGAGGGCAAACAGTGTAGTTCCGATGCAGATACTATGCTGTTTGCAAATTCAACTACATAGAGGATCTTACATGAGGGCTCCTGTATTATTGAATTTATTAAAAGAGTTGGGGAAAAAGATAAAATGTGAGGCTATGCCGAGCATCTTATCGGTTTACCCCAAGTTTATTAAATTAAAAAATACAGGAACACGAATGCAAGATTCTATTTATCATGACACTAAAATCGCATTTTATAAACAAGTTTTTCACTAAAACGTCATGAATATCGCCATAGAAATCGGGACATTTTGATAGACAACGCATTATGTTACGACATAATTTGCATATTTAATCCACTGATTGATTATCTTTTTAATGCATGGTTTTATTACACTCTCAAATGCGACTTCAGATGATAAAATCAACTCTTGATATCTCGAACACTGATATTTCAAAGTACCCTCTTATATCAAAGAATTTAGTTAAGACATTATTCCAATTTTTCTTTACATTTCAACTCTTCTTTTCTCAAACTACTGATATCACAAAGTAAATTTTCTGGGACGTAACAGACGTATGTCACAATGCATTTGCGGTGTAAGCAAGTTTGTACAAATGTGTTTGCTTTTCAGTTATTTGACTCTCTTAACGCCGACAAATCTTCTAATGATGCACAATAAAGAAAACCATGTAAGTGTCTTTTGATATCAAGTTTTTCCAGGCTCGACCAGAAACATGTTGAACTGGCTCGGCAAGATTCGCCTTTCCTACGCTGTTTCTAGCCTCGCCTGATAAACTTGATATCAAATTTCTCTATTTCTCTATTTCCTGGAACAGCAAGTGGAATGTAATTCCAATGATGAACTTTTCGCAGGTCACATATCTAATGTCAAATTTCATTTACTTATCAGGGTCTCTCTATTAACCAGTTAGGAAGGGAAATGAAAACCCAACAACTTTTGTATGCTGTTTTACCAGCCTAGGAAAGCCCTTTTATTGTCTCATGTAGATACCGGTATAAGTCTGTTCTATTGTAAAAATTCTAAAATCTGGGACACTAACAATAATCATCATAACCTCCTAAATGAACCTGTTTTACAATGTAGGGATGCATCCAAAAGATGTAGACAGAATGATAAACAGTGTAGGCCCTGATCAGACTGCTCCTATGGAGCAGTCTGATCTGGGTCTACGCTATTAACTAGGACCTATCTGTCCCGATACTTAGAATTTTTACACTGAGCAACAACTGAACTTGTATCGTTGCTTATCCTAGGCTACGGCAGTTTATTATTCTAAACATCTATGCCTGTAACAGCAAATAACACACATTAAAAAAGTACATTTATAATAGAAATCATGCAATATCATAAACCTAGCATTTGGCTACTTATAAAATTAAACAAGGGCTTCGCAAGCGGCGCATGATACGCCCGTATTAATGTCATAAAGGAATTATAGAATGAACAAGATTGTTTACAAAAGGACAGACAGGCAGACAAACAGGAGAAACCACATTTTAATTAATGACGGCAACATTATTTAAATATTTAACACATCAAATACTATTAGTATACCAAAAATCAGCTTCCAAGGTGAAGAGGCTCCTAAGTTGAGTAATGCCAAAGTCAAACAAGGAAGATAATTCATATAATAAATACACTAGATATACCATTCTTGGTTCTAATATATTCCCTTGACAATATACACATCTCGATAAAGTTGTGTTAAAATATTCTAAATGGTTAAGGAGTTACAGAGTAAACAGGAAATTTATGCATAGGCAGATAATCCAGTAAGCAAGGCAGAGTCATGGTTCTTGCTCAGGATTCATTGCCCCCATTATTACACACATTCATACAAAGTTTCATTCTAATATTTCAAAGGGTTAAGGAAAATGGAGTGAATGGAAATGCCTAAAAATAATGATCAAAGAGAGGTTACTCCAAAATTAAGAAAGAGGGAGCAACCATTCTTATAGTGACACATCATCTTGTGATCATGCACATTGCTATAAAGTTTCATCTTGATATTTCAAACAGCTACTGAGTTAATGTATGCACAACATAAGTATACACAAAAATAGCCGAAAAGAACTAATAAAAGGGATGTAACTCAGTAACGAAGAAAGGGAGAGCATCCATTGTTGTACGCGATACATCGTTGGGACTTCAAACACATATCATGAAGTTTCATGAAGATGTCCCAAACAGTTATCTAGTTATGGCGTGCACAAGACCTGCAGGGAAAAAAAAACAATCAAAGGGGCATAACTTGGAAACTAAGGAAGGGGGAGCAACCATTCTTGTATGCGATACATTCCCCCTACCTACTACATATGCCTACAAAATTTCATGAAGATATCCCAAATGGTTACTGAGTTATGGCGCACACAAGAATGTTAATGGACGGAGGAAAGGAAGTTAACTCCAAAATTAAGAAAGGGGGAGCAACCATTCTTATATGAGACATATTATCTTGTGATCATGCACATAGCTATAAAGTTTCATCATGATATTCCAAACAGTTACTGAGTAAATGTATGCACAACATAAGTATACACAAAAACAGCCGAAAAGAACTAATAAAAGGGATGTAACTCAGAAACGAAAAAAGGGAGAGCAACCATTGTTGTACGCGACACATCATTGGGACTTCATACACATTGCTATGAAGTTTCATGAAGATATCCCAAACAGTTGTCTAGTTCTGGCGCGCACAAGACCTGTAGGGTAAAAAAACAATCAAAGGGGCATAACTTTGAAACCAAGGAAGGGGGAGCAACCATTCTTGTACGCGACACGTTCCCCCTACCTAATACATATGCCTACAAAATTTCATGAAGATATCCCAAACGGTTACTGAGTTATGGCGCGCACAAAAATGTTTACGGACGGACGGACGGACAGACGGACGGACGGACGGACGGACAGCGCCATGACATAATACGTCCGTTTTTTCAAAACGGGCGTATAAAAAGAAAAGGTTCTGTAAATCACATGGATGGCATCCAGCCAACCAATTTAATTTAAATCCACTAGAAGTGGATAAAGCAGTTATAAATAATATATACCTAACAATTCTGTCTCTCAAACTTCGTGAAAGCCCAACAAAAGACTACTTGTTCAAATTGCAAAATTCTGCTACTGCAAGTATAAACAGTCAAACCTGTCTTAAGCAAGCACCCAAGCGAAAGGTAAACACTGCTTGCTTAAGGCAGGTGCTTGTTTAATACAGGTCAATTTTCACTAAAAATATCACTTCTGGATATGGGATTTTGGCCTCTTAATACATGATTCTGCTTAATAGAGGTGGCCTTTAAGACAGGTTTGACTGTATAATTTATAGCCAAAAGTGGTTTTTAAATGTTGGACATAATTCATGACAGCCTTATATCTCTAGTGAGAGCCAAATATCATTCAAAACCACTTCTGATAGTAACATATACAGTCAACTCTCAATATCTCAAACACTGATATCTCAAAGTACCAGCTTATATAAAAGACGTTTGTACATATTTCTTTACATTCAACTTCTATTACCTCAAACTACTGGCATCTCAATGTAAATTTTCTGGGACCAGAAAATTTACTTTGAGATATCAGTAGTTTGAGATAACTTCGACTTCGAGCTATCAAGAATTGACTGTACATGTAGTTTAAAAAGACAGTTTTTGTTCTGGAAGTCAACATATTTATACAGCAAAATTTGTACCCTCTAGGGGCAAAACATATTTCTTTCAATCAAATGCCGCTTACTTACCCAGAAATTAGTAGAAATAGAATAAGATATGTAATACAAGTCATTTCATAACAAGACGAGGTCTAACAACATCTGCAATGAACATATTGTCTAAAAATAGAACTTGACTTTAAATATGGAACATGGGAATTACTAAGACATGAGTAAAATCCTGAAACCCAGGCTCTGGCTGCAATACTGACTGGAAATACCTGTATGTTTAATGAAAAAGACATCTCTTACGTCTTATCATTGAATTAAACTGGCCAAAACAAGTTAAGCTTCACAAGAATTTTTTCTAAAGACTCGATACAAAAAGAACCATATTTGTTCTATTGTAATTTAAGAATCATATTTGTTCTATCGTAATTTTTTACTGAATAAAAATTTTGTGTTGAATTTTCACCTAAGAAGGAGCAATATCTCTTTTCTACATGTGTTAGGTTTCACATTTGTTGATTCCTGTCGTGGTACTCAATGTTGAGGAAAGGCTCTGTTTCATTCTATATCATTTCTATAGTAAAAGTGGCAAGAACACAGGTGCTCCTCGAATTTTCAACTCATGTCAAAAGACACTGTAAGTTTGCAAGTGAAACTTTGTAAAATTATACCCAAAACACTGTTGCTATAAGTAATTGAGTTTTGAATTTTAGTTGTTTTATTTCTTTCTAAAGTAAACAATTCAACTTTGACATAATAACCTTGTACCTATGGAAAAACATTAGAATCAGGTTTTAACTTATTTTGGCCAGTATATTTAAGAATTTAGACTTCTTAAGGTGTTTCAGGTTAAGTGGCAAATTCCCATTAAACATTACACATTTTGTCAAAACCACAAAATTTTTAGATGTCCTTGACAACTGATAAGTAAGGAATCTTTTTTCCACTAGATATACAAGTATTTCCAGTCAATATTACAGCTAGAAGCTAACAAAAATGATAGTCTATGTTTCATTAAGTCTTCCAGAGTACATGCAGAAAATCAACTGTGCTAACATTTTCTGAAAAAAAAGAGAGAAGCTTTTGTAGTGCAAAAAATGTAACAGCATGTTAACTAATACTCTCATTACTTTTGATCTTACATGGCCAGGTTCCATATCAAGACATTCTGATCTGTTTCTTCCGTGTTTGCTCAACAGAATACAGAGCTCCAGATAAGAGGGGCTATTGAGAATTTTTCTTATGTCTCATAAGATAACATATGTTGTGACCTGTCATTAGAACCATCTCAATGAGATGGTCAGCTAACAGATACTTTTATGGAAAAATAAGGAAAATTTATATATCTAAATTATCCCTTTTACCCCTTCTTATCTAGAAGTACTGACAGAAGCCTCAGAAATTCAAAACCATGGAAGACTGGCTGGCCAAAGTCTTCACAGTTTTCACGTGGCATAAAGAGCCTCCTGTCATGATATAGCAAAGATATGTAATAAATAATTCACAAATATAGAATCTGCAGTCTTATGAGGTGTGTGGGTACAACTCCATATTTTTTTTCACTATTTTTAGAAAGAGATGCAAATTTTGTGACTTCCTGTAAGCTTTCCCAGGTAAAATATGTAATCCAAATTGGAGTTTTCTCTAAACGTAAAGAATTTGCTTCTAGAGTGTATCCTTTCACTTTATGCCATGCAAGTCTGCCAGAGCAGGGCTGGTAAACATGTAAGAAAAATTAAAGCAAAATAAATACATGTCGAAGAAATGATGAATGGATATGTGTATAGTCAAACAAATTAAGATATGAACTAGCAGCAACATGCAAAATGGGCATTTAGTGCTAACCCCTAATGTGCTTAAATACTGGGACACCTAAAACCATTAATTTTCCATTTGGGACAAATGGAAAATAAATGATTTTAGGTGTCCAAATATTTAAGCACATTAAGGTACATGTACATCAAATCTATGGAGTTAAGAATCATTGCTTTTTGTGCATACATGTATTATATATGGATTCAAAGGAATCTACAGTTGCAAGCCAATGCTCTGGCTATACTATATTTATTTGGTTATAAGGTAATAGCTTGTCCTTTCTTAATTACCGCAAATATATAAACCCGTCCTGTCCAGGCCAGCTACTAAATGGTTTTGTCTCTTCCAAAACAATCTCAAAGATCTAGATCCATCTTACAAGATGAATCTAGATCCTGGATATTATTTTGGAAGGGAAAAACCTTGTCTTATAATTGAAGAAACACGGTACTGCCCTAATGCTGACTAGTTTGAGTCTGTTGTTGTGTGTTGTTTGGAGGTGAAAAAAGTACTCTTTCTGCACGTTGCAGCTAAAATTATGGAAAAATCAGTCTTGATAAAAAACTGAAAATAATGAACACTACTCTGAAAAATATTATGCTGAATGCAAACATTAAATCATAAAGCGCCAAAAATGCAGGTGACAAAATTTACGTCTGCAAAATTTCAAAGCAAGTTTGTTTCAACTGTATCATATTGAGAAATCAAAGACTAGAAGGCCAACACTGTAGACCTAGATGAGGTGGCTCATGATAAGCCACCTCATCTGGATCCACACTTCAACTATTTTCATTTTTGGCACTTTAAGAGTTAATATTACCTTATACATGTATTATGTTTTGTAACCTTTCCAAAGCTTTGGACTGACTGTAATAAAGCAGACAGGCCAGTTTGGTGTTTTACAAGGTCAAAATGTTTCATATAAACAGACTAAAACATTAGTATTCCTTCAAAGGTAATATCACAAAAATATCATAGGAAATGCAAAGTTGCCAAAGTAGGGGATCTCTTGTTCATTACATGGCAAAAGGCTGTTTTTTTAATGCAGTAAAACATCTACTTCATACAGTAGGATGACAAACACTGTAGACCCTCATTAGATTGCAGGAGTAGTCTGATCTAGTTCTGCTCAAACTTTTCTGTCCCAATTCTTAGAATTAAGGGATCTGGATGAAAAACAGAATAAACAATTCTTAGAATTTTAATGTACCTGCTTGCAGGCTGCCACTAAGATTGATATGTAGATAGATGATAAAACAATCAAATCTCAGACTATAAGATATATACATCAGAAAAGGTTTGTAATGCTTTGAGCTACATGCATTTTGTTTATCATATAATCTGCTGGTAGTCCTTCTTACTGCCTCTCTTGGCTGAGGCATGCCTTGACACATAGCACAGCTCCAGATTAGGTGGGGTTTTGAGGATAACTCAAGAGATAATTTTTTCTTAATTCTAAACAAACATGTATGCCGTGACCCTCATTAGAGATGTCCTGGCAAGATGTTTTTATTGAGGGGTTACAATTAGGGGATAACTGTATTCAAAATTGGCAATTGGGGAGGTAAATCGTCGGTTTTATGGTCGGAAATTTCGTTTTACTGCGACGAGTTAGCCGTAAAACGCAATTTGCGACCATAAAACCGACAATTTACCTCCCTAAATACCAATTTTCAATATAGTTATCCCCATTCTAATGCACCTTTTCTCATTTTCACCTTACAAAGTGTGCTTTTTTGCACCCATTGCAAGCGCTTACAGCAGCGTAAAATCAAATGTCAGCCAATGAGAAGCGACGTTTTATAATGACGTCGGTTTGCGACAGTATATCGCAGAATATACTGACGCAAATTTTTTACGTTATCCAATCAGACGTCACGTTATATCCGTAAGTGCATTAGAATGTATGCTTTTATGCAGAAATGTAGAAATTATGCTTAAATTATACCTGCTACTACTCATCTGAAGCACTGCTTAAGGTATCTAATGGCTGCGACAGCAGTAAGAACTTAACCTCTCCAAAGCATCACTTAATTAAATACTTATCAGAACCATTCTAAATAATATAGTAAAACAATACAAGCTCATTATATATTTATACAAAATTAAATGGCAATTATGCATATTGCTTTGGTACAAAATAACCCATTGTGACTTACTGAAATAGTAAGAAATGAACAAAAGTCATGCAAGATATCAAAGTGAGGTATAAATGTATTCAGATAATAGATAGTAACTAAAAAATCCAATATAGCTGTGTTTTAAAGATAATACTGGGAGACTTTTTTCTCTGATTTCTCCTTTAAAAAATGTTGTACCCTAATGTGCTTATAGTATTGGGACACCTAAAAGAAATTATTTTCCATTTGTTCCCAAATGGAAAATTCATTATTTTTAGGTGTCCTAATATATACACACATTATGGTATTCCCTGAAGAACCACCTAAGCAATGAGTATCCTATTTATTCTGTTATAAGATGGGAGTTTAAAATTCCAAAATTACTGCAAATATGCAAATCAGTCTTATGTAATAAAGCTATAAAATTGGGGTTTTCTCTTCAACCAAAACAATCTCAAAGATCTAGATCCATCTTAAAAGAGGAATCTAGATCTTTGAGATTGCTTTGGAATGGAAAAACCCTGACAAACAGACAAAGAAATATGGTAGCTCAGTTTTACGGTATGTACATTGTCTCCTGAGCTGGAGATAGGGGGATTATCTGACGAAAATTTCAGGATCATTTTGTTTTTTCCATAAAAATGTAGGCTGTGACCTCTCCACACCTTTCATGGAACTGTTGAAGCATGATGGTTCGTGGGAGGATGACAAGATATATTTTGATTGAAAATTAACAAAAAAAATTTGAAAACTGCCAATACATAACTTCCCTATCTCAGCTCTGAGCCAAGTTGTTCAAAGCTAACAATGTGCGCTAATGAGATACATTTTCAAATGCACTGTGCTAATTTTAATGTACCTATTTGTGTATGAGCAATTAAAACATAAAACTTGAATGAATGACAAATACATCGACATATTACAACTGAGCAGTGATATGCATTAAGGGTTCACTGGACATATGCGAAATGCAAAGATTCAAAGCTCAATTGTTCAAAGCTACATGTTATGCATATCACATCTCACCTTGAAAACAAACAATCTTCATACAGACCTCTAAATATGCTATTAGTGCAAACATGACAGCTACTTTAATTTGTTCTGTTTCCTTAACAATACGTAATATCTCCAGGTGTTAGACACATTCTGAGATTGATACTGTCAGAGAGTTTACTATATTTCTATGAGAAGAGCAAGTTGTTCTCCTTTAGAACCACCCCATCAATGTGGCATCAAAGAAGGGTCTAAGCTTATACCTTAAGCTGAATGAACACATGTCAAGAGAAACAACTCTACCATTTTTTTGCCTCCCTTCTCACTGGGGTTCAACTCTTAAAGGGACTTTGCTCCCTCCATGGGAGGGCTTCTTCAGCCATTAAAGAAAACAGAAAGTCAAAAATAGTTTCCCTTCGTAAAAATGGTAGAAAAGCATGGAGCTGTACCCATTCACACTAATATAGTTCAGAATTTAGCCCCATCTGATCTGGAGTGGACACCACTCATTAGAAATGCCTCATGGGAGAACACTCATTAGAAATTTTTCACTGACACTTAACTCATCAACTCATCAAAACTGGAAAAGAGGCAGAGGGGGGGGTGGGAGTCGAGGGGGGGGGGGCTAGATTAGAGCAGTAGCATGTATTAGAACTAATAGGGTATCTAGAGTTCAGTACATACAAACCATTAGAGAAAGAAACTAGCACTATTTATGCTTAGCTGCATCATATGAAATGGCACAATATTACAAACAATATCATAAAGGATAAAGGTCTACGGTTCAATTCATCAAATTATTTGGAAATTTTTTGGTGTATTTCACTGACCTATGGTGCTGGTCTTTTAAATAATCGGAAATTCTTTGACAGTCCATCACACATCCCGAGCAAACTGTACAAATCTTGTACAGTGACCTTTGTTATCAGGTTTACATGCTGTAGTAAAGTTCATGACTGGAACTAAAAAATTTTGGGATGTGTGATGGTCTGTTGAGTAGATTCAATGATATTATGATGTGCTTCATTAAAATGTCTGGAAATCCTCCAAGAATTTCAATGATCTATAGTGCAGTTCATTTAAAGTTTGGAAATTGTTAAAGTAAATTTAATGATCTAAGGTGCAGTTCATTAAAATGTATTGAAATTCTTTGAGCGGATAAAAAAGGGTGGGGGTCGAGGCAAATAAGTAGGATGCCCCAAACTATATGAGGTAATATCTAGACTAACCCATGTCTAAACAGGACATTTTTGTGTCTGTATTAGCAGAATCCAGTCTGAATGTCCTAGTACCTGCAAGTCTCTCACAAAAACGGATGAGTCCAAACACACTAACAAATTTTCAGGCTGAGCCACATTACACTGACGTAGCACATCTCAGAAAAATGCACTCTATCTTTAACAAGCATTAACAAGTGTAAGCTCACACTAACTAATACAAGACGTAACAGAGTGTATATTATTAGCAAACTATATCATCAAACATAACAAATATCTCTTGTAAATCATATAAAAATTTGATAGTAGCAAAAACTGGTGGAACTAGAGGACATACACAGCACTAACATCGAACATGTATGCATTGTTTCAATGAGGTTACTGCAAATAAAAGGTTGTGTAAAATTTGAAAACCAGTCTATTATTAACATATCTTAACTAGTCTAATTTTTTTCATTAACAAATCTTAACCAGTCTTAACTTTGCTGATGCAAAGATGTCGTTTGACTAAATGGGACTGTAATATAATTGCTTGTATGCAGCCAGAAATCTTACAGTGTGTGGGTACACGGCCTTGCTTGTCCACCATTTTTGCAAGGGGAGACAATTTCTATGACTTTCTGTTTGCTTCCTGGACAATGAAGTCCTTCCAAAATGGAATCTACTCTTAAAAGTAAGAATTTGCTCCATGGGAAGCAAATTCTTTCCTTTAAGAGTAAATCCCATTTTGGAAGGGAGGCAAAAATAATAAATGGCAGAGTTGCTTCCCCTGAAAGTGTACCCTTTCACTTTCAAGAGGTTACAGCCACATGATGGCAAAAGTTCTAAACCCTGTTCTAGTCTTAACCCTGAGCACAATGACCACAATGTAGACTGGTTCTCAAAATTTAACTTCTCTCTTTGCTAAAACGTTTAAGCATAAATATCTCTAGTGTTTCTAATTTTCTTTGGGCTTGGAACCATTCTGGATTGGCCCATTCTGGTGAGTGCTGCTACTTTTAACTCCCTTCGTAGAATCAGTTGCAGGTTGTTTCTTGTAAGATTGGATATAAAAGTTGGCAAACATGACAAGAAAGATAACTGCATACAGAAGGATCCAGTAGGCAAATATCTTTGGATAGTTACAATTCTTCAAAATCAATAGCTGCGTTGAATGGATGGTAACAAGGATAAACTGAATCTGAAAAATAAGAAGTCAAAACTTGTAATTACAAGTACAAGGGCTGTCGAAAAGTAATGCAAATGACGTAATTTCTCGGTAACCGACATAAAAACAGAACTTCTGATTGCAAAAAACATATAAAGCTATGATATCGTAGGAAAGTCTGCAAACACGGTGTGTGTTTTTTTTAACAAGGGCACATTTTTAACTTCTTTGAAAGAGGTATATCCTAAAGACACTGCAGAATTTTAGTTTAGTAGGCCGTAATTTATATATCAGCAGTCTTTGATTTAATTTTATTTTTGCATCTTAAAGACAATGCCCAGGCAATGTTGTCCTGTAAATATCGCTGAAATTATTTTTAATCTGGGTTCCATAATTGCCCGGGAATATGGATTATGTAGTAGCAAATTCCCCATTTCTACCAAAAATTAAATGATTTTGTAATGAAAACAAGTGTATTAGCATTCAAAATCTTGTCAGCAACAGCATGACGTTAATGTATATTTCAATAACGCCATAAGAATTGTGCATTGCTTTGCAAGGAATAAATCGATAACAGTTGCCATCCTTCTAACTTTTGTATGAATATTGTAGGCAACAATGGACAAGCAACTGACAAAGATTAATTTTGTATTTGCAACGATATTTGACTTGAATGCCCAACACTGAAAAGATTATACATATGAAATTAGCCCAGTGGTATGACTGGGGCCTAATAAAATGCCTTGTAAGTCAATATGGAAAGGTGTCTTTGTACAGCGTTTGGTATCATTGTAAAGACAAAATGTAGTGTTTTCAGCATATGCATAGCATTTGTACCCAGTATTCCCCTAAACTAAATGTAGTGTTTTCAGCATATGCATAGCATTTGTACCCAGTATTCCCCTAAACTAAGTTATGAGGCCATTAGCATTACTTTTTGAATGCCCCTCGTATACTAAATCTGTAAAAACAAAGTTATTTATCAATGCAATTAGTTGTAGGCTTAATTGTAATTTACTGATGTATGCAAAATTGTTTGATTAAGATGAAACATATATATGGTAAAATATGGTTCTACCCTAATGTGCTTGAATTCTGGGACACCAAAAACCATTAATTTTCCACTTGAGACAAATGATAAATTAATGGTTTCTGGGTGTCCCAATTCTTAAGCATATTACAGTATAAGCAGCTACAATTGTATCAGAAAAGTAAATCATTGTGGAGACCAGGCAGTGGCTGATACAAATATATTCTGTAGAGCTTCAGAATTTCTGTTAAGACAAAGTGAACAGACATATTTGTGGGATAAAAAGCTCCTTATTTTGCCACAAAATAATCTCAAAGAATGGGTGCTTTGGTGTTTATGGTGATTGTGAATGGGCTCTGTGCAATGGTGCCTTCTTTAGTTTTGAATAGAACTTCGCCATCAGCAGGACTTGAACCGAGACCCTGTGTAGTTGATAGGGCTAACCATTCTGCAATGCAGACACTTTTGAAATGATCTTGACATTAAGGCCTTGAGACCTTAAAGCAGTAATCCTGCCCAAATCTCATGGTCTCAAAATCTTTTTATAAATTGTTTTTATGCAAGTAAAGCCATTATAACTCTTATTTCCATTCACTTCACAAGTCATTTACAAGCATAAATGATACTTCAGGTTTTAGTGTTAGCCTGTTTTATTTTTAATGACCCGAAAAAAACATACACACAGGAGCATGTATGGTGTCTGTGTTACTCAACTCAGTTTACACACTAAATGAGCATGTTTCCATCTGCCTAAAAGTGTTTAATCTTTCTAAAGGGCTAAAAGATTAGTCAATAGTTATTGTAAATAATGGAATGGAATGGGTCATTTAGAGCAAGAATACTGCTTTAAATCTTGTGATTTTAAAATGTGATAAAGACTTTAAATTCAAATTAAAATTTTGGCTTATAGAAACCTTCATTTACTTACTATTTGCATTTTTGTCATGTACTTCTTCCACCAGAGGTATTTTTGGTACTTCGGTCCTAGAGCTGCTAAACCATAGTAGGTGTACATTACCAAATGGATGAAAGAATTCAGCATGGAATGAAATGTACCGAAACCACCTGAATTGGACAGAAATGAAGTTAATACCAACAAATGATTAAATATGAAATACACCAAACTCACAATAGCTATCTGGATACTTCACCCATCTAGTGTAATATATATCTATGGTGAAATAAATAAACTTTAAAGGGCAACAACTCTGCTAGTTTTGTTTTTGCCTCCCTTTTCTATAGGGTCAACTCTTGATAGGAAAGAATTTGCTCCAAAAGGAGCAAATTCTTTCCTTTAAGAGTTGACCCCCTCAGAGAGGAAAGAATCTGTTCCTCTATGAGCAAATTCTTTCCTTTAAGAGTTGACCCCCACTGATAAAGGAGGCAAAAACAAAACTGGCACAGAAATTCCCTGTAGATGCTTCCACTCATCTTAATGTATATTTTATGAAAATAATTCTAACAGCTTTCAAGTTATATAGCAAACATCATTTCCACAATAAAATATTACCAAGGAACATATTTCCATTAAAACTGTAGGAGGAGTTACTCTTCTTGTTCTCCCCACACACTCTGATAATTATGGATAACTGTCTTGAAAATTGTTATTTGGGGAGGTAAATCATTGGTTTTATGGTCGCAAATTGCATTTTACGGCTCTGCGCCAAATCATCGGTTTTATGGTCGGAAATTTCGTTTTACGGCAACGCGCCAGCGGAGCCGTAAAATGCAATTTGCGACCATAAAACCGATGATTTACCTCCCCAAATGACAATTTTCAATACAGTTATCCCCATTCTAATGCACTTTTCAACATTTTCACCTTTCAGAATGTACTAGGTTGCACCCATTTCAAGCGCTGTCAGCAACGTAAAACCAGACATCAGCCAATGAGAAGCGACGTTACTTAATGACGTAGGGTTTGCGACAGTATATCACAGAATATACTGTCGCAAATTTTTGACGTTATCCAATCAGACGTTGCGTTATACTAATAAGTGCATTAGAATGCTTTATATTTGCAAGAAGATACGGGAAAATATTTTTAATGGTTTTAAAGTTTAGTACAAAAGATCACAATGGGGCATAGCAGTCAAAAATGTAGGTGGTTGACTTGGAATTATACTTCTTTTTTATAAGAATTTTAGTCATATCAGAACAATGAGAGAGTGATAATTAAAGGCTATGTGCAATAGAACCGGTTTACATTTGGAAAGACTACTGTCTCCAGCTGCATTCAAACCCAGGACCACTAGATCAGCAAGCAAGTGCTTAAGGTGGAGTTATGGTTCTCCTTATCCGCATATTGCCTCAAGATGCCTCATGTTGTAGTTTCATGAAAATATCTTCAACTGTTTCAGAGTTATGGAGTCGACATACTTTGTGACAGACAGACTGACAGATAGATGGACAGATACAACAATGGAAAGACATGTCTCCCCTCCCAGAAGGAGACATAAATACCTTGAGACTGCTAATTCATCTTACCTGGTACAAATTTCACTCCAAACCACCATGAAATTGGCATAATACCATGATGAAATACATGAAGAAAAGACACCTGGTTAAACTTCTTTCGGAGTATAAAAAATATCTGAAAATACAGACAAACAATGTTTTGTAAAATCCATTCATGTAAAAGTAATTATGGAAAATTTTAATTTATACATTTACTTCTTATTTATCATACATGCAGAGCTGAATATTAACCCTGAATGTAGTACATCATAAATTCAGATTTGAATATTATCAATAGCAACTACGGTCAGTGAGTGAACTCGGGTTTAAAGTCCCACCAACAACTATCTATCTATCTCTATATACTGCCTCACGCCCTCGCGGACATTCTAGGCAGGTACGCGCGTCAAGCAAGAAACAGGCAGAAAATTAATCTAGAAAAGAACAGTAAAAGTAAAAATAGTGCAGGGGATAAAAGATGATAGGTTAAAATAGTGTAGTGAAGTTAAAATCAGATTAAAAACAACTACCTCTGGATCTAAGGCCTTGAGTGTTGCAGTCTACCAACCGCATCCTTGAATGCTTCTAGGTTTGGTAGGCGTACAACATACTCGGGAAGGGCATTCCACTGGACAACTGCCAATGGATAAAATGAATATTTGTAAGAATCTCTGGACGTATGAATCTGCCTGAAGGTCATCGAGTGGCAGTACCGGGATATTCTATTTGAAGGTTGGATGTAATCAGGAAGAGGTACTGCCACAAGGCCATATACAATCTTGTAGAATAAACAAAGACGCGCGTCTGCCCGTCGCTGTTCTAGGGTCCGCCAACCTAAATTTTGTAACATGGCTGTCACGCTTGACCGGTAATCGTAATTACTGGTGGTCCATCGCGCAGCCCTACGTTGGATCTTTTCTAGCTGGAGTATCTTTTCTCTTGTATGGGGGTCCCATATTGGGGCAGCATACTCCAGCTGAGGGCGTACAAGTGTATTGTAGGCAGTCTCTCTGACCTTTTTATTCTTAGTTTTGATATTTCTTTTTACGAAGCCAAGAGTGCCATTAGCTTTTGCAGTGATTCGGTCTATGTGGGAGTTCCAGGATAGGCCACTAGATATGTCAACCCCCAAGTACTTTGCACTGGTGACCACTTCAAGGATCTGACCATGCAACTGATATGAAGTGTTTGTAACCTTCCTTGCAGTGGTCACCCTTACAACTTGGCACTTAGAGGGGTTGAACTCCATGTCCCACCTGGACTCCCACACAGACAGTTTGTCCAAATCCTTTTGTAGCACATTGCTGTCATCCATGCCTCCGATTGTTAGGTACACGGCCGTATCATCTGCAAAGAGTCGCACTTTGGATGTCAATTCATCTGGCAGGTCATTGATGTAAATGAGGAACAAGATCGGCCCCAGGACAGAGCCCTGGGGAACCCCAGAGGATACTGGGACCGACCCCGATTCCTCACCATCAAGGACCACCGTCTGCGACCGGTTACCCAGGAAGGCACAGATCCAGCGTAGTGCATTTCCTCTGACCCCATACTGATGGAGCTTCCAAAGGAGCTTGGAGTGGTTCACTTTATCAAACGCCTTTGAAAAGTCCAGCAGTATTAGGTCTGTTTGTTTTCCTGCACTCGCACTCCTGGCAAGGTCCTCGACCAACATGGCAAGCTGGGTTTCGCATGACCGTTTTCCTCTAAAGCCATGTTGTAGATCATACAATAGGTCATGCTTATCCATGTGCTTAACCAAGTTTGAAGCTATTATATGCTCGAGGACCTTACAAAGTATGCAAGTGAGGGATATCGGTCTATAGTTTGCAGCCGATGACTTGTCTCCTTTCTTAAAGACTGGAGTTACTAGGGCTTTGCACCAGTCTGTTGGGAGTTTTCCTGTTTTAAGGGAGCGCTCAAAGAGTACCTGCAATATGGGGGCAATCTCCTCTCTCAGCTCCTGCAGCAGGAGTGGTCTAAGCCTGTCAGGACCGGCCGCCTTACCTGGTTTAAGGTTCTTTAGAAGATTCAGGATACCTGCAACTGAGATCCCAAACTCCTCCATAACAGGAGCCGAGTTTAAGATCCCAGCTGGGACAGTGTCAGCAGATGTCTGCCCACTGTCAGCCATATCCTGGAGCTTCATGGTACATAGTCTGGAAAGTGAAAGGGGGGATTTAGCTGTGAAGACAGACTGAAACTCAGAGTTCTGTAAGTTTGATTTTTGCAATGTATCAGTGACTAGGTTGCCATTATGTCTGAGTGGAGGACTGCCAATCTGGTCCTGCTTTGAGCTCTTCAGAAATGCAAACAATTTTTTACTATCACAGGTGGTATTATCATCATTAAGCCCAAGAAGACCTTCTAAATATGTCATATGAGAAAGTTTAATTTTACTTTTGATTTGCTTCCTCAGCTTAACAAAACTATCTCGAAATACCTGGTCTCCGGATTTTTTGAATTTGCGGTACAGCTGGTCACGTTTTCTGATCAGGCGTTTGATCTCTTGGGTTACCCAAGGCATAGAAGGTTTACCTTGGACCAGTTTAGAGGGTATGCATTGTTCTGTGAATTTTTCAATGGCTGATCTGAAATCAGTCCAAAGTTCCTCTACGTCCTTACCTTTATGGCTGGAAAGGAATTTTAGTTGGTAGTCTTTCATTAACTTTTTGAATTTTGACCAGTCTGCTTTTCGAAATAGATGAAGTTTTCTAGCTTTTATTCTACGAATAGTGGGCTTTATAGAGCACTCAGCAATGACCAAGTCATGGTCACCTAGGCCAGGATGGCAGCTGATCTGGTTAACCAATGTAGGATTGGTTGTCAGGAATAAATCAAGTATATTTTCGTGTCTGGTTGGGTCATACAGAGATGGGACCTCGGTTTTAAGTCTCATCCGAAAGACCAGAGAAGTGGGAAACGATCTTGCGATTCCTGGATGGGTAGTCAAGCCTGTTATCCACTACACTACTACTGCCGCTCTGACTACAATATAATCAGACAGTAATCAGAGCTCTGGATAAGAGGGGTATTTGGTGACAGCTGGGGGAAAATTCCTTTTAGTTTTCCTCAAAAATATGTTGTGACCCCTCATCTGAACTGCCTTGTCAAGGCAGTTCAGATGAGGGTTCACAACATATGTTTGCTGATAATGTAGATCTGACAAAATTATTGCTAACTAACATCAAATACTCCCTCTAATCAGATAGAAAAATATAAAGAGAAGAGAAAGCAAGCTGCACTTACAGTATCTAGTAATTCAATAAACTTGGAAATGTAGAAGACCCAGCATACACTTGCCATCTACAAACAAAGAACATTATTTCATAAAGGTGTCACATGCTATAAATAGGCATGTTTTAACTGACACTAACCCATGTATTAACAAGGCTATTCATGTGTTTTTCATTCATCCTGCTTTGCAACTTTCAATATACTTGTTCCGGGTCACTAACAGGTGATCTGTTAATCCCCCCAATATATCACTTGGCCCGAAAGGGGGATATTGGCCCGAAAGGGGGTTATTAATAAAAAGATGCAAGCATGCTTTGACTTTCAAATGGTGATAAAATAAAGTGCCATATTTTTTGCAAATTACATTAAATGAATAGTTTGTTGAATTTATGCAACAATAGTGATCAAAAAAAATTTCAATGCATTAATGCTCACCAGGTCCCTCAGGAGATGCTGAAAAGATGCTGAAAAATGGAGTGATATCCTTTGTTTCGAATGTCCCTTGGGACCTGGTGAACATTAATGCATGAAAAATTGTGTCTGATCCCTATAATATTGACTCTCATATATGCCATAATGATCCAGTCAGATCTGCATCTGCTCTATTTGCTTAAGAATTTCTGTCTCAGTATCTAGAATCATTGAAATGACACCAACCAACCTGTATACATGTACTTTAAAGTGAAGTTATTTTCTTTTTAACAGTAATTTTCAGATCTTATGTCAATTTCCCACAACAAGCACATCTTTAGCCCTCAAAAGACTTGGCTTAAGACATTTTTGAAATGTTTGTCAACAGAACACTGTAAAAATTAGAGTTTATTTTTTCATGATGTTCCTTATACGTAATGTAAAACAGTACTCTGGCTGCTGTATCAAGACTGCGGAGGAAATTGAGAATGGCATACTGATGCCACTGAATTTTGCCAGTTTCATAACTTTAGATGTATATCGGGCCAAGTTGTTCAAAACCAATGATGTCGTTTGTTAACAAGAATTTAATATTTCAAATGTATTGCATGCAAAAACACTATTTACTGAGAAATTGTACTGCAAACACTCCTCACATTTTCAGTACAAAACATTAAGATACTTGATTTTATGGGTAAAAGAATACATGATTCACTACTTAGCTACACTAATGATGCTTTGAACAAGTTGCCCTGGATACTTGATCTAGTATGTAAATGTACTGAAAACCGAATGATGGCAAACTTTTACTTTGGAGCTTTTAGTGTTTACCCCTAAGAGTGCCAAAACCACTTTACCACTAAATGTAACTGTTGAACAATGGACTTCTGATAAGGGATACTCACTCTAACTGCTTGTGGAGAATTAGAATAGTCGACTGTTTGACATCCTAAAGTATACCCAGCTAACCAACCAGCCAAATTAAACTGAAATAGATATTATTATAAGACCATGATGTAACACTAAATTTCATTGGCTGATGTGACATCACAATGGCAATCAATATTTTGTGACATTCATCAGTCATTCAGTGAATATTACTTTGATGCTGATGTCATTTATATTTTTGTGACTTAGCATTGCAAATACAGTAATGTTAAAGGTGCAACATCACCAGAAAATACCATGATGTTGTACAGCCAGAGCTTTCAAAGAAAACTGCATTTAGAATTATCATATAATAAAACATTTATTGACCTGTATTTTGGTAAATGTGCAGATTTATTAACCTGCAAAGTTTAACATAATGTACTTATCTCTGATTTGTGTCGACCAATATCGTTTTAGAAGGTCACAACATACATTTTCATCGAGTAATAAGAAAAATTAACTCTAAGTTATTCCTGTTACTCCTTCTTATCTGGAGCATTACTTACCTCTAGAAAACAGTAGGTGGACAGTAGCACCATCGCAAAGTTATAAAACAACAAAATGTTGCGAATGTTAAATGGCTTTCTGTCTTTCATTAGCCATGGCCCCATCTTCACGAACACAAAGTAGGCAAAGCATATCACAAAGCTGGGTATTGGTGATGACATCATAAACCAATTCTCCACTCGTAGATCTACAAGGTGAAGAATAACATACTACAAGATTCACCGTATAAAGAGAACGAAGAGGGGAGCATTTCATGATACTGTAGCATTTTTTGTTAATTTTTTAGGAAAATGGATACATTTTCAGGGGAAGCAACTCTGCTTCCTTCTCTGTGGAGGTCAGCTCTTAAAGGAAAGAATTTGCTCCTGTAGGAGCAAATTCTTTACTTAAGAGTAGACCCTTTTCTTTGAAGGGCTTCATCCTCTAGGGAAGCAAGCAGGAATACATGATGGTTCCCCTTTGTAAAAATAGCAGAAAACATGGAGGTATAGCCACGCACCTTAAAAACAATGATGTAGCCCCTCATTAGAAGTGCCTCAGAAAAGTGCTTCCAATGTGGGATCACAGGGCATTTTACAGAGAAAGAAAAACATTTTCAGGGTCCTCATTTGACTTTCAACGACAGGAATCCTAGAGTGTCTTTTTGAAAATAAGCAGGACTCCCACAATGTAAACTAAGAAAGTTAAGTTCTCAGAAAAACAGGAATTTTAGGTAATAACTGGAGTCCATGAGAGCCCATATTATCCCACAATAATTATCAAAAATCTCTCTTAATCTAGAACACATAGTTCTTTAACATGTACTGGCATTGCTTTTCATTCTGATATGATTGAAATTACCACAACCTTAGGTTTATGGCAAATTGATTGTCATGCTTACACCAGGTTATCAAAACATTAGTTCAGAAACTCATAACAATGCAATCCGCTTTGCTAAGGTAAAGCCAAGTGTACTGTTGAAGGCCATGTCATATACGTCTAGTCAAAACATATAGGAGGCTTGAAAACTTAATTTTCAATGCATGAAACAGAAGTTCCGCTTTTTCTATATATCAGTTATGAATTTGTTCAAATTCACAAGATTCTTTAACTCACTTGTATGAAAAATAAAGGTCGTTACAAACTAGATGTGTTATAATATCTGTTACTACAGTAAAGACTACTGTAAAAATTATAAGTTCATGTATTGGTACAGGCAAACAGTGGTCTGAGCAACTAGTGTCTGAGCAAACAGTGCAGACTCAGATGAGACTGCTCCTAAGGGAGCAGTGAGACTGCTCCTAAGTCTGATCAAGGTCTACACTGTTTGCCATTCTATCTGCTTCTTTTGGCTGCATTACTGCATTATAAAATCAAAAACTGTTCCATTTTTAGGACAATTACAGCAATTATCTTCTGTGTCCCAATTTTTAGAATTTTTATGGTAAAGCATTTCACCTCTTTTAGTGAGTAGATCATCATACATCTTTGTAAAACTCTCAGCCATGGCTGCAGCTCTGCTAGTTCCTCGTCAACTACCACCTCAAATTCTGTCTGAAATGAGATTTTAACAGTGAGGCTATCTGCATGGGTTTTATACGTGTAAATAAAAAATTATTAACAACAAACAACTTGCTTTTACAACAGTATTTCAGTTACATCAGGATGATGGAAGGGTGATATGGAAAGGCTGAGTGCACTGAAACTGTGTTCATGGTTGAAAAGATTTTCGCCTCCAGTGGAAATTGAAACTGGGACCGTGAGGTCAGCGGGCCAGCTTGCCCTTAACCTACTGAGCTACTGTGGATCCATACCACTAAGGAATTACATTTAATTAATATAGTCACAAAGCATAACAATCGTGTTTGCATTGCTCAAAGGTAATGAAAACAAATCTTCTATAATTATTCACACCAGTTTATTAAAATGATTAAAATATTCAGTTATGAATCACAATAATAATCATTTTGATTTATACGAAACCTGTGTCAAACTTGTGTTTCAAGATGTGTTCACAAATAGCTGTGATTCTGGGAAAAGACTAACACGGGCTCAGTCGCCTATGGCCCCTGAATTTTGGGCTGGGCCCCTGATTTTGGAGAAAATTTTATACCTCTAATAGAGCAGGGATCTCCCCAGACCATTAAGGTGTGTCACTTGCAACATGCTTTCCTCTTCAAATTACCTTTGCAACATGCCTTAATTTCCAATGAAAATCTATAAAAATGCTATTATTTTCATTTTTTAGCCAGTAAAGTTGTTTAAAATGCATTAAGGATCATCAATAAATTATTTATAATGTAAATTTAGGCTAATTTTGATAAAGCATTGCTATATTAAGGATTTTAAAAATTGATCAGCAAGTCAAAATCTGATTTTTGTGTTAAAAGCGACATGCCTTCTGAGATTTCTGGATAGAACACTGCAGTCTAATGTTAGATGTTGAATTTTAGCAGTCTTAGCCCCTAAATCAGGATTATTAGTCTTTTATCCCTGTGATTGTAGCAATGAAAGTAATTATTTTCCCTGGAACTATATCACGAACTTCACTAAGAGATAATTTGAACAATGAAGTATTGCTCTGAATGTGACTCAGCGTATCTGAAAGAGGACTTTGCATTTCTCTGTAAATGTCTGAATGTTCCAATTGTACTGACTCTTAGGCTTGCAGCAAAATGAGTTGCCTTGAAATGTAGGCTGAGTGTCCTATACAATAACAAAAGATGAAATTACAATGCAGTGAGTTGTCTCAGGGTGAGCTGTCAGTAAGTTGGTAAAACGCTCCAATGCTGAAAGTTTCATGACCACCTACTCTGTTATGGGCTGGAAAATTAGAAACAAGTTTCAAAAGTAGAAACTTTGTTTCTGAAATAATTTAGGTCTGGTGCTAGACTAACAAACATCCACCCATGAATTCCAGTTATAAGGACCCATCCAATACTGGCCAAATTGCCCCATCCCTGAATTCTGACCAAAACAATTCAGATGAAAGGGGAATAGGTACAAATGATCAATCTTCTTATCGATACAAATAAAATGGCATTTAATTTTCTTCAACTGATTTTATGTCGCTCATTGAATATAATATTTTATACCAACCTTACAAGAAAACAGCAACTTTAGCACGAAATATTTCGCAGTAAGCATGGCCTACACTGCTAAGGGTGGTATCAAATAGTTATATATATACCACGGGTTGTCTGCCTGTAGGAATTCGGGTCGTTTCGGTTCTATACCCTTTCGATCAGGTTGTTTCAGCCTGTGTTGTTTAGGCCCAATTTCAGGGGTGGGTCGTTTTGACCCGATTTCAAGGGCGGGTTTTTTTCGGTCTGATTTTATGGACGAGTCATTTCGGCCCGATTTATTTATTTGGAAAAAAACATGATATCACCCTATTTTAAAAGACCTGACTGACAGTTATTTACGGGAAGTATGTGCATTTTAATGACTCAGCAGTACCTTAATTAATTTTTTATACAATTGGGTATGTTACCCACTCCTTTTTCATTCATTTGGGTATCTCAAATGTAAATTGGGTATTGAACATCTCAAAAAAACGTTTATTTTGGGTATTTTTATTTTTCATTTGGGTATTTTAGTAAATGTTAAGACTTTTCCCCAAGTTGACCATTATCTCGTTGATAATAGATGTTACAACGAATAATCCCAGCCTGACACATGCGTCCACGAGTTCATTCACAATTTCGGTGATGAAAGGTTGCATGTCGAACCCAGATCAGCTCAAATAACCTATTATTTTGTTGCTTTGCAGAAAATTGGACTTTCTACGTCCTCATTTCCTCATTTTACTGTCTTGGAAGCCATGTTTCGGGGATTTTCTATTACTGGTTCTTGCCATTTAGAATATTGCTGATAATGCGTTGAGACCCAGTCGAGATTGGTTTCCTATTCCTATACTTGTAACGTGTGACAAGAGGAACCAGTTTGGAGCATGCTTGAATTGCCGCACCAAACCGCAGACAGCGTGGTGCTGATAAAAACCAGTACGCATAGCATTTTTCGATTTTGTGTATCGCAGATTTCTTTTGCGTTTTGTTACGCTTCCGGTTCAACTTGAATTGATTTTTTTGATAATTTAATTGGGTAATTACACAAATACGCTTACTAATTAAGGTACTGGACTCAGTCACCACAAGTTAACCCCTAGGATGCACTTAAGGGTGTGGCTGCAAGTATAATAGGTATAACACCTGTATGCTTTACTTTTATTGTTTATTACAGTGAAATAATTTTTACACCTCTAGTTAGCAAACAAAGTAGTTTATATATTCTGAAAGTAATCAACACCCACCAAAGTTTTACCAAAACGATCCACCCCTGAAAACTGACCTGATTGAAAGGGAATCTGACCGAAACGACCTGGGACCATAGGGAATAGGACAGAAACGACCGTTATTTTGGACTCAGTACAGGTGGAAAAAATTATTTGGTATTTCTATTACTTAACCACTATGCTAAATCCTAATTTCTATATACTTCAGTTAAAATGGTCACACTTCTGTAGTATACATGTACTAATCAGCTGTTATAATTCGGTCAGTAGGCTGGTCAAGGATCACTGATCACGAGCGTTGTACCGGCGTGTCCATGGTATCAAAATATTTATAAATTAAGCACTCAAAACCAAGGTGACATGTTTAAAATTGATCGTGTATATTATGCTTTTTGTTTTCTGAGTCATACCACTTACCAATTAAGGTGTTAATTGGCAATTAATTAACCACAAAATGAACCACAGCCCAGTGGTATTCGTATAGGTAGAGAGCAGATGCAATCCGAAATGGACATGCCGGTGTTAGTCTAATATTTACCTGTGATATATTATCCAACAGGTGGTCCTAAAGGTACTCGGACAAAACGGGCCATGGACAAAACGGACCAGACAAAACGGACCACGGGTAGGACAAAACGGACCACGTTTCAGGACAAAACGGACCACGTTTCAGGACCAGACGAACCACACTAGAAGACAAACCAGACCATTAATTGGTGCCAATTAAAAGACTAAAGAGTATATAATTACCATAGACAATGTCAAATGGTCACAATTTTTTGACAACTGTTCATGATCTCAACTATCTTTGGTTGTCGCAACTATCTATTAATTTAATGGTAAGATTTTTATCTTTTAAGCATGCAAATTTCTTTATTAGTGTTGCAACTAAAATAAAACAGGCTTTCTCAAGGTTAACGGAAGGTCTTAAAGTGGTTCGTTATGTCCTAAATACCGATAATGTCAACTGGCCGTCCACAGGCACTCGTTTCTTACGAGGGAACGGTTATTTATCAGCTGGGAGGGTTGGATAAACTTGCAGGACATCTACATATTTTTTCATGACTCACACACTGACGTAGGTTTTCTTCGTCCGCCCCCACCTTCATGAAAAATAAAATTTTGACTTCCAGAAAAAAAACATTCAGCAGAAACATATAGAAACGAATAGCTGCCCCCATCCACACACCACACACGCACAGCAAAGGAAAAAGAAGCTTTCAACAGAAATAAACAGGAAAAGATAGCTAATACATTGTATTATTACTAAGTCTATCAATATGAAGATGCAGATTGTAATTACAGTCGATTGCATCCCAAAGATTTACTAAAGACCTTTCTCTATGGTGGTAATGTACCGAACTCATAATCAAAAGGAACTAAAGTTTGAATCCCCACAAGGTCCCTTGCACTCTGACCTTGAGGAAACCATGCAGTGTGTGTGTGTGTGTGTGTGTGTGTGTGTGTGTGTGTGCGCGCGTGTGTGTGTGTGTGTTTTACTTTTGTAAACCATTTTGCACAATGGGAAATATATATGAAGGTAATTGTGTAGAGAGGGGTGTCTGGCGAAGCCCCCGACCCCCCCCCCCCCCCCCCCCCCGCAGAAGCCAAACGAAGTTGGAAATCAAAAGTGTAAGAAAGAATATCATTTCATGACCCCCCCCCCCCCCCAAGCATCGGTCCACAAAAATATAATGCCCCCCACCCCCAGCAGAGCAGGGTTTCAAATTGCAACTCCCTCCCCCCCCCCCCCCCCCCCCAGAAAAAATTACTCAAACCCCTACAGCTGATAAATAATAACGTTCCCCAATTTGAGCCATTTATATCGCGATAGTCATATAGGATACGTTCGCTGTTCTGCCAATGGTTACATACACTGGCGATTTTTATACGCCCGTTTGAAAAACGGGACGTATATTGTTATGGCGCTGGCGTCCGTCTGTCCGTCCGTCCGTCCGTCCGGCGTAATTTTTTCGTTTCCGGATAACTCCTCCTACAGTTTACATCCGATCGAGTTGAAACTTGGTATATAGTAAGACTATGAGGTGGACCAGCACATATTGTTTCGAGGTTACGCTCCAATGATTTTTAAAGGAGCTACAGCCCTTTACTTAGAATTTTTGGGGTGTTCGTTTCCGGATAACTCCTCCTACAGTTTTCATCCAATTAAGCTGAAACTTTGTATATAGTAAGACTACGATGTGGAGTATAGCGCATATTTTACGGAAATTTTGCTCCGATGATTTTTAGCGGAGTTACAGCCCTTTGAAAAAACTCGTCTAAGGCAGTTTGTATGGCAATTCATGAGCATTCCATAACTTGGTTACTCTTTGGAATATGATGATGAAACTTTATACCAACATTTATGAGGTTAAGACAACGTGTCTCATACAAGAATGGTTGCTCCCCTTGACTTAGATTTTGAGTTACATCCCTTTGATTGTTTTGTCAGACTATATTTGTACACCTCATATCTAACTAACCCTTAGGACTATTGTGATGAAACTTGATAGTGATGTATATTAGGTTGACACAATATGTCCAATATAAGAATGATTGCCTCCCCTTACTTATTTTTTGGCATAACCTCCCGTTGAATATTTTCTAAGGCTATTCTTATGCAAGCGATAAGTAGGCAACCGTATGGAATATCTTGATGAAAATTTATAGCAATGTGTATTAGGTTGAGGCTGTGTGTCTTATATAAGAATAATTGCTCCCCCTTCCTTGTTTATGGAGTTACATCCCTTTGATTAATTTCTACTGCTATTCTTGGGCAAGACCTTTTGGTCCTTTGAGATCATGGAATATATTCTGAGAAGTCAGAAATGATCATACGTTTAGATTCATTTTCTAAACAAATTTGAAATATTTTGGTATTTTTCGACTTATATCAGTCTTTGAGACGACTGCCATGTTAAACCTGCAAATTTACTGTTTTTTCCTCTGGCTCCTTGTGCCAGATTTAAAGGGTCACTGATGAGGCTTGAATAGCCGAAACCGCGGTATGGCCCAACTTCTTACTTATGAATGTTTTCTTTGCTCTTAAAGGATCTAAACTTTTATCATTAATTACTAGGTAAACGTGTGGAATATCTTGACGAAACTTTATAGCAATGTGTAATTAGGTGGAGAGAGTATGTCTAATAAAAGAATAATGGCTTCCCCTTCCTTATTTTTTTAGTTACATCCCTTTGATTACTTTTCTAAGGCTTTTATTTTGAGAACCTTAATGTTTGGAATGTCTTGATAAACTTGATAGCAATGTAGACAAGGATGAAACGGTGCAAAAAAACCATTCAGAAACGGGCGTATATTGCCCCGCTTGCGGAGCTCTTGTTCCAATTATAGTGCCACTGCCATTGGTAACCGGAACACCCTGAACAGTATCGGCAACAAATGGTGCCATTGGTACTACTGGAAGGGCCAATGGAGCCTATGGTAACATTGGTAGAGCAAATGGCGCTAATGGTACCATTGTAGAGCCAATATTTTTTCTGTAGTTAGAAATTTTTAGGACTTTTTTTTATTTGCTTTCATCATTGTGGGAAAAGGGTTATTTCTCCTGTCTCAACTTGAGCGTTTACGATGGATTCACTAAATCGCTATATTGAATAACGCAATTTTTCCGCATTGGTAATTTTGCCGATGCCCTAAAGTGGCTACAGAATTTGCAGCCAGTGGCCGGCAATACTGGTACCATGGGTACCAATGGTATAGCCAGTGGTGCCAGTGGTGAAATTCTGAACGGCACTGGCATGCCAATGGTGACATTGGCAGAACCCCGAACGCACCCATAGGGTATGAGTGGCTCATGTTGTATGACACGCGAGCCCGTGAGGTGAACGTACTTATCTGCTGTAGCTTATAACAGATAGCAGTTGCTTTCCAGACAGTACTGTGGCTTCCTCACTAGAACTATTGCTTACTGACTTAGACATAATATTCACTGAAGGGGCGAATATACAAGATACAAGAATCTTAGTTTAAAGGCCCCATTGCTCTATCAGCATGAAAAATTTTATCGTGAGGTATCGCTGCAAGCTTCTCGTCATACTTTCGTCATAGTAAATCACAGCGATTGACCAACTTTGAACCAATAAAACATCATTGAGTTTCACATAAAAAGGATTCGAACATTGATTTGGGTCATTTTAGTTGCCAACCAAAATGACCTACTTTCGATTTCGTAAACAATGAAAAAATGGTAAAAATACAATGTACAGCAGTGGAGTCCCATTCACTATACCGCTTTTGTTTATATTGCATCGCTCAACGGGAAACCAGAAAAAGAAGTCTGTATTTTGTAGAACGGATTTTCGTCTTACAAAAACACGTTTTCTATACTTTTTGCCAGGTATATGGATCAATCTATCCACACCATCCCATATTTTATCACCAAACGTGAAGATTGAAGCGCTTTTCATAACGATTTACGTTTAGACGTTTTTACCACTTATAGGACCATGGAGACTTTAACGTCGGATATATAAAACAATAAACATTTGCTCATGGGCCATTAATCGACAAACATATGTATAAAAATAGATTATGTAAAACATCTACAAAATATGAAAACCCCATACCGAACCATGAACTCTGTAACATATATATTTTATGTATTCTGTATGGCTTTTGATGTTTTTTTTTTATGTTATGTTAGTTCTATTGTGTTGGGTTATCAAAGTTGTACTGTTTAGTTTGTTATCTGCGTTTCACCTCCTTCCTCTGTCGGTGTCTTGAGTCACAGTGTGTTGTGCTATGTCATTTAGGTAAGGATGTGCTTGTATTATGCTTATTATATACGATATGTCAAGAGAAATTGAAAATTTAGAAACACCTTCCGTTTAAGGTTTTGGCTTAGAATCATTCATATAATGACTGTTTATGAAAATGTTCTGAAATCTGGCATGAACTAAAGCTAAAGCAGGGGTTAAAATAATTGATTTTTGGAGAGTTTGACATTTTATTCCGTAATTTCCAGTATTGTGCATAAATTTATTGATCTTTTATCAAGTACATGCTGATTTTGGTTCTTTCTACTATACAATTTTCCCAAGACTCTGCATGCTTGTTAAAGTGCAACGAGGTCACAATTTTGGTCCCTCCGGCTAAGAATCAGCGAAAACCGTCGAATTTTGTTCAATCAAAAGTCTTTCACGGTCTGCATTTCTGCCAGGTTCGAGAGCAAGTCATGAATAACTAATTAACTATATATTTCTTTTAGTATCTGAGACTTGCATCAAACCATCACAAACTTTTATCCATTCTTTGTTACCTGTCAGCAGCAAATGTAAATGGAAATATGTAAAAATTTGGAGACAAAACCCTTTTAAGTTTAAGGCGTCGTTACCGTGGCAGCGGTATTCAGAAACGGTACTTTAGAACTTTATTATATGTCATATGCTTGCTTTTTTGTATTATATATCTGAAATACTGTTTTGACGCAAAGCTAATGAAATAATTGCTATTTTCCATTACTTATTGATCACCCCTCGTACTCCCAAATCTTTTTCAAATTCTACTTTTTCAATTTCGACATGTTCTATATCTCCATTTATTTTATACGATGTAATAATGTCATGTTTCCCCTCATGCAAATGGTGGCACTTTGATTTGTTGAAAAACATTTTCCAAGTTTCAGCCCACTTTTCCGCTGTTGTTATGTTTTCTCGCAAAACGATTCTCTTGTCTTCTGTTTTAACCCCACTAAAGAGTTTCCCGTCACCAGCAAAAAGCTTCATACATACACTGATTGTCTCCGGGCAGTCATTGATAAAAATAAAACAAAATTGGTCCAATGACACTCCCCTGTGGTGTTCCACTTCCTATGGTTCTACACACTGACTTTGAGCCGTTGATTGTAACTCTCTGTTTTCTATCAGACAAACACTCCTTAACCCAGCCAAATATTTTCCGAGTTATTCTATAATTGTACATTTTCTTTCAGAAGTCTACCATGGGGAACTTTATCAAAAGCTTTACAGAGGTCTATGTAGATGACATAAATATCTTCTCCACTGTCCACGGATTCTGTTAGCTCTTCCATAAACTCAAGCATACTTAATTGAAAGTATCCGTCCATCCATCCATCCATCCATCTCTCTATTTATCTATGTCTCTGTCTGTCTGTCCTACCCTAGCCAGGCCACGCAGCTCAGTCAGTAGCACATCTGACTGAAAAACCAGAGGTCCTGGCTTTGATACCCGATCCGGCCATTTTCTTTCGTTTCCCCTTCCGCTGATTCAAGAAGGGCAGTTGTCAGCTACTGGCGAAAGTATGTGCACATAGTCCTGGTAAACCGCTTATGAGGTCTAAGCCTGCCCAGGAGTAGTGTGGTTAGGTAAACTGTCCGTCCTGACATGACCATAACTGTTTAAACGTTTACTGTGGACATAAAGCAATAACACAACAACAATAACAACTTAGTGTAGGGGAGTGGAACACAATGTCAGGAGTCTCATGACCCTACCATACCCCGAGCCACCCAACCCACCCCACCCCACCCCAACCGAACCCAACCCAGCCCAACCCACCTCACCCAATCCCTACCCCTACCCCGCCTCACCCCGCCGCCCACTCCACTTCTCCCTATCCCATCCCACGCCACGTCACCCATCCCACTCCGTCCCATCCATACTCTCCTACCCTGATGGTTTCAGTAAACCAAATGCTACCTTTTACATCTTAACTCTTGGTCGGTCCTCAAAGCAGATGACTGTCGGGTTAGTAACCCAAGTGCTATAAGGGGTAGATGGAATAAAAATAGAGTGTAACATACTTAAACGATAAAACAGAAGCTGTTGCATAAGGGAGAGGTAATTCTTCCACGACACGACCATCGAACATATGAGGAGTCTTAGCACGACCATCGTACTGACAGAGTCTTAAACAAAACTGAAAGTAAAAACATTTTACCTCAACACCGGCTGATTCTGATGTTGGGGAACTGAAAATCAAAAGATGTCATAAAAATGAGGTAATTTCTGCTGCTGTCTCACTCTCTTTTCCATTTGATCTATTCTGTCGACTTCCCTACTGAAATTCAACACAGCAGAAATCTCTTTACCAGTGTTGTACTCCTCCAGGAGTTAACTCAAGTGCTGCAGATAAGACTTCTAAGTTACTTGTTCTAGGACTAGAACTGATATTTGACTGCATATCAGTTCTAGGTCATTTGGCCTGAAAAATGAACAAAATGCCAGAGTGGCATTTTTGCAAAATTGCCACTAAACTACAAACCTGACTTCATTTAGACATTTTTCTTGTGGTTCAAGAATAATTTTTCTTTCGGAGCATAAATATTAGACCACTTCCTCTCATTTCAGATGTGTTTTATAAAGTTTTTTTCTTCATTTCCTGATTTCAAAACAGATTTGACAAACTGCAGGCTCTTTCCGTGGGGGAACTAGTTGGGTAAAATCCCATACCAGAGCAGAACTGGTCATACTAAATACCACAAGGCGGGGTACAGGTCTACCTTTTGCTATCATAGCACAAGGTGGAAGTTACATATGATGACCATAATGTATAATACATATTATTAGGTGAACACGTCACAAGGTAGTACAATTTGTTAATAAAGAGAATCTGTTTTTTCTTTTTAAAGAAAAAGTTGTGCAAGCAGTTCTGCAGTTGTAACAATTGCCCACAGTAGCTTGGTATTTAGTTACTAAGAAATTTTGATTTTTTTCATTTACCACCTATAACTGTAGCCCTATTATAGGTTTAGCTTATTGTGCTATGCAATAATGTGCGTCTTAGGTTATGCCCACCGTGGTTTAATCGGTAGGTTTCTTCTGCTCTGGAATATCAGTGTTGCTATTTCTGTGGGTTCTCATGTTTGCTTTAAATTTGATTTCTATGTTTCTGAGATATTACACTTATGATTTAGACATTTTCCATGCAAACTAAACAACATAGTGTCTAATTAACGAAAAAAGAACCAAGGGCTAGTGTTAGTCAACTAAACACATGTTTAAGCCCCCTCTCTGTCCCCCCCCCCCCCCCCCCCCCCCCCCCCAAAAAAAAAAAAAAAAAAATCTGCGGAATGCGCTGTCTCGCCTGCTGGCGCTTTGTCACAAAACAGAGCTAAATCAGCAAAGATGTATGCATGAACCAAGTTTCTTGGCTCTAGCCCTTATAGTTCTGAGAAACAGACCTAAACGCGAAAACTTGACAAAAACTTGCAAAGTCAGTCATTCGTAAAATGCAGGTCAAGACTGAATATTGATGATGGCTTTGAGATCTACTCTTTTAGATGTACGCATGAATCAAGTTTCATGGCTCTAGCCCTTATAGTTTCTGAGAAAATGACCTAAATGCAAAAACTTGACAAAACCTTGCAAAGTCAGTTAACCGTAAAATGTAGGTCAAGACTTAATATTAATGATGACTTTGAAATTTACTCTTCGGGATGTACACATGAATCAAGTTTCATGGCTCTAGCCCTTATAGTTCCTGAGAAAATCACCTAAACGTGAAAACTCAACAAAACATTGTAAAATCAGTCAGCTGTAAAATGTAGGTCAAGGCTCAATATTGATGATGGCTTTGAAATCTACTCTTCCAGATGTACCAAGTTTCAAGGCTCTAGCCCTTATAGTTTCTGAGAAAATGACCAAAACGCAAAAACTTTACAAACGTTTACGCCGATGACAACGCGGCCGCCGCCACCGACACCGGAAAAGCAATACATATGTCTTGCCTCTGCTTCTAAGGCGAGACAAAAAAAAACAAAAACGGTTAAAACAATCTTTTTTTTGTATTTACATCCATGTTTACTTGAATGACTCGCACTGAAAAAAGTTACATCTATATGAAATCAGCCCAGTCGTATGACTACTTAAGGCTAATAAATTGCGTTGTAACTCAATAAGAAACTAAAATTTTTGTACAGTGTTCATATCATTGTAATGGCAAAATGCAATGCTTTCAATACATGCATAGCACTTTTCCCTAGCATCCCGCTAAACAGCGATATGAGGCCACTTGAAAAAACCTTATGAACACCCTTAATAAGTTTAGTCCATTAACAAAATATTAAATATATATGTGCAAACAGCTGAAAACAGACAGAGATCTATCTATCTATCTATCTATCTATCTATCATGTTGTTGTGTGAAGGTGTTAAATTTATAATCTAGCATAGAAAAAGAAATGACAAGATGCAAATCCCAGATATGCTCAAACACATACCTCTGGTATGGCCGGGTAGTATGGAGCCCTGCAGTACATTCCACTGTACAGTAGTACAGAGGTCTGCCTGCACTTCTTCTTCTCCTCTGGCATTTGACTTTGGAACCAGCTTTCAGAGTTCCCTGCAATGTCAGAGACCCATGAGGGCTTCAGGAGAGATGTATCACAAGACTTCACTGAGGAGCTGTCTATAGAGCTTTTCACTTGGGGTAGGGGGAGGGCATGCAGAGAGGAGGGGGTAAATACTTGGACGTCAGCATATGAACCAATTAAAGCTCTAATTCCAACCGATACCTACTGATGCTAATCTGACTTGGTGGGAGAATCCAAAAGCAGGAATGCCCGCCAGACTGTTAGTGATGCGGTATACCATCACTATGGATTCTTCTCAGTTAGACCTCTGTAATTTGGGAGGTTCTATTTGCTGTGTGATAGTTGAGATCGATGAGATGCAGTGTGAATTCATGCCTGGCCGTGGCACTACTGACGCAATTTTTATTGTACGTCAGCTACAGGAGAAGCACTTAGCTGCTAACAAGCTGCTCTACATGGCCTTTGTGGACCTGGAGAAAGCATTCGATCGTGTGCCACGGGATGTCATCTGGTGGGCAATGCGCAAACTAGGAATTGACGAGTGGCTGGTGCGCTTGGTCCAGTCCATGTACCAGGATGTGAGAAGCAGGGTAGGAGTTGGCGATGGGTACAGCGAGGAGTTTGGTGTTGGAGTGGGTGTTCATCAGGGCTCTGTACTTAGCCCGCTACTCTTCATCATTGTGTTAGAGGCTCTATCCAGGGAGTTTCGCACAGGCTGTCCATGGGAGCTGTTGTATGCAGACGACCTGATGATCAGTGCTGAGTCTATGGAGGAACTGCTAGTAAAGGTGCAGACATGGAAGTCAGAGATGGAGAAAAAGAGCCTACGTGTGAACATGGGGAAGACAAAGATTCTGGTGTCTGGCATTAATCTGGACGTGCTGAAGAAATCTGGAAAGGACCCTTGTGGTGTCTGTCAGACAGGAGTAGGTAGCAATGCAATCTTCTGTGGTGGCTGCAAGCGCTGGGTGCATCAGAAATGCAGTGGCATTAAGGGACCCTTGCACCCTGACCCTGAGTTCAGGTGCGCCCGATGCCTTGGGACTGCTCGGGTCATTGATGAAAGAGAAAATACAGAGGTTGAGGTTGGAAACGAAAAGCTTGAAGTTGTCCCAGAGTTCTGCTACCTTGGAGACATGCTGTCTGCAGGAGGTGGCTGCGAGCTGGCTGTGATCACACGCTGCAAATGTGCATGGGGCAAGTTCCGGCAATTGCTTCCCCTTCTCACCAACCGCCATCTGCCACTTCTGACCAGAGGTCAGGTGTACTCAACATGCGTGAGGAGTGTGATGCTGCATGCAGCAGAGACTTGGGCCATGAAGATGGATACACTGAACCGTCTCCGGCGTAATGACCGTGCCATGATCCGTTGGATCTGCAATGTCAAGGCAAAGGACGAAGTTAGCTCAGACTCCCTTCTCACAAAGCTTGGCATCCAGGACTTAGATGTGGTGCTTCGAACCAGTGGGGTGAGATGGTTTGGACATGTAGAGCGCAGCACAGGCTGGATTGCAGAAGTACGCAAGCTGAATGTGGTTGCACAGAAAAGACCGGGCAGGCCAAGAAAAACATGGGATGCAGTGCTTATGAACGACAGAAAGAAGCTATGTATGGATTCTGCTGACCCTCAGAATCGTTCTGAGTGGAGAGGACGCCTTCGAAGAAACTTGTCAAACAAGCCCAACCCTCGGTAGAGGAAAACAGGGCTTTAAAATGGATATGATGATGATGATGATAGTCACCTTAGACAAATCTGGCTGCTCTAGGTTGTACTACCTCAAACTGTTGGATACATGATGTGGTATAGGTATCGTGCTGAAGTGGCATACTAGATGATGGGTCTGTCTACAGCCTTGTGGCTCTTGATAGCCTCCTATACCTCAAGATCTCGAGTCTAGCCGACACATCAGCGCTGCAGAGGGACTTGGAGTGGGAACAGGACTGACAGATGTCGTTCAACCCTAGCAAATGAGAATTGGTCAGGGTGACCAAAAGGAGAAATCCAATCGAAGCCGCTTACAAGATCCATGGCCATGGCCTGACAATCTCCGAGACTGGGAAGTATTTGGGCGTTGTCATTTCGGAGGATCTCTCATGGAAGGCTCATGTGGATGCTAGCACTAAGAAAGCGAACAACAGTCTAGCCTTCCTCAGAAGGAACCTTTCCAGTTGTCCCCAGGATGTAGTAGCCCAGTGCTACAAGACATTGGTCCGGCCTATCATTGACTACGCCGCTTCAGCATGGGATCCACACACCACATCATGCCTACAGCAGTTGCAGGCGGTACAATGACGAGCTGCCTGGTTTGTAAATGGAGACTACCGTACCACAAGTAGCACCTCCAAGATGATACAGGACCTTGGCTGGCAACCGCTCCAACAGAGGTGCCAAGATGCCAAGCTCATCATGATGTACCGCATCACCTATGGACTAGTGGACATCCCTGCCTCCAGATTCTTACATCCAACTGGGACATGTACAAGAGGGTACGCCCTTCGATATCTGGTACTGTGCTGCATGACAGACGTCTTCCTGCACTCTTTCTTTCCCTCGGGCATTAAACTTTGGAACAGCCTACCAGAGAATATCCCCATGTCAGAGACCCTTGAGGGCTTCAAGAGGGGTCTGGCAAGTCTCCATTAGCCCGTACAGAACTGTTTTTACAGATTTTAATCAGCAACAGTTGTTTTATCGTCACTTGTTCGTGCCTCACCACAGCCTTGTACATAGTTCAAGTAGACAATGCTCCACAGTGGGCCCTGTACTGTACAGCTGTACGGGAAGAAGGAGAAGATTGTTGAGACTCCACATTCTAAGTAAATAAGTTAAATTTATTATCAATTTTACGATCAAAAGACTCATTAAAATACTCTTAGTCATCTAAAAATATGAAATAGTATGCTACAAATGATTCCCCCCCCCCTCCTCCTCGACTCCCCCGGTAACACCACCAACCCTCCCACATCCACTGTCTGTTTATGTAATTCCAGGTGCCCTTGCATTTAGTAATATTTCTTAGTACTGGAAATGTAATACAGGTATTTCTTTAGATGTCTTTGTGGTGCTTCAGCAGTGTTTAGTAGGACCCAAGTTGGGTACTGGATTTTACCTAGCACGGATTTTTCGAGCGTATTTCCTACTCAACCAGGGCCCAATTTAATGGAGAATAAACAAACAGCTGTCACAAGCATATATCTTTTTACTTTGACTGCATACTGCTTTGTGGTGTATTGATGCTTTGATATTTTATAATGAGTGTAAAATATAGAGGAATAACTTAATGGTGGACTAAAATTTGTATGGAAAAAAACTTCAGAAAAAGGTAAAATTTTGTCGCGACTTTTGTCTGCCCATATTGTTAAAAATCTGAACGGTTAAACTTACAGCTCTAAAGGGTCCATCAGAGTATAAAAGTCCCTTTAGAGCTGTAATTTACATCTATTAAACTTACAGCTCTAAAGGGTCCATCAGAGTATAAAAAACCCTTTAGAGCTGTAATTTACATCTACTAAGTTACTCTCTTGTTGAGGCACTCCAGCAAGTGGTTTTTAGTGGAACTTTTTTCTTTAAAGATGCTTAAATATCAAAATTTTAGGTTTAACATACCCAAAACCATTTCTCATAGCTAAATACTGACTTGCAGCATATTGCATGACCTCTTTTGTCTATTTTTATCATTTTTTTGTTTGGAGGTGGGTTTTCCAATAGTAAAAATATTCCTTTTGGTTTCCAGCCTTTGATGAGGTTCATTTTAATTTTAATTAAGCTGGGAACCACCCATTATGACATCACAACAGAAATGATGTCATCACTAATCACCTGATCTGTTTTGGAATATGACCATTTCAGCAAAGGGTTGCTTGCAGTGTCAGCTACACTAATGCATCTTTTTGTTTTCGAAAAAGATATTATGGTCGATGTACCTGTTTTCGGGGTGCTCCAGAATTCGGGGTATTCTGATAGATTATACCTCTCCTTTTGCCGAGGACGTCTACAGACGATTACTTTTGCAAATAGAAAGTTAGATGAGCATGTTTTATCATACACTAATTGACGCGCGAGAGCACGTTAGTTTTGACGTCATCCATGACGTCTTCGTTGGTGACCGTGGAGGCGGCCATATTGGAAACACTGCAAAGTTTATGGAAAGTACCGACGAACATGACACGGCGATTAATTCAATTATGATTTTTTTTCTGATAATTCAACGACCGTGTCTACATGCTAAAGAATTGCAGGTCTCCCAAAGGCAGTTGCTATCAGAAGAATCTGCAGCTTATGTATTTAGAAGGCGAGTTCTTTAACGAACCCCGAAAACTGGGGCAGTTTCGGAGAGCAGATTCAGTTGAGCATCTGTTTCGATTTGATCAACCTTGTAAATATGGAGAGATGCGGGCATGAATTGTTAGTTACATATTACTTAACACATATTTTTATATGCACACAGACTATCAGTTTGTGATCTTTGTTTATCACACAGTTTTTATGTTGCGAATAAACGTTAATACCCCGAAAACTGGTGCAACCATCATACTTATGAAAATAATTGCTATAAGATATAAGCATAAATTCTTCTAAACTGATTTCATGTTAATTTTATATGAAATGGTAATTTTCAAGAATGTGCTTGAAACATGCCACCCCTACAGCAATAATGGTTATCTTGAGGCGGCCATTATGAAACTGAAAAAAATACATTGCAAGAGATTACTTTTCAAGCTTGAGAGCATGCCAATGAATTTCAAAAACTCTACTGGACAAATCTGACTACGAGAAATGGTAGTAAACTGAACCATGTAAGTGGAATTTGCTGTTTCTTTATCCTTTAAGTATAAACTTCGAAAAACCACTTGCTGGAGTGCCTCAACAAGAGAGTAGAGAAAATATTTCTTATTCTCAACAAATTTTACATACGCTGTAACCTTTCATTAGAACAGCCTTTGTAGACAGTACTGATTAGGGGTCACAGCAGATGTTTTTATGGAGAAATCTGGAAAATTATCCCCATTACGCCTTCCTATCAGGAGTAATGACTGGATTCACCTCAAGTCAAGTAAATTTTATAGTCGGTACATTTGTAAAACACAACATAACACAAGCTTGCAGGTGCTTTTTCAACCGATTTACATGCTAAAAATATCACAATTTTAAAACAAAATTTAAATAACTGAATGAATAATGATAACTTCTAAAATGAAGTAATGAGGTAGTGAATGACTAAAGGGTATGATGTAAGGATAAGATAAGGCTCATACATAAAAGCAGTTCTGTATATTCATCCTCACAGAACTACTTGGGCCAAAGGGGCAAAAGAGAAAAAGGATCCTTGCAGCTATAAAGCTAATTAGCAAGGAACGTTTTTCTGAAACTGAAAGTGGAGCCAAAGCAAGTAACAGAGGTGGTGAGAACTGTCAGATAATAACCTAGTTCAATATACAATGCACAGGGTAAGAAACATCTATATTGATGATGAAATATTAAAATAATCATAGCATTAAAATATCACAGTTGAAAAACTAAGCTCCACGAGCACCAGGACATCATCAACACATTGCACATATGCAATTTGAACTCCATTCCAGTCTTTCATAAAAGACTTAAAATCATTTACACCGGTCATTTTTCTGGCTTCTTCCGGTAGCTCATTCCAAAGCGTCGCTGCCTGGAACTTAAAACTGTTTGTGTTCCTGGCTCTGGGGCTCAAGGAGGTTTTAATATCTAAAGTTATATGAAGATCTTTAACACTTAGCATGCTGAATTTTTTCAAAATCTGGCTCTTTTGAGGGGATAACCTTACCTCACTTCAACCAACTTTGCTCATTTTTTAACACATCATAGACAAGACATCAACCACCAGTTTTGCAGATGTAATTTAGGTCTACAGCTATCACCAGCAACCACATACACATACTTATTGAAAAAAAAAGTTCTCGAGATTAGCACAGAATATATGCTATGCAAGAACAAGGTTACTGCTTTCCTGCCTACCTCTGGTGTTAATGCATACTTCTCACTAGAAATGATTTACATGGATGCCCGATGGAGTCTTGTTTCCATAAAATGATGATGAACTAGGTAAGGGTAGCCGTCGGGAAACCGGTGTCTAAAAAATTAATTGGCCTCCTTTTGACATTATTTTGGGGTATAAAACCCAGGACCTGGTAATGCCGGTAAAACGTGTCCTTTTAGTAGAAAGAGCATTCCCTCCTGTATAGGAGAACCTCCACTGATAGAGTGTACTTGAATTTTATGGTCCTGGTAACCTCTTCAGTTGGCCCAACCCCCTTGGGCAACTGGAGCCACCTGTAGCATGCTAAAGGTTTACTTTGAAAAATTTCAATTTTGTAATTACTACTTTTTTCAGCTATGAGCCAAGGGGTTCCCGGTCATCACTGATATACAGCCGGCGCCCAGTTCCTGTGTCTGAAGAAGACATTGAGCGGGAGAAAAATAACCTTCAGGATGACCAGTGTAACGTAGAGTATGAAATGAAGGTACTGTTGAGCTTCACTTATATTTATACCCCCGGTATACGAAGTATATAGGGGGTATATAGTTTTTGGTTTTTCCGTTAATATGTTTGTGTGTGTGTGTGTGTGTGTATGTCAACATTTTTTCTGTCACAGATTTCTCAGGAACCACAATAGCTAGGATTTTGAAATTTGGTACAAACGTTGGGTATGACTAGTTGTACTGTGTAAGAGACAGTCAGCCTTCTCCTGCTTATCATTCCCTTTGTTTGTCCATTTTTTTCTTTCTCTCCAATTAAATTTCTGTCACAGATTTCTCAGGAACCACAATAGCTAGGATTTTGAAATTTGGTACAAACGTTGGGTATGACTAGTTGTACTGTGTAAGAGACAAGCAGCCTTCTCCCACTTATCATTCCCTTTGTTTGTCCATTTTTTTCTCAGGAACCACAATAGCTAGGATTTTGAAATTTGGTACAAACGTTGGGTATGACTAGTTGTACTGTGTAAGAGACAAGCAGCCTTCTCCCACTTATCATTCCCTTTGTTTGTCCATTTTTTCTTTCTCTCCAATTAAATTTCTGTCACAGATTTCTCAGGAACCACAATAGCTAGGATTTTGAAATTTGGTACCAACGTTGGGTATGGCTAGTTGTACTGTGTAAGAGATAATAGACCTTCTCCTGCTTATCATTCCCTTTGTTTGTCTATTTTTTCTTTATCTCCAATTTAATTTCTGTCACAGATTTCTCAGGAACCACAACAGCTAGGATTTTGAAGTTTGGTACAAACGTTGGGTATGACTAGTTGTACTGTGTAAGAGACAATCAGCCTTCTCCTGCTTATCATTCCCTTTGTTTGTCCATTTTTTCTTTCTCTCCAATTAAATTTCTGTCACAGATTTCTCAGGAACCACAATAGCTAGGATTTTGGAATTTGGTACCAACGTTGGGTATGACTAGTTGTACTGTGTAAGAGATAATAGACCTTCTCCTGCTTATCATTCCCTTTGTTTGTCTATTTTTTCTTTATCTCCAATTAAATTTCTGTCACAGATTTCTCAGGAACCACAATAGCTAGGATTTTGAAATTTGGTACAAATGTAAGGTATGACTAGTTGTAGTTTGTAAGAGACAGTCAGCCTTCTCCTGCTTATCATTCCCTTTGTTTGTCCATTTTTTCTTTCTCTCCAATTAAATTTCTGTCACAGATTTCTCAGGAACCACAACAGCTAGGATTTTGAAATTTTGTACAAATGTTGGGTATTACTAGATGTACCGTGTGAGAGAGTATCGGCCTCCTTCTCTTATCATTCCCTTTGTTTGTCCATTTAATTTATGTCTCCCCAATTAAATTTCTGTCACAGATTTCTCAGGAACCACAACAGCTAGGATTTATAAGGTTGGTACAAATGTTGGGTATAACTAGATGTACCGTTTAAGGAACAATTAGCTTTCTTCTGCTTATCATTCCCTTTGTTTGTCCATTTTTTCTTCCTCTCCAATTAAATTTCTATGATAGATTTCTCAGGAACAACTACACCTAGGTTTTTGAAATTTATTACAAACATTGAGTATGACTAGTTGTATTGTGTAAGAAAACATCAGCCTCCTCCTCCTTATCATTCCCTTTGTTTGTCCATTTCTTCTTTCTCTCCTTTGAAATTAAACTTTTTCTGTCCCAAGATTTCTCAGGAACCACTACAGCTAGGATTTTGAAATTTGGTGCAAATGTTGGGTATGACTAGTTGTATGGTGTAATGGAGTATCGGCCTCCTGCTTATCATTTCCTTTGTTTGTCCATTTTTCTTTCTCTCCAGTTTATTTTTTGTCACAGTTTTCTCTGTTCCTAAGAGAGCCACAGTCTTCAAATTTTGTTTACATCTTGAGAATGGCCAAGTTTATTGTAGGAAAGAAAATCAAAATGCTAAGATTTCTTTTGGCCTTCTTTTGCATTTTTTCCTTTTTTCCATCTCTATCTCCAATGGAATAAATGGTAAAATTTATGTTAAAGATTTCTCACATTGCTGTGTGACTAGGTTTAGGTATAGGTTTAAATTGACTAGTTGACATCATCTGGATGCTGCTGCTGACTTTAGGTCAAGGTCACTGACATAGAACTATATGTAAATTTGTGTTGAAACTTTGTGTTAAATTTGTATTTTCTTTAGATTACATAATTTGCATGTTTTAATGGAACCATTGTGTATTTGTCTAAAGGCCTTCCACTGGATTTGTAATAGATTGTCCATTTATATGTCTGTTATTTAACATTTGCTTTAAAGTTTTGTATTAAGTGTGTTTTATTAGGCAGTGGCGCTGGCCGGGGGTATACGTAAGCCTCTGCTCACATGCTCTTGTGTAAAGATTGTAGCTGATGTTGAAATTCTGAAAGAAGAGCCTCAGGAAGCAAGAAATGCACCATCTTTGTTAGCCAATGGTACTATATCCACTTTGTTCCTTATGCAAGGAACAAAGTGGACTTAGTACCCTTGGCTTGCAAAGATGGGAATGCATCTGAGGAGAAAACTAGCTGACTCATTAGCTGAGTCTGTCTAATTTCTATAGATTTATCAATATAAACCAACCAGGTACACGACATTTAAACAATGTTATATCAACATTGGTTCGAAATCGAAACAACACCAGATTTCTAAAGCCATCTTATAAGATTCCTGTGGATTTTGGGATTGTTTTATGAGGGAGAATCACATTTTGTAGCAGAATTAAACAAAACTGAGTGATTTAGATATTTAGGATCATTCTGGTGGGGGAAAACCCAGTCCTATATATATCTAAATTATGATAGTAAGCCTTTTGTGTGTGCTTGTGTGTGTGAGGGGAAAGGTGGTGATGGGGATGAGGGGAAACAGGGTTGGGGTGCTGAGAAAAGTAACCCTATTGCAGTAGTTCTTTTCATGTACCTTAATTAGCATATGTATTTGGACACCCAAAATAATTATTTTTTCATTTGTTCCAAATGAAAAATTGATTAATGTAGGTGTCCCAAAATTTACGCACATTATTTTTCAGTATTTGGGAGACATTCCTGGTGTTTCCATGGATACAGACACAACCAACAGAACAGAGGTGCTGAAGATAATAGACAGAGGAAAAGTAAGCAGGAGAAAAAATAAATGAACTGCGACACGACAAAACCAACAAAGTGGCACATGCACCCAGTGAAGACTGAGATCAGCCTGGGCAGCCATCCAGTCTAATCAGAGTCTTCACTGTGCACTTAATGGGCAGCTAAGGGTCAGTCAGCCAGCTCCATGTGGACAGTGAAGACTCTGATCAGCCTGGGTGGATGCCAAAGCTGATCTGAGTCTTCGCTGGGCACACATGCCACTTTGTTGGTTTTGTCATGTCTTGGCTCAAATGTTTAACTATCTCTTTGGTCATAAGGCAGGGTGTTTTTCCATTTCAAAACAATCTCAAAGTCTAGATTGGTCTTGTAAGACAGTTTTAGATCTGTGTGATTGTTTTGGAAGAAAAAAACCCATCTCATAGCTGAATTTTGTAATCACAGAGTTTGATTTTTAGGCTATTCTAGAGATGGAAAAGACTGTTTTATCATATGACGACACTGTTATTCAGTGGATAGCATCATGTCATAAAAATCATATTACCACATGTGTAATAACACTTCGGTGCGTACATGTAACTTCATTGACAATGCCCGTGTCAACAGTGCATTTTCTAATTGAAATAATGTTCAGTTTGAACAAAATAAAATCATGGTCATTTGATATGAAATTTATGAAACTTGCCAAGGCTTGTTTCATAAATTTCATATGAAATGACCATGAGTGTAAGATCCTCTTAGAGTTTATTGCTGGTATGTGACGGTTGGAGGTTCAAGACTCAGATCAACATGTTTGCATTTGTAGATTCTGATAAGATGTCACTTTAAATTTCCATAAAAAATTCTTTGGCTCTTGGAGTGTGTATTCTGAAGACACTTGATTTACATTACTAACTGTGTCCCTATTAGCCCAACATAACTGAAATCATGCTGAAAAGAGTGATAAAAACCACTATCAGCCAACTTTTCATGAAGTAGAATAAGTTACTTAAATATTTTCTGACTGTTGATTGATCTTGTACACAGTGAGCACATGGCATTGCATTTAAGGAAGATTACAGTAATGTCCTTAAGTATTAGGACTTCTAAAAATAATTAATTTTCCATTTGTTCCAAATGGAAAATATATTTTTTTGTGTCCCAAAATTTAGGCACATTATTAGTATATAGGGAAAGAGAAGTATCACAAAGATGTAGAAACTGTTCTAATGAGGGGTCACAATATGATATTATGTGGATGCAAGAAAAATTATCCCTAAATTATCTATGTTACCCTTTCTTATCTCGGCCACTATTTCTGAGTTTGACAAGCCACAACAAACATTAAAATTCATTTTATGGAGCAATGATAAAAATTACTCTGGAATTATCATTAAATGCCACCCATATATTAAGCCATTGTATTTATTTTTCATTATTATTATTTTTATGTTTTATTGTTGTTGTTTTTGTTTTTTTGATTTCAGAAACAGGGATTGATTCCTCTCCACCTCACATTGGACCATGAAGCTGTCTTATATCTCAATAAATACATAATAAAAGTGGCAAAAAGAGATGTACAGGTAAATTTCATTTATGTTACATCAGGGCCAAGTTGTTCAAAGAATCGTTAGCTTAAGGATGTCGTTGGTTGAGGAATCGTTAAGTCTTACACTACACACAAAATTAGGTGTGGTAATACTTTTTTTGCTGAAAAATTGTGAGGAGCTTTTGCATTGCAAAAGCTTCTCATATTTTTTCAGCAAAAATAGCAAAGTCTTTATGTATAATACATTTGAAAATTTAACTTCTCGTTAACTAATGACATTATTACTGCTTACCTCAGAAAGCATGTAAGTGACACACCTTGATCTCTATTTCCATTGAGTACTTGTCAGTTTCAATGGCTCATTTGCATCTGTCTGTGACAAGATTTTTGTCATGTAGTGTGGAGAGTTTTCACTTCGTCCTTGATAGTCTTCAAAATGTCATCAAACTCCACCATTTATTCCTTCTTTGCTTCTTTGAATTTCGCCAAATATTTCTCTATAAAACTCTTTCTGTGCATTTGAAGCTTATGAAGATTTATTCTTTTTAGCTCACCTGAGCACGAAATGCTCAGGGTGAGCTTTTGGGATACCATGATGTTCGTCGTCCGTCGTACGTGTGGACGGACGTCCGTCCGTCCGGACGTCCGTCCGTCAACTTTTGCTTGTGTACACTCTAGCAGGCACAGTTTTGATACATTCTTTCTGAAACTTTGTCAGAATGTTCATCTCCATAAAATCTAGGCCAAGTTTGAAACTGGGTCATGTCGGGTCAAAAACTAGGTCACTAGGTCAAATCTTAGAAAAACCTTGTGTACGCTCTAGAAGGCACAGTTTTCATCTAAAACTCATGAAACTTTGTCAGAATGTTTATCCTCATAATATTTAGGACAAGATGGAAACTGGGTCACGTTGGGTCAAAAACTAGGTTACTAGGTCAAATCATAGAAAAACCTTGTGTACGCTCTAGAGGACACAGTTTTGATCCAATCGTTATGAAACTTTGTCAGAATGTTTATCTCCATAAACTCTAGGCCAAGTTTGAACTGGGTCATGTTGGGTCAAAAACTAGGTCACTAGGTCAAATCTTAGAAAAACCTTGTGTACACTCTAGAAGGCACAGTTTTGATCCAAAGTTCATGAAACTTTGTCAGAATGTTTATCCTTATACAATTTAGGAAAAATTTGAAACTGGTTCATGTCTGGTCAAAAACTAGGTCACTAGGTCAAATCATAGAAAAACCTTGTGTACACTCTAGAGGACATAGTTTTGATCCAAGCTTTATGAAACATTGTCAGAATGTTTATTTCTATAAACTCTAGGCCAAGTTTGAAACTGGGTCATGTCGGGTCAAAAACTAGGTCACTAGGTCTAATCTTAGAAAAACCTTGTGTAGGCTGTCGAAGGCACAGTTTTCAACTTAAGATCATGAAACTTTGTCAGAATGTTTATCCTTATTATATGTAGTATAAATTTGAAAGTGGGTCATGTCGGGCCAAAAGCTAGGTCACTAGGTGAAATCATAGAAAAACCTTGTGTACGCTCTAGACGACACAGTTTTGATCCAATCTTCATGAAACTTTGTCAGCATGTATATCTTCATAAACTCTAGGCCAAGTTTGAAATTAGGTCATGTCGGGTCAAAAACTAGGTCACTAGGTCAAATCTTAGAAAAACCTTGCATACCCACTATAAAGGCATAGTTTTGATCCAATCTTCATGAAACTATGTCAAAATGTTAATTGTCCATATATCTAAGCTCCCTATGAAACTGAGTCAGGTCGGGTCAAAAACTAGGTCACTAGGTCAAATCTTAGAAAAACTTTGTGTACACCCTAAAGGGCACAGTTATAATCCAATCTTCATGAAACTCTGTCAGAATGTTTATCTTTATGAAATCTAGATCAAGTTTGAAACTGGGTCATGTCGGGTAAAAACTAGGTCACCAGGTCAAATATAAGGAAAACCTTGTATACGCTCCAGAGGGCACAGTTTTGATCCAATCTCAATGAAACTTTGTCAGAATGTTTATTCTTACAATATCCAGGCCAAGTTTGAAACTGGGTCATGTCGGGTCAAAAACTAGGTCAAATATTAGGAAATCCTTGTGTACGCTCTAGAGGTCACAGTTTTTATCCAAACCTAATGTAAATTTGTCAGAATGTTTATCCTCACAATATCTAGGCCAAGTTTGAAACTGGGTCATGTTGTGTAAAAAACTAGGTCAGACTTTAGAAAAACCTTGTGTACGCTCTAGAGGATACAGTTCTGATCCAATCTTTTTAAAACTTTGTCAGAATGTTTATCGCCACAATATTTAGGCCAAGTTTGAAAGTAGATCATGTCGCATCAAAAACTACGTCGCTAGGTCAGATATAAGAACGACCTTGTGTACACTCTAGAGGGCACAGTTTTGATCCAATCTTCATGAACCTTTGTCAGAATGTTTATCCTCACGATATCCAGGCCAAGTTTGAACTGGTTCATGTCAGGTCAAAAACCAGGTTACTAGGTCAAATTTTAGAAAAACTTTGTGCACACCCTAGAGGGCACAGTTTTGATCCAGTCGTCATGAAACTTTGTCAGAATGTTTATCTCCATAAACTCTAGGCCAAGTTTGAAACTGGGTCATGTCGGGTCAAAAGCTAGGTCACTAGGTCAAATCTAAATTAAGGTATGCTGCAAGAATCAGAACTAACATTGCAATGATGCCAGCCACAAACTCCTTGGAATACATTAGTTTCACCACAGTGAGATAATGATGCTATCATTCCATCATCTGTCTTTGCTTAGTTCAGTCTTGTTCAAATCCATCAAAGGAACTCAACATGAACAGGAACTTTTCGGAGAAGGAACTCAACATGAACGGGAACTTTTCGGAGAAGCGACTCTGCCATTTTCAGCTCACCTCCTGAGCCTTACAGTATTGGTGTTAGCTGCCTCTGTCATCCATCCATAAACATTTTCAAACATCTCTGAAACCACTGGGCAGACTAAACTCAAATTTCATATGGAGCCTGCACATGGGTCAAAGGATTGAAAGTTCTTCACATGATCTTGGTCACATGACCAAGGTGGCCGCCATTCCCATGTATGGTAAAAACTCTTATAAATCTTCACCAGAGCCAGTGAACTGATTAATGCTCAGGTGAGCGATTCAGGGCCACCATGGCCCTCTTGTTTGTTATCACAGCACGTGTGTTGGCTTGAGCATATGTAAACTTGTAGGAAAACTCTTGAAGGTAGAAACAACATGTTGTGAAGTTTTAATATTCTAGTGTGTAATAACAGGTAAATACAATGACGTTGACATGTGAACATTACAAGTTTGGCATGGCATGCAAATTAATGTTATATTACAGCTCATTCACAACAAATACAGGATTAAATGACTTCAGAAAAATTATTTGTTTCAGAAAATCTGAAGTTTCTGTAGAAAGAATTTCAGTTTGTATTGTCATTGAAAGATTGGTAGAGCATGGCATTTACTGAATGCCATACTCCAATACCAGTGATGTCACAGATCCATATAGCAATTTAGAGTTCATATTGATGTCAAAGTGAAGTCATTGTCTGTGAAGGTACTAAGCACAACAGTTGGTAATTCCATAGTTGTATGGTGACGGATATATGACATCATTGGTATCAGAGCATGGCATATAGTGTATGCCATGGTCTTGTTGGATTATAAGTGAGATGCTACTGAAATTCATACAACGAAAATGTGTGCTTTTCTCAAACCTATAATTCATTCTCAAATAGTTTAATTCTCTATTATCAGTGGGGGCCATTCTCTCTGCTTCAGTACATCGGGTTGTTGCAAAATATCTGTATGTTGCATACAAGACCCTATCTTTTTGACAGAAATGTATAATATGTATTACAGGACTGTCTGTGTGTTACAGTAAATATCTGTGTGTTACTTTGTTTCAGTATGTATTTATCTGTTACAGGACCAGGTATTACTACAGCTGCCTTGTAATGAGATTGCCCAAGCTTGTTATGTGAAGGAAACTGGGCTCCACATTTTAGCCATCAAACATGGTAATCATAGCTCCATTTTAACTTGTATTTTGGCACTGACAATTTGTCTTTTCTTTCTTATTTCTCAAACATAAGATGTGGGATCCTTTTAAAGTTAATGGATAGACTTTCATAGGGAATAACTATGCCATTTTTGCTTTCTCAGAAGAGGTCTGTTTGGGAAAGACATTGCTCCTGTAGGGAAAAATTCTTTTCTATTTGATAGACTCCATTTGGAAGGCCTTTGTCTCTAGGGAAGCAAACAGGAAGTCACAAAAGTTGTTCCCCTTGGCAAAAATGGTTAGAAAAACATCAAGGTGTACCTATTCATCTAAGTATGTATATCTGAAAATTGTGTGACTTTTACAAATGCTAAGTGAAGATATGGCTGTTCACGTTAGTGCCTTCGGTACTTTTCATTCTGGGATAATTCATTTCATTCAAGAAATAGCACAGCTGTGACAGTAATTTGTTGAATCACTGTATGGAAGTCAGTTGTAAACATCACAAGTGTGGAGCACAGGTGTTATGTCTACTTTCAACTGATGGACTTACAGATATATATTTTCCAGCAAATCATTGTTAAATGCTAAATATTTTGATTCTGACATAAAACAAAGTAGAAAAAATGTATTTATTGATTATTCAAAGTCTCCCATTTGTTCTTCTGCTATATGAGTAATCTTGCCACCTGTATTGACTTAAACATGCTAACATGCTTCCAAGCATTTTTCCATCTGCAAAATAGATGTAGCAAACAGTTAGGAAACATGGTGTGACATCATACAATTTTGGTTACAAGATCAGCAATCAGCCATAATGACAGCACAACAGTGATTTGTTGCAGCATAAATCACTATCTTTATATGATCTCACTGATATTTTCAGGAACACAAGAGAGTTTAAACTTAGCTGTTCTGCATTGTGAGACTCAGGTGAGTTCATATGACTAGTTATATTACTACCTTGGTCTCTCTTCCTTAGATGTGGTAGTTATTTCACATAATAATTGAAAAGTGACTGATCATGTGAAAATAGTACTGTGTTGGACAAAGGGAGTCTGAGGTATAATTACCGGTAGTATTACTACAAGACCACCACATCAGAACTCTAGATAAGAAGGAGTTTGAAGATAACACTGAGAAAATTTTATTTCATTGTTAAACCACTTATTATGGCTCCTCATATAGAAACACTTTGCTGATGAGGACCATAATATATCAATATATGTTTATATAGAGAAAAAATCCACACTATTACTACAGTAACCTGATCTGACCCTCTGTATCATGTCAAGTCACAGATTTACAGGAGATGCTTTTGTCGAGCATGATCCAGAGATCTTTGCACATCCGTGAGCCATAATACATTAGGTCAGATCAAGTTGCTGTATTAATGGTAAGCTATTTTATGCCCTTTAAGTCTGATTTGATTTCCATTTCATGATTTATTGATTTGGATGTCATTTAAAAACATGAATTTTTTGCCGAACACTTGGTTTGTTTACATTATATCGCTGGTCTCATTTCTCTGGTTCTTGTCTGTGATGCACATTACAAAATCTGACACCGGGACTCAGATGCAATTTCTTTTCGAGGTAAACTAATATGAATTGAGAGAAAGCCAGTACATTGATCTGGCTTTTTGTATCAGAAGGCCAGAAAATAGACAGTTCAAATTATTATATAATCTAAAAATAAACTGATTTTCATTGGTTCAGAACATGATTAGAACCGCTTGACACACTTGATGTCTACTGGCTCACTACAACATGGCTTTCTAAAATTAAGATTTCCTGGAATTTTTGCTGACTTATGTCCGCAATATTTGGCTCTGTAATTTAATCATTCTGTGGATACGAGAACCAGTGATGTTTAAACACCAAACAGTCATGACATCAAACTTTCTACAACATTACTGATTATATAAATTAGCAGAGAGGCAGCAATGTTCACGTGCAATTTGCTGTATAGTAATGTCTAATGGAAAATTTCTCCTGCTCATCTATGCAATAGGATCATTTAATAAAACAATTATTGACTGTTGAGGCAGTAGACATAATATGATGTCAACCAGAGAATACTAGTATTGACCTCCACTGTCACGTCGGTCCAGATGTGAATTCTCTGATTGACATTATATCACGGCTAATGCCTCAATAGTCAGTAATTGTATAATGTCCATCATTGATGGTATAATAAGAAACATTATCATGCAGCTGTCAGCTTTGAGGGGCAAAATCTCTCCTTGAACAATGGATCTCCTATGGAAATGCTTCTTTGCCCAGGAAAGTAAACAGGTTGTCCAAGAAAATTGTCTTCCTCTGAAAAAGTGATGAACAAACTTGCGGGTGTACTTATTCACCAGCCTCTGCTGTGGAATTAGATCTAACCTCAAAAACGTTATAAAATGAATTATAAACTACAAAATATAATAGGACAGTGGACTTAACTGTATTTGAAATTTACAGGCCATTGCTGAAAGTTTCTGTTCGTTGGTGAGTCATTGCTTTGAGTTGGTGTATAAAGATGTGATGATTGATTTGATAGCAGACACCATAGACAAGGCTATTAGTCAAAACCAGAAGGATGAAAGTACTGGGAGTGTCTCTTCAAGTGAGTGTCTATCAGAGCTCTAGATGAGAGGGAAATTTGATGATAATTTAGGAATTTTTTTTTTTAAATTTCTCATTGAAACCATATGTTGTGACCCCTCATCTGAACTAATTGAGACGGTTCATATGAGGGTCACAACATATGTTTTTATGCAGCATCAAATGAAATTATCCCTAATTATTACTAAATACTCCTTATTTTCTAGAGCTCTGTCTATGAATAAGTTTTTTATCATTGTAACTTTACAAATGTAAATGGTGTACTAACCATTGAAGAGCCAAAGAAGCAGACAACAAAACTTACGTCTGCAAAATTAGAAGAAAAAATATGTTTCATCCAAGCTAGTGGGCAAAGAGTGTAGAACCTGATGAGGGGGGCTCATTTGGAGCCAGCTCATCTGGATCTTCACTTTTTGGAAATTCACCTATTTCATTTTTGGTGCTTTAATGTTTTTGTGATTTATGCCCTCATCAAGCTTGCTTTAATCCCTGCAAATACACAGTTTTCATCAAGCATAGACAGGGAAATTTTTTAGAAATAAAATATATAAACAGGCAAATGTATCTAAAATTGTAAAGGAAATATGAGAATGATCAGGAGCTTACACAGTCAAATACCACAGACCACCCGCTGCACCAAAATGCAGCACCTAATGTTAGACAACACATGCATAGAAAGCTACATGTTCGTAAGAGAACGGCTTTTCCCAGGTAGGTGGTCACAAAGATAGCTTAACAAAACTAGCTAATATACTCAAAAAAATATTAAAGGGTCAAACTTTTATCCTGTGATTTCTGGAACATTTCAGACTTTTGGTAAAATAAATCATTTCTACCTTCCATTTCATTCATTTTGCAAGTTTTGTACACATGAAGTTTGAAACTATAGCCTTTATCTTGACCAAGTCCAGACTTCAATTCAAGCTACCTTCAAAATCAAAGCTGTCAGAAGTCAATAAGGAGCAATTTCACCAAAATTTTTGATTTCGCCTGTTCATGAATTTTTTAAAAAATTCCTTGATAGTCATCAAATTTAATCATTTTTAAGGTCAACAAGCTATAAGAAGTTTAAAACTCATAGCAATTTTAGAAATTATGCCCGACCAAACTGACACACTATCAATTTTCTGTGGGAATCCAAACCACTTTCATTTCAGGGGTCTTAATCTTATATGCATAAAGTTTGTAGTCCTTCAATTTTCACGGTAGTTTGCAGTAGTAATGAAGCCTTGAAAATTTAAACTTTAATACTTATTATTTTCCTGTTTCTGACAAATTACCTTCCATGTGTGGCCTGAAGATGTGTTGATAGCAGTAACTGTTGTTTTCCTTTACTTCCATGAATTCCAGCACTTTTCCTCTGATGCTGTATGGTTCATTAATTCAACATGTGGGAAGCCAAGTTTTAGCCTCTAGATTAGATATATTCTTTGATGTTCATGATAAAACCTTTCAAAATCATGTTTATTAAAATTTCTTAGCATTAAGACTTTATTGGTCAGCGATTCACTTTTGCCTGTTAATATTACTACAGCCAACTCTTGATATCTCAAACAATGATATCTGAAAGTACCCTCTTAGTTCAAAGAATATCGGGTTGGTCACATTTTTTATTTTTCTTTACAATTTAATTCCAGATATCTCAAACTTCTGATAGCTCTAAGTGAATTTTCTGGGACCAGAAAAGTTACTTTGCGATATCAGCAGTTCAAGATGAACTATGACATTGAGATATCGAGACTTGGCTGTACTATATTACAATTACTTATTTTTAATACTTTTTTTTTGTTTACAGGATCAACTCCAACAGGAAAGCCTCAATTGTAAGTCACAATAATGCAGGATACTGTTACTATACCATACTATTTTTTCAATGTTCTTTTCTATTTTTTTATCCCCTGCCGAAGGCGGAGGGATATAGGTTTCTCCATGTTTGTCCATCTATCTGTCCGTCTGTCCTTCTGTCTGTCCTTCTGTCCGTCCATCCGGAGCCATAACTAAGTAACCACTGGACGGAATTTCATGAAACTTAAAATAAATATATATCACTGTAACGAGCATTGCACATGAAGTTTCATCAGACTGGCTTCAGTAATGCATGAGTTATTGCCCCTTTATTGGCTTAAAATCAATGAAATGATCCATAACTAAGTAACGACTGAGCGGAATTTCTTGAAACTTAAAATAAGTATATATCACTATAACGTGCTGCTGCACATGAAGTTTCATCAGACTGGCTTCAGTAATGCGTGAGTTATTATGTCCCCCCACCAAAGGTGAGGGGGGACATATTGTTTTCAGTGCGGATCCCGGGCGTCGGCGTCAGCGTCGGCGTGACAGATTTCTTGCGCACGCGATATCTCTTGAACCATTGGATGGAATTTCACCAAACTTGCATGGATACATCATTGGGACAAGTTTAAGAGCTGATTAGATTTTGGTGACCTTGACCTCATTTTCAAGGTCACTGGAGGACTTAGATGACACTTTCTTGTACCCATTATATCTCCTGAACCAATGGATGGAATTTCACCAAACTGGCATGGATACATCATTGGGACAAGTTTAAGAGGTGATTAGGTTTTGTTGACCTTGACCTCATTTTCAAGGTCACTGGAGGACTTACATGACAATTTCTTGTACCAGTGATATCTCTTGAAGTAATGGATGGAATTTCACCAAACTGCTATGGATACATCATTGGGACAAGTTTATGTGGTGATTAGATTTTGGTGACCTTGACCTCATTTTTAAGGTCACTGGAGGACTTAGATGTCAGCTTCTTGTACCCACTATATCTCCTGACCCAATAAATGGAATTTTGAAGGTCACTGGAGGACTTACATGACATTTTCTTGTACCTACTATATCTCTTGAGCCAATGGATGGAAATTCACCAAACTTGCATGGATACATCATTGGGACAAGTTTATGTGGTGATTAGATTTTGGTGACCTTGACCTCGTTTTCAAGGTCACAGGAGGACTTACATGACAATATCTTGTACCCACTATATCTCTTGAACCAATGAATGGAATTTCACCAAACTGGCATAGATATATCATTGCGACAAGTTTAAGAGCTGGTCAGATTTTGGTGACCTTGACATCATATTCAAGGTCACTGGAGAACTTAGATGACAATTTCTTGTACCCACCATATCTCCTGAACCAATGGATGGAATTTCGCCAAACTTGCATGGCTACATCATTGGGACATGTTTAAGAGCTGATTAGATTTTGGTGACCTTGACCTCATTTTCAAGGTCACTGGAGGACATAGATGACAATTTCTTGTACTAGTGATATCTCTTAAACCAATGGATGGAAATTCACTGAACATGCATGGATACATCATTCGGACAAGTTTAAGTGGTGAGTTTATTTTGGTGACCTTGACCTCATTTTCAAGGTCATAGTCATCTATGTAGGATATCTTTAAAACCAGTGGATGGATTTTCTCCAAACTTGCCTAGATATTTTACTCGTTCAAGCTTTTTATTCATTAGAGGGGATGGGAAATGGGCTGGTGGGGGGACATCAGTTTTTTCTCTGAAAAACATTTCTAGTTGCCCTTTAATTAACTTGAAATCAATGAAATGAGCCTTAACTAAGTAACCACTAGGCAGAATTTCATGAAACTTCATGAAACTTAAAAAACATATATATCACTATGATGTGCTGATGCACATGAAGTTTCCTCAGACTGGATTCAGTAGTGCATGAGTTATTGCCCTTTAATTGACGCGCCCGTCCTTCTGTCTGTCCATCCGGAGCCATAACTAAGTAACCACTGGACGGAATTTCATGGAACTTTAAATAAATATATATCACTATAACACGCTGTAGCACATGAAGTTCCATCAGACTAGCTGCGGTAATGCATGAGTTATTGCCCCTTTATTGGCTTAAAATCAATGAAATGAGCCATAACTAAGTAACTACTGAGCAGAATTTCTTGAAACTTAAAATAAATATATATCACTATAACGTGCTGTGGCACATAAAGTTTTATCAGACTAGTTTCAGTAATGCATGAGTTATTGCCCTTTAATTAATTTGAAATCAATGAAATGAGCTGTAACTAAGTAACCACTGGGAAGAATTTCATGAAACTTAAAATAAATATATATCACTATAATGTGCTGATGCACATGAAGTTTCCTCAGACTGGATTCAGTAATGCATAAGTTATTGCCCTTAAATTGACTTAAAATCAGTGAAATGAGGCATAAACAAGTAACCAACACTTCATGAAATCTAAACTGAGTAATTATGTATCACCATAAAGTGGATTTCATCAGAATGGCATCAATAGTGCATGAATTATTGTCCTTGGATCAATGCGAGATTGCCATTTCCAGCCATAACTAACTTATCAATGAATAGAATTCTATGAAAATTATACAAAATATGTATCACCATAACACATTGGTGCATCTTACAGTTTGTCAGAATTGCTTCAGTAAGCAATGAGTTATTGCCCTTGAATTGGCTTAAAATCAACAAATTGAGTCATAACTAAGTAACCAATAAATGGAATTTCATGACACTTATAATAATTATATATTGTCATGACAAGGCAGTGCACATTAAGTTTTGTCATAATCTCTTCAGTAGTGCATGATTTAATGCCCTTGAATTGATTTAAAATCCACAAATTAGCCATTAGTAGGGTGCTGACAAACAAAATTTCTTGTAACTGAATTTAAAATGTATCATTATAGTGCAGTGATGCTGAGGCAAGTGTTTAAGAAGAACAGCTCCAGCTTATGCCTTACTTATCCAAGAGATATTGCCCTTGATTTTATGTACAATCCACAAGTTCAGCCTCCTAAGTAACCAATGAAAAAAAATTTATGAAACGTAAAATTTTATGAAACTTAAAACAACCATAAACAAATCAAGGCCACTTCCGCGGGGGATATAAATTCACCGAATTTGCTTGTTTTTTCTCAAATCAAAGTTGATAAGTGTATCAAGGAGGTAGCAAGGTTATCTCTGTGGCAGTAAGTATTATTGCCTCCCACAAAAAAGTTTTGAAAGTCTGCATTCTCACATAGCAAGATTTTTGGAAGATGACACTGGAGGAAATGTGTTGGGGATGGGGGGGGGGGGGGGGGGGGGGTGGGGGGGGTTGAGGAAGTGGGGACAATAATTGTCTTTTTCTGGAAAAAAAAGATAAAGAATTCTAGTTTGCTGTGGTTTAATTTCAAGAAAATTTCATGATATAAACTAAAGTGATAAATGATGCCTTTAGCAATGCTTAGAGACATTATGAGGGTTTTGAATTCAAAACACTCTGTGTAATTCCTGACTGGAAGTCTTGAAAATTATTATAAACTACATGTATTACAAGATTTTCTAAATGTCAGATTTACCTTTAAATATGGAATATAACAATCCAATATGAGTGTCCATGTAGGATGGGGAAATCTCACCTGAGGAGTCAGAATTTCAACCAGGGATGAGGCTTGCTGAGTCCCTGGTTGAAATTACACCCTGAGGGTGAGATTTTCCTATCCTACATGGACTTGATCATGATGGATTATTTTTCTCCAACTGTTAGTGGATTTTAAACCTCAAGTCAGATTAGGCTTTAGAACAAGAACATTTTAACTCTTTGACCAGTGATCTGAAGTAAATTTTTAGCAGCCCAGTGTGCTTATCGGGTCTTAAGTTTGCACCTGAAAAATAGACGGAAAAGACGACATGTGGACTATTTCATCTTCCAGAGGGCAAAAACAAGATGCAACTTAGCCTCTCATGTCACACGCATCAAGTTTGCTACGACGATTTATAACAGGTTTTAGTGACATCATTAAAATTGAGTGACGTCACAAACCTATGATCTGTTATCAAACGTCATCCGAGATGCTTGCGTGTCCATTTTGTGCATTCAAAATAAAAATATTAGTCAAAAATCGGAAAAGTCTGGTTGCTAATATCAGAAAGATGTTGCTAGGTGTAAGATAGAAGTTTCTTGTATGAGCTGAGGGCCTATCTTATAAAGCAAAGGTGGGAGAATATGAGAATTACTGAGACACAAGTAAGTTCTTAAATCCAGATTCTGGCTGCAGTGTTGACTGGAAAAACCTGTATTTTCAATTTAAAAAAAAAAAAGCCATTCCTATTAAACTTATCAAGTATCAGTGAATCATTTAAAAAAATAGATTTTTGAGGAGTGTGTTGCACTGATTAAATGGCAAGTTTAAATTTTTCTTATGGGACCACACCTTCTCAAAGCCCAAAAATTCTGAAATAAGTTCATACATTATTTGTAAGGAATGCCTTTTTCATTGCACATCCAGGTCTTTCCAGTCACTGTTTCATTCAGAACCTGGTTTTAATGACTTTACTCATGTTCTGGTCATTTTAAAGGAACATGTACATTCTGTATTTAGAAAATCTTAGGTTATGTATGCTCATTCTGCCATGAATATGAATGAACAAGTTATGATTTCAGTATCAATGGCTTATAACAATTGTATTTCAGCATTACTCATTTAGTTGTATTTCAGCATTACTCATTCAATTGTATTTCAGCATTACTCATTCAATTGTATTTCAGCATTACTCATTCTGTTACGAACCTGCCTGCACTCGATTCTCCCCGGCACAGCAATCAGACACCCAGTAGTATCAGTCGTGCTAGTAATGAGTCAAGTCAGGCAGAAGTGTTATATGACTATATGTGGCAGGTTTGTCCAATCTGATGCATGTTGATTATATTGTCTGCATCTTGAAGCTTATCCTAAAATCAACTTTATTCTAATTTCAGTCTCATATAGCTGTATTGTGAATTTGTTGTAGAGTGTCTGCTTACTTTCAAGCTTGTCTTAAAAATCAAGTAATGCAGTATTGTGTAGTATATTGTGTAATAATTGTGAAGTGTATTATTTGAGCTGCGACACGACAAAACCAACAAAGTGGCATGTGCACAGCGAAGACTCAGATCAGCCTGAGCATTCACCCAGTCTGATTAGAGCCTTTGCTGTGCACTTAGAAGGTAGCTAAGGCTCTAAGCTACCTTTATGCCAGCAGGGAAGACTCAGCTCAGACTGGGTAGATGGCCAGGCTGATCTGAGTCTTTGCTGGGCACACATGCCACCTTGTTATACCCTGCCACACGTTAGTGGCGGGGTATTATGTTTTCCCGCTGGCTGTCCGTGTGTCCGTCCGTCCGTCATACGTCCGTCCGTCCGTGAGCACTTCGTTTCCGTTCGATAACTTGAGTATTTATTAACGGATTTTATTCATACATGGCATGTGCATTGGTCTTGGGAAGATCTCGGTTGGGATTGTTAATGGGCAAATTTCGATGTCTTCTTATGGAGTTATTGCCCTTTTCATGGTCTTAAAAACAGTTTTTGGTCTGTAGTTCTTTTACACTTTGAAATATCTTGATGAAATTTCACAGAAATGATCGAAGTAACATAAGCTTTCAGTTATAAGCAGAATTTTGTCCACCTGGATTATCTGCCCCTGCCCTAGGGCTATATACATGTATGAAATAGTGAAAAAAAATGTAGAGTCGAAAGGGATTTTTCTGAAACTTGTAACAAATTATCATATTGATATAAGCTTTATGTCTTGATCAAAATTTTGTCCCCCAGTGGTTATCTGCCCCTGACACATGCTGTATACATGTATGAAATCATGAAAAAATCAATATAAAATCAGATTTTCGGTATATCTTGATGAAATTTCATAGAAATGATTAAAATAACATAAGCTTTCTGTTACAAGTAGTATTAAGTCCACATAGGTTACCTGCCCCTGCCCCAGAGCTATATACATGTATAAAATTATGAAAAAATTCTGTTCATGAGGTTCATGTCATGATAAAAAAAAATGTATAAAAGATAGAAGACGGGGTATTGGTTTGCAGTGGCGGGGTATTACGCAGTTGTTTACGATGCTTTTATTGGTTTTGTCGTGTCATGGCTCAGTCACTTTCAAGCTTGTTTTAAAAGATACTAATATGTAGAGCTGTATTGTTGTGAAATCCAGCTTGTTCTGATATCTACAAAATGCTGTGTTGTAAATTGTTCTGAAGTCTCTACATATGTACTATATATCAACTTTCTTCACCCCATTTTTATACCCCGCCACTAACGTGTGGCGGGGTATTATGTTTTCACGTTGGCCATCTGTGTGTCTGTCCGTCCGTCCGTCCGTAGTATGTACATCTGTCCGTCCGTCCGTCTGTCCGTCCGCACTTCGTTTCCGTTCGATAACTTAAGTATTTATCAACGAATTTCCTTCAAATTTTGCATATGCATTTGTATCTTGGGATTTTCAATAATTTCTGACAGAGTTATGGCACTTGTCAATGTACAAAAAATGGTTTTTGGCCTCTAGTTCCTTTACTACTTGTAGTATCATGATGAAACTTCACAAACATGATCGAAGTAACAAAAGCTTTGTATGAGCACAGAAATGATATCATAGGGGGTTATCTGCCCCTGCCCTGGGGCTATATACATGTACAAAATCATGAAAAATTCCATAAAAAATCAGAGATTGAAGCGATTTTTCTGAAACTTACAGCAAATGATCAGAGTGATGAAAGCCTCCAGTGATGCTCAAATTAACCCCTTGGGAGTTATCTCCCCCTGCCCACGGGCAAAATACATGCATAAAATGATGATAAAATCTATATAAATTCATGTTTAACAGATTCAGAAATTAACATCTGATCAGGGCTCGGGAAATATTGAAAAATGAATCGGTCCAGCCGATGACGTCATCACCTAACTAATTTCCATTGGAAAAAAATGATACCTGTCACGAAAACTAATGACAACAAGCGAAGTCCTATGAATTAATCCCGATTTCCGTACAATGGTCGTACATTGTTGTGTTTGGTGGAGTTCTTGGTTTCAAACATTTTAAGACGTTTAGCTACGCATGTAGAAGCAAATACAAGACTAGAAGTTAGAACGTGTTCGTAGGCAAAGCGGACGTGATAGAAGACATCACACTTGATTGACAGGTGGACAGGGGAGACAACCGGTTCAAGCCCATTGCACTGAAATAATATTATTGACTGTCATTCCTGTTTGTTTGTGAACAATACGTAAGTCCTGAGCATTAACTTGCCCAAGTTATGATGGTTGTACTGTTTAACGTATCCAAATTGCATAATTTCCCCTCCACTGCCGCCGAATGGGCCGCGTCAGAAATGGTGACTTACGGAACGCGTGAAGAGCGTATAATGACTAGCTTCCACCGAAGTATTCGGTTGTCGCTAGGTCGCCGTTCATTATTATTCATGTTAGATGCGAACAAGAACGACCGGTCTGACTGCTTAGTTGCGCTGGCTGATAAGATTGTTAGTCATCTGTGTGTGTACTTAGGTACCTTTAGCCGTCATACAGTTAGAATGACACTGCGTACGTTATACTCACAGCGGCGTCTTTTATCTTTACATCAAAGACAAAACGTGCTTGACCCATAAACGAGCGGGTAATTGCATATCAACGCTACCGTTAGTATTATACCCAATATAATAATCGCGTAGACCCTGATCAAAATGCGCTATTTTTGTGCACTGATCGGCATTACTTTCGCACTGGTCTGCATGACGATATGACGATACAACTAGGAAAATCGGTGAAATGGACGTTTCCATTTTCATATTTTATAGTTCCATTATTTTTTTAAAAGATGGACACCTTTCATCCCAAAGCCCAGTCATCGTGATTTTGATAAGTTGTTTTGCAGACTGTCGTAAGAGTGCGCGTCATTATGACACTTGTTATTGACAGGTAGGCGGTCCGATATGTGGTTCAGTGCTCCATACTGACAATCTCGATTGGCCCGTAGGCGGTCTTTTCGTCTGGCTAACACCTGCGTTAATCCGATTAGTTATGACACGTGCTAGAATTTTAAAGACAGTGGCGATATTTCATACGTCGGGACAAGATCAAACGGCCGTATGTAACAATTATCGGACGAATCGGAGAAAATTTCCTAAGTATTGGGCCAGTATGGGACCGATTTTTGGTGGCTTTGGGCTGTTTCCAATCGGTCCCAATTTCTGAATTTCGGTCTGGGACCGAAAGAAATCCGGTTTTCCCGAGCCCTGCATCTGATGATAGATGTAATAAAGCTTCTTGTGGTGATTAAAATTTGACCCTTTAGTGGTTATTTGCCCCTGCCCCATGGCCACATGTTTAAAATCACTAAAATTGTATTTGGTTGGAGTGCTAAGTGATTTATTGGAAGCTTATTATAAGTGATCAGAGTAAGGAAGTGTCCTGTCATGACAAAGACTTCTGTCCATATTCAGTGGGGTTAGGCTGCCCCTGCTCTGGGTTTATACAGAAAAAATATAAATCAGGAAATATCAGTGTTTGAAACTGGTTTGTAGTGGTGGGGTATCACGCAGTCGTTTGCGATGCTTTTATTACCCCTTCACTGTATGCTGAGTTCTGCAAATACAGCTTTTTTTTTACAAAACAGGAAAGCATTATTTTCTTACAAGCCCTGATCCATGTATGTATTCATATACCAGTGAACTTGCATGTTGTCTTGCAGTGAAACCGACTCTGTTAGAAACAGATATCCAGCAGATTATGGGGCCGGTAGCAATATAAGTACCGACAGCACTGAGTCTAGGCAGGCTCAGTATTTGAAGGACTATATGCGACAGGTTCGTATAGTCCAAGTAGTTTCCTGGGTGGTGGTAGGGATAATAATTTATTTGGCTTTTCTCTCTTCATTGAGTACCCAAATTTGTTAATTTGGCTAATACTAATACCGTGTTCAACCCTTTTAGCGCACCGTGGGCTTAACATTTTCAAAATGGCATTAAATACTTGCAGTAGACTTTCTTCCTACTAAGCGCACATTTCAAAGAATTATTATTATATAGAAAGAAACAGAATTTACTGTTTAAAGCATCAGAGAAAAGCTGCTTATAGTCATATAGGATGGAGAAGCTTTGTAAATATAAACTGAAAGATTTTATAGTGTTTTCAGCATGTGTAAACAAGCAATAGAAATGATAAATCAGTAAGATATGTGCGCTAATAATCATATGCCTCAGAAATTCCCATGATGTGTTCTTATTGGGGCATGTGCGCTGATAAGGTTCGATTGCGGTAGATAGATTTTCTCCTCCAAAACAGTCAGCAATATCTAGATCTATCTTATAAGATGCATCAAGATTTTTGGGGTTGTTTTGGAGGGAAAAAAACCTGTCTTATAACGACAGAAATACTGCCAAGGTTTAGGGCTAGGGGGTGGGGCTAGGGGGGTGGGTTGAGAAGGAAAGGCACAGGCACTGTTAGTACTAAGTGTCATTGGGTTGAGCTCTTGTTGGACAGCATACTACATATTAACCTCATCTATGTACTTTTGTGGTGCTCTAACACTCTTGTGCATGCTTTTAAGGTGTATGGGTACACTGCCAGGTTCACTTCCATTTTTTCAAAGGGAGACAACTTTTGTGACTTCCTGTTAGCTTCCCTTTATGACAAAACCCTTACAGAAGGTGTCTGCTCTTTAATGAGAGTAAAATTTCTCAAAATTTCTCCTAGAAGAGCAAGTTCTTACTTTCAGGAATTGACAGCATTGGGAAGTGAGGCAAAAATGAAAATGGGAGATTGCTTCCCCTGAAAGTGTATCTGTATAGCTTGACAAATTGTGGAAAAGTAGTTTACGCATGTGATTTTTGTTGAAACTTCCTGTATTGTTTCTTGATTATTCAGATGCATTATCAGTGTTTGTGTTTTTGCTGTTGTACCTGTATAATCAGTGCCAAAACTGTAGTCCATTTAAGGTGTATGGATACACCACCATGTTATTCTGCCATATATACAAAGGGAAACAATTTTTAGCTCCCCTGAACAAAAGTTCAGGAAGAGCTATTGTTGTCACCTTGGCATCGGCGTCAGCGTCCGCATCTGCATCAGCGTCCGCGTCAGCGTCCGCATCGGCGTCCGGATTGGATGTTTTGGTTAAAGTTTTTTAAAGACCTATATCTCCTAAACCCATGGATGGATTCTTTTGATACTTGCAATGTAGTTAGATATTGGTCCAAAGTTTCACAGGGTACCACCCCACCCCACCCCACCCCACTCTTGATGTCAAGGTCATGGACTTAGAAAATTGGGAGTTTTTTGGACTGGATTTTTGGTTTAAGTTGTTTAAAGCTCTATATCTTCTTAACCCATGGATGGATTCCTTTGATACTTGCACTGTAGTTAGATATTGGTCTAAAGTTTTCCAAGATATTACCCCCACCTCCCTCAGTGACCTTAATGTCAAGGTCATGGACTTAGAAAATTGTCTTTTTATTGATTGATTGTTTTGGTTAAAGTTTTTTAAAGACCCATATCTCCTGAACCCATGAATGAATTCTTTTGATATTTGCACTGTAGTTAGGTATTAGTTAAAGTTTTACAGAGTACTACCCCAACCCTGCTCAGTGACCTTAATGTCAAGGTCAGGGACTTAGGAAATTTTTGTCTTTATTAAAACTTTAAAGACCCATATCTCCTGAACCCATTTATGAATTCTTTTGATATTTGCACCGTAGTTAGATATTTGTTCAAAGTTTTACTGAGTACTACCCCAACCCTGCTCAGTGACCTTGATGTCAAGGTCAGGGACTTAGGAAATTTTTGTCTTTATTAAAGTTTTCTAATTGCATACTGATTCATAATGCTTGGCAGAGATATAGTTTACACTGTAACTGATGTTAGACACTTTTTTGAGTTTTTACATAATACTATATACTTACCCCATTGGATGACCTTTAAGTCAAGGTCATCGACTTAGAATTTTGTCTTAAAGACTTTGGTTAAAGTTTTATATTTATGAAGACATAATTTCACAGTGCCATGATGGACTCAGTTGATACTAATACTTGGACTGATGTTAGATAATGGTTCAGCGTTTTGATACATCCCCCTCCCCCCTCCCCCTACCTAAGGTTCTTTGACCTTTAGCTCATGGACTTTGAAATTTCATGTGGATTTTTTTTTATTTTAATTTTATTTTAACACTTATTTCTGAGATCGCTTTTGTTTATAAAGGTGTTGTTATTATGGACATGCTTGCCTGAAGTTTTATGCATAGCAGTCCACACCACCATAGCGACTGTGTGATGGGCAAGCACCAATTCAGGCGAGCTATGCTGTCAGGCGACAGCTCCTGTTTGTTTCCCTAGACAACATAGCCCTTCCGAAATGGGACCTACTCATAAAAGAAAGAATTTGCTCCAAGGGGAGCAAATTCTTTCCTTTAGGAGCTGATCTTTATTGGGAAGGGTTGCAAAATTGAAAATGACATAAATGACATAGTTGCATTGCCTGAAAGCATACCCATTCATCTTAAATGGGACTTCTCATGTATTGATTTTTAAAGTTCTAATATTAAGTTTATTTCTATGTCAAGCTGTTGACCCAAATGATCCTATGCATTCAAAGAGTTGTTACATCTTACATGTTACAAACAGAATACTGAGCATGAAATATCTGAATAGAAGTAATATGCTCTTCTGATGCTTAAATGAACTGAACAGTGATTGAGTTTGTACAATTATATATTGGGTACCGTATTCCACCTAATTATTGCACATGCCCCTATAAGCGCACATCATGGATTTTTTTTTTGGCATATGACTAGAAGCGCACATATTTTTACTAGATTATCCGTTTGTTTGCTAGTTTACAAGAGCTGAAAAATGCAACAGAATCTTTCATTTTTAGCTCGCCTGAACAAAGTTCAGGAAGAGCTATTGCACTACCCCCGGCGTCGGCGTTAGCAAAATGTTAAAGTTTTACGTTAAAGTTTTTTATGTGATGGGCAAGGCACTGTCAGGCGACCTATCCTGTCCCTGTGACAAGTCTTGTTCATTTGTGAAGCTTCCCTATCCTTCTGTGACCATCATCAGCTTTTCTCCTATGCTTAACCTTTAAATTTCTTTCCTTGAATATATAAAAAAAGAGTTGAAATGTGCGCTTATAAGAAGAAGAAAAAAATACTGCAAGTATTTACCGCCATTTGAAAAAAAAGTTAAGTGCACAGGGTGCTTAAAGGGCTGATTACGGTAGTTTTAAAACATAAACTCTGCAGTCTTGACTTAAAAGTTTGTACATGTATTTACTTACATATTCTTGAGGTCTTTCCATACATGTACAATCAGTTTGAATTCAGGATACCCAGTATGTTAAGCTAACTTTTTGTGTGATGCTGGTAATTTTAAAAACAAACCCAGAATTCTTACAGGACAGAGTTATAGTTTTTTAGCTCGCCTGAACGAAAGTTCAGGAAGAGCTATTGTTGTCACCACGGCGTCCGAGTCCGCGTCAGCGTCCGCGTGGGCGTTCGGATTGGATGTTTTGGTTAAAGTTTTTATACGCCCGTTTTGAAAAAACGGACGTATTATGGCATGGCGCTGTCCGTCCGTCTGTCTGTCCGTCTGTCCGTCAACATTCTTGTGCACACCATATCTCAGAAACCGTTTGAGATATCTTCATGAAATTTTGTAGGCATATACATTAGGATGGGGCAAAGTGTCGCGTATAGTAATGGTTGCTCCCCCTTTCTTAGTTTCAAAGTTATGTCCCTTTGATTATTTTTTACCCTACTAGTCTTGTGCGCGCCATAACTAGATAACCGTTTGGGATATCTTGATGAAACTTCATAGCAATATGTATGAGGATGTGATGATGTGTCGCATATAACAATGGTTGCTCTCCCCTTCTTCGTTTTGGAGTTGCATCCTTTTGATTAGATTTTTAGGATATTTTTGTGTATACTAGTCTTGTGCATTCAATAACTAAGTAACCATTTGGTATATCTTGATGAAACTTTATAACAATGTGCATGATCACAAGACGGTGTGTCACATATAAGAATGGTTGTTCCCCCTTACTTAATTTTGGAGTAACCTCCCTTTGATTAGTTTTTAGGCTAACCCATTCCCCCATAACTCCTTAACCCTTTGAAATTTGTAGGAATGTGTATAATAATGTGGTTATGTATCATGCGCATGAACCACAACTCTGGCTTACTTCCTGAATTATCTGCCCTTGCATCAATTTCTGTTTTACTCTGTATCTCCTTAACCGTTGGAAATATTTTAACTAAACTTTATGGTGATGTGTATATTGTCGAGGGAAAGTATTGCGACTAAGAGTTTATGAATTATCTCCCTTGTTTGACTTTGGCGTTTCACAACTTCTGAGCTGCTTCACCCTGGAACCTGATTTTTGGTGTACTAATAATAGTATTTAATGTGTTGTTTTGATAACATTGCAGTCATTAATTACAGAGTTGTTTCCCCTGTTTTGTCTGCCTGTCCATCCTTCTATAAACAATCTTGTTCATTCTGTAACTCCTTGTTCATTCTGTAACTCCCCCCCCCCCCCCCCCCCCCCCCCCCCCCGCCCCACCACCACCCGTCAGTTTTTTTACCTCAAGCTCATGGACTTTGAAATTTCATTTCATTTTTTTTATTTTAATTTTATTTTAAGACTAATTTCTGAGATAGCTGTTGTTTATAAATGTGTTTTCATTATGGACATGCTTGCATGAAGTGTTATGCATAGCAGTCCACACCACCATAGCGGCTGTGTGATGAGCAAGCACCAATTCAGGCGAGCTATGCTGTCAGGCGACAGCTCTTGTTAGGGATTGTTTTTGAAGGGGAATTTCATTTAAAAGCATAAATTCAGAAATTTGGGTTCTTTTGAAGAGGGAAATGTAAATCTGAATCAATTATTCTCTACATCACTACAGTTATTGTCTTGCCTGTGACTAGCAGAAGCGAGACATAGGTATTACTTTTTCAGCAGCCATGGCGTTGACAGCCTTGAACTTTGCATTGAGTTTTCTGGTTTAGCTCTGTTTTGTAACAATGTGTGGACAGGCTGGACATAGCATTTTGTGGCTTGTCTCATACATGTGAGCCACCATGTCACCCAAAAATGTGCTTAACCTGTTTGTAAACTGTGAAGATTGAAACCAATTTAGGAATCCGTGTAGTATAGCTCAGAGCTCTAGATAAGAGAGAGAGTATTTGATGGTAATTAAGGAAAATTTTTCTTATTTCTCATTCAAACCGTATGTTGTGACCACTCATCTGAACCGTCTTGTGGAGACGGTTCAGATGAGAGGTCACAACATATGTTTTTATGCAGAATTAACAAAAAAAAAAATTCTCCAATTATCACCAAATACTCCCTTATCTAGAGCTCTGATAGCCAGTCTTCATTTTGAGCTTGTAGATTCCCCAGGGTTAATACATTTTGTGTGCCAACAGCAAAGGCTCCGACCAGACTGCACAGATGTGCAGTCTGGTCTTAGCCTTTGCTGTTGCATATCCACTATGTTTCCATGTCAGGACTCATGAGCTTTAGTGTGTTCTTTTCTCATAGCTACATACAAAGTTGAGCATTGATGAGTTGACGATGTTTTCTAACCTGCTGAAATCTTGGAACTATTCCTCAAGTCGTCTTCCAGAATTCTGTGACAAACTGTTGAATCTCTACGGCCCAGGAAGGAAACACCTGCTGGCAGGTAATGAATCATGATTTGAGCTATGTCATGTGACTTTCAGCAATGTGGCAATTTCATCATGTGATATTCAGATAAACTGTTTCTTTATAGAGGGTAATCAGAGACCTCCCTGTTGGCTGTATGCCTTGGGTCCTTTTCATGGATGGCTGATGTGACAAGTGAAAGCTCTGATTATATGCAGTCTGATCCGAGCCTCTCTTGCCACCAATGCCACATTGTTCAAAATCACATCATGGGGCTCATTTCTCACCCATGGCGTAAGAATATCCAATTTAATGACAAACAAGTATTTCTTTCTTGTCAACTTAATGAACCAGAGATTTTGCAGAATTGCCTTTTCCTGCACCTTGGGTCTTGTACTACACCTTGTGACCTGAGTATTTTTATGAACTGTAAACCTCTTCATTTTATACAGATTTACAGACATGCAGCCGCAACAACAATGTTGATCAGCACTGACATAAATTTATTCAGTTGTCTCCACTGTTGACATCACTTATTCATGATGTCAAGAACTGCACAGCAAAATCATTCCTCTAGAATAAAGAAATTGTCAATGTAATTGCATTTTCAAGCTTATTTCCAGATGAATACTGTATTTGCACCAGACTGAAAATCAGATAAAATATGCTGAGCATGATGAAATTTCTGTAAAATCAACAGGCTATGTACAATTTTATATAGAGAAAAAAGATGTATAAGTATTTTAAAAAAATATCTGGCATATCTGGAGCACTGCTGAATTCATGTATATTGTTTATTTGTCAGTGCAAAGCTTCCCATAGAGAATGCATTTGAAGCACAAAGTAAACTCACTCTTTCGGTAGGGACAGTTCAACATCAATGACATCATCATTACAATGCCTAAATTCATCAGATGACTACTTTGTACAATAGCTTTGTGTTTTTCAGACTTAAGTTTTAAAAGACAGCTGTACAATGGCATACTTTTCACACTCTTAGCATACACATTATTGACTCACTCAGTGTCTTTGATTGACTAAAAACAGTTGGGCTGAATATTCTTTTTCTTTCAGGAATGTTTCCTTTTATCCCTGAGCGTGACTGTCCCTATTTTGAGAACTTCCTGAAGCAAAATGATATAAACTTGCCAGATAATGGTACAGGGACACTGAACAGTTACCAGGGCTTTCCTGCCTACCACACGTAAGTTATACTTTACTGCCTACCACACTAAGTAATAATACTTTACTGCATACCATACTTCTGCTATACATTCCAGCTTACCATATGCAAGGCCTTGTCTGTGGCACCTAAGTTATACTTTCCTGCCTACCACACAGAAGTTGTACTTTTCTGCCTACCACACTTTATACTTTCCTGCCTACCATGTGTTATGCTTTCTTGCCTACCAAACGTTAGTTAAACTTTGCTGGCTACCCCATGTAAGTTATACTTTCCTGCCTATCACACAAAAGCTGTACTTTTCTGCCTACCACACTTGTTATACTCTCTTGTCTATCACATGGTATTGTACCTTTCCTGCCTACCACATGTAAGTTATACTTTCCTGCCTACCACTTGTAAGTTATTGCTAATGATCTGTTGCGGTAGCCATTCAGCAGGTATTTTTATTTACAATCTCATTTAGGTGTGATTGCTTTACTGTATCGTATGAGGGAGTAAGTGGTATGTTTTGATTAGGCATGAGCTTTAATAGTATTAAATCTAGTTTGTGGGATGATGCTTCTTTCAAATGATGAGCTACAAATCTCCTAGCTCAGTTTTGCTGTCAAAAGCTTTCTTTAGTCTAGACTGAAGCTTATTGACATATGCAGTCAACTCTCGATATTTCAAAGTCAAAGTTCAACTCAACTACTAATACAGTCGAACTTCACTGGCTCGAACTCGGAAGGCTCGAACACCATGTTTCGGTCGAACTGACTTTCCAGTCCCGGCAAAATCCCTATTCATTTTAACTAAACATGCCACACTTGGCTCGAACAACGATGGCTCGAACGCTCGAACCCCAAGTCTGGTCCCTAGAAACCACTTTCTATGTAAAAAACACCGATGGGTCGCACCTATTTCCTTGTAAAAAATTCCAAGTTTAATGACCGGACTAAATGTAGATCCTACCGCGGCCGATTACAAGTATTGGTCATCAAGTTTGCTACGTCCATGCTTATCTTGATCTTTTTATATTCAAATTAAAATTCTGTGTTGTTTTGTTTTATCTACCTGAAAGTGCAAAGGTTCAAAGAGTGACCGATCAAAATACAGAAAGTTTTCGTAGTTATGATAGAAAAAGATAGTAGATAAAGTTGGATCATGTTGAGCTGGTCTTCAATGTCTCGAACTACCGATTGGTCGAACTTTTTTCGGTGGTCCTGGCGAATTCGAGCCATCGAAGTTTGACTGTATCTCAAAGTAAACTTTCTGGTCCCAGAAAATTTACTGAGATGTCGGTAGTTTAAGATATCCGAGTTGAAATGTTAAGAAAATAAGGAACATGTCCAAACTGTATTCTTCAATATTACGTGTAGATGGTTCTTTGAGATACCATTGTTTGAGATAACATGATTCAGCTGTACTTAAAAGTTGTCTTTTGTTATTTTTGTATCCATTTTGCCTGACATTGCTGTATTTTGAATGTCATAGATTCCTGTAGTTACACACCTTTGTGATTTCACAGAATTTGTTTTCAGACGTTCAGTGAGTGAGACATCAATATCAAGCAATGTTGCCAATAGTAATGACCTTGACCTAAACTCTGATTCAGTGTTGGATGCCATTGGAAAGAAGATGGAGCGTATTGATTTAAGTGTTGGTGATCCTACGCAGTATTACATTGGATAGGATTGAGTTTTGATGTTTATGGGTACACTTCCATGTTTTTCTGTCATTTTTACAAAGGGGAACTACTTTTTTGACTTCCTGTTATCTTCCTTGAGGACTTAGCCCTTCCATGAGTGGGTCTACTCTTAAAAGAAAGAATTTGTTCCAAGAGGAACAAATTCTTTTCTATAAGAGTTGACCCCCATTTTAAGGGAGGCAAAAATGAAAATATAGGAGTTGCTTCCCTCAAAAATGTACCTATTCACTTTAATTGAATGGCTATGGAGACAGATTCAGACATAGTACAAACTCCAAAGTCTTTCAGGTGCCAGTGGAAAATTGCACATAGTGACTCTTGGAGTGACCCTGTGGCATCTGAATATTCTAGTTTGAAGGCTGTGACTGAAAATTCTAGAACATTGAAGAAATGGGAAATATATAAGTAATGGTAATAAGATGCTGTTTGCCATTTAGTAACTGCTGAAAGGTTTTTGTCTTTTACAAAACATTGTTTGGGGAGGCAGAGTTTAAAAGAGTATAGGTATTGAGTTGCGAATAAAGAGGATGGACTGGTGTCAATTCAGAGATCTCTGTTTGCTTTTCATAAGCATGTAAGAATTTGCCCTGCATGAGAACAGTTTCACCCAGGGCACCACTTGTTTTTATTGAAAAATACCGGTAAGATGGTATACATTATCCCAAAGCTGTCAGACAAGCTGAATAATATATTCAACAAAAGTAATAATGTATTAATTTATAACTGTTGTACAAGTATGTTGACTTTACATAGGTGCTATTTTATGTCGCTAAATATATGTAGATTAAATTACCATAGCGTAGGAATAGGTACTTGGTTGTAACTGTTAATTCTTCTTAAGGTATATGAGTACATCTCCATGTTTTTTGCCATTTCTACCAAGGGAGATAACTATGACTTTCTGTTTGCATCCCTGGATTGTGTAGCCGTTCCAAAAGGGGTCCACTCTTAAAAGAAAGAATTTGGTCTCAGGGGAGAAAATTCTTTCTCAAGAGTTGACCCCCATTGAAAAGGATGGCAAAAAAAAAGAGAATGGTAGAGTTACTTTCCCTGAAAGTGTATTCATTCAACTTAAAACTTTGTAACTCCTTATTAAAGCTGCTTCTGCAAGGAATAATTGATGATAATTCTTATATTTTCCAAACAATTTGCATCCCATTGTTAGAGCCCCATTGCTGGGGTGGTTTTCAGTGATGTTCTGCAGTGAATTTTTATGGGAAATAACCCCTCGTCTTGACAACATGTTTCTGCAGAGAAATAAGAAAAAGTGAGCCACATCATGTCATTTCCGACAATGTAGCATTGGTGACAAGCAAAGGTTCTGATCAGACTGCACATAAGTGCAGTCTGGTCAGACCTTTGGCTTGTCACATCAGCATTTTATGGACGTGACCAACGCCATTGGGCCAACAGTGAGGTCTCTGATTACCCTGTATAAATGAGAAGGATAATATGAATGTCACATGACAAAATTGCCAAATTGTTTGAAGTCACATGATGCGGCTCAAGTATCTCAGGATCATTACAAAATATTTCTTATCTGGAACCCTTGTAAGTGTTGTGGGTAGTGTACACCAGATTTAAATGCCATTTGTAACAGAGGTATATTAGAACAAGAAATTTAATATGACTGTGACTGAGAAATGCAAGCTATTGTTTGTTGCTGTCTGGTAGTGACCAGTAAAGGTGATAAAGGTATTACTTTTCCAATGTTGGCAACATAAACTTTATATGAGCCGCGACACGAGAAAACCAACAAAGTGGCTGTGCGTCCAGCGCAGACTCAGATCCGCCCAGTCTGATCAGAGTCTTCGCTGTCTGCATGAAGGTAGCTTAGACCCTTAGCTACCCTTTAAGTGCTTAGCCAAGAGTTTGATCAGACTGGGCAGTTACCCAGGCTGATCTGAGTCTGCACAGCCACTTTGTTGGTTTTCTTGTGTCGCGGCTCATATCAGTTTTTCTGGTTAAGCTCTATTTTGAGACAATGTGAAGACAGGCAAGAGACCACATCAGCAGAATTCTTGTTTTTGATAACATTTTAGTTTCTTTCCTAACCAGAGGACCAATGGTCTTGTAGCTCACCTGAGCCCTTACTGTCCACAGACACATTTTGTCATTCTCCTCATTTGTTACAAATTTTAAACCAGTGATTTTAGAGGACTGCATATTTTATCTTTAAAATGTCAGTGACCATTGTAAAGTTCAAAGAATGACCATGACCTTTGCTGGCCTAATGTCTTCATGTGTTCATTTAGCTAACCATGATTTACAATTATATCTTGGCTAAAGAAGTTTCCATTAATCCTTTGTTTAAGCATTTTCCCATAATAAAAACATAAGGAACCAAAGAGGACCTCGCCTTGAAAATAGGTCAAGATCAATACAAGGTCCTCATTTGTAAAAAAAAAAAAAAATTGCAGGGCTCGAGTCCCCAATGCTACACACAAAGTTTCAAGGTCATTGGTCTTTTGGCTCTGGAGAAGAATGTTTTAAAGGATTTACCATATATACCGGCATGGTGGCCATCTTGGTCATGTAACTAAAACCATCTGAACAGACTTTGGTTCCTTAGACCCAGTGAAGCTCCATACAAAATATGGCTTCATTTTGGCCCAGTGGCTTCAGAGGAGATGTTTGAAAATGTTCACAAGCAACAGAATCTCAGTGACCTTGAACAAAGGTCAAAGAATGACCTTGACCTTTGGTAACAGAATGTCTTCATCCCTCATTTAATTAACATATAAACCAACTATTATATCTAAGACTTAAATGGTTTCTGGGAAATCCACTGTTTAAGCATTTTCCAATGTAAAAGCAAAATGCACGGAAAACTGACCTTGCCATAAATTAGGTCAAGGTCAATGTACAGTCATTATTTGTACAAACTATGATGGGCCTGAATAATATTATACCCTAGACTTATAAAGTTTGAGAAATCCACTCTTTATGCATTTTCCCAGATAAAAGCATGACAAACAAAAGTTACCGTACCAAGAATTAGAACAAGGTTAAAGGTATACTCCCTCGTATTTCATTACGAAATAATCACAAAATTATGAAATTGGTTAGTTGTATGCAACATAATTAAGATTTGTTCAAAAAATCTTCAGCGAAAACATCTTTGTTACGGAGGCAGAGACGATATATCAATGCGCACCCATCTTGAATATTCACAAATATTTTGTCGTCATAAATTAATTGACTCCCTCAGGCGTTTCTGCAAGCATGTTTTGAATTTTATGATTGGTGGAGTAAATAACTTTACAATAGCATTAACCCCTAATCTGTGCATGCGAGTTCTTTTCAGGCAATAAATGTCTGAAGTTGATTTAAGAAATGGCTTCAAATAATTCATGATATAACTTTAACCTGATTAACTATGATTGCTGGGCGTATCTAGTCTTCATTTTTGGCGGGAATGGTGACCCACTATTGCCGCTCTTTTTATGTATTTACTTAAATTCTCCTATTTTCAGTGACCATCACAATTTATAAAATTTGGCAGATAAATTTACTTTTAATAGCAATCATTATCATGCCTAGGATATAATGTTTTGTGAGAAATTTAAAAGTTAATAGAAATATTGAGGGTGTTAATCTTTAACCTATGGTCATCATTCGAACAAACCATGATGGGCTCGAGTCTCATATGCCAATTTTCCAAATGAGCAAACATTTGAGATTCAAATGAGTTTATCTCCTCTATAAATGCATACATGTATGTTGCTGATTCTCTTAAGAATTAAGTTTTAATTTTCAATGAATTACGATGTCTACTTTTTTTTTCAGAATTTTATTATCATTCAGGATTACGATCAAGGTATTTTTTTCTTTTATTATGAAACTGAAGTCAGGGTTAAAATATCGGCTCAGTTGATAAAAACCAAACAAACTTAATCCTAATTTAGGCCAGATGAAAACAACATAAGAACTTAGGTGAGTAATTTAGGGCCAGTGAAGTCTGTTTGTTTTGTGTTCTGTTATGAGCTCTGTTCTCTGAGCTTTACATAAAAGCATTTTTGAAATGGAACTGTATTGTGAACTTTTGTTAGCTTTTTTGTTTGTATTTATATACAAATTTTAATGCAGCAATAACACAGCTTCTTTTTATAATATTTGTGTGTTGTGTTCTTTCATCAACCTCACCACCATCTTGCTGAAATTACCACAAGTAGTAGGATACCTTAGGAAATCACTGTAATTATCTTAAATTTTGAACACTTAAGTACTGTAATATGCCTAAATTTTGGGACATCTAAAAATAATTAATTTTCCATTTCAGACAAATGGAAAATTAATTATTTCAGGTGTCCCAATACTTATGCACATGACGGTAAATGGGTATACTGTTATGGGAAGCAACTCTGTGATTTTCACTTTTGCCTCCCTTTTATTTTGGAGTGGGGGTGGGGGTGCTGTCAACCATTAGAAGCAACTTTTTTCTTTAATGGTTGACAGAGTAGACGCTGTTTTTGAAAGACTACGTTGTTGAGGGAATCAAACAGGAGTCACAAAAGTTTTTCCCTTTGAAAAAAGGCAGAAAAAGTAGTGAACCCACACTCTTGCAAGTGTCTGAAAGGTGCCAGAGGAACAGCAAAGACTGCAGGCTTAGATCAGACTGTTAACTGTCTGCACAGGCACTTTTAGGGTCACTGGTTTCCAACAGATTAAAGTGCAAACTGGTATATATAAACTAACTTTTATTATAATAATACATCTGTGCTGGAAACTGCCAGTGGCCAAATGCACCTGAATTTTGGTCTGGGGCCACCACAAAGCTTCAAAATATGAACTTTAGTGGCCCAGATTTATCTGTCTGGCAATGGTGAATGTATTAGATATTTAGCAAATGGACAATTTGGGCCACTGAACATTTGGCCTGCAAAACTTTTGGGCCATCACATTTATCTTGGGAGTGTCCAGCACTGTACATGTGTAAGTGTAGATGCATTCCATTATCTAGCTGTCAAAGCCTGAATCCTTTAATTGTAAATGACCCACCAGTCCAGAAAATCATTCAGCAACTGTTAAATGATCCACCAGTCCAGACGAGAATCATTCAAATTCAACTGATCCGGAAGCTTTCAACACTAGTAGTGTCATATGATCAGTCCACAAGCCATGCACAAGTCATGACAAGAATTAGTCAACCCTGTTAGATGATCCACCAGTCAAGATCCGAATCTTTCAACATATTCAACTGATATGCTACCAGTCAAATCCAGTATCAGTCAAGACAGTTGAATGATCCACCAGTGAAGACAAAAACTGTTCAAATTTGTCTTGAGAATTATTCAGGGCCATCAGCTGAGCCACCAGTCAAGACCAGAATCATTTGACACTGTAAAATGACCCACCAGTCAGAACTAGAAGCAGTCAACACTCAGTCTGTCTGATGAGCCACCAGTCAAGACGGATTATCCAACATTTCTAATGATTCGCCTATCAAGATCAGAATCATCCAACACTGTCAAATGGCCCCGTCTCCACTGTGGATCATTTGACAGTGGTGAATGGTGTTGATCATTTGACAGTGTTGATGACTCAAGTCACAAGTGGTGTATCATTTGACTGTGTTCAATGATACTGGGCTTGACTGATGGATCAGCTGACAAAGGTGAATAATTCTGGTCTGTACTGATAGTTTATTTGACAGAGCTGAATCATTTTGGTCTTGACTGGGAGATCATCTGACAGATGATTTTGGTGCTGTAAAGTTGAATCATTCAACAATCTGTCTAATGATTCACCAGATAAGACCAGAATTATTCAACAGCATCATATGATCCATCTGTCAAAACCAGACCTGTCCTCTCTCTAAGAGAAAACTATTTGGACTGAAATACCATCTCAAAGACTCAAAGGGTTGTTAAACCCAAACAACCAAGCAATCAAGCAACTGTCAGTCAAGGCCTGAATTCATCAGTGATCCAGCTAACCATAATGATCAGTTTAAAAAAGCCATTTCATGTATCTTGATTTATTTTTATCGTAAAGTGTAACTAAAGCTATTTCCCCAGCAGCAAGAATTGCACCATTTCAATAATTTGTCGGTGACCAAACAGTTGAGGCTTGGCTCCGTCAAGAAGCTTCTAGGCGTTTAGCACTCTTACTTTGCATGCTCGGGGCAAGACTGTCCAAACTAAACATCACTTCACAGACCCTTCAATCATCCTGATACTAAACTGCTGTTGCAAAGGACATGAAAAGTCCTTCATGGCTCCATCAATGATCTGCAACTGATCCACTTATCACAGTCATCTTATCACAGTCCAATGTCATCATCAACTCAATCTGTTACTGTTTTCTTGACTGAGTCATCCATTTGTCTCTGTCATTGTGTCAAACACCGCCCTTACACTGAGGCAAATGGTCTGGGCTTGATTCTGAAACAAAATTGAAATAACATTTTCCTTATGGTGAATGGGTACACTTTCAGGGGAAGCAACTCTGCTATTTTTATTTTTGCCACCTTCTCAATGTGAGTCAACTATTAAAGATAGGAGAATTTGCTAGAATTTGCTCCCAAGGAGCAAATTCTTTCCTTTAATAGTCGATCCATTCTGTAAGGCCTTTGTCATCCAGGGAAGCAATAAGGAAGCCAATGCGAACACTGAAGAATACTCCAAAATGTGGGCTATAAGGTGAGGGATGTAGCATATGCTTTGCTTTCACAAGGTATGCTTAAAATGATTCTTCAAGTTTGTCACATATGGAGAGGAAACTCCACAAAAGTGAAAACACTATGATACTGAGGAACGTTACAGCATACCATATTAATCCTAATAAATGCCCCTGCTCTAATAAACGTCCCCTGTCTGTTTTCAGAAAATGTTATATATTGACTTGCATGAATTCCTGTTTGCTTCTCTGGATGGATTGTTCTTATGGGATCTACTCTTTAAGCAAAGAATTTGCACTAATTAACATCCCTTTCTGAAAATGCACCCCCCCCCCCCCCCCCCCCAGGCATTTAATAGGATCAAAATGGTAAATGCATGTTCCAGAGCAGGGAAAGACCTATTTCATTATGTCATGAAAACTGAAGTGTTACATACAATTTTTAATATGTAACAGCTCTGTTTTCATTAGAATAAACATTCTGCCTAGATTGTGAAGAAGCATCTGTGAAACCAAGCTCATTCAAACAATTTGAAATTTAAAAACAGATTTAGCTCCATGATATCATGGCACCAAACAGATATGCACACCGGTTTCTGTGCAAGAATATAGTCTGTATTTAGTCAGGTGCTTACATTTTAAATTTTGTTTTCATGTGTATTCAGCATGGGAAAAGCAGTGCTCCAGATAAGAAGGGGTAATGAGGATAATTCAGGGATAATTTTCCATAGTTCTCAAAAAACTATGTTGTGACCCCTCATAAAAACTGTCTTGCTGATATAGTTCTAATGAGGGGTCACAACATGTCTTCGCCAAGAAATAAGAAAAATCATCCCAGAATTATCCTCAAAACCTCACCTCTGGAGCTCTGGAAAAAATTAAAATCTTAAGAGTCTGGGTTACTATTCAATATGACAAAAGTTAGTTCCAAAAATTTACCTCTGAGTGGCATTGGAAGACATAACAACTGAAGATATTTTTGTTGACCTGACCTATCTTCAACACAATATTGGCAGTCCCGTGGCCATCACTATACTGTATCACCTGGGCTAGGGTATGTAGTGGGTGTCGCTGCAAAATTTCCTGAAAATATTAACAGAAAAAATCAATATTAAATGAATGTAGAAGCTTCCCTGTGGCCGAGTAACTAGAGCTCCAACTTTGGCTCACTGGGTTAGGGAGTGAAGTTCCTCCTGAGGGCAGATTCTTTTTGGACCTAAACAATGTATCATTGCCTAGAGCCCTACATAAGCACCATCCCATTGTCCTGATATAACTGAAATACATGTAATGTTAAAAAGTGCCAAGTCAGCCATCCATTCATAAGCAATAGATTAGTGTTTCCCCCAGCCCCTTTTAGCATGCCGCCGCGCCATGCCTTTTTTCCCAAGCGCCATGCCCTTTTTTCCAGCGCCATGCCCTTTTCCAGCTCCATGCCCTTTTTGCTCTAAACTTCACCTGCCAATTAGGAGATACACATTACACATTGTGTATTCACTGCCTCAATTGTTTTGACAGCGTAAGTAAACACATCAGTTGGCATTAATCCTGTTATGGTCCACTCGCTAATAAACTAACTGATTCGTGAAAATACCTGACTGATCTGCCGATTAACGGAAAGATCAAAGTGAGGCCTGTTGAGTGAAAAGGAGCCAGTAGCCATGTTTCACAATTACACAAACCAACATGCCCATTTTACTTACGGTAGACTTAAATTTGTTTTAATATTTTTCTGGAAGTTTTTTTTGTATGGACTGTATTTGGGAAACTGATTTGATTCACAGATGTGCAGGCTGATCATTGTCTTGACTTGTTGCTCATGCCGTAAAGTTTTTTTCTTCGATATGCGTATTATATATGAGTTACATTCGAGACGATTGATAAATTATGGTGTAATCATAATTACCCATATTATGTATGTTTTGATATTTTGGTCTTGTACATGCCGATTTTTGTGTCCAAAATAAATTTTTGAACAATGTTATATATATTTTTTAATAGTTTTCAACAGCTCTGGGTATCTTAAATAAACCTCGCTTGTGTGAAGAAAATAAATAGAGCTAACTGAAACAGATATAAATACAAGTTAAAGGGAGGCAATTCTGTGCCCCTTTGTCTTTTTTTTAAATTCAAAAGTACCGATAATACTGGTCAGTAAGAATTATTAATAAATAAAGAAATAAAGAAGGCACAATAATGATAAATAATAAAATATGAATTTTAATAAAAATTAGGATATTGAAATGTTTCAGACTGTTTAATTGTATTTGGAAGAAAGAAAAATAAGAATAGGTAGGTAGATCTAGTAAAAGGACTTAACACACACTCAAAAAAAAAATTAATACAGAACAGGAAGGTAAAAGGACTTAACACACACAATAAATACGGAGAGCAGACGCAAATTCTTTATACATGAATTATCATCATATCCAGGCTCTACTATGGAGTAAAAAAAAGTTTTCTAAATTACATGTACTGTATTTTAAGAAAGATGCTGCAGCAGCTATAAATGAAAAAAGAAAGATATGATTTAATGCTTTATTAGCAGTATTAATCTCTGTAAGATAATGTCCATTAAAACGGCGGCCTTCTAATGAAAGCATATACAATGCCCTTTTTGCGAAAATCCACGCGCTTAAGTGCCCTTTTCTGAGAAAATTTACCATGCCCTTTTTCATTTCTGGGGGAAACACTAATAGATGCATTATGTTTGTGTAGTCTTGATACTATACTGACCTAAACATAAATATACACTGCTCCAGTCTGATCAGGATCTGCATACAGTAACACTTCAATGGCTCAAATCTTGATGGCTTGCTTACCCTGTCTGGCTAGAACTCATTCCTGAGTCCCTAGAGGTCAATTTATATAGAAACTAACCCTGGATGGCTGGAACTACCCTAGGCTGGAACTCATTTTCATGGTCGCAAGCCTGTTCCAGCCATTGAAGTTCTACTGTTATTTGTTTAATACAATATTATAATATACATGTAAAGTATCCCAAGGGTATAAAATATGATTGGGCACATGAAACAGGCCTATCTGGGTAATTTTGGAAGAGAAATTTCCATCTTATAACCATATAGATAAGTAATACTTGATACACACTTGATAATGAGTCTCTAATTTGTAATGTGTTCTGACCTACCTGCCCCTTGACATCTATGACCTTGACCCCATGTTTAGATATATTTATTTTAACTTGGTCATCATCTCTTCCAACAATGGGGAGTTTTCCCTCTATCTGAAATGAGAACATTCCATAAAACTTTTAAAAGTTGAGACACTTATAATAATACTGTGGTTGTCCTAAAAATTGAACAATTTTGGTTTATCAATGCAGTAGTGCATCCAAAAGATGCAAATGGAATGGAAAACAGTGAACTAGTGTGGTCTTGGTCTGCACTGTTTGTTCAGATCTATGGAAAACAGCGAACTAGTGTGGTCTTGGTCTGCACTGTTTGTTCAGATCTATCTGTCTCAATATTTATAATGTTTAAGATAATACAGATAAAACAGGTCTGCAAAAAGAGCTTTAGGCCAACAGTAAGATTGATTTTGCATGCCCACAGAGACAACATTGCATGCAGGCACAAAGTAAAGTTTAGTCCAGTTCTTAAAAGTATGTATATGCTTCAATTTCTTACTTTCTGACCGAAAAATAACAAAAACACAGAGTACACTGTTCTTAACAGGCTAGAAACAATTTAGAGAGGGAAAGGAACTTACCCAGGAACAGACTATAGCAATTAACTTTGTCATACCCAAAAACAGAAAATAGCTTTTTAGACAGCTAAATGGACTTTGTTATGTAGCATCTGAACTAACAGATCTTGCTCATTTCCAGGAATTATTATTGAACAAAGCTACAATACTTAAAACCTGCCTGTAGTTTGTTCAAAATGGTTTTGATTGTTTCTAAAGATCTGAATAGCAAAGTACCGTCATGCTTTTTCAACTATGGTTCTTCTGGTATAATTATATATGAGTCGCTCTTCGTGAAAACCGGGCTTAATGACACAGTTAAATTTCAGATAACACCATCACTGAAAAGTAATAGCTTTCCTAAACGTTTCCTGAAAATCTGAGAGGGTTACCTTTATTTATTACAAAGATATGGGCTGTAGAATCATACAGTTAGTGCTGTTTCTCTATATGACGCTATTAACGTTGTGCAAGTAGGTTTTGATGTCAACGTCACAACGTTTGTTTGTACGAGCTTTTTGCGCGTGTAAGGCAAAATAACTTGGACAAAATATGTGTTTGCTCATGTTCAATGTCTATGCCTTTGCACACACATAATAAATTGCATTATTTAACATTCTTTCACAAATTATAGGTCTTCGTTATGGTATACCATATGTTTTCAAGGCTTCAGGGTTACCATAGATTAACTGTTGCCATGGCAACATATCATGTAATAATTATAGCTGATTTTTGTTATAATTCATAGGTGTTCTGTTATATTTCATAGACTAAGGTATTTTCATGGAAATACAGAGTTGTCCGAAAAATCATTAATTTTGGCGTTTTTCAAACGTCAACAACGTAATTATTACGTAATGTCATTAAGCCTGATTTTCACAGAGAACGGCCCATATTAATGTTTAACATCAAAATGTAAGTTTCCAAGTTAAGCTGTACAAGATAAAAGAACATTATTTCATGTCGGTTTTAAATGACAGATAACATTAGCTACTTGAGCTGTTTTCCAAGTAAGAGGAGCTGTTAATCTCACCTGGGCTTCCTCCACTCTGTCTACCAGTTGGGCTTCTTTATCTCGGGACCAGGAGTTGCCCATGTTGATATCTGGTACAATACCAAGGAAATATACATCATATGTCTCTCTGCTTTCGTCATTGTCTAATGCTGTTCCCTATGATTAAAATATGAACTATAATATCAGGGCCTGGTTGTTCAAAGCACTGTTGGCTTGACAAAATCTTTATTTAAGGATTCTTTTTAGTCTTCTAGAACACATAGAATCAAGTGTGCTGATATTTTTTGCTAAAAAAGTGTGAAGAGCCTTTGCACTTCAAAAGCTACTCACATGTTTTTTGCAAAAATGGCAGAGTTTTTGCATACAATACTAGTATGTTTAAAATGTAACAAAAGACATTGTTAGTTTCGAACAACTGGACCGAGAGATACTGTGGATGCCGCAGATAGTTATCAGCTAGAACTTCTATTCATTAAAAAACTTATGTCAGGAGTTAGGACCCCTCCTTAAAACTGCCTCAATGAGGGGTCATAACATATTTTTTGGTGAAATAAGAAAAAAATTATCCCAGAATTATCCTGAAAACCCCACCTTGGCTGGTCCTCTGTCAGACCACAGACTCTTCCACAGACTGGCAAGGGCAGACCAGTAGCTGTCTAAACAAATAGACCAATTTGTATTGAAACTGTGTCAAACTGACAAAATTTCAACATGTATGATATGTGATTTTACATACTTTTTAACAGAATTTCAGTCATATCAGGACAACGGGTAGGTGATAACGAAAGGCTGTGTGCAATGGAACCCATTTACGATTGAAAAGATCCCCGCCTAAACATGTACTTTGATTTTACAGAGCTTTTATTAACCATGCACCTGTCTGATCAATTAATCAGGGCTCTCGATCACCAAAATCTGGGGCCGAAATTCGGCCCCATTCCCAATGCCAAAGAGTATGTTTTTTCCCAATTCCAGATGAAAAATTCCCAATCTGACTAAGCCTGTTTGGTCCAAGAATACTGCAGTTGCATCAATGCAAAAAAAACACCTAAAACTAAAAGTGTTAACACAATTTATAACTTTAAAAATAAGGAAGCGATTACATTTTCAATCACAATCGTCATGCTTTGTGACTGGAAATCGGTACTGGGTTTTATCTTGTACTGTTAGAGGGGTCCTACTAAAGACAGAAAAGGACTTAAGCCACCGAAAAGGACCGAAAAGAACTTTCAGTCACCGAAAAGGACTTTTATTTGCCATTAAATGCCAATTAAAACATATGTTTTAGAAATTTTAATATCATCATGATATTAATCAGCGCTTGAATAACAATTTTATGAATTGTAGTATCTTCATTCTAAAAATTCACAAAAATGTTACAGCACCGAAAAGGACTCGACTTGCCATGTACCGAAAAGGACATCGCAAATGCCGAATTTGGGGCAGCGAAAAGGGCATTTTTCACTTAATATTCTAGAAAATTGTGTTAACATATTTTACCCCCTATACATGTTTTCAAACATTTTTATAGCATAAAATGGCATTTAAAAAGTCCTTTTCGGTGCCCAAAGTTCTTTTCGGTCCTTTTCGGTGGCAAAAGTCCTTTTCTGTCTTTATTAGGACCCCTGTTAGAATTACTTCCCTTGCATTAGAGGGCGAATAGCCTAGCGATTTTGGCTGCAATATGTTAATATTTTCTTTGCTTCAAGGGCCAATATTGTTGTGGTGAACAAAATTTTGACTTATTCTTTCATTTAAAGCTTTCCAATGATAAAATTTGATCGGAGTTTTCACCCATGGTCATACCTGCCAAGTTTTCAATTCTCAAAAGAGTGAGACTGCGCGCGAAGCCTCGATTTAGCCCCCTTATTAATTATTAGTTAGTTAATTCGCGGAGAAACCCATTGACAAAGGAAAAGAGTGAGATTTTTGTGTCAATTTTTTTTCTCTTTATGTGAAACTACAGATTGGGGATGGCATTGGGGAGGAGTAGGATCAGTAGGTAGTACCGGTACTTAAATGAAGATAAACATCAAGTATTCTTATTTGCTAAAATTTTATACATTGAGTTTATTAAAGTGATCTGCTATCAAAAATAGCAAGTTATGTTCTGCAATGAAGTTGCTAAAGAGAGTTTCAGCTCTGATAACATCTTGGGCTGTCTTGGAAATGTGACGGTAGAAGGTCACAGATATAAATAGATATGCAAATTACAAACTCGGTAGTTTATGGTCGAGTAAATGTAGGGGTATATAAGCAAATAAACCGCCCTTGGTGGGTGAGCATGCTTTTCCACTGACGGGGTTTGTTTGCAGGTCGGCCCACGTTACAGAATCGATTTCCACAGACATTTTCGGCCATATCCAAAATCATAAACATGGTTACCGGGACATCCAAGAGTAGGTATAGTGATAGTGACATACTGTGGATGTTTTGTACTGGCAGGACTGAAAGTTTTGTCATGTTCTGCATTGTGACTTGTCCACTTTCTCTCAACTTCACATAACTGATGTACTTTGTTCTACATAGCCAGGCATGGCAGTAGAAAAGATTCCTGTTCCATAGTAACAGCAACCTAACCAGGGCTACTGAGGTGTCTGAGAGTATATTTGTTGACCTCTGATATATTGTTTTAAGGGATATAGGGAATTCAATCTGAAGGAAGAGGGATATTTTTCTAAGTACAATTGTCATATTTTGCAACAAAAATATTGAATAAAAATTAAACATCCAAATTGTTCTAGAAATTGCATAAAAATGATCAGTGAATGATGATATGCATACTTACCACAGCTTACGATGGATAAATTCTAAGTTTTAAGTCTAATTGAATTATGCTTACTTAGTTCACACTACCTAGAGTCTTATACCCTTGTCATATTGTAACACTTTTTTTCTAGGTCCCAGTCTTGTCTCCAATTTGAGAGTGGCAAGATAGGGAAGCTGCCAGTTCAAAGGAAAGAAAGAAAAACTCAACACACACAAATAGTTTTGTTATTATCTAATATCCCAACTATTTGATAAAATTTATTATGATTCACTATCTGCTATGTCTGCTTATTGACTGGATTCCTCTGAAAATACAACAATACCATATGTTTTTATGTAAGTTGTGTTGGTCTCACAGTGAAAACTTCACACATAAAACAAAGTAAATTTCCCAATTTTAGACAAAATGACGCTATTTTTTCCCAATTCTAAAGGCCCCGGCCCCATTCCCAAAATGGGGTGTGAGAGCCCTGAAATTTGTCCACTCCAATAATCCAGGAATTCTGCACCAGTGTGTTGTGAGCTGGAAAAAGTATCAGGGTGGCGGTCAGTGATTGTGGGCTCATGAAATAAACAACAGTATCAACTATCAAGTAGCCTTACTTGCATTTGTTGTTGTTGTAATTCTCCGAATGATGTCCCCCCTGTTGGAAACATTATGAGACAAAGTTGTTTGGAGAAAAAGAGCAATGTTCAACAAAATTTATGTAAGTATCAACGTATCAAAAAGCACCTGACTTAGAGGAATGAATGTTTGCCTTTCATTTCAGTGTCACTGAACATTGTGTGTTGTGTGTGTGTGTGTGTGTGTGTGTGTGTGTGGGGGGGGGGGGGGGGGGAGGGTATCTTACGTCAAGCAGTGACCTATATAAATATTTGAATAGGTCACTGGGTCAAGTCAAGATTTCAATGGCACGTGTTGTCTTTATCTATTTCTCTATATTGAGACGATCATTTTCTGATTATTACCTCAGGTGTGGTGGGTGACTATATTTAGAATTTAGCTCAAGGGGAAAACAAATTTTCAGGGTGGGCCAATAAAACTATATAAGGGACGAGTCATTTATTGTCAGCTGGGGGGGCCGGGTACATTTAGGGGGGGTCGGATTTTTTTTGGGTGATGTACTGGGGGGGTCGGAAATAAAAAAATAAAAAAGCCTTGGAGCAGGGGGGGTCATATATTTTATTAGGCATATTGGGGGGTCAGAATTCTTCCATCAGTCTTCATTTTTGAAAATGTCTCAGCTTCTGGGGGGCTTCACCCCCCACCCCCCATTACTCCTAAAATTTCAGACTCTTTCCTTGCAAACGCACAACTTAAAACTTAAATATACTTTATGGAAATGACACAAAAAAAATTGGGCAGCTTCATATCCAAAAAAACCCAAACTTTTCAGTGATTTGCTAGAACAGTGTGAAAGAGTCTATAAAATCATGTCAAGTAGATGATTTTGTGCTCATATAAATTTAATGCCTGCATTTGTGATATCAGCTCCCCACGTGCCTTTTCATCAGCAAAAACACTGTAGCCTCTGAGGGCGCAGCCCCCAGACCACCCCCCACCTAAAGGCCCAATTAATATTATGTACAGTTATAATTACTAAGCATTCGACAAACATTCGATGGCCATTAGCAGAAGAAAAAGTGCAAGAAATGCAGACAAAGTTTAAACAGCCCATGATTACATGCAATTTACCTGTTAGAATAAGAAAATGTTCTTTGTGTTTCATACAGCTAGGTTTTGATTGAGGTCAGTCTGACATAAAATAGGTAATATGGTATGGGTGTGTGAAGGGAAGCTGGCACTGGAGATAGGGGGGGGGGGGTCATAAAATTTTTTGTCACCTGTCTGTGGGGGTCGGAAAAATAATTCTGGTGAGACTGGGGGGGTCGGAAAAATTTTGGTGAACCATATGAAAATGTACCCGGCCCCCCCACCTGATAATAAATGACTCGTCCCTAAAAGAAGCAGATCAGAGGCCCAATAATCTAAATAAGGGCCTTAAACTCCTTGGTGGTTTTGGCAGAAACTGCCGAAGAGGGGAGACTATTCCACATAGAAATAGTCCTAGGGAAGAATGAATTTTTCAGGGCATCACTATATGCAATGTATCTAGTGTATTGTGAGTCATGGAATGTCCTAGTTCTTCTCGACTTTGATGCTTGGGTTAAGTATACTTATCTTTCTCAAGGGACACTGTTGGGATTATTCATCACTGATGCTGCTCGTTATCATCCCTACTTAATGGTTCTAACATTTCTACCATCAACCTAAACTATTTTTGAAGAGCTAAAACAATTTATCTATATAGATGCAATTACGTGAATACGCGCATTTTCCTCGTCGTTCTCAATATCCGAATATATGTCCCATTCGATTTCCAGTGCCATGACATCAGAAAAAGTAGGTTTCCGCTTGACTCAGTCAGTTAGTTTTCTTCTTAAAACTAGTTCTAACTAAAAACTAATGGAATACTCACTTTTAAATCTTCTTCTTGATCTTTACTTCCAGTATGATGGTTTGATTTTGACTTTCGTTTTTGCCCAAACATCTTTCTGTTCATAAGCGGTGTTCTAGTAAACAGAGCTACGTTAAATTTATCCGGTATCATAATATCTACGCACAGTCGCACATGGGCGTAGACAGTCTAGTCATTGACTCAGGCACTAATGTATACAGCCATCAGTAGCCCACAGTGCAACTTGACCTTTATGCCGTGAAAGAAGGTGACCAGAGGTGACCTTATCATGCAATCTCATTGTCCTGCTACTTTACTTCACTGACAAAGAAGCCATTCCTAATTATTGTGATAGCTATATTCGCGTAGAATATAATTCTGCTTTATTCCTTTTTCGCCTCCTTCTCAATACGAGTCAGTCAGCTCTTCAAAGAAGGATTTGCTCCTCTTTCCTTGAAGAGTGGACCTTATTTGGAACAAAGACACAAACAGGAATTTAACATGAATTCATGTTGTTCACCTTTGTAAAACTGATATGGAAAGAAAGAGGTTGGCAAAACATTACATGTATAATGTCATTTTGAAAAATGGCAGGGGTGAGTTTATTAGGACTAATACAGTATTTATGTCCCCCCACCAAGGGGGGGAGGGGGGGGGGTGGACATATTTTTTTGGGTGTGTGTCCCGCATCTGCGTCTGCTAGCTTCTTGTCTGCACTCTATCTCCTGAAGAGATGCATGGATTTTGACTAAACTTGCACAGATACATCACTGGGTGGCGGGAAAACTGATTAGATTTCGGTGACCTTGACCTTGTTTTCAAGGTCACAGGTCAAAGAATGATGAAAAACATCTTGTCTACACCATATCTCCTGAAGGAATTGATGGATTTTTACCAAACTGGCACAAATATATTATTGGGAGATGGCAAAGAACTAATAAGATTTTGGTGACCTTGACCCTATTTTCAAGGTCACAGGAGGTCTAAGAGTGTTGAAAAATGCCTTGTCTGCACCATATCTCCTGAATGGATGGATGGATTTGAACCAAACTTGCACAGATATATTACTGGGAGATGGCAAAGAACTGATTAAATTTTGGTGACCTTGACCACATTTTCAAAGAGTGTTGAGAAATTCCTTGTCTGCGCCATATCTCCTGAATGGATCGATGGGTTTGAACCAAACTTACACAGATATATAATTGGGAAATGCAAAAGAACTGATTATATCTTGGTGACTAAGCAGCATTTAGGGAAAATGATACTGCTGGGAAAGCGCAGGTGGGGGACATCTTTTTTTGTCAAAAAACATTTCCTAGTTATTTTTTTTTGGTCAAAGATGGGTTGCTCGTACACAATGACCCCAAAATCCAAACCAGTCTTATGTAATTCTGCTAAAAAATGGGGTTCTTCCTTTCCATATAACAATCCCAAACAAGAGCTTCGTAAGTGGCGCATAATACGCCCATTTTAGCCTCAGGAAGTGAACAGGAAATTTATGCAATGGCAGTTAATTAAAAAAGTGAGCCAGCCAGAGTAGTGTTTCTTTCTCATCATACATCACCCCAAATATTATACACATTTCTAAAATGTTTCATTAAAATATTTCAAATGGTTAAGGAGTTACAGAATGCACAATAGACTTGTACCAGTCTCCTACTTAAACCTTAAAATATTTTCTCTTTTTTGTTTTTTTTCTGAAGTTCAAGCATCAACTAAAATTTGCTCGAAGTAAGATTCATTAAAATATTTCTAATGGTTAAGGAGTTACAAAGTAAACAGGAATTTATGCAAGGGCAGATAATTCAGAAATTAAGCAATAGCTGTGGTTCTTGCTCATGATACATTGCCTCATTATAATAAACATTCCTACAGTTTCATTGAAATATTTCACAGTTAAGGAGTTATGGAGTGAATGAGAAAAGCCTAAAAATACTAATCAAAGGGAAGTTACCCCAAAATTAAGAATGGGGGATCAAAAATTCTTACATGTGACACACCATCTTAAGATCATGCACATCGCTATAAAGTTTCAAGATATTCCAAAGGGTTACCAAGTTACGGCATGCACAAGACTAGTATCCATGAAAATGGCCTAAAAAAACTAATCTAAGGGGCATAACTCAAAACCAAAGGGAGAGCAACGTTTGCTATAGGCAACACATTGTCAGGTGAGTGAACTCAGGTTTAACATCCCACCAATAACGAGGTCATATGGACACGGGACCTCGGTTGAAAGTCTCATCCCAAAGACCGGAAAAGCGGGGGATCGATCTTGCGACCTGAAGCCCTGCAGCCTGGCCATGCTGCATGTGAAGTTTGAGTACCATGGATGCAGTGGTTTCAGAGAACAAGTCTTTTGAATGGACTTAAATGCTAGCGTCGACGTAAATTGTGAACGGACGGACAGAAAACCAGACGCCTATATCGCACCTTGCTAAAGCAGGTGCGACAAAAAGATGCTGAGCAAAGTAGTATCTATGAATATGAATGGACAGAAGGAAAAACAAACTATATAAACTGCATTTTCTTTGCATTTATTACATTTAGACATAAATCACGTTATGACTTTGTGATTTGACAACTAGGTGAATAAATTACCATGATCTACAAAAATATAATGGTTCTAATAAATAAACAAATATTCAATGAAACAATTCAGAGACTCAGAGACAGACATAAACCTCAGATGGTTACAACCCATGTTAACTATACTTTAGTCACTGGAGTATATTTGGGACTATCCTAATGTGCTAAAATATTGGGACACATAAAAACCATTAATTTTCCATTTGGAACAAATAAAAAATCAAAGGTTTTAGGTGTCCCAATACATCAGCATGTTAGGGTAAACAAGAACTCAACGGAAGGTGGTGTCTTGCCTGTCTGCACACTGTCACAAAACAGGGTTCGAGGTTATAAAACTTGAGAATAATCTCAAACTCAAAATAAAGCACACTGATTGGCTGCTTCCGAGCATTTGCTCGGAAGCAGCCAATCAGTGTGCTTTATTTTGAGTTTGAGAATGTACTCAAGTTTTATAACCTCTGGGCCAGACCTAAACCAGAAAACTCAACAGAAGTCAGGCTGGAACTGATACCGCCAACATCCAAAAAGTAATACCAATATCTTGCATTCTGCTAGTCCCAGTTGGAACAATACCTGACCTCTGGTGCAACCTCCAAACTGTCCCATTTGACACAAAAAAGCTAAACAAGTACAAATTTTTACATTACCTGTAGGCCTGAAAACAAACCAAGAAGGCATGGAGCTTAAAACACAAAACTGGACGAAATTGTAGCATGGCTCAATCACAGTCTAGGGCCCAGCTGTTCAAATCCTAAACAATGTCATTAATTAACCAGCCATTATATTTTCAAATGTATTGTATACAAAAACACTGACATCTTTTGCTGTAAAAATGAGAGAAGTATTTGCAAAAGCTCCTCACATTTTTATGGCAAAAAAAAAATATTAGCACAATTGATTTTTTGTGTGCAAGACAATCCTTGACTAATAACTTAAGCTAATGATTTGAACAACTGGGCCTAGATTGCTAAGTCTGTAGGTCTCATAAACAAACATTACACAGATGCTAGTACAGCAACTCAGTCAAAACTGGCAAATCTTTAATCATACATGACGCATGTGGATTTTGATGAAAATGTTGATATTTTTTCCACAAAGCCTGCAACACTAATAGCCATTTTTTCTATAAGTGCAAATGTCTTCATATTTTATACTCTTTATCAAAAACTGTATTGGCATGAGTGGCCATCAGCCTTCTGTGAAACACTTTCCAAGTTTTTTTCAGAGCTGCATGTCTAACAATGTGTGATATGATCACTAATATGCTGACTGAAGTAAGCTGTTACTCTTGTGTTACATGAAAAGGAAACATAAACATTGATAAAAGACTAAAACTCTATCTAACAGACATAAATTCTACAATTTTTCTTTTACGGTTCACAACTTCTGACAATTCTGCATTTCAAAACACGTCAACCATAAAATTCTGATACAATGACACTCAGAACATATATTCAATACTAGGCACATGATTAAGCTTTATATACTCATGGGACAAGTTGGTCCTCAGGTTTTATGTGCCACCAACAACATAGCTAGGACCTTGGTATACAACTTCATTTAAAAGATCAGAGGAATAGGGTAATGAGCTTAAGAGCCCTGGTTAACAACACAAATAGGAGGTCTGTTTTGACACTGTTATTCAGGAATCATGTAATGTTCTTTAAAGTTTTTTTTCTTCCAAACAGTGAAGATCCAGATCAGACTGATCAAGGTATACACTGTTTGCCGTTTATCTCTTCTTTACTTAGATGAACTTATTTGTGCAAATTCAAAGCCATTTATGGAAATTTTGCATGCTAACTGCAGTTACTTACAAATGCGTAGGTAAATGTAGTTTACGACAAAACATGTTTTGTAGTTTACGAAAAAATATGTTTTGTATATACTGTAAGCCGTTTAAGGCACCATATACTGTGGGCTATATTAATTAAGAAATAATTTTTGCTTTCCATGAATTACCCGTATCATAATGGAGGGGGAAAAAGCAAAATGTTGCTGCACAAGGGTACAGGCAGTCACATCTGTCACATCTGCCTGCCTACCATATGTGTCACTGATGATCAATTCTTCGTGAGAAAATAATTACTTTGATTCTAAGAAGATATGAAACAGAAAAGCCACAATATTCAATGTTTTCCACAAAACTATTTTGGTGGAGACAGCAATGCATGCAAATAGTTACCAAGGACATCGACCACATGGACTGACATTACTGACCATATATTTCTGGAAATTTTCACAAGCTATGTTTGTTTACTATGTTTACTTGAAAAAAAAATAATAAGAACAATAAATTCTTGCATAAATGAATCAAAAGAATACATGCACACTACTGTTCACAGTATTTATGAGGTAAACAAAATGAAAGTTTGGTCCCAGACTTAGATTTATACTGAACAGGATAGCAAACACTGAAGGGGTTCATACACAAATATCATCAAGTACACATAGTCTCACCAAAACGGCAGAACTCTTACTTGGCAAATTTTACCTATCTTTTCAAATGCCACTTAAGCGGGAATGTATTAGAATCCTTTCTGAAATATTTGGCTCTACTCTTAAAGGAAAGAATTTGCTCCCTTCTGGGAGCAAATTCTTTCCTTCAGAGTAGCCCCCTATGAAAAGAAAGGAAAATACTTTCGGCCAGAGAGCTCTCTTTGGAGGTGTATTCAGATATCTTGAACTATTTATGGAATTCTTTGAATATGAGCTGTCAGTTAAGAAATATATACTCACATTATTTCACATATAAAATCAGTATAGCACCCCGATTTATGATACTGTAAAGTGTCAGTCAGTGCAGATACCTTGTGCAAGACCTGCACAGTCTATTCACAGTTTATTTACACAGTCTCATGCCATATGATTTCAGCCATACAAGATATTATGGTCAAATTCTATGTAAATTGTGCTTCTTATCAACAAAATATATCTTAGAGTGTATGTCAGAGTAGTATCGTACTGTACATCTTCATGTTTTACAGCCATTTTTACAAAGGGGAACAGCAATTGTGACTTCCTGTTTGCTTCCCTGGGTGACAAAACCCTTCCAGAAATTTGATTCTCTCCTTTAAGAGTTGACCCCCATTGAGATGGGAGGCAAAATAAGGCAGAGTCGCTTCTCCTGAAATTGTACACCCCCATTTTAATAGGGCTCTTTTTTCCTTGGAAGCAAACAGGAGGACACAAAAGTTGTCTCTCTTCATAAAATTGATGGGAAAAAATGGCACAGTACACATACACATTAACAAATTTACACTGTCTCCTTGAATGAGCATTAAAATTTCAAACATTTTAAACGCAAAAACGCCACCATTTTTTGCCAAAAAAATGAGAGGAACTCTTGCAGTGCAGAAGTTCCTCACATTTTCAGCACAAAATATGAGCCCCCCCCCCCCAGTTGATTTTAACCATACTAGAAAACATAACAAATCACTGACTAACAATCATATTAAGCTAACGGTGCTTTGAACAACCAGGCCCAGGAAACAAAGAAATTTCTGCTAGGGTGGCCTCCCTTTGAAAAAGGAGGCAAAATATTATAGACAAAACATTCTAACTTGAGAGTGCCCTTTCCTTGAAGTGTATCTGTACATCTTTTGTTAACCAGATAACTACTTTAATCCCAGCATAGGCCCTTGCAGTTTAGACCATGAAACACTTCAAAATGTCAAAAAATCAGAAAATTCTTACGTCATTTCAAGAAAATAATATTGTACAATGTTGGTATTGTATCTTTTGGATGACAAGATTAGAAATGTTTCTAAGCTAGAACTTCAAGGTACTGTAATCCCCAATAATGTGTGTTATTGGGTTGGATGATCTATGACGCTATATACCGCATATGCGATAATTTTCGGAGTATTCCATTTTTAGCGGTATTTCACAGTCACTTAGCAACCGCGAAAATTGGGAAATAATTTCCAGTTTCTTACAAAGTATCTTCAGAAGACACATTGACCATATACTTTGTCTCTGTTTGCTTCCATAAATTACGGTACTTTTCACTTGATCCAGTTCTTTCATTATCCTGCGGCCCTGCCGTGCCGCAGGTTAATGAACAAACTGGCTCAAGTGAAAAACAAGCCATTTATTTTTAGCACATGTTACTGACCGCGAAAATTAGAAATCATAAAAATTAATCTTTATGTTTTTGACCCAGAAATTTGAGCCCCCGAAAATTACCGCGCTTACAGTATATATTCATATCTTCTACAGGTAATTGAAGCCATTAGTGAGTTTCCTCCCTTTATCAAATATAGGTTAAAGGAAGTAAAATATTTTCCAAAGGGACGCAACTTAACAAAGCTTAAGGGCGGTAAATATTTAGCCAAGAAGGGCAAACAATTGCCTCTCTTAGAAAAATATTTACTCCTCCACCCCTCCCTTTGCAAACTATTATTTCCCTTTACCAAGTAAAGAGAGATCAGTGCTCCAGATAATTTTTTTTTCAATCAGTACCGTACTGGTCAAAATTTTCTTGGATCAGTATCCACAATTCTGCTTCAGTATTTGCACTGAACCGACAGATGTAACATGAAAACATATTTAATATTATCACTACCTGTCTCAGCAGACACTTCAAGATGTTCCAAACATGTTCTATGCCTCATGTATTTGCGTTAAAAAATTTAATTTTACAGTGCTAATATAATTAGTTATTACGAACTGGGTTCATGCGAATCACATTTGGATTTGAACTGCAATTTTTTACCTAGTTTATTATGTTTTTTTCCCTTTTCTACATGCAGTCAAAACCGCACCTGAGATAATAGCATTTATTATCTCATAGACGCATCTATGATTTTCGGTTGATTTGTCAGTAGGTCTAAAAAACCGCAGAATAAAGGCCTGCTTGTCCTCTTGAGAGATCGAAGCCATGCTAACGATGCTTTCCTACTTTCAGTTTGAATCGACTGGTTTACAGTCCATCTATTTTCCACACATTAGAAAGACTAATTCGGAAGGAAATATTTAGAATCAGTCAGCTTCTCGGTTAGTGCGACGCATAAGGAAGTTCAGCCTAATTGATAATATTATAATGCAAGCGTCTATGGGAACTCGTCCAGATGGTACGGATTACCGGAAAAAATGATCCGTATCGACTTGAAAGCGTCCGTACCGGGTACCGATAATTTTTTCAATACATCCGTATCGGCCAAAAATGATCCGTAATATACGTAGATACGGACGCTATCTGGAGCACTGGAGAGATTATACAGAATTGTCTCCCATAACAATATAAAATTTGTTATTCTATCACAGCTTTGTGTTGCACTAACAAGTTCAATTTGTTGAGACTGGCTACATATATAGCTATTCTGAAATTCACTAGTGGGCGGACTATGTACAGATGACCGTCCAATCAGCTCCCTCTCTTGCTGGTACCAGGTGATGAGCAATCTGAAAGTAGAAAGCAAAATTTTGAAGTCTGCTGAAAATAAGAGCCATAGTTTAAGAAGTCTGCTGAATATAATAATAAACTGTGACATGAAAAAACCAACCAAGTGGCATGTGCATCCAGTCTGATCAGAGTTTTTGCTTTCCGCATGGTGCTAGCTTAGACCCTTAGCTACCCTTTAACACAGCAAAGACTCTGATCAGACTGGGCAGAAGCCCATGCTGATCTGAGTCTTCCCTGAGGGGCACAGGCTACTTTGTGAGTTGTGTTGTGTGGTGGCTCATATGAACAACAGAGTTGCCACTCATCCTCCACTTCAAAATTCTGCAGGGGCAGAAAAATGATTCTATAAATGGCTAACCTTAATTAGTACAAATATTTTATGTTAGGGAGAAGAACTCGCTATGCATATCACTTCCATTCAGTTCTAATCCCATAGCTTGTACTGGCATCTTCCTTGTACATGTATGCATATATGTATGTTAACTGAATAAGCTAAATGAATATGTTTAAACCAAATAACTTAGCTTTTCTCCTTTGAGCAGAGTAAGTATATATTCTGCAGACTGCCATTGCAATTTATATTCTAATTCCCAGACTTTACTCTGACTCTTGAAGTCCTTTCCGAATTTTTCTAACCAATCCAGAAATTCAGTGACTTTTCCCTGACCTGGAAAATTTCATGTTATGCCATCAGAAAATGAACCTTACAGTGAGGAACCAGGTCAGCAAGCCTATCAGACTTATAAAATTATCAGAGGCTTCCCTGGTGGCATGAACAATCTATAGAATGCTCTGATCTGGGTCTATACAGTCTGTCCAAATAATATACTTAAGGACAAAAGTTCCACATGGATGTTAACATCTGTGCAGAACTTTTGAGAAAACAAACCTTGCAGTGAGGAACCAGGTCAGCAAGCCTATCAGACTTATTATAAAATCATCAGAGTCTTCCCTGGTGGCATGATCAATCTATAGAAAGCTCTGATCTCAGTCTATGCAGTCTGTCCAAATAGTGTACTTAAGGACAAAAGTTCCGCACAGATTTTAACATTCATGCAGAGCTTTTGTCCTTATACGTATATTAAGGTATATGGGTACACCCCATGTTTTCCACCTTTTTAACACATGGTAACAACTTTTGTGATTCTTCTGTTTGCTTCCTGGATGATATAGCCCTTACAAAATAGGGTCTACTCTTAAAGGAAAGAATCTGCTATCATGGGAGCAAATTCTCATATGTGGAATTTATAGTATACATAAATGCAATTGCTATCTCAAATGGAACAAAGATGATTAAAAGGGACATAAATGAACAAGTGCAGAAGATGATAAATTTTAAAGCATGTACTTAAGTGACTGCTAGCTTCTAATTCTGAAACTGAAGGCAATATATGAACATTCTTTGATGAGGCAATCATGCAATATAATGGAAACATGCTACAAAGAAATTTGTTTTTGTCAAGAAAACAACAGTTCAACTAGAAATGTTTTTCAGAGAAAAACTTATGTTCCCCCACCAGCCCATTTTCCATCCCCTATAATGAAGTCCTCCTGTGACCTTGAAAATGATGTCAAGGTCACCAGAATCTAATCAGCTCTTAAGCTAGTCCCAGTGATGTATTCATGCAAGTTTGGTGAAATTCCATCTATTGATTCATGAGATATTATGGGTACAAGAAATTGCCATCTTAGTCCTCCAATGACCTTGAAAATGAGGTCAAGGTTGCCAAAATCTGAATCAGCTCTTAAGCTAGTCCCAGTGATATATCCAAGCAAGTTTGGTGAAATTCCATCCATTGGCTCATGAGATATTGTGGTAATAGGAGATTGTCATCTCAGTCCTCCAGTGACCTTGAAAATATGGTCAAGGTCATCAAAATCTGTTTAGCTCTTAAACATGTCCCAATGATGTATCCATGCAAGTTTGGTGAAAATCCATCCATTGGTTCAGGAGATATACTGGGTACAAGAAATTGTCATCTCAGTCCTTCAGTAACCTTGAAAATGAGGTTAAGGTCATCAAAATCTAATTAGCTCTTAAGCTAGTCCCAGTGATGTATCCAAGCCAGTTTGGTGAAATTCCATCCATTGGCTCATGAGATATTGTGGTAATAGGAGATTGTCATCTCAGTCCTCCAGTGACCTTGAAAATGAGGTCAAGGCCATCAAAATCTAATCAGCTTTTAAACATGTCCCAATGATGTATCCATGCAAGTTTGGTGAAATTCCATCCATTGGTTCAGAAGATATAGTGTGTACAAGAAATTATCATCTAAGTCCTTCAGTGACCTTGAAAATATGGGCAAGGTCAACAAAATCTAATTAGCTCTTAAACTGGTCCCAGTGATGTATCCAAGCAAGTTTGATGAAATTGCTCTTAAACTAGTCCCAGTGATGTATCCAAGCAAGTTTGATGAAATTCTATTCATTGGTTCAGGAGATATAGTGGGTACAAGAAATTCTCATCTAAGTCCTCCAGTGACCTTGAAAATAAGGTCAAGGTCACTAAAAATCTAATGAGCTCTTAAACTTGTCCCAATAATGTATCCATGCAAGTTTGATGAAATTCTATTCATTGGTTCAGGAGATATAGTGGGTACAAGAAATTCTCATCTAAGTCCTCCAGTGACCTTGAAAATAAGGTCAAGGTCACTAAAAATCTAATGAGCTCTTAAACTTGTCCCAATAATGTATCCAGGCAAGTTTTGTGAAATCCCATCCATTGGTTCAGGAGATAACATGGGTACATGAAATTGTCATCTAACTCCTCCAGTGACCTTGAAAATGAGATCAAGGTCACCAAAATCTAATCAGCTCTTAAACTTGTCCCTATGACGTATCCATGCAAGTAAGGTGAAATTCAATCCATTGATTCAAGAGATATCACGCACGCAAAGTGGGTACATGAAATTGTCATCTAAGTCCTCCAGTGACCTTGAAAATGAGGTCAAGGTCACCAAAATCTAATCAGCTCTTACCCTTGTCCCAATGATGTATCAATGCAAGTAAGGTGAAATTCCATCCATTGGTTCAAGAGATATCGCGCACGCAAAGTGGGTACATGAAATTGTCATCTAAGTCCTCCAGTGGCCTTGAAAATGAGGTCAAGGTCACCAAAATCTAATCAGCTCTTAAACTTGTCCCAATGATGTATCCATGCAAGTTTGGTGAAATTCCATCCATTGGTTCAAGAGATATCGCGCACTCAAGAAATAGTCACGCCCACGCCGACGCTGATGCCGACGCCCGGGAACCGCACTGAAAACAATATGTCCCCCCTCATCTTTGGTGGGGGGACATAAATATGGAAAGACACAACCAGAGCCCCAGATAAGAGGGGGCACTGAGGAAAATTCAAACAATTTTTTTTATTTCTCAACGAAAACATTTTTTGCGACCCCTCATTAATACTGTCTCTGTAAGTGGGTTCTAATGAGGGGTCATAACATATGGATTTGTAAAGAAATATGGAAAATTTCTGTTACACCTTCCTTTCTGGGGCTCTGCAAAATGTATCACGATCTGGAATATTGGGACGGAACTGCTTAAGCTTAAGTGTAGACTCAGATCATTGCCGGAACTTTTTAACAATGTCAATTCTTAAAATCAACTTGACAAAAGTTCCGGATAATAACAATGTCTGGTTAAGGTCCCAATATTTAGCATAATTATGGTTATACTGACTGTGCATGGTATTTCAGAAAAGAATGAAGGAGATGAAGTTAAAAACAAGCTGCGTCAAGCAGAAATATGTCGTACCCAAAATGAGGACTATTAAAGCCAAAAACAGCCATTAGGGGCTTTGTACTTCACTCATACAAATGTTGTTTTTTTTGTAGAACCTATAATTATGGGAAATAAGAATTATTAGGGATTAGACTGCACACTGTTTGCATCAGTTATAAACATATCATGGCCTGATCCTGTTCAAATAAATACAGAGACATTCACTGGATTCCATGTCTAGTAATTTGCTATGAATGGTAAGACGTCAAAAATACAAATAGCTCAATTCTGATCGTAAAACAGTGACTTTTCTGAAACTCTGATATCAATTTACTGAGCATACTGAAAACAAATTTGTACTATAAAAAAGATAATAATATAAAATATATGATCATGCTATATTTGAAATGAAAAGAAATAGAAATAAGCCAGATACCACTTGCAACGACACCAATTCAGTATATGAAGACCACTCTGACTATCCTGGAACAGTTTCATTTAAACAGAAATTAGTAACTGTCAACATACCGACATAAACTGCCATTTTGTAAAACACAAGGTAAGACTACAAAGCTCTTATTCCACACCCAACAGGATAATTCTTTCTAGCACTGGAATGTGTCTGTTCTGTTGCCTAATGACTTACTGGGTTATCAAATTTTGCTCACTGGCAAAAGGGTTCTCACTAATAGGTAAGATAGGGTGAATATATCAGATATGATAATGACTAGATGCACCTCTGGCTCAGTCAGACATGACAACGAGTAGATGCACCTCTTGCTCAGAAACTATAAAGCAACAGGTCTAAGTAGCTTATTCAGCATTAAAAATAATATACAGCTACACCTCTAATGAGGGGTCACAATATACATTTTTATGCAGAAATATGGAAAATAACCACAAATTAACAACAAACCCCTTCTTGGAGGAGTCAACACATAAATTTATTTTTCCACAAAATGAATGTTGTGGCCTTTCGTTTGAACTGCCTTACTGTTCAAAGTATGACTATTAGCATATTTTTTCATTAAAATGTTATAAACTTACGGCCATAGACTGTGGTTCCACTTCTACCGTGTGTTCTAAGGAATCTCTGTGACTCACGGCATTCTTACTCTTGCTGCAGTCAACTTCCACATTAGCTCGGCTTCGGGACTGCAATAAAATTGACACACACCTGCTTTAGGAACTATCTTTTAGATGCAATAGTTAAAATTTCTAACAGGCTGGAAGTGCATATGACACATCAAAGAAGTTTCCAATGCAGAGGTAAAAAGTTTGAGGCGTTAAAACAAACCTACATGTATTATGTGAGCTACTTATTTAGTGCAACTGATCAAATTTCTAACAGGCCAGAAGAGCATATGACACATCAAAGACTCTCCTTTTTTATACCACCCTTACCAGAAAATGCCAACTTCAGCATGGAATATTTCGCACTGAGCAAGGTCTCCACAGATAAGGGTGGTATAAAATAGTTACACAATGGTTTGTCTACCTGTATGGGAGATAGTCCACTCGCTAAAGCTCGTGGAATTTTTCCTCGTACAGGCAGACAAGCCATGGTATAACTATTATTTATCACACAGGTTTTGGAATGCTGAGGCAAACAGTTGAGGTGTATGGGTTCATCTCTATGATTGTTTGCCAATTTATTTTTTAAAACAAGATTTCCTCTTTGCTTCTTTGGACAACAAAACCCTTCCAAACAAGTGTCAACTCTTAAAGGAAAGAACTTGCTCCTAGAGGAGCAAATTTTTTTCCTTAGAGTTGACCCCCATTGAGAAAGGAGGCAAAAGAAAATGGTATGGTAGCCTCTTTTGAATTAGTACATATTCACCAATGCAGTGTACTTTACCTGAATAAATATGGTATATGGCAACACCTCCATGGCATGTCTGCCATTTCTGTGCAAAACGATAGGTTTTTTTATTTAATTTTTTTTCTTACCCTATTTTCAAGTGCTATGGTAGCTCTGTAGTCGTTCTTGTAGGTGTGCATAGTTAAATCTTTCTGGTGACGGACCTTCACAGGATCACTCTGGCTCTGTTAAGAAAGCAAAAATGATGTATAAGCTGCTTTAGAACTTTGTCATGAAGAAACCTCTATACTCTATAAAGTGCTAAACCAGAAAACTGAACAAAATTTTACACCTCTGATAATGCTGAAGTTGGAAAAATCATTACCATGTCTCATATTTTCTGTTAGTCATGGTTGATAATAAAAGGAGGTGTATCACTATGAAGCTTTGTAAAAAATTGCTAAAAAAATAAATACATATATGGGCTTGCAGAACTGGGCCCAGTTGTTCAAAACTCAAGACATTGTTACTTAAAGAGATGCAATGCAAAAGCTCCCCTTATTTTTTTGGCAAAAATATTAGCGCACTTGATTTTATGTGTACTAGGAGACTTAACAAATCCTGGACTAACCACTTCGTTAAGCTAACAATGCTTTGAACAACTTGGCCCAGGAGTCACAAGTTGATTTCACATTCCAGCAAAGTCTCAACCATTGCTGGCAGAATGGTGAACAGTGCAGACCCCGATCAGACTGCTTTAGGAGCAGTCTGATCTGGGCCTACACAGTTTGCATAGGCACTTCTGTTCCAATAAGGAGTGGCTGCAGTGTAGTTGTTGTGTTATTGTTTAACGTCCCCGGTAAACAGCTATGGTCATGTGGGGATGGTCAGTTAACCTAACCACACTATTCCTGGGCAGGCTTAGACCTCCTAAGAGGTTAACCAGTACTAAGTGCTCTTTCTTTCACCAGTAACTGACAACAGTATAGTGGTTTACACTCTAGACTACCAATCCAGGGATCACAGGTTTGATCCCCAACTCCTATGTTTTTTGAAAGAGACTTTAAACCAACTTCCCAGCTCCAAATAACCTATGTGTTAGTGGGACACTGAACAAGAGTTCACTTACTCACTCTGTCCGACCATTTAGGAAGACGACAATAATTTCTCTTACCTTTTCAATGACGGACTGGCAAATTTCATCAACCAGTTCTTTCTTCTGTAAAGATTCTATACCAGTACATTTAAACTTGGGCTCCCTTCGACCACTTCTCTCCACATAAACCTCCACACGGAATGGACATGCCTACAACAGTAAACCACACATGTTCAAAACTGGTCTATGAGACATATCATGACACAAGAATTCCATGAAATCCTGGTGTCTCTCCTGTCTGCCCAGTGTCACAAAGGCCCCAACTTCAACAACGCTCCAGCAAATAATTCCGCAAAAGCTTACACCAAACCCACTGGAAAAGCAACACATAGTCTCACTTTCTACAAGTGGTAGTCAAGATAAAAAATCTGTATGCAAACAGTTATGAACTGGGTATGCTCAAACTAGACTCTTATTGACCTGTCAACCTCCGTGTTTTCCACCCCTTTTACAAAAAGGGAAACAACATGAATTACTGTTTGCTTCTATGGAGGATGTAGTTCTTCCAAATGGGGTCCACTCTTCAAGGAAAGAAGAGTTGACCCCTACTGAGAAGGCAAAAAGGTAAAATAGTAAAACTACTTTTTGCAAGTATATTCATTCACTTTAATACTGTTTATAGAAAGCATTTGGGCAGTGGCTGATTTACTACCCTTAGGCTCTAATTAACACTCCCCTTTCGTACAACGCAACACCTGGGGCATGAAATAGATTAATACAGTAGTCAGTATTAGCAGTCTGCATTATACATGAACAATCAGACAATACAGATTAAAGGAGACAATGTCACTTCAAATTTGCCTCTCTGACTGATGACACACTTTCAAAATGGTCTACTAATGCTCCTACTTTTGTATGTATTCTCTGCTCTGGAAGGAACTTTTTAAAATTTTAATCATAAGGCAAACTATTTGCTCCCCTAGCAATAGACTCCATTTGAAAGAGCTGCCTCATCCAGGAAAGCCAAGAGAAGGTCACAGTTTGCAAAACGGACCAAAAACTAATGTGTACCCATAAACCTTACAAGTACATAGTCTAATTACCATCATTTTTCATTAACTATCATATCAAACAAAACATATAATATCCTATCTCTGCTTGTTATACTGACCTCATCCATGATCAAGGCTTTATTCAAGCCCATGCTTGTTAAAGTTATCCATAAATCTTCAACATCACCCTGAGAATCTTCGGCTTCCATCTCATTCAATTCAATAAAACCTCTCTTAGTTATCTCCCCATTTTCCAGAGAAGTTCTCTCTGAAAAAATGATACATAGCACATTAAAAATAACTACACAATTTCATCCCTGCCTGTCATGCAAAGTTAAACACCTGTCATGCAAAGTTAAACAATCAAAGTTCAACAACTTACATTTGCTGTCACCCCAACCCCTGCCCATACCACCCCCAGCCACACCCCCAGACTGATTATATACCTTGCTTTTATTTACACTGTATTTTAATTCCGTCATACTTTGCTATTATTAACACTGTATTTTAATTCAGTCATCCAATATGATATGTGATATGGATTCTGAAAATGTAAGTCTACTGCACGGGTCAGCCTAGAGTTCTCAGACAGGGAGAAGTTTTGCGACATTTCTGAATTTCAGGGAGTTTTATCCCAAATTTAGGACTGTCTGTGTGTTTTATACATTCTGACTTCTTCCTCAGCACAAAATAGGAAGAAGTCAATCAGCTTAGGGAGACGTCTCCCTCTAGGCTGGCCCCTGGACTACTGACACTTCTCTGGATTGAAGGGCTAGAAACTACATAATCAGTTTTATGTATAGCAGTACTAAGAATTATTTAACGTTTAAACTATTTATTTTGATTACACAGAAAGCTCATGCATTTGCCAAGGTGCAGATGTCGGCATTCTGTGGTCTTAGGTGGTGGAAGAAATGGATGAAAAACACCAACTTCAGGGCCCAGTTATTCAAAACTAACAACATAGTTATCGTTTTGTTAAAATTTCAAACATTAATATTTCAAATCCAACATTTTTTGTTGAAAAAGTGTGGAGAAAGCTTCTCGTTTTTTTTCAACAAAAACTATCAGTGATATTTAGTTATAAAGTCATAAAACACTTAACAAGTTGACCTCTTAACAAGCTTGTTAGGCTTACATTGCTTAGAACAACTGGGCCCAGATGGGCAACTACCGGTACTACCTGTCATGTGGCAATGCAAGGATTCAATCCCTACCTGCAGTGGTGACAAGTAAATGATATACCCAAGTGCAAGAAAGAAAATGATCACATACAGCACTTGCCAGTGCCACTGGCTAACAAAAAACTTTATGCAAAACTTTGTCCATCAAATTTTTACTGACAAAATGGATATCATGACAAAAAATATATGAGCTGGGACATGTCAAAACCAACAAAGAGGCATGTAAGCCCCAGGAAGACTCAGATCAGTCTGGGCATCTGCCCAGTCTAATTAGAGTCTTGGCTGTGCACTTAAAGGGTAGCTAAGGGTCTAACCTACCTCCATGCCAACAGCAAAGACTCTGGGCAGATTGGGTGGATGCCCAGGCTGATCTGAGTCTTCACTGGGTACACATGTCATTTTGCTGGTTTTGTTGTGTCTTGGCTCAAAAAGCCCTAAAGTACATTTCAAATGTCTCAATAAAAATAAATGCATTCGCTACAACTGTAAGATAGGGCTTATAAAACACTAAAACTAACCTTCAACAACCTCCCATTCATCTTCCCCTAATGCTTCCCCGCTGGTCCGCAAGTTGAACCAATTAAATTCATCTTTACTCATTGTGCCATTATCATCTAGGTCACACAAATCAAAGATGTCTTCTAGGGCTTTCCTGATCATTAATAAAAGACAATATACATGTATTTAAATTCTATTTCTTTGAAATAGTAAAAAGTTTTAGTAGTAAGTCAGATAGGTCTGAGCAAACAGAGCAGACCCAGATCAGACTGCTCCTAAAAGAGCAGTCTGATCAGGGTCTACGCTGTTTGCCATTTCATCTGGATATTTTGAACACATTATGCCTTGTAAAACCAAACTGTTCCATTTTAAGACAGTTATGGTAACTATTTTAGGTGTACCAATTTCTATCATTTTTACACTAACCATTACAAACTTATAAAATTCTGATTTTTCAGAATGAAACTCAGGATGTAATGTTCCAGTATAACTATCAGTTTTGTTCATGAGACTGTTTGCCTATCATCTGAATCTTTCTTTTTTTTTCTCAATCTCACTTTGTTTCAATACTTTTGAACATTACGGGGTATGGATCTGTGAAAGGGAGACAACTATGACAGAAGAGAACTGTCTTTGTACAAATGTTTGCCATGTATTGATGTCTGAGAGTTTCATGGCCAAGATAACTGATCAAATTGAAAGACCCATGAACATGATGGGTTTTGAAATCATGAAAAAACCCATCTGAAATCCACAAAATTAAGTGACCATGAATATGTCTAAAACTGCAAAACCAAGTATGTTTTGCCCTTGCAAGCGTAAACACAATTACTGCATTTCTTTTCCTGGCAGCATAGGTAGGCTACTTTTACGTGACTGACTACGCTACTAGAGAGAGCGAGTTCTTTTCTTTAATATTGCCCCTTAAGAGAAAGGACCAGTACTATGGTCAACAGTGCAGAACCTCATCAAACTGCTGTTTAAGGGTCTCCCCTGTTGCCAAGACATATCTGTCCACCTATCTATAGATATTTAGGGGATAACTGTACTCAAAATTGTCATTTGGGGAGGTAAATCGTCGGTTTTATGGTCAGAAATTTCGTTTTACGGCAATGCGTCAGTGGAGCCATAAAACGCAATCTGCCACCATAAAACCAACAATTTACCTCCCCAAATGACAATTTTCTATACAGTTATCCCCTAAATATCTCTATACAGTTATCCCCATTCTAATGCACTTCAACATACTTTCACCTTTCAGAGTGTACTACTTTGCATCAATAGCAAGCGCTTTCAGCAGCGTAAAACCAAATGTCAGCCAATGAGATGCAACGTTTCATAATGACGTTGGGTTCGCAATTTTTTACGTTATCCAATCAGACGTTGCGACACACGTAAGTGCATTAGAATTCATTATATACCAACCTGAAAGCAGAGGTAATCACAATTTTATCGTCTTTATCTTTTTTCACCAGTTTTGCCTCCCTGACATGATCATTGGGTGACCTCTGTTTAAACCGACAGCCTGTTGTGAAGGGTATAACTTGATATTCACCTGCACTAAGGTCACATTTCACACCATATCTCTGAAATACAATATATATCAGCATTATATTCAATATGCTGCATTTTGAGTCCATAAAAAGGCATAGTGTAATGTACTGAGACTAGTAATCTCTAAAAGAATATAAGTCAACTGAGCAATGAAAAGCAGTTAAGATGAATGAGTATACACATGTACTTTTATCTGCCATTTTCATTTTTACTTGCTTTCTCATTTTGGGTCAACTCCTAAAGGAAAGAATTTGCTCCTTCAGAAGCAAATTCTTTCCTTTAAGAGTAGACCGTTTTTGGAAAGGTATCATCACCAGCACAAGCAAACAGGAAGTCAGTCATCTCCCTTTGAAAATATGGCAGAAAAATATGGCAGTGTACCCAAACCCCTTCAAGAAACTCAGTATATCTCTAAAACTAAACACCTAGCAACACCCAAATCTGTAAGACACCGGGACCATGATGGCAGCACTTTCGCCCTGCGCAATTTAATCTTTTTTCCTCACTACTCCATTACATTGTTTCCTGACTTTCTTCAGGAGTGACATATGCTTAAATAAATACTTTTATATCTAAGTGCGGACGAACCCACGAATGACCATTTAGGAGGCTAAACGTTATGTGGCTAAAAACATTATGGGGCTACTAATTTTAAGTGGCAAGTATGCTTTCCATGAATTAATGTGGCTATATTTTTAAGTGGCTAACTGTATACTTCACACCAAATAATCCAAATGTAAGAGAATTTGTTTGTTATTGCACCAGGATTATCCCCCTTACAGTAGCTTTTGGGCAGTATTAAGAGGCACTGAATACATGACACTTTTATATTGGAGTAGCCACTTACGAACAAGCCACAAGCTGTATGGACATGTTCCATGAGTGATGGGCCTAGCCACCTTAGTATGTGGAAGTATTATACTGATGGACCTAAAGAGTTCCAATAATAAGTGGCATTTTTTTTTAAACTTGTTTGGGTTAGCCCCCTTATATCATAGTTGCATACGTGGCTAGCCCCACAAAACTGATTTGCCACCAAAGTATTAAAAATGCTGATTTTAAGCCACGTAAGTACCCTCTCGTGGGAACGATTCCACACTGAGCAATGGATGATTTTAAGGATTATGATTTTGATCCCCACTTGTGTCAACCCTGTGCTTGTCACCTGGGGTGCTATCATGGACCTGTTCCCTGGCTGACCCCTTGAGGTCAAAGACAGACAAGAGGCCTAAATAAGAACAACAACCTACCCCTTTGGTATCTTTCTGCTCTGTGAAAGTAACCAGCTTGCCTCTGCTGTCAAGAATGTATAGTGCTGTATCCACTGGTTCCCCACTAGCTAATGCCACTGAAATACAAGATGACTACAACAATATCAGCTGTCACACAACAAAAACCAACAAAGTGGCATGTGCCCCTAGCAAACACTCAGGTCAGCCTGGGCATCTGCCCAGTCTGATCAGAGTCTTTACTGTCTGCATGGAACTAGCTTAGCCTTTAGCTTCCATTTAAACACAAAGTGAAGAGTCTAATATTATTGGGTGGCTGCCCAGGCTGATCTGAGTCTTTGTGTGGTGCACATGCCACTTTGCTGGCTTTGTCATGTCAGGGTTCAATTGTGAGCTATGTTGAGACAAAACTTTATCTTTAGGCTTAAGCAAACTTAGCACACCCTGCCCAGCACACTGGCAGTCTAATCAGGGTCTTGAAGATTTTAAAACAAAGGAAGACTATGCAGGTGGTGACCAATCAAAACAGGATTGTTTTCCAGTCTACCTGTATATGTTATTTTCCCTATTTAAGCAATTTCCCTACAAGACTCGCATTAAAGGCAGTAACTTGCATGTCAGCCCATTATCACAAAACAGAGCTAAACCAGAAAACTTAACAAATGAGCTGCAACACAAGAAAACCAACAAAGTGGCAGGCTCACCCAGCGAAGACTCAGATCAGCCTGGGCATCCGCCTAGCCTGGTAAGAGTCTTTGCTGTCCACATGAAGATAGCTCAGACCCTTAGCTACCTTTTAAGCACACAGCAAAGACTCTGATCAGACTGGGCGGATGCCCAGGCTGATCCGAGTCTTCGCTGGGTGCACATGCCACTTTGTTGGTTTTCTTGTGTTGGGGCTCATGAATGTTTAATGCCAATGCCAAGTAATACCTATGGGTCACCTCTTCTAATCCCAGGAAAGACAATAAAGTAGGACACGACAAAACCAACAATGTGGTTGTGCGCCCAGTGCAGACTCAGATCAGCCTGGACATCCGACCAGTTTGATCAGACTCTTCGTTAAGTGCCCAAATAATAGCTAAGGGTCTAAGTTACCTCCATGCGGACAGCGGAGACTCTGATCAGACTGGGCGGATGCCCAGGTTGATCTGAGTTTGCGCTGTTTGCGCTGTGCGCACAACCACATTGTTGGTTTTGTCGTGTTGCGGCTCAATTGTAATTTGGGGAGGTAAATCATCTGTTTTATGGTCGGAAAATGCATTTTACAGTGATGCATCAGAGAAGCTGTAACACGCAATTTGCAACCATAAAACCAACGATTTACCTCCCCAAATGACAATTTTCAATACAGTTATCTCCATTTTAATGCATTTATACATACTTTCACCTTTTGGAGTGTATTACTTTGCATCTAAAGCAAGCGTGTTAAGCAGCGCAAAACCAAACGTCAGCCAAATAGAAGCAATGTTTCATAATAATGTTCTGTTTGAAACAGTATATCACAGGATAAACTGTCGCTAATTTTTTATGTTATCCAGTCACAGCTTCTGTTACAATCATAAGTGCATTAGAGTTATTCTTTATCAAACAAAAATGTATTCTATAATTCAGTAACTCTAATTCTTAGAGCTCTGGTTTATTCTGATACTGAATACAGCTTACATGACTGAGATTCTTGAAGTGGGTAAGCTGAGAAGTAGACGGCATTGTCTTCAGACAGCCGTATACTGTATACATGAGTGACTATATCAAAACAACTGACTTACATGACTGAGGTTCTTGCAGTGGGTAAGCTGAGAAGTAGACGGCATTGTCTTCAGACAGCCGTATACTGTATACATGAGTGACTATATCAAAACAACTGACTTACATGACTGAGGTTCTTGCAGTGGGTAAGCTGAGAAGTAGACGGCATTGTCTTCAGACAGCCGTATACTGTATACATGAGTGACTATATCAAAACAACTGACTTACATGACTGAGGTTCTTGCAGTGGGTAAGCTGAGAAGTAGACGGCATTGTCTTCAGACAGCCGTATACTGTATACATGAGTGACTATATCAAAACAACTGACTTACATGACTGAGGTTCTTGCAGTGGGTAAGCTGAGAAGTAGACGGCACTGTCTTCAGACAGCCTGATACTGTATACATGAGTGACTATATCAAAACAACTGACTTACATGACTGAGGTTCTTGCAGTGGGTAAGCTGAGAAGTAGACGGCACTGTCTTCAGACAGCCTGATACTGTATACATGAGTGACTATCTCATCATCCTCATAGAAGAAACTTCCTTTACTTGTACACATGGACCAGTCCTGCAATTCAGATATCAAATTGTTCAATCAATGTAGTGACATATATTGAGACACTAAATACTTATACAGTCAACCCTCTTTATAATGGCACTCATTACAAAAGCATAATTCTTTACAATGTCATTTTGATATGCATGAAATGGCTTCATTGTTCAAAAGATGTATTCTTTATGACAGCAAATTCAGTTTAATGTCAAAATGTTTGGGAACAAATGGCCATTTTTACCTTTTGCCTCCTTTCTTAATGGCAGTCAATTTCTGAGGAAAAAATTTCCTCCCTTAGGAGCAAGTTCTTTTCATTAAGAGTAGGGACTTCTGTTTTGGGAAGGGTTTTGTTGCCTCATGAACCAAATAGGAAACCACAGAAGCTGTCTCCCTCTGACCCTTTGAATAAATGGCGGAAAAACAGAAGGCATACCTACCATATTATTCCTATTAAACGCCCTGGGCGCATTGCATTTTACCAAAGGGGGGTGTTATTTAGAGTCTAAATTGATGTAAATCAGCCACTCGTGACTGCCAACATACCGCTAACAAACATAATGTGAATCGGTATACTTTCAGAGGCAGTAACTCCACCATGTTTACTGTTTTACCTCCCTTTTCAGCAGGATTGGGGATCAACTCTTTTAGGAAAGAATTTGCTCTGCTAGGAGTAATTTTTTTCCTTTAAGAGTAGACCCCATTTCAAATAGCCAGCTCACCCAGAGAAGTAACAAGAGGGCCATGAGGCCCTGAATCGCTCACCTGAACAATTGGCAAAGTGGCTTTTACTTATCAAGTCTGAAATTGTCAAAATATGAGTTTTGGGCCAAAGGTCAAAGAATGACCATGACCACTTGTACTCATAAATCTTCATGTACTCATTAAGACAACCATATATACCATTTTTAGGCCAAAATCTTCAAAACTTTCCATGAAATCTTAAGTTCTAGCATTTTCCCATATTTGACCATGCCGCAAAAAAAGGTCAAGGTAAACCCAAGGTCACCATTTGAACAGTCTTGGTGGTACTCTAGTGCTCCATTCTATTAACCAAGTTTCAAGGCCATAGGTGTATTGGATCTGGAGAAGAAAAATATTAAAGATTTATACCATAAGTGGTAATGGCGGCCAAGTTGGTCATGTGACCTGGACTGTTTGAACAAATTTTTCATTCAATCAACCCCTGGAGGCTCTATATGAAATGTGTTCACAGTTGGCCCTTTGGCTTTTGAGGAAATGGTTGAAAATGTCAAAATATGAGCGATCTGGATCAAAGGTAAAAAAATGACCTTGACCTCTTGTACTCATAATTCTTCATGAACTCATTAAGACAACTATATATACCAATTTTTTAGGCCAAAATCTTCAAAACTTTCCATGAAATCTTATGTTCTACCATTTTCCCATATTTGACCTTGCTGTAAAAGGTCAAGGTCAACACAAGGTCATAATTTGAACAATCTTGATAGTACTCAAGTACCCAATGCTACATACAAAGTCTCAAGGCCATCGGTCAATTGGTTCTGAAGAAGAAGATTTATAAAGGTATTTACCATATATGGGCATGGCGGCCATGTTGGTCATGTGTCCAGGAGCGTTAGAAAATTTTTTCATTCCCTCAACCCCTCGAGGCTCTATATGAAATTTGGTTTCAATTGGCCCAGTGGTTTTAGAGCAGATTCTTTGAAATTGTCAAAATTTGAGATTTCTGGGTCAAAGGTCAAAGAATGACCTTGACCTCTTGAACTCATAAATCTTCATGTAGTCATTACGATGACTGTATGTACCAATTTTTAGGCCAAAATCTTCAAAACTTACCATGAAATCTCATGTGCTAGCATTTTCTGATATTTGACCTTGCCGTAAAAAAGGGCAAGGTCAACCCAGGGTCATAATTTGAACAATCTTGATAGTACTTGAGTACCCAATGCTACATACCGAGTTTCAAGGCCATCGGTCTACTGGTTCTGGAGAAGAAGATTTTTAAAGGTTTTTACCATAATGGGCGTGGTGGCCATGTTGGTCATGTGACCTGGACAGTATGAACAAATTTTCATTCCCTCAACCCCTGGAGGATCTATATGCAATTTAATTACAATTGGCCTAGTTGGTTTTTAGGAGATTGTTTGATATTGTCAAAATATGAGAGTTCTGGGTCAAAGGTCAAAGAATGACCTTGACCTCTTGAACTCATAAATCTTCATGTAGTCATTACGATGACTGTATGTACCAATTTTTAGGCCAAAATATTCAACAGTTTCAAAGATATCTTATGTTGCAGCATTTTGCCATATAAAAGCATAAGGAAGCAAATTTGACCTTACCCTAAAAAAGGTCAAGGTCAACCCAAGGTCATAATTTGAACAATCTTGGTAGTACTCATGTACCCAATGCTACATACCAAGTTTCAAGGCCATCGCCCTATTGGTTCTGGAGAAGAAGATTTTTTCAGGTTTTTACCATATTTGGGCATGGCGGCCATGTTGGTCATGTGACCAGGACCGTTTAAACAACTTTTCGTTCCTAAGGTCCCAGGAGGCTCTATATGAAATTTGGTTACAATCGGCCCAGCGGTTTCAGAGGAGAAGTTGTTTGAAAGTGTGGACGGACGACGGACGGACGGACGACGGACGACGGACAACGGAGCCTTACCATCCTATAAGCTCCCCCGGAGCCGCTGGCTCAGGTGAGCTAAAAAGGCATTTATTCACGTTAATAAGGTACTATTTTCACAAAAGAAGCAGGGGGATGTTTATTAGTGCAGAAGCATTTAATAGGATTAATGTTGTATACACCTCAAGTATCAGACTGACCTGGGTTTACAGTGTTTACTCAGGCTTCTCCCTCCCAACACACTGATTAACTATGAAAGTATGTTCCATAGCTGGGCCCAGTTGTTCAAATCATTGTTAGCCTAACAAGCTCATTAAGAGGTCAAGGTGTTAAGGTTTTTATGACTTTATAACCAAATACACTGACATTTTTTATTGTGAAAAACGTGAGAAGCTTTTGCAAGCTTCTAAAAAATATTGCCATACTGAATGCAAAAGCTTCTCACATATTTTCAACAAAAATATTGCTGTTTTTGAGATATGAACATTGCAAAAGCTTCTAACATTTTTTCAACAAAAATATTGCTGTGTTTGAGACATTAACATTTGTAACTTTAATGAAACACTAACTAACAACGTCATTAGTTTTGAACAACTGGCCCCAGACTTTTCTCTAAACCAATTAGGACAAGCTGATTTATCCTTCAGGAAGTTTCAAATAGCTTCACTGGATGGCAAACAGCACAGACCAAAGTTAGTTTCCTCATTCAGGTGCAGTCTAATCTGAGACTACACTGTATGCTAAGACTCTTCAATCCTCTGCTCAATGCCTAAAATTTAAGGTGTATCATTATGGGTACACCTCCTTATTTTTCTGCCAGTTTTACAAATGGGAACAACATCCCTGGTTAACTATGTATATACAAAGATTGTTATGAAATGAAAAAGAGCTGTTACACAAAGAAACAGAGTCATAGTTACCAAACAACTTGATGACCAGATCATTTGGTAACTATGACTCTTAAGTCTTTTTTGGTTTCGTAACCGTTCGTTTCATAGCATCCTTGAAAACATAATTAACCAGGTGTGACAAGTGTCTTTCTGTTTGCTGCCCTGGACAAAGCCCTTCAAAAATATGGTCTACACTTAAAGGAAAGAATTTGCTCCTAGGGGAGCAAATTCTTTCCTGTAAGAGTTGACCCCTACTGAGAATGAAAGTGGCAGAGTTGCTTCCCCTGAAACTGTACCCATTCATCTTAAGACAAGATTTCTCACAACTAAGTTGGCAGCAGGGTTGGACTTACCCTGAGTGACCTTGGATCTGGTAATCTTCCTTTCGAACCAGTCTTGGGTTTCTGGTCTCTAGGCCTTATTCTTGGTGATGGCTTTGGCATTTCATCTGAAGAGACAAAAAATATCTTATGTACTATATTTAAACATGCAACTCCTCAACCATTTCTGTCATTAACTCTGCAATTTTCTAATTCGATTCAATTGACCTAAAATCAGTTTTTGTAAACCTTTGGCAAACAGTGCAAATCTTAATCAGACTCCTCCTTAAGAGCAGTCTGGACTGGGTGTACAAGCATGGGCAGCTCCTGAAAAGCAGTCTGATCGGGATATACATACACAGTCTGCACAGAAATTTCGATCAAAGGAACAATCAAGTTCATAATAGTCTCTGATTTTCTCTGAAATCAGAGGTAATGCATTAAACAGCAAGGTACAATATTTATCCTATTAAATGCCTTGTGGTGTTGCATTTAATAAAAGGAGGAAGTGATTTAAAACAAAACAGTAGTAGATCAGCCACTGCCAAAAAAAAACCAGAGGGCCAATGGCCCTATATCGCTCACCTGAGCACTGAGGTTACAGCAACAAAACACTATGCACAACAGCAATAAAAAGCACCATTTATGTGGAGGATAATATCACAAATATTTATGAAAAAAAGCTTTATCCCCCTGTAATGGTTTCTCAGAAGAAGATCTTTGGCTGCAATGGCAACCAATCAAAATCAGGTGTTTGGGAAATATTCATATGGCTGGTAGAGGACTACTCCTGGAACATTTCTGTAAAGCTTTTGTCAAAATATCTGCAGTAACACAGAAATAAATAGCAAATGTCCACTTTCCCCATTATAAGTCTATGGAAACTTTAAGTTGCCATAGCAACGAATTCACACGGACAATGATAATATAAAACATACTTTAGGTAGAGGCTAATGTTATCAATATGTATGCTAAGTATCAGCTTCATCCCCCTCATGGCTTCATTTTTCCCATAATAAGTCAATGGAAACTATAAGTTGCCATAGCAACCAAAGTTCTTATGGGATTGGAAGAAAAAGAATAAAATTTATGTAGAGGCTACTGTCATCAACACATCTGCACAATATCAGCTTCATCCCCCACATGGCTTCTGAGCAGAAGATTTTTTTTTTTTTTTTCGAAAATTTACCCTATATTTTGCCATGGCAACCAATCAAATTCAGCGATTTGGAGAAAATTCATATAAATCGTAGAGGACTACTCAAGAAACATTTCTGTAGAAAAAAATGTAAATAACTGCAGTTAGACAGCAAAAATTGCTAATTTCCATTTTCACCATTATAAGTTAATGGAAACTCTTAGTTGCTATAGCAGCCAAACTGCTGGAGCAGTTGCCATGAAAAACAGTAATTCTATAGAGGCTAGTACTAAGGTTCTTTCTGTAAAGTTTGAGCTTTATTGGCCACACAGTTTCTGCGGAGATGATTTCTTAATATTTTTCTATTTTTAACTATTCGGTTGCAATGGCAACCATTCAAATTGCGCAATTTGCATAAATTTAACATGGCTGGTTAAAAACTACTCAAGGTACATTTCTATGAAAGTTTTGTCAAAATATCTGCAGTGGCATAACAATAAATGTAAATTTTCCATTTTGCCATTATAAGTCAATGGCAACTTTCAGTTCCCATAGCAACCAAACTGCTGGAGCAATAGCCAAGAAAAACAGTACTTTTATAGAGGCTAGTACTAAGATCCTTCCTGTGAAGTTTGAGCTTTATTGGTTGTATAGTTTCTGAGGAGATGATTTTTGAATATTTTTTCTATTTTTAACCATTCGGTTGCCATGGCAACCAGCCAAATTGTGCAATTTACATGAATTTCATTCGGTTGATAGAGAACTACTCAAGGAACATTTCTGCAAAAAGTTTTGTCAAAATATCTGCAGTGACATAGCAATAAATGCAAATTTTCAATTTTTCCCATACAAGTCAATGGAAACTTTAAGTTGCCATAGCAACCAAAGTTATGAAGCGATTTGGATAAAAAACAGTATTATTGGTTCCCCCTGCCCATAGATGCTATATATGAAATTTGGTTAAAATGGGCCTTGTAGTTTCAGAGGAGATGTCGTTTGAAAATGTTGACGGACGGACGGACTGACGGACGGACGGACGGACGATGGACGCCAGACGACAGATGCCTGCCTATACTATAAGCTCACCTGTGAGCCTTCGGCTCAGGTGAGCTAAAAAAACAAGAGGGCCATGGTGGCCCTGAATCGCTCACCTGAGCATTAATCAGTTCACTGGCTCTGGTGAAGATTTATAAGAGTTTTTACCATACTAACATTAGACCTAGTTTTTGACCCGGCATGACCCAGTTTCAAACTTGGCCTGGATATTGTAAGAATAAACATTCTGACACAGTTTCATTGAGATTGGATCAAAACTGTGCCCTCTGGAGCGTATACAAGGTCGTTCTTATATTTGACCTAGTGACCAAGTTTTTGACCCGACACGACCCAGATTCAAACTTTACCTAGATTTCATTAAGATAAACATTCTGACAGAGTTTCATGAAGATTGGATCAAAACTGTGCCCTCTAGGGTGTACACAAAGTTTTTCTAAGATTTGACCTTGAGCTGACGTGACTCAGTTTCATAGGGGGCTTAGATATACGGACAATAAACATTTTGACATACTTTCAAGAAGATTGGATCAAAACTATGCCTTCTAGTGCTTACACAACATTTTTCTAAGATTTGACCTAGTGACCTAGTTTTTTTACCCGACATGACCTACTTTCAAACTTGGCCGAGAGTTTATGAAGATAAACATTCTGACAAAGTTTCATAAAGATTAGATCAAAACTGTGTCCTCTAGAGCGTACACAAGGTTTTTCTATAATTTGACCTAGTGACCTAGTTTTTGACCCGACATGACCCAGTTTCAAACTTGTTCTACATATTATGAGGATAAACATTCTGACAAAGTTTCATGACATTTGGATCAAAACTGTGCCTTCTAGAGCGCACACAAGGTTTTTCTAAGATTTGACCTAGTGACCTAGTTTATAACTCGACATGACCCAGTTTCAAACTTGGCCTAGAGTTTATGGAGATAAACATTCTCACAATGTTTCATAAAGATTGGATCAAAACTGTGTCCTCTAGAGCGTACACAAGGTTTTTCTATGATTTGACCTAGTGACCTAGTTTTTGACCCAACGTGACCCAGTTTCGAACTTGTTCTAGATATTATGACGATAAACATTCTGACAAAGTTTCATGAACTTTGGATGAAAACTGTGCCTTCTAGAGCGTACACAAGGTTTTTCTATGATTTGACCTAGTGACCTTGTTTTTGACCCGACATGACCCAGTTTCAAACTTATCCTACATATTATGAGGATAAACATTCTGACAAAGTTTCATGAACTTTGGATCAAAACTGTGTCCTCTAGAGCGTACACAAGGTTTTTCTATGATTTGACCTAGTGACCTTGTTTTTGACCCGACATGACCCAGTCTTCGCGAAACCTTCTGAAGAGTTGCAGGACAGCTGTCAGACAGTCTAAAAAAATTTGCAGGACAGAACAGAAATTTGCAGGACAGAAAAAAAAAAACATTCGAGCCAACAAAAAATTTTAGTCATAAAAATGGGAACTATTTTTTAATTACTTAAATACTGCTTCATTTTAACTTCAATTGCCTTTTAATCATTCATTCTCTACTCCATTTTAATTAAATTCCCATTCTTAAAAGCCTCTGCTATATCTTGTATTCATCTACGCATAGATTGGGGATAAACTCCAAAGTTTTTTTCAAAAGCTAAACTTGTAACAGAAAAAAATGTTTTGATTATTTCCCTTGGTTCGGCCTTGTACCATTCACAAAGTTCGGCCATATTAAATTCGCTATCAGTCCATATAAGAAGCAGCAAAAATACAGTAACAGTAAGCAGAAAATAACCTGGCACAGTAGTCATTAAACAAATAATATGGATAAATAGTTTAAAGTTCATTTCATTTTAGCCTAGTCATCGAAATTAAAAAAAAAAAAAAAAAAAAAATGAAGACGAGATTGATATACATTCCGAGACCGAAACCAACCGTTGCGAACACTCTTTGGACCGAAAACTGTAACGCTCGAAATAATTGGTTGTATATAAATAGTAAGGAATATATTGACCAATCAGATGTCGCCTTGCATAAGCGCTTTTGTAAATATGAAATGGCGAAACTTTCGTTTTTGTTTCGGCCAAAAGAGGACTTTTCCGACGATAAATTTGATTTTACCGAGTTGAAAAATGTCAACTTTTATCAGTGTCGGACAGTGCGACCGGCGCCCTGGCAAAAATCGCCGGACATTTTCCGAATTTGCCGGTTTTGTCCGACAGACCGACGGTTTTCGTGAAGACTGCATGACCTACTTTCAAACTTGGCAGAGAGTTTATGAAAGTAAACATTCTGACAAAGTTTCATAAAGATTAGATCAAAACTGTGTCCTCTAGAGCGTACACAAGGTTTTTCTGTGATTTGACCTAGGGACCTAGTTCTTGACCAGACATGACCCAGTTCAAACTTGTCCTACATATTATGAGGATAAACATTCTGACAAAGTTTCGTGAACTTTGGATCAAAACTGTGCCTTCTAGAGCGTACACAAGGTTTTTCTAAGATTTGACCTAGTGACCTAGTTTTTGACCCGACATGACCCAGTTACAAACTTGGCCTAGAGTTTATGGAGATAAACATTCTGACAAAGTTTCATAATGATTGGATCAAAACTGTGTCCTCTAGAGCGTACACAAGGTTTTTCTATGATTTGACCTAGTGACCTAGTTTTTGACCCGACGTGACCCAGTTTCAAACTTATCCTAGATATTATAAGGATAAACTTTCTGATTAAGTTTCATGACTTTTGGATCAAAACTGTGCCTTCTAGAGCGTACACAAGGTTTTTCTATGATTTGACCTAGTTTTTGACCCGACATGACCCAGTTACAAACTTGGCCTAGAGTTTATGAAGATAAACATTCTGACAAAGTTTCATAAAGATTGGATCAAAACTATGTCCTCTAGAGCGCACACAAGGTTTTTCTATGATTTGACCTAGTGACCTAGTTTTAGACCCGACGTGACCCAGTTTCGTACTTGTCCTAGATACTATGAGGATAAACATTCTGACAAAGATTCATGAACTTTGGATCAAAACTGTGTCCTCTAGAGCGTACACAAAGTTTTTCTAAGATTTGACCTAGTGACCTAGTTTTTGACCCGACATGACCCAGTTTCGAACTTGGCCTAGATTTTATGGAGATAAACATTCTGACAAAGTTTCATAAAGATTGGATCAAAACTGTGTCCTCTAGAGCGTACACAAGGTTTTTCTATGATTTGACCTAGTGACCTAGTTTTTGACCCGACATGACCCAGTTTCGAACTTGGCCTAGATTTTATGGAGATAAACATTCTGACAAAGTTTCATAAAGATTGGATCAAAACTGTGTCCTCTAGAGCGTACACAAGGTTTTTCTATGATTTGACCTAGTGACCTAGTTTTTGACCCGACATGACCCAGTTTCAAACTTGTCCTACATATTATGCGGATAAACATTCTGACAAAGTTTCATGAACTTTGGATGAAAACTGTGCCTCCTACAGCGTACACAAGGTTTTTCTAAGATTTGACCTAGTGACCTAGTTTTTGACCCGACATGACCCAGTTTCGAACTTGGCCGAGATTTTATAAAGACTAACATTTTATAAAGACTGACAAAGTTTCATAAAGATTGGATCGAAACTGTGCCCGCTAGAGTGTACACAAGCAAAAGTTGACGGACGTCCGGACGGACGTAGGACGTCCGTCCACACGTACGACGGACGACGGACATCACGGTATCCCAAAAGCTCACCCTGAGCACTTCGTGCTCAGGTGAGCTAAAAATAAATAAACAGAAACATTCAGATAAAGTAATTCTATTGTTTTCCCTTTTTTGCCTCCCTTCTCAAAATGGGGTCAGCTCTAGGAGCAAATTCTTTCCTTCAAGAATGGATCCCATTTGAAAAGCTGTGTCTTCCAGAGACCAAAACAGGTATTCATATTTTTCCCCTTTGTAAAACAGATGGAAAAAACATGGAGACTAGTAAGTCAATATAACATTTTTTCTGGGAAAGAGGAAGGGAGGGTGTTTATAAGAGCAGGGGCATTTATAAGGATTAATACTGTATACAATATCACAACCACTTTGCCTTAATATAACTAATCCAAACTATTTCATACAAATAAATCTAACAAGAATTCCGCTGAATGTGGTGTCTCGCCTGTCAGCGCTTTGTGAAACTGACCTAAACCCAAAAACCCTATGAAAGTTTACACCGCCGACGCCAAGCCGACAACACAGGAAAAGCAATACCTATGTCTCGCTTCTGCTTTGCAGGCGAGACAAAAATTATATGGCAAACAATGCAGATCCAGATAATGAGCTGTCCCATCAGGATCTACACTGTCTGCAAATTTAACTACAGTATTAATCCTAATAAACACCCCTGCTCTAATAAACGCCCTGTGCCTCTTTTCTAAAAATAGAGTTATATGTTTGCTTCTCTGGATAAGGTAGTTCTCGGAAATTGCATCTAATCTTTAAGGAAGAATTTACTCCTACAGTAGCTAATTCTTTCTTCAAGAGTTGACCCAAGCTAATAAAGGGAGGCAAATATAGTAGACCTGCTTCCTGTTTGAGTATATCCATTCACCTTGATATTCTTTACTAGCACCATTAGGCAGTTGCTGATTTACTACACTTATGTCTCTAAATAACACCCCCTTTTTGCAAAATGCAACACCCTCGGGGTGTTTAATAGGATTCAGCCCCGGATCCAGGGGGTGGGCTTTGGGGCTGTAGCCTCGCCATTTGGCCTCTGTGTTAATATAATATGTAGGCCTTAATAATAAGAAGTATCTGATATGACAGTTTGAGAAAAATATCCAATGTGGTTAGATCAAAATATTCAAAATATATGTTGTGATGTCTCATTAGAATCGCCTCGGGGAGGCGATTCTAATGAGATATCACAATATATATTTCAAGGAAAAAATATATAAAAAATTCTCTTGAAATTGAACCATAAATATGTCATATTTTCATGTCCCCTGCCCAACACAAATACATTTCGGCACCTCCCAGCCCCACCAGTTATCCAGAGCCCCACCAGTACGTGATGGTCTGGATCCGGGCCTGGGATTAATATGGTACTTTAATTTCTTGCCATTCAGGTTAAATGTATCGCCTTGATCCAAGGAAAACCACTCTGGAAGTGAACCCTGTTTACTACGATGTTAAACATCAACCTACTGCAAGCAAATTTAGTAAACAGTAAACAGAAAGCACAGTCTGATCAAGGTCTACACTCCTGGCTATTTTTCATCCTGCAAAACAGCTCTTTGAAGACATATTACATTCAACCATACTTGGAACAACTGAATTCAAACAACAAAGTGTCGCCTTTATCTTGATCATGGTCTTCAATGTAATAGCAAAATTCTTCACAACCTCTTATTAACTGGCACCAAAATATTTTCTTTTTTCTAAATTCATCTTTTTCATAACAGTGATTGTTTGTAACGCAAATTCTTTGCAGCAACAAAATATAAAGGAGAAAATTTAAGTTGTGAAGAAGGGTCATTTTACCATAACTATTCACATTGCTCCCACACATAAAATTGAAAGTAGAAAAAAAACACTATGTTATATAAAATTGAAAAACTGTTGTTTTTTTTTGTTTCTTTCATCAAACCTGGAATATTCTAGGATAACTAAAACGTGTTTATGAAACACATAGAATTGATAGTTAAAAAAAAAGAGCAAAATTATATAAAATCTAAAATTGTAATTGTTTCTCTCATCAAACCTAGAACATTCTAGGATAACTTAAACGTGTTAATGAAACAGTTCATTATCATCCTGTACTAGCTAACCATAACTACCTTTATAAAGAGGGACATCCTAATAAATTTCCGTACTTATTATATGACATGAACAAATCAAAACACTGATGGCAAAATGGCAAGCAGTGTAGACCTAGATCAGACTGCTCCTTTAGCAGTCAGATCTGAGTCTACACTGTTTGCACAGACCTTTCAGTTTTGTACTGATGTCTATAGTCTATACGGTAATTCTAGAAAAAAAAAAAAAATGAACTCGAAAATCTGAGAAACTTGTTAACAAGTCTGCTGACATTAATAGTCTGACTCATTAACAGAAATAAGATAGAAACTTTGAGAAGGAACTATTTGAACTTTGAAGACTCTTTATACTTAAAACATTTGATAATATAATCAGGTCACTCGTTCTGTTAATAATTTACATGAGCTTGTTTGCGTGTTTTCAAATGCACTATTTCTGTGGCACAAAACTGCCAAATCCTTCCCTTCCCAGTTAGTGTAATAAATGCCCATCATTGAATGCTTACTGTATGAATGATTAATTTCCTGCTAATGGTTAAGAATTTTAACCAAGCCTAGCTGTTTCAAAACTAACCTGACTGAATACTGTAATGTGCCTAAATTTTGGGACACCTAAAAATGATTAATTTTCCATTTGAGACAAATGAAAAATTAGTTATTTTGGGGTGTCTTATGCACACAACGGGTATTATACAAATATCAGCCAAAATTTCTGTTACTGTGATATATATACCATTTTTCTTTCAATAAACTCCCCTAAGTGCATTGCAATTCATATGTTCCATAAATAACAATCTCAAGACAAATCTGACCAATAAATAACACAGTTGGGTGGTCCGAAGCCTATCTTCGTAAAATTTTAACATTTCTTCACAGTAAAACAGTGAGAGTGTTTACTAGAGAGGCAGTGTCTATTAAAAGATATACAGTACCAATACACCACAAAATCTGTCTGCATACAAGACAGCTTGCCTGACAGCGCTTTGCCCATCACATGTATTGCCTTCAACCAAACCTAATGCAAAGTGGGATGCAGATGCGGAGAGGCTGACACCATTGCTGGAGTTAGTGCAATAGTTTGTATAGTCTCTAAAAATGAATATGAGTATTTTTAAACTTCTTACAAAAGTATAACACCAAAACTCATTTTAAAACAATAGCCAAGTACTGGAATCGACTTCAGCCATTTTAGGTGGAAAAAGAGTTCAGTTAACCATTTAAATGCCAAAAAAAAAAAAAACAGGCGACAAAATTCCTCTCTGCAAAAATGAAAAAAAATGTTTCACCCAAGCTACCAGTATATCATATTTTGAATTCAAATATTAGAGAACAAACAGTGTAGATCCAGACAGAGCAGCTCATTATGAGCTGCCTCCTCTGGATCTACACAGTTTGCAAATTCAACTATTTTCATTTTTGGTGCATTTGTGTTATATTACAGTTTGACTGTATGTATGAAAAGCATGACTGTGGTACTAGAAGAACATCTGGTAATTGTTGGACATGTGACCCATCATCTGAACTGGCTCACTAAGGCAGTACAAATGAGTGATCACAATGTATGTTTTTATGTCCATTCAACACTTTAAACACCAGAGATGAAAATAGCATCTTCAGCAGAAAACATAACATTATCCCATATGATGTCATAGAGTACTAAGTGATATATAATGAGTAATTTATGATTTATGCAATCATTGTGATGATATTATAAGACTATTAATGACAGTTATTCATATGAAAAAATAAATGAATGCATACCTGCTGGCTCTAGGGTTTTTTTTTCAGTTTTAAAAATTAATGTGGTATGATGGCATAACATGATGGTAAAAAGTTTGATAATGTAGCAGAATTTCTCATTAGAAGTATGCTGGTGCCACCTTGGTTGTCCAGGTATACTTGTGCCACTGTGCTTGGGTACAAAGCCATATCAGGCACATAACCTCAGGATATGTTGTGTTTTGTGTGCACATGTACACTTTTGCTTATTTGATACGGTGGATGCTACAGCCAATGAACGGTGACACTTCAATCACTTACCACTCCCACATTATAAATGCTATTGAGCAGCCATTATCTTATGTAGAATTATATTGACACTTTATGCTGTTGAAATCAAAGACTTCTGCACGCAAGACCATATAACAATAATTTATCATTTGTGCTACTAAGGTGCAACATGCCTCCAATACATTTCTTTTGTACTGTTAGTAACATTTTACAACCATTTTTTCCTAAGTTTTGAAGGACTGGACAAAATTTCATCAACTAAAACAACAACTGCAACATTTTGAAGTTTTTGTACACCTTAACGCCTACCATGCAAGCTGGAGCGGCTGTAGCGTAGTGGATAACACTCCAGACTACCAATCCAGGGGTCGCAAGTTCGATCCCCCGCTTCTCCGGTCTTTCGGATGAGACTTTAAACCGAGGTCCCGTCTCCATATGACCTCGTTGTTGGTGGGACGTTAAACCCGAGTTCTCTCACTCACTCACACCATGCAAGCTTCTGTAATAGCCTTTTCTAGCTTCAGATTTGAAAAAGTTCGTAATGCAATGTACTTAAATATTGGGACACCTAAATATCATTAACTTTGCATTCAGGATAAATGAAAACTAATGATTTTTTTGGTGTCCCAATATTTGGGATGCTTAAATAGCATTACTTTTGAATTTTGGACGTCTGCTGAATGGCTGTTCATACTGCCCTTCATAAGAAGTAAATCAATTCCAAATTCATAGAAATACTCCTGATCTAAGCAAAACCAAGCAGTACTTTTCAGGCCTACTGTATTCCTATGGGTCCTAGATAATGAGCATGATGTTTTCAGAGTTTCTGATTGAGGTTTTGCTTTGACTCTACTCGAAAATTGAAAGTATATAATATTTTTTTTGTTGTTCCTATCTAACCACCCCAACATACTGCCATTCAAAACCTATTCTATCATGAAAAATCATAGAGTTACTGTTCCAAATAGAAAGGCTGGTGCTTGGCAAACAAATGGCAATTATGAACATAAAGATTTTTTGATTTTGTGAAAGGTGTTAAATGATATTATCATATGACGTCGCATCTGAGAGTGTAATTAAGCCATGCATTAAAAATGATAATCCACTAGTGGATTAAATATGCAAATTACGTCGTAACAGTATGCATTGACGTCCATAAAACGATGCGTTTTCTAATGGCAAAATCGTGACGTTTAAGTGCAAAATTTGCTCATAAAATGCGATTTTAGTGTCATATGATAAATAGAATCTTGCATTGGTGCTCCTGTATTGTTAGATTTATTAAACTCGTTGGTGAAAACGATAAGATGCTCGGCAGAGCCTCGCATCTTATCCTTTTCCCCAACTCGTTTAATAAATTCAATAATACATGAGGACTCATGTAAGATCCTCTATTTACATGTACAGCACAACTCAATAACAAATGGTAACAGAACAATAAATGGCTTTTGATGCACATTTTCGGGGGCGGTTGCAAAACATTTTTTCTGCTACTGCAAACCTAAAAACTACCTAAAAATAGTCCCTAGCTGCAAACACATCCCTCAATTCTGCATTAAGCCATGGCAGTCCCATATATTATGCTGTTTAATAATAGCGGATGAATAAGTATGACCACAGAAGCCTTTATTTTTAAATTTATATCTATTTTTATTATCATTTATCGGCGGAAGATTTCAAAAGAAAAAAGAAAACATGTCAAACTTAAGACATTGGGTAATATGTGTAACCTAAGCCGTAAAATTTGTGTATTCATAAAAATACAAGTTAAGCTTTTGAAAGGTTGAGAGGTTTAAGCCTGGCTTTTCTTTTTAATAGATATCAGGCAACCGCCCCCATCAGCACTCTCAGTGCTTTGATTAGTTTAGTAGCATAGCCTGATAAGCATATTATCAGGAAACCTTTAGCTTTTAGTAAACGCAAAACTATTGAAATTGAATTTATTTCTTTATCACAATAGATAAACTGGGAAGATCTCAATAATTACTCGTTGCAAAACTCAGCAAGTTTTGCTTATGTGTTGGGTGGGCCACTTAGTGGTATTTTCTGCAGGAAAATCAACATGCTAATATTGCAAAAATTGTATGTATTGGGACAAAGCTTCTATGTACATTCAGATAAGACCATTTTCATATTAGAAGCCTGATCAGGGTTACATTCTGAAATGAGCAGTCTGATCAGGATGTGCATTGCTTACAAAACAGCCATCATTTATAAACAATCCTTTGACAATATAAACAAATATGGCAAACTTTGAAGGCAGTAATGTCTTTTACAGAAAAACTATGGACTGACATGTCCTATTATCTTTACATCACATCATTGCCCATGAATGGACTCAACCAACCCAAGGCCTCTGTCTTGTTTCCTTGGTGTGTCCCTTGCTTCCAATGGACTCCTGAATATTTATGCCATTCTGTCTATATAAGGTTTACTTGTTAGTAAGTGCAAAGTTAAACAAGGCATATTAATTTAGCTAGGCACCGCAAAGCATTTAAGCAAGCCAAGCATCTACTTGCTGCCTGATTTACCTTCAGACACTCGACTGACTGCTTTTCTTGGAGAAGGTACTGGCATTCCTATTTCGCCTGCAGAAAGAGAACCAATTTTGTCAAATAACAGACATGTGCAAAAAAAAATTCTAGCAGCATTATCAGCATAAAAAAGGAGGCTTTTGTTAAGCATACCGATGTTGTTTGTAACATATTAACATAGGCATACATGATGGTTTGCCTGTGTATTCTAAACTAATGCTTTATGGAGATCTAACCAATTTGAAAGCAAAGTATTTGTAAAAATTTTGCAACTGAAGGCTAGTCCATTTACTAGACTAGCAGAAAGAAATTTTAAGGGAATTCTCATCTTCTGATGAAATGGTTTGAAGAAATAAAACTTAGGAGACTCATCAAACAGAAGCTTCTAAACTTCTACTTCTACTAAACTATATCATGAGAAAAGATTTCTTAGATGAGTTAGATATGCAGTCTGCCCAGCAGGGCTACAGAAATCCAATTTTTTGTCGGTCCGGACCGATTTTGAGTTCGAAAAACCGATTCAGTTGGCATAAGGCACATTTTTTTTCGGTCCGGAAAAACACGATTTGCAATGTATGATGACATAATTACCTGGATTTTAGTCATGTGTTATATTATTAATCCAATAATCACGCACTGCTGTCAAAAGTTATCACAGATAAACAAAGTGTCGGTTGTCTTGCCAAGGTGTGAACAGAAATCTTCGATAATTAGCACGTGTCACAATTTTGGCCAGCGGCGAAGGTTTTGCAAAACTCGTAATACACACACATGCCGATGCACGGAAAAAGGCTGTGCAACGTAAAGTTACTGACTCTTGTATACTTTCAAAGATAGCATAAGGAAAGAATTTGACTAGCAAAAAGAAAATTTAAACCGTACTTGATTATGTGCAGTCTGGTCAGGTTTTTTTTTAGCCGACGTCATTTCTCGCGCAGAATTTTTTTTTCTTCGTCTGAAGGCACTTTTTTGCAAGAGTATATTCATACTTCAAGGGAATTAACTCGAATACAGTAAAATACGTCAATCGTAATACTTCGGCCAATTCCGTAAATGAAGATCGACGAGGATGTCCGATTGTACCAATGTATGTGTACTTTCACTTTCGGTCTGACTGTCTCAGCGCTTTAAAGCGCATTTTTCACGATAAGTAAGAACATGTGGACTAAATGGCTACTTCAGCGATGACATCCACGTTATAACGGCGCTACAGTGTAGTCATTAGTTTTCGTGACTTTTTTTGAATTGTGGAATACACAGTGTAGTCATTAGTTTTCGTGTCTATTTTGGATTCGTATGACGTCATCGGCCTCCGGACCGATTTGGATTTCAAAATTTCTGTAGCCCTGCTGCCCAGTGTCATCCCTGCATACACATAAAAATATGAATTAGCAAATATATGAGGCTGATCTGAATCTTCAGTGATAATGCATGCGGCTAGGTACGGAGGTCAGCCTAGGGTTCTGAGACAGGGAGAAGTTTTGCGACATTTTCTGAATTTCAGAAAGAAGTTTTATCCCAATTTTCCAATTTTCTCTATGTTTTATACAGTTTGACTTCTCCCTCAGTTCAAAATAGGGAGAAGTCAGTCAGCTTAGGGAAACTATTTCTACCACCTCTCTCCCTCTAGGCTGGCCCCTGTAGGTATCTTTTCTCATGATTTTACTCACACTCACACTACTTATAACAGAGACCATACAGCTCTACTTAAATGCATCAAATACATGTATTGATTGATTGATTTGATGCTTAAAGGTATACTCCCTCGTATTTCATTACAAAATAATCACAAAATTATGAAACTGGCTAGTTGTATGCAACATAATTAAGATTTGTTCAAAAAATCTTCAGCGAAAAGATCTTTGTTACGGAGGCAGAGACGATATATCAATGCATACCCTTCTTGAATATTCACGAATGTTTTGTCCTCATAAATTGATTGACTCCCACAGGCGTTTCTGCAAGCATGTTTTGAATTTTATGATTGGTGGAGTAAATAACGTTACAATAGCATTAACCTCTAATCTGTGCCCGTGAGTTCTTTTCAGCCAATAACTGTCTGAAGTCGATTAGAGAAAGGGCTTAAAATTATTCATGATTTAACTTTAACCTGATTAACTTTGATTGCTGGGCGTATCCATTCTTCATTTTTGGCGGGAATGGCTACCCGCTATTGCCGCTCTTTTTGTGTATTTTCTAATTTCTCCTATTTTCAGTGACAATCACAAATCATAAATTTGGCAGGTAAATGTACTTTTAATAGCAATCATTATCACGCCTAGGATATAATCTTTTGTGAGAAATTTAAAAGTTAATATAATATTGAGGGTGTAAATCTTTAACGTCCACTGTAAACTGCTATGGTCATGTCGGGACGGTCAGTTAACCTAACCACACTATTCCTGGGCAGGCTTAGACACCCTAAGCGGTTAACCAGTACTAAGTGCACATACTTTCGCCAGTAACTGACAACTGCCCTTCTTGAGTCAGCGGAAGGAGAAACGAAAGTATGTGGCCAGACCGGGTTTTGAAGCCAGGACCTGACTTATGAGTCAGGTGCCCTGCCGACTGCGCTACGCGGCCCGGCATCAAAACTGTTGAAACAGCTCACCTACCAACTGATGATGTTTGACTATTCGTAGGCAAAATACTTGAGCTGGCATTAGACAAAAATTAATGGACATGGGGAGCCTCTGTACCTGCATTGTCTGGTAAGGGCAGCCATTGTTTTTATTGTACAGTTTCTAGATAAACAGAATGTATAAGTAGCTAATCCTAATTTCGGGTCATCAATACTTCCAGAATGCCAACCTGCTAATAAGCCTCATGCTTAGGACAGCCAAGTTAATATATCTTCTTTTTCAGCTACAGTTTAGGAATTGTTGCCATAATTATAAGCATCTGAAGCAATTCAAGGGGTCAGAATGGATGGCTGGGCAAAGTATATACTAAGCAAAATATATACTAAGGCCTTGGAAAGTATTTGTTCAAGTATAACTGTGTATTATTCTCCCTTCCCTCACTGGTGATATCATCAAAGGATATACTAACAAATTACCAACTTACAGGTAACAGGTGTAAATATTTTTAATAGAAAAGCCTCACTTCCCATCATCTATTTTGATTTTTACTTTTTGCAAAAAATTCATGAACTTCTTTCATCTATATTAACCCTTTAAGTGCCGAGAAGCAAACGACAAAATTTATGTCTGCTAAATTTAAAAAAAAATGTTTCGTCCAAGCCATATCATTTTGAGAGTTCAAAGACTAGAGGGCAAACAGTGTAGATCTAGATGAGGCGGCCCATTATGAGCCGCCTCATCAGGATCTACTCTGTTTGCAAATCTAACTATTTTTGTCTCTGGTGCTTAAAGAGTTACTAGAATAATCATTATGGCCAAAATGTTCTGAGACAGAAGGTCCAGACATGGAAATCCAAAAAATATGGCTGCCAACAACCTGCAAAAGCCACTGACTGAAAGAGTAACAAGAGAAATCAGCAGTGTGTGAGTTTGTGATATTATATGAATGATAAAGGAATGGGACTGTGATGTTAGTGAATTTAATGACTCCTAACAGAAATAAGACATCATTTAGTGTAAAAGAATTTACTGGAAGAATCATAAGATGGTGACTTTGACTCATATCAATTTAATTCACTTAAATGAAATACAATGAGCAGACTAGAAATGTGCCCACATCTGGAGAAAAATATGTTGCCTTCTCATTCCATAAATGACTTTTCATTCCATAAACAATAATTTCTGAGCATAAATTAGAAAAACCTAGGTAAAGAAATGCAAAGATTTTCACATTTTCACAGCTGCATATAAATATGTTACGAAAATTGATATAACTCCATTTAACTCTCCATAAAATTTATTTGGGGGCTGCTTTGTTAAGAGTCTGTGAAGTAACAAAATTATCTTGAAATTTTCATCACCCATTAATGAAGCTCTGCTTGTCAGTGAAAGTAAAGAACAGAAGAGAATATCACCCCATACTATTTGGCTTAACCTGAGCTCTGCAAGGTATAGAAAAAGCTTTAAAACAAAGAGCAGAAAATAGAAAACTGCATATTTTGCAATACTAAGCATCCAAAGTCACCCTTAAAGACAAGAGCTACACATAAAGAGGAAAAATAGGACAACTTTGTGATAATGCTCATAAAATATGGAAGCCTAATCAAACCATACAGGAAAGCTGAGTAATTTTCCTTTTGTAAATCAAACTAATTATTTCAGTGTATGATAAATTTACATTATATGAGTCAACAGATTCTATAGAACTGTGAAAGACATCATTATGCAGTTTTGCAATCTTGATTTTACAAAATTTACATGAAAACAATGCCTACTAATTTTCTCAGTACGTACTGCTTAGAACTGTTATACAGGTTTATATCTAAGATTTTAATGATTTTATTCATTGTATACCTTTTTCGCATGTTAGTAGAAGTGTTTACTTATGCCAAGTGTTGACTTGAACACCCCCAAGTCTACCACACTCATGGAATACAGAGGTTATATAAGGGAGGAGTGATTAAAATGTCACACAAAAACAAGGGCTTGGTGAAATACCTGATCTTAATGATGATTGAGAACCATAACCATTTTCTTCTGGAAAGTCAATCAACAATAGCCATTAGTTATAAAGTACCCTATGTGCTGCATTAAGGCAAATGTGTTTCTGCATTTATTTTTGATTTATGACTTCCTGTTTGCTTTCCTGGGTTCGAGGTTATAAAACTTGAGAATAATCTCAAACTCAAAATAAAGCACACTGATTGGCTGCTTCCGAGCCTGTGCTCGGAAGCAGCCAATCAGTATGCTTTATTTTGAGTTTGAGAATGTACTCAAGTTTTATAACCTTGGGGCCTGGGCAATGAAACCGTGATAAAAATGGGGTCTACTCTATAAGGGAAGAATATTCCATTAAGAGTTTGCCCCTATTGAAAAATGAGGCAAAAATGAAAATGACAGAGCTGCTATCCATTCACATTATGACAAACATAAGCTGTGCATGTCAAGACATGTGACTGAGTCTGTGTGCATGAACAGTCTGATAAAGACATAATATTATGCACTGCAGTCTGCCTAGTAATTTTTACATTTGAGTTTCCTAAACACAAACATTGAAGTTCAATGTTCTGACCAGATTGCATACTGCATTAAACTGTGAACAGTGCATGCCCTGACTAGGAAGCATTGACAAGTACACAGGTAGTCTCAGGTGCAAGTCATATTTGACATTTTTCTGTGGTTTACCCCCATTTCATTAGACAATGATTCAGAATGAACTTGCTCAAAAACCTCAAACTAGAGAGTGGCAGCGTATATAGAGTGGATCAAATATTACCTAAATAGAGTCAGGAATACACCAGGGGCTCAATACAGTTTTATAAATGAAAAAAATAGTCAAGGTACATAAAAGGGGACACAACCAACTGTCAACAAATAGGTCAGAGGTACCCCCTCTAGCTACTTTCTGAATCTAAATTCCTAAGACAGAAACAGTACAATGAAAACATATACAATGTAAACTAGATAATTCTTAAAAAAGCTTTGTGCTCAGCAAAACATTAGTTGAGTGTTTTAAAAAGCTGAAAATAATAGCTTTAGTGTTTACATCATATCAGTTAAAGTTAATGCCATCCACTCAAACTATTATAAAGCAATATCCAAGTCAATATATTAACTATGTAAGTCCAGTTAACTCTGAATGCAAACTACAGATCTGCTGCATGTTCTTGCTCTTTTGTTGTGTTTTGTAATGTTGAAATTTCTCTCTTATTTCATTTTTTAACAGAAAATCAAAACAATTTTCAACTTCAATTTGAATTTTTCCTCCATCAAATGGTGACTTATCTTAGCACTGTAACTTCATTTTTAACTCAAACTTACTTAAATACCGTAGCACCTAAACCTGGCAGCCCACACATAATCACACTATTCACCAAAACTGTTCAAATACTGAACTAACATCTCTGGAAACAGTGCAGATCCTGCAGTATGATACAGAAGTACACTGTTTGCCTAAAGTTATATAACACACCCCTGATATTTACAATAGCTGTGCTTGTCTAGTTTTAGACAAGTGAGTCCATAACAGGTGTAGCACCAGTAAATAAGGTAACTCTATGACACATTCATACAGTCTAGTTTGTATCCTGTTACAGATCACCCTACACCACATTATGCCAACTTACTAAATGCATTACAGTTACCATGAAGACTCAGTTATACTGTTCAGACTGCTCTGAAATGTTACCGGTTATCTTCACACAAAAGCTTATTTTAAGCAGCAGCAGTTTTTTTTTGGAATGATGAGGTGGCATCAATTTAACTCTATGTTTTATTTGCTTTTAGTGATGTTACCATTTTTTCACATATCAATTTTTATTTTGCCTTTTTTTTTCATTCTTCCGAAAATATTCAGTACTTGTGACTTTTCATATCAACAAACTTAAGTGTGGCTTAAAATTAAATACTATTAACATCAGCCCCTAAGAAATTAACACAAGCTGGAGACTATACAGGCTGAAACACCTATCATAGAAAACAAAGTCTATGGCTGGCTGTCAGTTCTACTGCTAAATCCAATCCATGAAACCGAGTTTACTTTTAGGATCTACTTTGATCTGTCTTCAATAGTTGGAATGGTAATGTCAATTATATACACTTATAGAAATATTTTATGAGTCTGCAGTACGTATAAATTTACATTCAAACAGTAACTGATAAGGTAGTAAAAAATCACAAGCACACACATGATTTGCTTAATATTATACATATACTGAACAAAAAAAGAAAAATTACATTTACTTTCAATGCCAGTTTTCTTTGAACTGAATTAAGATTTTGCCAATTCATTTCATGTCTAAATGACAAAAGGTATACTGAGTTCAGAAATTTATACACAACAAAAACTGCTATATTGATGTCTCCAGATAAGTTTGACTCATTGAGGAGTCAGAATTTGAAAGTGCAATTTTGAGGTGCTTTTTGAAGGCCCATATTTCTCTCAAAGTGTCAGCCTATTTGAGCAAGTCATTTCTGTGACATTTATCAGGCACTAATTGTAATGAAAGCGGTCTAATCGCCACTTCAAAAGGGTTGATTTGTGAAGCACAAGGCTTGGAATATCGCTTTTCAGGACACTTGACTCTGACTTTCATGCTATACACTGAAAATCCCATAGACAATGCAAGGTAATACACCATGGAAAATTAACCAGTTTGATCAAGTTTTTTTCATCATGAACAACTGTCTGGAGAAGCTGGAATAAGATCCATAAATTAAACTTTAAAATTTTATTGAAACAGACTGATTAATCCGAGTAAATGAATTGCTATACCTTTAATTGCAAGGGAGATCATTTCAATGACACAAAATCTTTATCAATTTATTTCTTTGAACTGCATATTAAATGCCATAAGGTTCTTAGGGTTTCTTATTGGCAGTTACAGGACAAATCCGATAGTGTAAAAATTTAAGCACTTGCGCATGCGCATATAACGATTTGCATTGTTTGTGGTGTTTTTAGTCAAAGTGGAGTAATTAGGTAAAAGTTGATCATGCCGTGTACATGCTCTTAGAGAATTGACCCTGACCAACCCGACTTACTGCTATATAAACTCGGGTTACTCGGGGTATCGATTTCACATGTGTTTCTAATGAAACTGGTCGTATAATCCTCCGGTATACCAATAAATGATACAGAATTATGCAACTTCGCAGCAGTGCCACAGGAGGTGAAGATAACGCTGTTAACCAATTTTCTCTAGATAAAAGTAAAACATAAATATCCCGCATCCTAATCTTGATATAAACTAGAAAATCGAAATCCTCGTTAAAAGTTATGTTGTTTAGGCGTTTTGAACGAATTTCTACGTTAAAATTTAAGTGTTTTGTAATATAACAATTTTGTAATGGCACAGGAACCAGCGAAACAGTATTCCCTGTTTTACAGCCTTTATAAAAAAATAGTTCCAGTTGTATTGCAAACTTATTTTCGTGTGATACTTCAAATATATGTCTTCAAACACACTGACTGTATTTAGAATAAAAGTAGACAAAACTTTATCATTTAATATGCGATTTTCTAGAGTATTTTATGAGAGCGTTCTTTAATCGGCGCACTAATACTGTGAATCAGGTTTCAGTAGCACCGCTGATAAAAATACTATATGCTTGAATTACCTGTATTATTAACCGGGAACCAGAGATAATGGCAAAAGTAGTTCACAGAGCATGTTTAGCAGGGCTCGGGAAAACCGGATTTCTTTCGGTCCCAGACCGAAATTCAGAAATTGGGACCGATTGGAAACAGCCCAAAGCCCCCAAAAATCGGTCCCATACTGGCCCAATACTTAGGAAATTTTCTCCGATTCGTCCGATAATTGTTACATACGGCCGTTTGATCTTGTCCCGACGTATGAAATATCGCCACTGTCTTTAAAATTCTAGCACGTGTCATAACTAATCGGATTAACGCAGGTGTTAGCCAGACGAAAAGACCGCCTTCGGGCCAATCGAGATTGTCAGTATGGAGCACTGAACCACATGTCAGACCGCCTACCTGTCAATAACAAGTGTCATAATGACGCGCACTCTTACGACAGTCTGCAAAACAACTTATCAAAATCACGATGACTGGGCTTTGGGACGAAAGGTGTCCATCTTGTAAAAAAAATAATGGAACTATGAAATCTGAAAATGGAAACGTCCATTTCACCGATTTTCCTAATTGTATCGTCATATCGTCATGCAGACCAGTGCGAAAGTAATGCCGATCAGTGCACAAAAATAGCGCATTTTGATCAGGGTCTACGCGATTATTATATTGGGTATAATACTAACGGTAGCGTTGATATGCAATTACCCGCTCGTTTATGGGTCAAGCACGTTTTGTCTTTGATGTAAAGATAAAAGACGCCGCTGTGAGTATAACGTACGCAGTGTCATTCTAACTGTATGACGGCTAAAGGTACCTAAGTACACACACACAGATGACTAACAATCGTATCAGCCAGCGCAACTAAGCAGTCAGACCGGTCTTTCTTGTTCGCATCTAACATGAATAATAATGAACGGCGACCTAGCGACAACCGAATACTTCGGTGGAAGCTAGTCATTATACGCTCTTCACGCGTTCCGTAAGTCACCATTTCTGACGCGGCCCATTCGGCGGCAGTGGAGGGGAAATTATGCAATTTGGGTACGTTAAACAGTACAACCATCATAACTTGGGCGAGTTAATGCTCAGGACTTACATATTGTTCACAGACAAACAGGAATGACAGTCAATAATATTATTTCAATGCAATGGGCTTGAACAGGTTGTCTCCCTTGTCCACCTGTCAATCAAGTGTGATGTCTTCTATCACGTCTGCTTTGCCTACGAACACGTTCTAGTCCTGTATTTGCTTCTACATGCGTAGCTAAACGTCTTAAAATGTTTGAAACCAAGAACTCCACCAAACACAACAATGTACGACCATTGTACGGAAATCGGGATTAATTCATAGGACTTCGCTTGTTGTCATTAGTTTTCGTGACAGGTATCATTTTTTTCCAATGGAAATTAGTTAGGTGATGACGTCATCGGCTGGACCGATTCATTTTTCAATATTTCCCGAGCCCTGATGTTTAGCTGATACCTGCAGTGTCCAGATAAATAGGGGATGGCGAAAACATCTGGTCTGATTATCAGTTAGGCATAAATTTTAGGTTATTTTTCTCTAAGAGGATGTACACATCATGCAAATCGAAACCCGATTAGTTCATAAGGTTTGTCTGATGCGTGGCATGTGAGAGAATAACAGAGAAATATTTGGAAATATTGTTCTTTAGCTTAAAATTCATGAATAATCTATGTAACATTTCTTTCTTTGTTCAGTATATTAATCTCACCTGACAAAAGTTCATACATATAAAAAAAGAACTTAGCAAAATTTGCTTATGAGAACTTGACTAATAGTTGTCTACCTTTTAACTAGCAACTAAGCTTCTGCAATAATGAAGCCAAGTCTGGCAATAACATCAGCAGCACCATTTCACCTTCCTGGTATATGTATTGTAATAATCTAAGCACTTCAACATCTTTGGAATTATTCAATTTGTTTCATTACCATTTAATTATCTGGTTAACAAACAGACTGTATCAGCAACAATAAGCCAATCCAGATTATATAATAGTCTTTTCATAGCAATATAAAGTTACCTTAAAATTCTAAGTATTGGTACAGAAGAGTCATAGCAAAAGGGTACACTCAGACCAGACTGCAGTCTGGTCAAAGTCTGCTCTGTTTGCACTTTCCAACAGCTTTGTAAAAAATCCTCTGACTAGGCAGACTGATGTCAAGGATTAAGCTTTCCCAATACATACAGCTATTATGGTAACTGACTGACCAGTAACTCACATCACAGCAGGGATTATTTGCACCAAGCTAGCAACAACAAACTGTGCAGCACACATGCTTACTCAATTTAGGTGTACCACTGCTAGATGGTTTCATCTTTGAGTCTTTTTCTTCTGTGTATATATCTTTATTATGTCTTTTACCATCATCTTCCATAATTGCTTTCTCATTAATTGCAACATCTGGTACTTCAACCCTGGGTGCAGCAAAATGTATGTGATTTCTTTCCTTAGGAAGTGGTGGCTTTGTATCTGAAGAAGTGACCCTTATTTCATCAGCAGCCCAACTTTCACCAACTTTGCTCATTTCAAACAGTTCCAGTTTGACATCTTTGTTTGATCTTGATGAGGTTTTGAATATCTCATCCATGATTCTTGATGCATGTAGTGGATCATCATGCTGTTTTTTGTCACTGTCATATATCTGTGATCTGTCATCATCAACTAGGTACTTTCTGGCATATTTATGATAGTCTTTATCTAAATCTGGACCTCTGATGGCATCTCTACTTCCAGCCCTAGGTTTATCCCGAAAACCAGAATGACCTGTCCCTCTCAGTTCCGTAGTTTCAAAACCTTCACTCTTGACACTGTCTCTATCACTTTTTGATTCCTTTTCTTTTACATCAAGCACTTTCTTTTCAGCATTAACACTACCTTTCCTTTCACTGTGCATATGTGCATGCAAAGCATCCTTGTCTGTGTCATAAGCTTTACCTTTATGATTCCTTGGAGTAGACTTTGACTCAGTTTCCAGCTCTGCTGATCTCTTGTGCTCTGTCTTAGTTTTTCCATCTGAGCTTTCCTTCCTTGGTGATGCTTTAAGATCAATCCTAGGTGTGGGTCTACCGGGACTTATGATATCAAAATCGTCATTGACTTGAATATCTTCATCAACTTGCTCTGCGTCTCGGGGTGTTTCTTTTGAGAAAACAAAATATGAGTGGCATGATGAGAAAAAATGTCTTAATGCATATGCTAAATGGGCATGTTCAGACCAGCCCATACATATTGTGTTTTTAAACAACTGATAATGGAACTTTAAATTTTTTGAGATAAAATGCCTGGACTGACAACTACACATATGCACATTGCATGCGATGTCAGGCAGGTCTTCTTATGCCCATTATGGTGGAAAAAAATTATTCCTTTCAGCTGAACAATACATATATTTTTCACTTCGATACCTTTTTTCCATTTATAATTTACAGTGTCACTCTATTACGTAACTTTTCTCTTGTGAGTACTTTGCTCTTGCTTATGCTATTTATAAAATTCTTTATTTATCAACAAACTGATCAAGTAAATGGTTTTAAAAGCATAGTAACTAATCAATGACATACACACAGGCACCTTTTAGTTATGTACATAAATGCATGGCTCTTGAAGAATCAACAAACATGCTCTGAGGTGACTGTGATGATAGATTTGGCCGGATCTATTCAGGTCCATGTATGCATCTCACTGCTAAATGACATCATTACTGATATCTTAACAAAAACTTAAATTACATTGTAGTGTATGTGAATACCGTATTCGACCTAATTAGGGCACATGCCCCTATAAGCGCACATCATGGTAACTGATGAGGCATATGACTATAAGCGCACATATGTTTACTGGTCTTATCCCTTTTCTGCTGATTTCCATGAGCTGAAAAATGCTACAGAATCTTTTCATTTTGTAAAGCCTCTCTATCTTTCTATGAACATAAGCAGCTTTTCTCTTATGATTAACCTTTAAATTTGTTTCCTTCAATACATTATAATTCATTGAAATGTGCGCTTATAAGAAAAAAAACTTACACCCAGTATTTGACGCCATTTTGAAAAAGTTAAGCGCACAGGGCGCTAAAAGGGTCGATAACAGTAACTCCATTTTTCCATTTTACTTACATAGGGATACAACTTTTGTGACTTCCTCTTTGCTTCCCTTATCATACCAAGTCTTTTGGGGTTCTTTCTGTAGTATTACACATTACATTGTACATTTCTCATCTGAGACTTTTCTAAAGGCCTAGTGGACTATAAAAGGCAGATTAAGGTAGCTTATCTCAGTCTCAGACAGACCAAGGGAACTAAGGTTTGATCAACTTCTGACAGACTGGACTGAAGGTTTGGTGTGCCTGAAATGGTTTCTTACCCAGGGACCTCGACCAGCCAATGGCCTGCAACGAGAGTAACTGGAACATACACACACACTTATCTCAGCATTTCTCTGAACATCAAAGAGCAAACATAATTATGATTGATCATAAGCTCAAATAACTGATCTGACTTGGTGCTTTTTGTGTGAAGAAATTTATTGAGGAAATGACTGACAGCTTCTCAAGTCAATGACTAATAGCCTTGGGCCTAGGAATTCATTTTTATCACTAAAACAGTAACTACACAATAGCTCCCTCCACTTACAGTCTCAAACAGGTAGTTTTATCCTCTAATGTGTGGTACAGGATCTAGGCTTTTAAAAGCGTAGATCCTGTGGGCAGAAAGACCTAGATACTGTGCAAGCCGGCAAAAGGTTAAGTTAAGCTACCTGTTTGAGACTGTAAGTTGGCATAGCTATTGTGCAGTTACCATTTTACTGATAACAATTAGTCCCTAGGCCCAAGGCTATTGGTCACTGAGCTGATGGGACTGTCAATTTTTTCTAAGTAAATCCCTTCACACAAAAAGCAACCAACCAAACGTTTTATGACCAACTGGAGATCTTTACTCTTTGGTGTCCAGAGAAATAATGAGGTCACTGTCTTGTTGTTGTTCTAATTCTTGTAATGATGTTCTCCAGCAGGCTCAGCAGAATGTATCCATAGTTGAACCTCCTGGCTTTTGTAAACTATAAGCTACCTTTTAAGTCCACCTACGCCTTTAAAGTCTTTTCATCGTCCAACACCAATACAGTTGCAAAGCAAGTACAGATAGCCCATAAAGCAAGTTTCAGATAACTAGAGTATAGCTGAATACAGAGCAACATGCAAACAGTAAATATTATTATGTGTACTTGCCACAGAAATTTGTGGCTATGTGTATAAGACCAACAGACCTGCTGTGTATCACAATATTATGTAAGATGCCCTCTAGTCAAGTGCCGAATGTCAATGAATAAAATCAGAAATATAGCCCACCATTAATGCATGAACAATTCAAATCAAAAGATTGTTTTTTCTTCTTTTCAATGCCTCACAAAATGATACAAACTTATCAACTGTCCTAAATCCTTCTGACCCCCACCCACCCCCTCCACCCCATGCCCTTTTCTCCAACTATCAACCATGCCTTGTTTTTCCTACCAATAGTTTTGTCATTCTTTGAACAAATATTGTCTTTAACTGCCATCTTGAATTCACTATAATAAATCCACAAGTGCCAGAACAGTGCTCTCATATCAAGAGAATTAACAAGTACTCATTCCAATAAACCAGCTGATCACCATTAACAGCAATTTACCTAAATTCATTTTAAACATAACATGGTGTGGCTCATGTTCATGCCCTGCAAAACAGTTTAACAACAATGAGCTTTGAATATACATGTATTAGTAAGATTGTTATGAAATTTCGACCAGAAAAAAGTGAAAAGTTCTTCCCATGAAAAGAATTCTGGCTCAAGGCAAACTTCCAATATGACCTGGCTAGTACTACCGATATATAGTTTTGCCATTTTTCTGGTGCTTTTCAAACCTGTGTAAAATCAGACTTTATAAATGCTGTTAATACATGCAAATTCTTTTTCCCAAAAATTTTCTTCAAGTCTTCGAGTCATCCTCATTACCCCCTCTTATCTGCAGCTCTGACATGTTCTTTTGCATTTTGAAGTAAACATATCTGTTGCACACTTCTTTGCCAGACTTCCTTCTGTTCATACAAATTAATTAAAACTTTAAACAAAAAAGTTATGAGAAAATCCATAAACATAAAAAAAACTACATACATGTTATTAGTTTATCATCAATTAGACATGCTTAATTTCCTTAGAAGCTAACTACTGCAAACAACAGCAAGCTGAGAATTTGAGGAATTATGATGCAGAAATAGTTTGTGGCTTTTTGCCACAGATATCAACTGTTTTCTGGGTGTAAAGGTTTTTGGGTCATTTAAATCACTCTTCTATTCTGTAATATTTATCTTTAATCTGAAAGAATTTGGTGTTTAAAATGTTTATGATAGTAACAGCAAAAGCCAAGAATTCTAACCCCTTTCTCTATCCTTTCCTTAACTCTTTCTACTCCCCCCCCCCCCCCCAAACAACACATACAACTATCTCCTCTCCCTCCCAAACCATAAAGAGTTAGGGACAAAAAACAAAGCCTTCCCCCTCCCCCCGCACAGGCACAACCATCCACCTCTCTCCCAAAACAGTGTGATTTAGGAACAAAAAAAAATCTTTTGCAGAAAAATAAACTTCACGTACCCTTTACCAATATAACAAGGCAAATAGACATGCTGTAAAGAGACGCACATTTTTTGCCTCCCTTTACAATATATGAGCCGCTACACGAGAAAACCAACAAAGTGGTTTTGCACCCTGCGCAGACTCAGATCAGCCTGGGCATCCGCCCAGTCTGATCAGAGCCTTTGCTGTCCGCATGGAGGTAGCTTAGACCCTTAGCTACCCTTTGAGCACTTAACAAAGAGTCTGATCAAACTTGGAGGATGCCCTTTGAGCACTTAACGAAGAGTCTGATCAAACTTGGAGGATGCCTGAGGCTGATCTGAGTGTGCACTGGGCGCACAACCACATTGTTGGTTTCTCCGTGTCATGGCTCATATTTAATTGTCCTATTTTTTTTCTGATCAAAGGAGGTAACCTTGTAATGTTATTCAGTTCTTTTTCTCTTTAAAAGGAAGTTATGTAACCTATACAAAAATTCTCAGTTTCCTGCAAACCCATTACATGTCTTTTAGTATGAACTCCATGTACACCACCATGCAAAGCATTATATTTGGCTGCTTACTCTGAGAAGCATCTTTCACTGGTACCATTTTTACGCCTCTTTCCGACTTTACATATTTTGATTGCTCTTTGGCATCTGTATCTTTTGAACCTTAAAATCAATCATATAACAAATCAAAGCAGCACTCTGACTTTAGAAAACTTAACAATAGAAAGACATACTCTTAATAATTAACTTTAAATAAAATGCTTCCAGCAAAACTGTAAATGCTTACAAAATTTTTAATTTCCTGAAACTTTGCAGATGCATATTTTCACAAAACTGGAACTACTGATAAAGGTTTTGGCCTGTATTAATGCATATAAAACCTACTGCATATCAACAAGAATGTATCATTAAGTTTTAATCAAGGTGAATGGATATACTTTCAGGGGAAGCAACCCTGCCATCTACTTTTTTTTCTCCCTTATATTATAGGAGCAAATTCTATCCTTAGAGAGACAATACCTGTCTGAAAGGGTATATGGCAAAAGTCTTTTCCCTATGAAAACATGGCAGAACAAGAAATGTTACAGTGTGTAACAAATGCCCCCGAAGGCCCCTTCAACTGACCTTTGACCCTAGCTGTGACCTTGACCGTGGGCACAGAACCCAAGTCTTGCACATGATATACATTCTCATTTCGTTTTACTTTTCTGTAACATTTAAATGCACTTTGGAAGTTTAAGAGGATTTGAGGGGACTTAATTCAACCACTACCCAAACTGTGTTGCGTCCTTGACCTTGGTATGTCTTGTGCATGGCAAATCATCTCATTAGGCTTTATCTTACTTTAAAGTTTGCTTTGGTACTTTTCTGAATAATTGCCGAGACATAACTTGACCTCTGACCCCAGATTGTGACCTTGACCTTGGATCTGGGATCATAAATATTGTGTGTTAACATAACTTATTACAATGTTTTACCTTTCTGTGAAGTTTGATGACATTCACTTCAGCAGCTTTTAAGTTATCACAGAGGCGAGATTTGACCTTTGACCCCTTATTGTGACCTTGACCCTGAACTTTCAACCCAAATCTTATGTGTGACATACCTTCTCATTATGTTTCATCTTTCTGTAAAGTTTCATTAAATTTGCTTCAGTAGTTTATAAGTAACCACTGAGACCCAATTTTGAGACACAATTTGACTTTTGACCCAACTGTGGCCTTGACCTTGGGCGTGGGGACCTAAGTCTTGTGTGCGACACACCTTCTCATTATGCTTTATCTTTCTGTGAAGTTTCATCAAATTTGCTTCAGTAGTTTTAAAATTATCACTGAGACACGATTTTGAGACACAATTTGACCTTTGACCCAATTGTGGTCTTGACCTTGGGCGCAGGGACCTGAGTCTTGCGCGCGACACACCTTCTCATTATGCTTTATCTTTCTGTGAAGTTTCATCAAATTTGCTTCAGTAGTTTTAAAGTTATCGCTGAGACACGATTTGTAACGGACTGACGGACAGTCGGACGGACGGTGCGATTTTAATATGCCACCCGAAGTTCCTTCGGGGGCATAAAAAAACTGAAGAGTACTCACACATCTTGATTTGTGAAAAAAAAATATTCATTAAATATTCCATTTTAGATTATTTTTCACATGCTTAGTATACTAGCCATTCTGAAAACATTAAGGTGACTGGGCACACTTTCAGGGGAAGTAATTTTTTTATTTTCAGTTTTACTGCCCTTCCCCATGGGGTTCAACTCTTAAAGCTCCCATAGGAGTAATTGTTTTTCCTTTCAAATCAAATCAGCCCCTCTGTCGTCCACAAAGTAAACAGAGAGTTGCCAGTTATTCGTCTAAAACTGGTATGAAATGTGGCAGTATACCCAAACACCTTGAATCATATTGAGGTGAAAATATAAAGAATATGACATAACTATCATAAGACTTTGGCCAAAACAAATTATACTCTATACAAATATTTATACATTACTTTTATTCATTACTATATTTCTTTCTCTTCTTTTTTTGCCAAAAAAAATATGATTTCAGCCCTTGTGCTTAAATATACAAGTTCTCATATACAAAATACTGCATTGGCACCAAATAAATTCAATCTTTTTTTTTAATCCATTCCATGTTCTTGAGCAAAATAGTATCTCCATAGCTTGAAAGGCACACAATGCAGATGTAAGCAATATAAATCAATTAACTAGCTTATCAAAGCAGAACTATGATACAACCTGTATTAAAGACAACTATTCTCTACTATTTCGAGCACACCTTAAATACAAAAGCTCCTCACACTTTTTTTAGCAAAAACATACTAGGGTTTTTCTTATGATATGTTTGAAAATATAACAGCTTATTAAGTAACATTATAATTAGTTTTGAACAACTGGACCTGGGTTCCTAAATAGGAGAACACTTATTGGTACTTTGCGGTGATTTCCTCTGATTTCTCCTAATACCATGCTAAAATACCATGTCTTAGCATCTACTTACAATCTTGTAAGCTGTTACAACATGTGTTGTTTAGGAAGAAATAAAGCAGATTATCTCTGATTTATAATCAAATATCCCTTAACTTGCAGTACTAGCAAATTCGAGGACAAGCTGCCAGGACCAAAAGCACAGATTCTGACTATATTATGTTCATAAAGTTAATAGTACCATCTGTTTTACCACTAGTTTTATCTTCTTCATCTTGTATTTCTGAAGCTAATTCTAAACTCAGTTAATACAAACACAAGAAAAGATACATCAGAGCGAAAAAGTTGTATCCTATGTTCTAAACCGTAATCCTTGCAGATTCAGCATGGAAATACAATAAAAAGTTTAGAAGATACAATGAGACAGTAACATATTTCAAGTTCGATAAATTTATACTTCCTTCAAGTACCAAATTCAGACTTTCTTTAGAAATGTTTAACCATCAGTTTTAAGCCATAAGCCTAAAGGTAAATACTTATACTAATGCACTTCAGATTGAAATGCAACATCTGACTGATAAACGTCAAAAACTTGCGACTTAATCCTGCAATATATGGTAACAGTAATGCATACTCGGACTACGACGCCAGGGGCATAGCAAAAGCTCACCTTTGCATTCACAAAGGTGCACTAAAAATGTAGTTTTAACGTAATGGACTCGCTGGGTTAGCTATCATGTTCCATAAGACAGCATTTGTTAACATACTTGCAATTATACAAATTTCAACATGTTTCATATAACATAGGAATGCAGACTGTACATATACATACACAGAAAGCATTTATACAAAGTTGATATAGTTATCAAAAAAAGCAACCAGTCACCGTCTAATTGTGCACTGCAATTCACAATGCCTTTAATTAAAACAATTAAATGTGTATGTGCTACATTACAATGACAGGGATTCTGTGAAAACATGACTATTGAAGACCAGACCACAACAAATATTCATTTGTCTTTCTCCACTAAGAATAACTTTAAGGACATAGTTCAAGTAAGACTTTAATAAAGATTCGGTCCCATTTAATTTCCATGTAATGATGAAACTCATATTGAAAAAAAAAAAATATTGTTTAAACCAAGTAAGACCACATGCATATACAACAGAGCTTAAAATATGGGAAGTATTTGATGAAATTCTGGTATAGTTCTTCTTTCTCCATATCAACATACATTGTGGCCCCTTAACAGGGCGACATTTTATGGTTTTATGGGGACATTAGAAATTATCATAGAATTCTCATCAAATAGGCCCTTCATCACGAGCTCTACAAGCCAAACAGCACACTGTTCTTACTATGTTGCTGATGTTGATGCTCAGAATGTTTTCCATGTTCATCTTTTGATTTTTCATGTGTCGTTCCTATAAATCATCACAACAATTATCATTTAAATATAGCTCAATATTCAAAATTGTATCAGAATTGTAATTGTATTGACAACATGTTGTACTTTGTCATGTTTACGAAATAAAATATGTTTAAACTAAAATTGTATCACAGTAACGTATGAAAGTCAAACTAAAGTATATTCCCTTTCAGTATATTCACTTTCAATATGACAGAAAATATCTTAGCCAATGCATATATACAACTGCACATATTGAAAATCCTAAACTTATGTACTAGAATAAAAATACATATATACAAATAAAATAATCTTTCTACTTTCTATACTACACTGTGTTATTTCATATTTCTACATGTGCAGAGTACATTAACTTGTAATGAAATGTCTTCTTTTTTTCCAATTAGAACTGTTAAGTTCAAAACCAACATACAAAGGTGAGGCAGACAAAAGCATCACATGTCTATCAATCAATGGCAATGTGTGCCTAAATTCTCACCACAATACCACACCTTCCATATTATACCTGAGTCTGTTAAAGCTAACATGAATGTAATATAACCACATTGCGATTTAATAAGAACCCCTACCAATAACATCATATGAAAATTAAACTTGGTTTTTATTTATCAATATTTAAATGACACTGAAGTCAATCCCAGCTGATGGGAAATGTAAAAATTGGAATATCATACCTGTCTGGTTATAAGATTTGTTTCCCCCATTCTAAAATAGCCCAAAAATCTTATAAGACAAATCTAGATTTTTGGGATTTTTGGAAAGAAAAATGTCACAGTGAAATTAATATGACTGATCTTAATTTCTACATATTGAGGGTCAGTCTGATGCTCCATTAATTTTCCATTTTAGTATTGGGACACAAAAAAACCCATTAATTTTCCATTTGTCCTAAATGGAAAATTGATGTTTTTTAGGTGTTCCAATATTTAAGCACATCAGGGTATAAGGTGTGACATGGTTTGGCATGTTTATATTGAGAATGAGCTGTAATTATCTGAGAACCATAAAAACCTAACTTTACTTAAGCTCTAAAAACTGCTGGACTTACCTGTGATATCTGATCTTGTTTTTCCTTTCTTCCTCCTCTCCTTTTTTTCCATCACTTTCATTGACATCTTTTTACAGTCATTTGTTGTCTTCATGATCATATTGCAAAACTGAAACAAAATTGGACAGTATAACTTTAAACCCCCGACCCAAACAATAGTTATGCCAGGAACTATTAACCAATCAGACACAAATCAAAAATCTTTGATCCTATGGATTCTTTATCAAAACTGCCTGTAATCTAAGCATTTTAATTCAAACTTACAAAACATATTACATTATCTAAGATTCTTTCTAAAACCCTTTTTTTTTCTTTTCTCTTAGTTTTTTTTTTTATTTTCTTTGAGTCTAATTTTTTTTTTTTTTTTTTTGAAAACACAAGTTTTAATTTCATCAAACAAGCAACTTTTAATTTGAAGTTTCACTTTATGCTAAAAGCTGGAGAAGAAATTTTGAAGAAAACTTACATTAAGAGATCAGACATGTCACATAAGATGGACCATAATAGTTATTAACCCTTAAAGCGCCAAAACAGCAGATGACAAAACTGATGTCTGCAAATTTCTTTTGTAAAGTTTCATCCAAGTTATATCATATTGAGAATTCAAAGACTATGGGCAGGAAAAGGGTAGATCCAGATGATGTGGCTCATCTGGACCAACACTGTTTACCAAATCAACTACTTCCATTTCTGTTTCTGACGTTTATGTATTAACACTTTAATTACCAGAGACGGAAATAGCAGAATTTGCAAACAGTGCAGATCCTGATGAGGCGGCTCATGATGAGGCTGTTTGCCTTCTAGTTTTCGATTTCTCAATATGAAATATCTTGGACAAGACATTTTTCTAAATATTACAGACGTAAATTTTGTAGGCTGCTTTTTGGTGCTTAAAGAGTTAAGGAGCTATACTACGCTCAACATAGGATAGTTACACTTGCCAAGCTTTTATAACAGCCCAGTCTTCACGAAAACCGTCGGTCTGTCGGACAAAACCGGCAAATTCAGAAAATGTCCGGCGATTTTTGCCAGGGCACCGGTCGCACTGTCCGACACTGATAAAAGTTGACATTTTTCAACTCGGTAAAATCAAATTTATCGTCGGAAAAGTCCTCTTTTGGCCGAAACAAAAACGAAAGTTTCGCCATTTCATATTTACAAAAGCGCTTATGCAAGACGACATCTGATTGGTCAATATATGCCTTACTATTTATATACAACCAATCATTTCGAGCGCTATAGTTTTTCGGCCCAAAGAGTGCTCGCAACGGTTGGTTTCGGTCTCGGAATGTGTAACAATCTCATCTTCATTTTTTTTTTTTTTTTTTTTTTTTAATTTCGATGACTCGGCTAAAATGAAATGAACTTTAAATTATTTATCCATATTATTTGTTTAATAATGACTGCTGCGCCAGGTTATTTTCTGCTTACTGTAACTGTATTTTTGGTGCTTCTGGTAGCGAATTTAATATGGCCGAACTTTGTGAATGGTACAAAGCCGAACCAAGGGAAATAATCAAAACATTTTTTTCCTGTAACAAGTTTAGCTTTAGAAAAAGCATTGGAGTTTATCCCCAACCTATGCGTAGATGAATACAAGATATAGCAGATGCTTTCAAGAATGGGAATTGAATTAAAATGAAGTAGAGAATGAATGATTAAATGGGAATTAGAGTTAAAATGAACCCAGTATTTAAGTAATTAAAAAATGGTTCCCATTTTTATGACTAAAATTTTTTTGTTGGCTCGAATGTGAATTTTTTTTTTTTCTGTCCTGCAGATTTCTGTTCTGTCCTGCAAATTTTTTTTGACAGTCTGACAGCTGTCCTGCAACTCTTCAGAAGGTTTCGCGAAGACTGACAGCCTCAGTGCTACTCAGGGATGGACATAATATTTAAGACAAGACAGAACTGTGAATGCATACGCCTTTCTCATATGATGTCGCTGTTATTCAGTGGATAACGTCATGTCATAAAAATTGTTTGACCACATGTGTAGTAACACTTTGGTGCATACACATAACATCTTTGACAACGTCCATGTCAACAATGCGTTTTCATATTGCAATAATGTTCAGTTTGAAGACGTTAAAATCCCATTTAAAAGGGTCATATGATAAACAGAATCTTACACTGGTGGTCATTTCGTATGAAATTTATAAAACTTGCCAAAGGCTGATTTCATAAATTTCATATGAAATGACCACTCGTGTAAGATCCTCTATTTTTTTACATGAACAAACTAACAATAACAGCAACAGAGCAGAGCTCCATAGCAATATTTATAACATGCAGACAAAGCACATCATACTTCCTTTATGAATGCTGTATAAAAAGGAATCTGAACAAACAGTTTAAAGATAGTGTGACTACATTTACACCTCACAAAAGCATCTTCCTCTTGTACACAACTAATAAAAGTGACAGAAGGACATTAAAGTGTACACATTCCAAAAATCGAAAATGCTTTCTACTGCAAAGGGTGAAATAATAATATCTTTATTTCAGTAATATATGTATGTTTGGTGTAAATTTGCTAAACCAATCCTTTACTACAACATAAAACTGCAATCTTATTTGCAGCATTCTTGTATAGCTTTTCAAGCACATGCAACATAGGTAAAATGGGCAAATACTGTGGCACTTTAAAATAAGAAGGAAGTGTTTTTCAGTTGCAGTTAACCACAAACTTTGTGGTTCTTATAGGGCGCTAGATAGGTTGGGTTGCTGTCTAACTTTCAGACAATAATTCTGGGTCAAATATAACCAATTTCCCAGAATAACTATCAAAACCCCACCTTATATGGGCTCTTCTTTGCTGATAAATGACAGAGTACAACCAAGCTTGAAACATCTTTCATGAGGCAACCCGATTTGTTACTAAGCAGGGTGTGCATTGCAGGCGAAGTTAGGCGATAACTTCGCCTTGGACCTCAAAACTTCGCCCTATGTTTCTCGAAAAGCGAAGTTGAAGTCGCCCTGCTTTTCTGGGTCGTTAGATCAATAATTTGTCAAAATGACTGGCGCCAGTATATCAAATTTCAACGCCAATTAACAAAGTCCCCTGTCATTTATCAGCGTTAATCCCCTCACCGACCCTGACTGAGCTTTGATCTCGATAGGTGTTGCCGACTTCAACTCGGTAAAGTTAACACCTCGGCGAAGCCAAAGGTAGTACAGTTAATTCACTAAGTGACGAGCGAAAGAGCTTTGATCCCGCTACATTTTGCCGACTTAATCTATCCATCTGCTTTGGCGGCAGGTGTAAAACGCATTCTGATCATGGTCTTGACTGATTTCTTACGTTATGGTATAAATTTTCTTATCTTTCAACTAGGGCGATAACAAGCAGAGTAGATATGTCTTGACAGTACTCACTTAGGCAGGCTTATAATGATCGCCGCAATCTTCGAAGTTCCGATTGTTAATGCTGGCCGTGTAGACAGGCGCAGGACAGCGCGTCATGTTATGTTCTACATTGTTGTTCATAGAATTCTATGACAGCGAAAGTTCTGCGAACAGTGTAACCCCGACGCCGGGCTGCACTTTTCGCAAATGCATTACCCGAGACTTACTCATTCTCGTCGTATCGTAGTCTACGTTGTTGTCACATGTTCAGTATCGCTTACGGGATGAACCAGCAAATGAACAATCTCATGTCTCAAAAAAAAAAAAAAAAAAAAAAAAAAATGGCGACCAGTGAAGTTACGCATTTAGATCAATGCCAACGCGATTACCGAGCGTATAACCGGTAGTGCAGTGGTTAAAGACGGTAACCATTGCTCGTTAATAGGTCAGACACGTTTGTTGATTTCAGCTTCAGATCAAAGGACGCCGCCTCTGACACGTGCAACTCAATGTGTCAGATTGAACCGAGAGACGGGAGAAGGTATCTTAACCCAGACATATGCTGGTAGCAAAAACTCGTATCAGCCTGCAATATATTGTTATGCTATTGGTGTTTTCTGACCGCTAATAAGGTCTTTGTGATATGAGCGTCACCGGTACCCTTTGAAAAGCGAATAATTTCGAAGAAGCTTATCAGTCTGCACTCTTCGCATGTTCCATATGATACATTTTATGTGGTACGGGTCATGAGTTCACCGGACTTCCCATGCAGCGACTGTCCGCTGTGACTAAAAATATTTTCCATGTGTCGGGTAAATTAAGACCTTACGCCATCTGAAACTAAAGTTAATCAGAGTCTTCCTTTAATCGATTGTTCATCGAGTTAGTTTTCATCAGACTTTGCGAGTGCGCACGCTAATCTGCGTCGTATGCACACGCCGTTAAGTACCTTTTAAAAGTAGCCTTCGAAGTGGCGAGATCGCTTCCACGCATTTGGCATTGTAGGTGTGCAACGTCCAAACCATCCTGCGCAGTCTTGTCCTAATGATCAGGTTTTGTTTCAATATGCAACTAGTTGTCTCGGAACAAGACTGCACTATCTACGGTGCTGGCATAGAATTAACTTGAGAAAACTCTGACCGGCATTGAGCCGACGACCGAAATCGCGACTTCTGATCAACGTTTTTCCGTACAAACAAGCTATGGATCGGCGGAAGTTATATTAGAGGAACAAGACTCGGATCAGCCTGCGTTTCCGCGCTATCAGAATCTTGTCTTTTCGCATCAATATCTATGACTGCTGAGAAATATCTAGCACATACACTCCGAACAGTCTCTGCAGATGCGCAAGCTGTCGGAGACTTCAATGCTACCTTCAGTGTCGCAACACACTGATCGTAAGCAAACTTCAAAGACACCGCTAGACACTGATAATGGATCGGTGGCACGTGCAGATTTGTACAGGTGTGTCAGGAAGAAAGATACTTGATGCGTATGCAAAGAAAACTGACAAAGATCAGCCTGCAGGTCCATGCAGTCTTATCGGAGTCTTCTGTGCATGAATGAACAACGATCAGTCTGCGCTGATATGCAAATTTATTACGAACTGGGCCGGGAACAAAGTTACTGACAAGGTCATAACTTGTACTTTCAGTTTTGCGTTTTTACTCCAACAGGACATGAAAAAATTACAAACGTCCCATTTCGCCTTGTTTCTTTTGAAGTCGCTTGGCTTCAGCTGGAAGGCGATTTGATGTCGCTCGTTTTCTGGGGCCCAGTGCACACCCTGTAATACTATACTTAGATATGATATGGGGTTCTTCAAAATTCAATATCAGTCTTATGACAGATCTAAAACATTGAGATTGTTTTGGCAGGGAAAACTCCTGTCTCTTTATCTGCAATTTTTATGGACTCTTGTGCTCTGAATATAGACTAATCTGGGTCTACATTATTTGCAGAAACTAACTGGTATGTGAAGTGTTGCCCTGTACAGTCTTCCATGACATACAACATATCTTTGAACCATGCACTGATAACACTAAATAGTATGTAAATCCCATTCATCTGGATGCATGCAGTGGACAAAGCGCAAGCATCTTCTAATAGCCAAAAACTGAAACTTATGTTCTCATGCCACCATGCATCCCAATTAGAAATGGGTGTACTGAAAATTTAAACTTTCATTCTTTACTTTCTTTTGCTTTTGATGAGGATATTCCAGAATTAAACACAATGAAGGACAAAGCCACTCAAACTAGATCTTATGTGTCATCAGATTTTACACAGAATTTGGAATTCAGATGGGAGATTTGCTTTTCAAGTGTCTCTCATTCCTGCCATATAGTCGTTTCTAGACTTGCCTGAAAACAGACATACATGTAGCTTCAATTCTGTAACTTAGTGAAAACACCATATTTTATCTCTACACAGTCTAACAGACTCATAAAAATTATTCATTTCCCTACATTCAGTGGACCCATTCTTTTAGGTAGTTACCTCTTCATAAAAACATACAGTCTGCCAGGTGATAGTAAAGATCAATGGATAAAAAGTTTATTGGTTACATAAACAAATTGCAGTACAAATGTATCTAGTTCTATAAAAGAATCATTATTAGATTCATTTTCTTCACCCCTTTATTTTGTTTCATTAATTTTCATTTTATTTATTTCCATTATATTCCATTCAAGGCATCATAACATATAATACTGAAACAACTGTGTATACTAAGGCACTTAAGATGAGTGGGTACACTGCAAGAGAAGAAACTCTACCATATTCTTTTTTTGCCTCCCTTCTCAATGGAGGTCAATTCTTAAAGGAAAGAATTTGCTTCCCTAGGAGCAAATTCTTTCATTTAAGAGTAGACCCCATTTTAGAAATGCTTTATATTCTAGGGAAGCAAACAGAAAGTCACATAAGTTGTTTCTTTTTGTAAATATGGCAGCAAAACATGGAGGTGTACCCAGACACCTTAATCCTGGTTTTATTCTTCTTTTTTTTGTCACTGGCTCTTCCACTCTTGAGCTTTAACAAGTTGAGTGAAATTGTAGGTTGATCAATCTAACCTTTGAACTGGCTGCCATTTCCATCCTGTGGTCTCTCTCACTAGGCACAGGTGGTAGTATCGTATCTGTGACCCTCAAGGGGTGGATAAAAAAAATGGTCATTGTATCTACAAAGATACAAGGTGACGCACTTCAGATCCAAACAACTGACCCTCATCTCATTTATACCTCATGGTATTTTTAGGCCTGTTTGTTTTCCCGTAGAACACCTCGGTTGCAGAATTTGTGTTTAGTCAAAAAAATGTGACACTTTTTCAGACGGCCAACTCGCATCACTAAACACCTCTTCCCGCATAAGCAGGGGATAAAATCAAGCATGCATCAATAAAACAATGTTATTTCTTATTAAAATATGCACATTACTTCATCTTGATTTGCTCATACGCTTCAAATTCATTTTGACAAACTTTGGAAAACACATTGCCCAGAAAGCGTGTTAACCCCAAACCGAGCAATCTGATTGGCTGAGACGCAAGTACTACAGGAATGCTGTCTTTTCCAACTTTTGGTTTGTTTCAAATGAATTCAAGCATATCCTCAATTCTTTTGGAAGCTGGATGAGGTAAGTTGCATATTTTAATTAGAAATGACATTGTTTTATTGATGCATGCTTGTTTTTATCCCCTGCTTATACGAGAAGTGGTGTTTAATGATGCGAGTTGGCCGTCTGAGAAAGTGTCACATTTTTTCCGACTAAACACAAATTCTGCAACTGAAGCGTGCCACAGGAACACAAACAGACCTAGAAATATGGTTTTTGCTTTTCTGGAAAGCATAAATATCCTGCCATTAACTGAAAGAAGAATAGCACTGTGCTGACTGTAAATTTCAACAATGTTAGGTATAAATGAGATGAGGGTCAGTTGTTTGGATCTGAAGCAAGTCACCTTGTATATATGTAATGGTACAATGAAAAAAATTTTTGTTTTGTTTTTCTTTTTCTTTTTCCACCCTGAGGGTCACAGGTATGATACCACCACCTATGTTACTAGGCTGTGTCATTCATAGACGGCTGAGCCATGCAGCAGCTGTCCAATGATTAATCACAGTTGTAGTAAGGTATCTTTTTTACTTATCTAGCCACTGAGAGGCTTGGACAATATTATTCTATTATCTCACCTCGCCATAATCTAGTCTACCATCTTTATTTTCATCCACCTCATCAATCATCCTTCTCACTTCATCTCGAGACATTGAATCTCCTTTCTACAAGTACAGAAACAAAATAAGCCTAAAATTTACTCTCCTTCAGCCCTTAAAGTGCCAGAAATGCAAATACTTGAATTTGAAAAGAGCATAGATACAGATGAGGTGGCTCTTTTGGAGACAAGTTACAACAAAAATATGAGCAGCACCTAAATTGGAATCACAAATCAGTATTATACATATGAGCCACGACACGAGAAAACCAACATAGTGGTTGTGCGCCCAGCGCAGACTCAGATCAGCCTGGGCATACGCCCAGTCTGATCAGATTGTTCGTTTAGTGATCAAAGGGTAGCTAAGTATCTAAGCTACCTCCATGCGGACAGCGAAGACTCTGATCAGACTGGGCGGATGCCCAGGCTGATCTGAGTCTGTGCTGGGCGCACAACCACATTGTTGGTTCTGTCGTGTCGTGGCTCATATATTGTGCAGATCATTTGCAAATTTAAAGTGGGAAGACTTGCAAACTGATGATGAGCAATTTAACAGATGCCATTGTTCATTGTAACCGCAGATCAGAAATATGCAGGAGATTCATAAAAGTACATTTGAGTCATTCAATTCATGGAAATAATGGCTTTCAGTTTTGTTTGTCTGCCAGTGTTTGTGTCAAAGTAGAATAGGATATTATCCCACACACTGATCTTGAGCTCCTGCAGCTTATTACAGTCAACCATCTTTATAAGGACAGACTTTTACCAAGCCATATGTGACGATTTAAATGAAAATGGAGTTATAAAGAATTTTCAACTTTGTGCTGATGGAAGAGTCTTCATGGCATGTAAAGTTCCATTAAGCATACAATACCCTTCAGTAAAGCTAAGTTTGTATGCATTACGGGTAATAGCAAATATTTTACAGTAGTAATTTTTGTAATCTGCTATGAAGAGTTATTCAAGTCATTTTTGCCTTCCAACCCTAAAGCAGTTTTGTTTTCGAGAGAATAAGCAAAAACCTAGACTACACTTACTGCATTCATTATTTTGTAGAGTTCATCTAATGATATATAACCATCTCCATTGATATCAATTTTTCTGAAAGCTTTCATGAGATCATCAGTTGTAGTGACTGGCTCTTTTCGGCAAATATCCACAAAGTCATTGAATGACAATTCATCTACAGAAAAAAGAGGTGAATTATAAAATTATTTTTCATGGCTGTGAGGTGTGGATACAAACTTTGAAACAAGCCATTCTTGCTTAAATATGCATACCTCTTTCCAGATATGATTTATTTGGGTGGAAACATCACACGTCAGTAATCTTAACTAACACTCAATTTCCTTTCGTTCTTAGTTTAAAATCCAAGCTTCACATGCTGCTTTTCTTTGTGAAATGCGCAGAGTGACATGGGAAGATACATGTATGAATTATGAAGTATGAAATGTAAAGTATGCAGCATTGAGTATGATGTACAGAGTATCAGAATATGGAGTGGAAAAAAAAATATTCAAAAAAAAAAAAAAAGCCTCAAGCCGGATTTGAAACTGAACCTTAGCTCAGAGGGCCAGGGCTTAAGCCACTGAGCTACCAGGCTCCTATGATTTTGTTAGAATCATCTTGGCAATATGTTTTTAACATTTTTAATGCATTACCATTTACCACTACCTATGCTTTTGCAATCCAAATAGTCAACTGTCAAAACAAAAGTTTAAAACTCAATGCATCGTTTTATCAGATTATCCATCTGGTATCAGAGTTTCATTGTAATAGCTAAAACATATTTTTATGAAAAAATTTGCTAAAAAAGGGATTTAAATTTATCCGAAGCATTTACAAGTTATACACCAGTATTGATCTGTATGTCTGGGCCAGTATCATCTGGAAATATAACCCTTTGAGCCACGACACAACAAAACCATCAAAGTGACATGTGTGCCCAGCCAATACTCAGATCAGCCTGGGCATCTGCCTAGTTTGATCAGTCTTTGCTGTGGGCTTATAGCGTAGCTGAGGGTCCAAGCTAGCACCATGCGGGTAGCAAAGACTCTGATCAGACTGAGCAGATGCCCAGACTGATCCGAGTTTTCGATGAGCACAAATGCCACTTTGTTGGTTTCACCATGTCGTGGCTAACTGACTTGTATTTCTTGCTTGTGTTATTTGAGAATGACTAGTGTTTACCTGTATGTCTTGGCCAGTGTTTCTCTAGAGCTCTGTTAGATGGATTACGCCCTGACTGTTGTAACACTGCAAAATAAAACACCACATTTTGACACAAGTATTGTCTGTGAAAATATTGAACAGTTTTAAGGTGAATGGATACATTTTCAAGGAGAGCAACACAACCATCTTTATTTTGCCTCCTCCCTCTATAAGGGTTATACTTTTAAAGGAAAGAATTTGCTTCTCTAGAAGCAAATTCTTTCCTTTAAGAGTAGACCCCATTTTGTAAGGACTACTATGTCAAGGAAAGCACACAGAAAGGCACAGAACTTGTCTCCCTCAGCAAAATTGACGGAAAAAAGGAGGCGTACCCATACACCTTAAATGCCACTGGTGGCCTTCCTTGCAGACAGTGTCAGTAGCTGTTGATTCTCCTGGTTCTTATTTAAGCCTTTGGCTGCATTTTTCGGGGCTGCCAATCCTACTACATTTCTTAAATCTGGGACAGAATCAGTGGGTATTTGACATACCTTCAAAATGGCCTTCAACAACAGGAAGCAAAAGTGTGTTGGTGAAATGTATATGGTTGGTGGGAGATAAAAAGGGACCTTTTGCCATCTGCGAACAGCAAACAGTTAAACCAGCATTCTCATCTGCACAAACTCACCAGAGTTTTTTACTTTTTAAAATTGCCATGATTCACAGACAGTAAATGTGAAAGGGAAGACTCTGACCAGACTGTCAATGCATTTTCATATTCCAACATGCCATAAGGTACCCTGGTAGCTCAGTGGGTTAAGAGCTGGCCTGGAAAGCTAGTGGTCAGGGTTTGATTCTGACTGGATGGGGAAATCTTTCCAACCATAAAGGGTTCCATTGCACACAACCTTTCATTATCACCTTCTCATCGTCCTGATATACTGAAATGTGGGTACTGTTGAAAAGGATATAAAATCGCAAGTCATCCATCCATCCCTGCCTTTTCACATGATGCCAATCATATACACTGCTTCTGTCGCAGTACATATAAATGGTTTGTAAATCACACTAGTTTCCTTTTAACTTGTACATGTGCATCTTTTATACTGAAGAAACTTTAACCCTACATTTAACTTCCATTCATGCCTTATTGATCATCTATGAAAGCTTGATTAATGATTATCTTTGACTCCTGTCAACCATGATCTTATAAATTACACTTCATTGCTTCACTTTAGGAAGCTAGTGTAGCAAAGTGGAAGCCATTATCATGAATCTCACAACAAATGATCTGCGACACCACAAAACCAACAAAGAGGCATTTGGACATCAGCGCCATCAGATCAGATCCAAATTAGCTCTGATCCCGCTACATTTCACCAACTTCATCTAACCATCTGCAGACATGGCAGGTGTAAAGCGCATTCTGATCATGGTCTTTATTGGTTACTTACAGTATGATTTAAAATTTCTTATTTTTCAACGAGTGCGAGAGCGAGCAGAGTAGATATGACATGACTGTACTCTTAAAGGGCAGTAAAGGGTCTAAGCTACTTCCCTGCAGACACAAAGACTCTAGTCAGACTGGACGGATGCCCAGGCTGATCTGAATCTTCCCTGGGCGCACATGCCACTTTGTTGGTTTTGTTGTCTCATGACAAATCAGCAATACACTGGTAATTCCATAGTTAACAAAATGTCAATTTCCACAAACCTGTAAGTAGATCTTTCTTGGAGTCAATTTTATCACTGACGTCATCATAGATGGACAGGAAAGCAGCTTTACACTCCAGGAAAAACTCTCCGTCATCCACTTTCTGCTTACTGGACCTTCTACTTGATGACAATGACATTGTGTATGAATTATCTGAAACAGACAGATACCATAATGAGCTTAAACCTTTTAAGCACCAAAAAGCAGACAACAAAATTTATATTATGTCTGCAAATTTTCATAATATGCTATGTCCAAGCTATATCATACTGAGAATTCAAAAACTAGGGGACAAATAGTGTAGATCTAGATAAGATGAGATGCAGCTTTTGTGACCTGTCTGCTGCAAAGGACAATGAAACCCTCCCTAAATGGGGTCTACAAAGACCTTTTTCGAGACATTAGTCAGACTAAATTGCTTGCTGAAAATAAATGTAGTGTAAAACGGATAAATTATGTCACGTGATCTTAATTTTTCTACCACTCATCTTCTAACATATCAACAAGTAGGATAGAATGGCTGCAACTTGGTCCATACTCCTAATGTTCAGCGTACCAGCAGTTAAAAGCACTAATACGATCGGTAGCATACTTGACTAGTTTCACCCAAATAGTATGGACTCATCAGAGGATTTACAGTCTGCTTATGTGGGTGGCTATCTGCCCAGTATATATAGTATTAGGGCGCCAGTGTAGCTTACTGTGAGGCCATCACCGGACCCTGGGGGCCGGTTTGGTTTGCTGTATAATGTGACCTGTGCTAGAGCTCTATCCAGGGTTTTTGGGAAAAGGCCCCTAGCCGAAATTGGGAAAATTTTATCGACAAAATCCAAAATTGGTAATAAATTTGATCACGAGAATAACAAAATTCACAAGCTTCTCTGGGATCAGAAACAGACAAAAAAGTGATGAAAATACCTTAGGTCAGGTTAATTTTAATCATGACACTGTGTCCGCATACTGTTATCACAGTCCTTTTTTTTTCTCATCTCGCTTCGTTATGTTACAACTAGCAGCACATGATCTGTGGTACCTGTAGATGTCGCCGACACTGAAAACTTTCCCTAGAGGAACTAGGCCCTGTTTAATTCTAGCTGGTTCTTCCCCAGATGAAAAACCCAAATGAGAACAGTTTCCAACTTTCATCTTTATCTCTAATACTTGTTATTATGCGACACGGAGAGCGGACATCTTTCTTGTATACATTTACACAACTTGACCTTAAATGTGATTCGTCGAGAGAAGTAAAGCTACTCTAGCGAATTATACATACATATTTTCACCTGCGCGCCCAACCCATTTATCCCTGCATACACTCCATAAAGTAATATCACTTGTGTGTATTAGCTGGAAACCAACAAAATTTATATAGTATTACAATGAATTAGGGACATAATGGACCACGGACAAAACGGACCATGGACAAAACGGACCAGATTAGGACAAAACGGACCATGTTCAGGACAAAACGGACCACTTATAAGGACAAAAAGGACCATGTCGGGGTTTTTTTTACCTTCCGGACTATCTTCAACTACATGAATACATTTGAATTAAAGTTAAATTAAAGATCTGCCCTTAATCTTGTGAAAGCATGTTTCATTTACACGTAAATTGCAACACTTACAAAGCAATTTAATATTTTGCATGTTAGTAAGATCAAATCTTTCCCTTTATCAACGTACTAAAACCAGAAAAAATAAATCCATGTTTTTGTACTACCTTCTACTCTTTGAATGTGTTGTTTTCATCTTCCCTATGATAAAAAAAAAGTGTTCCGTTTTGTCCTGAAATGTGGTCCGTTTTGTCCTGAAAGATGGTCCGTTTTGTCTGGTCTGTTTTGTCCATGGTCCGTTTTGTCTGAGTACCATTACAACACATGGTTACAAACGCTACGCGTTCAACTGATACATTTGAAACGAACCAATTCATGCAAATATTTTTTACCGTTTTTTTTTGTCCCCAGCCCATTGGGAAAAATTATAATGAAATTGGGAAAAAAAGATATTTGGCATTGGGAATGGGGCTGAATTTCGGCCCCTAGGGTATGGCAGAAAATTCCCTGTGTGCTGAGGAACCAGTGAGAAAATCACACCGGCCCCCAGGGGCTGTTCATGTGAATTATCAGCATATTGCCTTTGTTACCTGATGAAATCATGTTGGAGCATTGTAATGAGAACCAGCGCCATGTGTGTCCCCTTTATTATCCGTTTCAGAGTGATACTTACCGGCAGCAACCTGCTGCTTAGTCTTTGACAAAATTGTCATAATAATTGAAAGAATGACCTTTCTCATTTAGAAAGTTGACTGACGACTGCGTACATGCAATATGGGTATTGAAAATGACAGTTTTCATCTCGGAAGCAGTGATGTGTATGCACTTGTAACTCACAATCTTGCTGATTTACCTATCCACTGTATGTACAAACATTGAGGTTTTATTTAGACCTACAATTGACGCCGTTTGCATATTCAAGCTCGGCATGGCGTGAATGACAAACAATCCAGTCAAACAGCTTCATATCCCATGAGGTCAGGATCTATGTTCTTAAGAAAATTGGAGTTTGCAGCCACAATCTCTTACTACTTCCTTAATCCTTATACTATTTCATTTATCAAATGTCTTGGGTGTGCAATGTTACCAAACAGCACCATAATTGTGCTGATCTCCCCTGAAATTCTTCAAAGATGTCACTGATGAAGTGTCATTTCTACTAATATCTAATTAAATACAAATAAAATGGGCATGGCCGATGTTGCAAAGCAACGTTGGCTGATCCCAAAGAAGCCACCAGACAGCCCGCCTATAGGTAACACATAGGAAAGAAAAAGAGAAAATATCTAACCCTATGGCTTTACTGTGCCTGTTCCTTCCGGTAAATAAATTTAAATCTCAGAGAAAACAATGGTCTCCGTGATCAGGTCATTTTTAGTAAATAAAACAAAGCATTTTATTTTTAATGCCTCTCTAATACTTCCATGAACATGACAGATAAATAAATGTTGACGAGAACAAACAAATATTAAAGAAAAAAAAAATATTTAAATAGAATTGTTCCACTCTATTCATGCTATTTGCATGAAAATGAAACACCCTCAAAGGTTTTGATAACCCAGCAAGGCAGGTGCGTTTTTGCGCCAATGGTGCACTTTGAAAGTCCTTGGCCCGTTTGTGAAAATCCAATGCGCTGGACTGGTGCAAAATCCAATGCATCGGCCATTTTCCGATTTCGTTGTGCGCCGCCAATGGCCCGCCATAACTTATATTTAGCAGTATAGCTTTTAGCGAGTCAGTGTTAGAAGACGCTTTCCTCGATATTGAAAATTGAGCGCGAAGTGTTCCGCCAACTCAGAGAGCGTGACTGATAACCAGATATTGATTTATTTATGGCGCATTAACGAATGCGAGGGAAACCAGCTATTCTAAACATGTCGGCAATCTCGCTAACACAGAAATGAATTGGTGATTTCTTTTCTGTTGACCCCGCAGAAATTCCGCCAGTAAGCGAGAACAAAGAAATCGGAAGACACCAATGATGAAAAACGGGAATCAAATGGTGTAAAAGCTGAGAAATCCTATGCAAATAATTTCAAAATGAGAGGCTACAAAAGCTTTGTCACGACAATGCGAAAAAAATCTGTATATAGCAAAACAAAAATAACGCTATTTACTGCTGTTCTGTGGTAAGTTAGAAGTAACAGGGTGTTAAAAATGCCAAAATCCTGGTTATTTGGTCGTAAAAAATGCTGGCCCCTCTGAAAAAACTGGTGGCCCCTTTTCAAAATATTCTTTCTTTCTTTCTTCCATTTACACCTTAACCCCCGAAGGGGACACAGACTTATGTACACTCCGGTGTTGCAGGATGAAAGCCTACGTATAGCCATGTAGCTATAGTAGGGATCTTTAACCTGCACAGGGGATGACTCTCCCTGCACAGGGGGCCTCCAGTTAACGTCCCAATCCGAAGGACGGCACACTTGTTACCATCATCCCTGCAAATGATGCTAGAAAAACGCGTTCGGACATAGGAAGATTTCGCCTGGGGCGGGGCTGATGGGCCATTGGCCCATTCTGACAAATTTCTAGATTGGACCCTATGTTGAAAAGAATATATAGAAAATTGTATTTCCTTCTTCAAACTCATCGAGATAAACTTGAATTCTAAATGTTTTTTCTTTTCAAATTTCCAACTTTTGCATTAAGATTAAAGACAGGACTTCTCTGCCGGGGGGTCTGGTTCCCGGCACATAGCAATGTTACCAGTACAGGTAAAGGTGTGAAAGTTTAGTTAACCAATCAGTGGACAAGAATTAACAGTTATGATGATTTTATTAGCTGATTGGAGGTGTTGACACTGAGATCAAGAGACAGAATGACACTGTGGAAGTTAATCCTCCTTATATAGTCCCATTCCTGTGCTAGAGGACAGAAATGCTCGACAAGAACCCTAGGCCCCTGTGCCTGGGTGAAACCCCATCCCTTGCCACACCGCCTAAACTGGATACACGAAACATTGCATCTCAGTTCGGCCCATCGAATTACCCCAAACCACCCCAAACCGCCCATAAAAACACCACAAACCACCAAAACCAGATCACTCCAAACCAAATTTGGTATTTTCCAGGAGATCACACTGCTTTAGAAATGTTTGCTCATACTAAAAATATTTATAATTATTAAATGATTATTGATTTACATTTGCAGCTTTAAGGAAGACATGTCATTACCAATATGTAGGCTATATTTCTGTATCTGTGCTTCCATGAATCTGAATGGTTTATACCATGCATAAACTTACACGTGCATGTAAACATGCATGTGCTGTCAAACATATATGCAGACATGCAAGCATATAATAGTGCCTACATGCATACATACGTACAACTGGCATACGTACATATAGCATATTATCAGCACATCCCATATGAAAATCATTGGTTCTACATGAAAAGATACTGCTTACTTTTTTTTATTTTACCATATTTTGACATCATTGAAAGCATAAACAAAACATTTAGAAGCTATTTTAACCTGAAACAGAATTAAGAAAAGTGGTTTGGGGTGGTTTTCAGGCGGTTTGGGGTGTTTTGGGGTGGTTTGGGGTAATTCGATGGACCCATCTCAGTTAGACTGTGGCAGGAACAGATAATTATAGAGTGTGAAATTAATTCTGGTTGATTGCTTTCTTTCTTTCTTTCTCTCGGTACTGCTCTCGGTCAGTAACTGACCATGATGGCAGGTGCGGGGTGTGGCGCATAAGTTTCCAAAAAAAAAAAAAAAAAAAAAAATAGCATTTACCTATGACAAGGCCACACAGAGTTAAAACTATTTACAAGAAGTCCTCAGGGATAGGCATTACATGCTCTATCCCTGCCCAACCCGAGGTTTACACTATTTTGGACTTAAACTCCTCAACTGTCTCCGCAGAGACAGCTTCAGTTGTAAGCCCATTCCAAGCTGCAATTGACCTGGGGAAGAAGGAATGTTTCAAACCGTCAGAATAAGCAACTGGACGGTGATACTGAAAGGGGTGGGATCTTGTTCTCATCTTCCCTCTACCGGACTCAGACAGATACTTATCCTTATTAACTATTGCCTGGTTATTATGAATTTTGTAGAACAGAGATAGAGAAGCCTGTTGCCGCCGTTCCTGCAGATCGGGCCATTCAAGTTCCTCTAGCATGTCGCTTACATGGCTCTGGTTGTGCCAGCGTCTGCAGGTCCAGCGTGCAGCAGTCCTCTGTACTTTCTCTATTCTACCAATCTCAGTCTGATGATGGGGGGTCCAAACAGGTGCCGCGTACTCTAATTGGGGCCGGACCACAGCTTTGTATGCAGCATTCAACTATGAAACAAGGTCTGTTGTCACTGTTTTTCTTTTCAGCCTTCGCGGCTTTGAAGATTCGCGCCTGTTTTGTTGAGAAGGATTTCAACACAGGATCACTTCACCTTTTTCCAGTGATGGCTAGCCCCAGTGGTAAGTCATTTTGTGATTTGCAGTTCTCAGGTGAAATGCCTCATATGATTGGATTCTCTCTCCTGAGGAAAATGTCTAAATTTAGGGATTTCCAGAAATCCTCGAGGAAACTGACTTATCTTTATGTTTTCTTCATCTTGATCTGTAATTCATGGGACACAGAATTAAATCCTGGTCCTACATCCCTTGGTTCCTCACATTTTCCCTGTGGTGTATGTGAGGCCAGTGTTGGCTGGGATGACCGGGCTATTGTCTGTGACACATGTAATGTGTGGTATCACATTGACTGTCAGGGTATGGATTCTAGTATGTATGCTATTTATAACCAAACTTTGGATAGGAGCTTGGCATGGGAATGCCTCAAATGTGGCATGCCAAACTTCTCTACCTCTTTATTTGATAGGATGGGTCTGATTGATACGAGTAATTGTTTTGATTCCCTGTCTATCCCTGACAGTCCAATCCCCAGTGAGTTAGGAACACCAACAGCAACCTCTTCCCCAGTTGGTGTGCAGCATACAAAGCCCAAGACAGCCAAGAAGGCTGTCTTAAATCACCCTCTTCGGATCTTGATTATGAATTGCCAGTCGATTAAGAATAAGAAACCTGAACTTCAGACCATTGTCGATACAGCCAGACCAGATATTATCTTGGGATGTGAATCATGGCTCACTCCTTACATTGCCAACTCTGAAATATTTCCTGAGGGCTATGATGCTGTCAGGAAGGACCGAGTTGGTGATGCCCACGGTGGAGTTTTTGTTTGTTACAAAAAGGATTTGATATGTACAGAGGTGCCAGAGCTTGAGGCAGATTGTGAACTAGTTTGGGTAAAACTTCAGATTGTAGGCTGTAAAACTTTGTACCTCTCTTCCTTCTACCGACCTCCAGACATTACTGATCCAGCTTACCTGGATCAACTCAATGGTTCTTTAAAACGCATTATGGCATACAAGAACTCACATATCCTCATAGGTGGGGATTTTAACTGTGGGGATATTGATTGGAAGAAACTGTATGTACCACTTGGAATGCCCAAGAGACAGGTACAGTCCCACTTAGTTGAAATTGTCCAGGAGCACTGCCTCTCCCAGGTTGTAGATATCCCAACCAGACAAGAAAAGACCCTAGATATCCTTTTGACCAACAATCCTACCCCCGTGACACGTGTTAAGAGTATGCCCCCAATTGGTCGTGCTGACCATGACACTGTATTGGTAGAATATGATATCAAAGCTAAAAGGGTCATTCAGTCACCGCGTAAGATTTTACTTTATAAACGGGCTGACATGCTTAAAGCGAGACCTATAATGCCATGCCTGTTTCTAGGCTTTGCCTAAATACTTACTCAAGAGAGGGTTATGGAAAATGGATAGATAGATATTCTCTTTGGTTCACTGCATGGAATGATTTTCCCCACCCACTTTGATTGTTTACACGAAAATATTTTCTTCTTTCGGCGGTAAACATGTTTCAGCACGACTCCCAACCATAAATAAATGCACACCTTTAATCGCTTACCGATTTGATACGTTTAAAGAAGCCTATGCAACATAGGTGAAACAGATATACCCAACAGTTCCAGGAAAAGAAAGCGACAAGTTCTTCTCAAATGGAATCTGCAACCAGGTACGCCATTTGTTAGCTACTGCACATGCGTACAGACGGTTAGCAGATAAAACCCCATACCATAATGGATTTCTAAAGTAAAGCGAAACACCGACACTGACCACTATCTATCTATCTATCTATCAACCCTCTCACGAGTATTAGAGTAAAGTCAGGTAATTTTGGCCCCGTGGAGTTTTCGGCACCTCTGTCAGTTCTAAGGGCTTTATGACTACATCGTAGGCTTACCAAAGCAGTAACTAAGAAATTATAAAACGTCGACATCTGTTCTGTTCTGTCCTGTTCTGTGTATAACTTCTGCCGATGAAGGCACACCTCAGTCGGAGTATCACAATTGTTAAATGTTAAATGTCAATACCTGGTTTAAAATGACTGTCTTCCTGTCACCCTATTTGCATCTTAAAAACTCTATTTTAAAATCATTCTGGCTGGTTTGTGCTGCGGCTATCTTTTCTACTAGATCTAGTTTTCTTATTTCTGACTCTCTTTCTTACAGTTAGTGGCAATCTTTTACGAGGGATGATCCAGAAGTTCGTGGACACCTTGAATAACTAAGGAATCTGAAAAGACCCATCGATGAATTATTACATGCCCATTGTCACACCATTGGTAAAGACACATGTAAATTTTGAATCAGATATCTCAAGCGGTTCATATATAACAATGCATTTTGTTCAGTTACCCTAGGTTGCGCGGCGCACGCCACAACGTCACGTTGACGTCTGGTATATGATAGTGCTCAATATGCGAAGTTGATAAGATCCATCAAAGAAATCATGACACTAAAATCACAGTTTTAGCATTGATATAATGCGAGGAATAGAGCTATGAGACAATCACAAGTTTTCCATCAGGTTTTATAAAGCACAACTTCTGATATCGCGCAAACATTTCTTGGGCTCAGTTTTGAGGTGTAAAATCCATTATTTCATCGAATAAGTGCATCATTGCCATCCTGAGGTCCGAAAATATTGCTCGACATTTATTTTCAGCACTCTTTTACACAGTATTTTCAAACGAGTATGTCTCATGATGTTTCATGTAAAATATGGTTTGTTTCCATTAGTTTTATATCTTTTAAAGTCGACCTTTAGACAAACTGCTTGCGTGCAGACGTTAAAAAAAAACGTCATTTTCTTCTTTTATGTCAGGGGGTGGTGGTCTGTTTTGTTTGTGCAGAATGTCATGTAAAATGCCAATAATGAATATTCACATCGTTTGAAATTGGGAAATGCTACTTTAGTTCTTGACTGCAATTTTATATTGAAATTTTAAGGATAAAAAATATATCTGATTATTTTAAAAGGAACATTTTGTATTTTCCAGCAAAAACTCTGGAGTGCGCCGCACAGACAACCCCTGGTATATTCAAACGTAGATGCCAAACCCAATATTCATTGAATTTATCTGATATTGTGAGAAATTATTTAGCCATTTATAGAGAAGCATTGGTTAAGATTTGAAAGAAATAACTTATTTCAGTTGGATTTTATGGACTGTGTCCACGTATTTCTGGATCATCCCTCGTATACCGCTCAGCATGTAAAGCATGACACAGACGTCGTACATGCCTCTCGAAGGATTGAACAGTAGAAGGTACCATTTCTAGGTTCAGCTGATGTTGAGTGACCGAGCAGTCTAGTATAGTTTGAAGAAGAAGAGCTGGATTTTCTCTATCCAACTGTATTCCCATTGTAGAACCAATATGTATCAATGTCTTCAAGAATGGGCAACCTAACTGCCTCAAAGACGCAACAGTGTAGAATAAAGTGTTCCATGGTCTCATCATCCCTCTGGCATAATAGACACATAGGGCTAATCTGATTCTGATTGAATGACGCTCTATTGGTTTACAGGATATAGGAACCTAGCGGTGACCATCTTGATCCTGTTGTGTATTCGTGGAACGTCCTTCACCCCATTTGCATCTTGTATACCTTGGTGCTTCCTACCCGGAACATATCCTGCAGAATGAAGGTATCTGAGACTTGGATACAAAGCTGCTTTCGACCTTTCGACTTTCTTGCATCAGACCAATAGTTATCTACGTGTTCTTTAACCTGTCTTTTCCAACTAAATTTGGAGGGGGGATTCTCCATCATATCTGCGCATTAGAAAGTTGTTTTCTACCGTCCGGTCTTTTTTCTCACTTCCAGATGATTTTTGACACCAATGGTCAAATTTTAGACGGTTTAAAATTGATTTTTATCATGTAACTTAAGGAATGGTGGAAATTCAAAACTCGTTTTTGACCCTAGTATTAATGATACCATAGAACGGGTAACATTTATTGAAGTAAACTACACACATACTTCAGAACTATGGTAGCCGTGGTTGCCTTTTTCAACCGGTGTTGATTAATGAGGGGGCCGAAAACCCCAACGCAAAATTTTATGGCTGTTGTAGTTTTCGGCTCCCCAAATACAAATCCAGTTTTGCAGCTTTGTATTTGCGCTTGTATGCTTGAAACTACTTATTGAATATTAAACTGTATTCTGACAACAACATTAAACCCCACATTAAACCCGGATTTCGCAAGTTATTGCAAAAAACTTGTAGAGGAGCTTTTATTTTGATCACATACATCATAAGATGATTTGTCACGTGCTAACTCTCACGTTTCGGATAAATTTTCTTATTTTCAATAATCGAAGGTATTTGTCTTTTAGGGAGACAAATTGTTTGGATAACCATATTTTTGACTGACATGACAAGGTTTAAAGACAATGTAGAAGTGGGAACAAGGCAACACTGGAGGCGTGTCTAAGAGGGAACCGATGCTTGAACCGCAAATACATTGGAAAATTTCTAAGTAGCTTTGAAGGTTTAGATTTGCACGCCCTGTGTCTGACTTATGTTAAACTCTTGCACATGCGCATAGACCCTACCCGGATTTCATTATTTCGATTATAGCCTGAAAAGTCCATTTCTAATTGTTAATGGAAGGAGTTTTAACAGACTTGGTAAACATTGTAAATCCGGATCCATAGTTCAACATGTCAGAACAGTTACACAGGTCAGAGTGGAGTACTGACTATATGACAGTCAGTTCAGTACTGTGACTTTATGGTAGTTTTGTTTATATAAAATGAAATTAACTAGTATAAGGTCTTTATTTTCTTCGCAGAATTAGCTTGTTTGTAACGTATAAAGGGGCCGAAAACTACAACAGGGAGCCGAATTCTACATCACCAACCGCTCGATGAATGACTGATAATGAATGCTCCCCTGGTCTATATCCGGCTTACTTTCTCTTTGGCGAGTGATGTCAAACATAGAGTTGTCAATCAGTGGAAAAATTTCTTGAACTGAGTCAATATTATATTAATAGCAGATATTTTACCCTTAAGGGACCGAAAAAACCCTCTTTTACTCTATTTGGATTTTTTGTGACCACGCACACTAAATAAGTCTAGATACAAAATATGTCAGTAGCGTAGTGAAAGAGAACAATTTCAAAAACGCTTAAACTTCATCTAAAGTGATACATTGACGCCAGTGGTGACGTCGTCGAAAAAAGTGACAAACACCGCTAAGAAAATTAGTCAATCCTGCCTTCGGGGGCCACTCAAGAGGTCACATAAAACGGGCTGCTTAAGACAGGTGGCCCCTTATTACAGGTTCATTTGCACCGTATTTTTGCGCAAGGGTTTGATTGTACGTGAAGAGATAAAAAAAATACTACTTTACCTTTAATCTTAGACGTCATACCAGCCACTTTTGGACGAACATCTTCAACTCTTTCAACATAAAGTTCTGCTTGGGTGCCGTACAATGCTGCTTCCCTGGGATCAGTACTGCAGACAGAACCAGTTCGCAATAGATCATCTACATTGAAAGCATCATCAGAGCAATATTCACACCCACCCCTGCATCGAACACCAAAATTTGCATACTGGCTACCCTGCTGTAATTTTGAACTCCTCTTCGAAGTTTCAAGAACATGGTTTTGGGAATGAGTTATTCTTTCTTCTGACATTCTGCCATTTGTGTCATATCTGATATGTTTTCTAGCTGACGAGGGGTTTCTTTTAATTTGGTTTCATCTGGATAAAATTTTAGGGTATTTTCTTTTATATTTGTTCAGAAATATGCCAAGAGCATTGCACTTTTGATATCATAAGATCAATGCAAGACACTGTCTTTTCTCGACCTGCTGGACACATAACAGACGGTTTTGATGAACGCCACCACTTATAACCTACTTTGTATGGGCTTCTTTGTATCGTCCCAACTGCAAATGACAGTATTCAAGTTCTTGCTGGATGCATGCTGTCATATAGACACGTTCTGAGTTATCGTTCTGCGTAAACCTCCTTGTGTTTTCTGCCTCTTTTACAAAGGGGAATAACTTTCATGACTCCCTAATTGCTTCTTTGCAAAACAAACTTTTCAAAAGTGGATCAGCTTGTGAAGGTAATTATTTGCTCTCAGGGGAGCTATTCTTTCCTTAAGAGTGTCTCTTAATAAGAAGGGAGATAAAATTAAAGCAGCAGAGTTGCTTCCCCTGAAAGTTTACTTATTCACCTTAAAACCTGGCGCTTTGCTCTCAGCAAATCTTGCTAAATGTTAGATGTTACCATTTAAACTACTATTAATATTTATCACATAAGCATTTGGAACCGTCATCAAGACATTTGCTGTAGGCACTGCCACGATTCGAAACAATGTAATTATGCTATCGTACATGTATATCATTTTCAGTTCTTGCCTACGGTGTAGATATTGTTAAGAACAAGCTCTCTCACAACACTCGCTGATACGCACTAAACTGTCACAGTGGAAAAATTAACACTTTAATTCCTATTAAAGCTGCCGTGATCTAAATAACACAAATTTTATTGCTAGACATTTTCACTTATATGGTTTAGATAGCCTGTTCTCGGTGAGCTTGTTCTCAATACAGTAACATAGATTACTTCCTCTCATGATTCAGTTCCATACCTTATTGAAATGTTTATGAACTGTTGTAAATCCTTTCAGTCTTTGATAAGTATGAAGTTTTTGTACGCAGATGCACGTTCACTTAGACTTTTGCTGAGGTACAAAGAGACCCTTTCAGGTAAAGCAACTCTGTCATTTCAAATTTCTCTTCCCTTCTCAGTGGGGATCAACTACTAAATGAAAGAATTTGCTCCCTAGGAGCAAATTCTTTCTTTTAAGAGTAGACCCATTTGGTGCGGGACTATTCGTACCGGAAAGCCTATGGAAAACGCAGAATGTTGCGTCCCTTTGAAAATTACAGAAAAAAAAACACACATGTGTGTCCATTTACCTTAAAATGTCTGCTACGTACATGTAAGCATGTAAGCTATAATCTAACACTTCGTTTCTAAATCGATAGCTTTTTGTCAGCGCGTATAATATTGCTTCCTTTTTCGGTAAATCAGTAATTCTTGTGATTAATATTTTTACATATCTCCCGTGTATTGTACTCTGCCAGGCGAACATTATTATCTAACCAAACGGTAACTACCTTAATTTGAGTTGTCAAGCTGAAAATATGCACTTTCTGTCTAGTACATTCTTATCTCTGTATGATAAAGTTGTAAAATATTCACGGTGAACTTTCTATGTTGGGAAGTACTTAAGAGAGCGTAGTTATTAGTTCCAAGGAATTGCTGCCTATCCAAATATTGGGTTCGTGTAAAATCGACATTTTCATAATTGACATTTATGAAAATGACAGTCGGTTGATTTTTAGGGGTCTGGATATACATCTATAGTTTACCAGTTTACAAGGGGGACAACAGTATTTGCTTTTTACAAGGGAGACAATTCAATTACGACACTATGATATTTGCTTCCCTGATAAGTGAGACAAGTAAAAAGCTCTCTCTTTCTCCACACACACACACACACACACACACACACACACACACATTTATTGGCAAAGGTACATTACAACTGTCAGAGTTCTTTTATGACTTGATGCACAAAAAGCAGCCGATAGTGTAAACATTTTATGATATTACTTCAACTGCAGTCTTTCGTTGCCTATGCATAAATGATGAATATCGTCTAAGATAAGAGGAATGTCATGACAATTCAGGACCATTCTTTAACTAGACGAAAACTGTGCGCAAATGCAACTTTGCTTTGTATTACACGTTGTTACATCTTTGCAAGCCAACGGTACTAAGTCCACATTGTTCCTTTGAACAAAAGTGGACTTAGTACCCTTGGCTTGCGGATGACGTTGTTACAGCACAATGCAATGTTAAGTGTGTGTTGCACACTTGTGGACCAAGCATGTTTTCCAAGTGTCTGTATTTTAGGCGGTTTCGGGACCAGAACTCTGTATTGTACATTACTTTTTGTCATAGGTATACAACAGACGTAGACACCGAAACCGTCCCGAAGAAAGGCCAGAGGCCTAACGTCCCCTGACGTTCATCGTCGGCACCCCACGATTATTTCATTATGCTATATTCATCTGTGAGATTATCAGCGACAATGGCTATGGTGACTCATAATCCGCTCTAGATGTCTTGTTCAATTTTGCAGCATTTCTTTATATTTTTTTTTAGAGATAAATTTAAAATCGTATGTTAGTTATTTCCGAAGATGGTATTTTCCCAAAAAGATCTTTTGCTGTCATTCCATTTTCGAGAGAGGATCTGTTGTTTGTCATACCATTTTCTGCAGTGGATCTGTTGTTGTTGTATCATTTTCCGGAATAGATCCGTTATTGTCATGCCATTTTTTGATTGATTGATTTGATGCTTAACGTCCACGGTAAACAACTATGGTCATGTCGGGACGGTCAGTTACCCTTACCGCACTATTCCTGGGCAGGCTTAGACCTCCTAAGCGGTTAACCAGTACTAAGTGCACATACTTTCGCCAGTAACTGACAACTGCCCTTCTTGAATCAGCGGAAGGAGAAACGAAAGTATGTGGCCAGACCGGGTTTCGAACCAAGGACCTCTGACTTATGAGTCAGGTGCCCTACCGATTGCGCTACGCGACCCGGCGTAGAAGTTTTGTGTTATACTATTTCCAATGCGGGTCTGTTGATGTCGTACAATTTTCTGGAGTATAAATTATACGTTGTTGTCATACCATTTTCCGAGGAAGATCGTTGTTGTCGACCTAGTTTCGCAATAGAGCTGTTGTTATTAAAGCTTTTATCGCAATATACCTAGGAGCCCCGGTAGCTCAGTGGGTAAAGCGCTGGCCTACTGATATAACGGCCCTGGTTTCGAGTCCCGCTTAAGGCGAGACTCTTTCTCACCGTAAACGGGGTTTCGTTGCACACAGCCTTCCTTTATGACCCTCCCATCGTCCAGATGTGACTGAAATACTGTTGAAAAGGACGTAAAATGCCAAAGTCATCCATCCATCCCAATATGCCTGTAGCAACATTTGTTGACATACAATTTTCCGGACGGTATCAGTTGTTGTTTTACCATTTTCCACAGTAGGTTTGTTTCTACTAGACCATTTTCCGGAGAAAATCTGTTGTCATGCCATTTTTCGGAGTAGATCTGTTGCTGTCACACAATTTTCTACAGTAAAGCTGTTGTTGCCATACTATTCTCCGTAGTAGATATATTGTTGAAATACCATTTTCCGTAATACAGTACATCTGTTGCCATCATTTCATTTTCCATAGTAGCTCTGTTGTTGTCATACCATTTTCAGGAGAAGATCTGTAGTTGTCAAACTTTTTCGAAGTAAATCTGTTGTATCATACCATTTTCCGGAGTAGATTTGCTGCTGTGATACAATTTTCCGGGGATGATATGTTGGTGTCATCCCTGCTTCGAAGTAAATCTGATGTGTCATACCATTTTTCGGTGTAGATCTGTCGTAACATACTATTTTCCGGAGTAGATTTCTTGCTGTTGTACCATTTTCTGGAGTAGATAGGTTGGTATCATACCCTGTTCTAAAGTAGATCTGTTGTGTCATACCATTTTTTCCGAAATAAGTCTGTTGTTGGCATACCATTTTCTGTAGTAGATCTGTTGATGTCATACCATTTTCGGAGAATATATATGTTGTTGTCATACCATTATCTGGAGTAGATGTGTTGTGTCATACCGTTTTAAGAAATACATTTGTTGCTGTCACAACTTTTCTGGAGTAGATATGTTGTTGTCATACCAATTTCGGAAGTGGATATGTTGCTGTCGTACCATTTTCCGCAGTAGATATGTCGTTGTATTAATTTTTCAAAGGTAGATCTGCTGTTGTCAAATCATTTTTTTAGGAGTAGAACTATTGTTGTCATATCATTTTGTAGAGTAGATATGTTGTTGTTTTATCGTTTTCCGGAGTAAACCTGTTGTTGCCATACTATTTTCCGTAGTAAATCTGTTGCTGTCATAAAATTGTCCGTAGTAGTTTTCTTCTTGTCATACATTTCCTGGAGAAAATCATTTGTTGTTATACCATTTACTGGAGTAGGTCTGTTGCCGTCATTTTTCGAAATTGGTCCGTTGTTGTCATACCAAGTTCCGTAGTGGATCTGTTACTGTACTGCCATTTTCCGGAGTACACTGTAAAAAATACTGTAGAATTTACGGTAGAATAACTGGAAACCAGCTGCCAGTCCTTTTCCTGTTATTTTTACGGGCGTTTGCCTGTCCGAAAATTACTTTGTATTGTTGAAGGGCTATCTGACTAAAACAAAACCTACTCTATTCTGTCCAACTCTGCTTGATGATTCCTGCAATTTTTACGGGCGACCGTAAAAATAACGGTAAAAGGACTGGCAGCTGATTGCCAGTTATTTTACCGTAAAATCTACGGACATTTTTTTACAGTGTAGATGATTTGTTGTAATACCGTTTTCTGGAGTAGATCTCTTGTCATGCCATTTTTCGGAGCAAAGCTCTTGTTGTCATACAATTTTTCGGAGAAGGCTTGTTGCTCTCATCATTTTCCGGTGAAGGTTTGTTGTTGTCATGTCATTTGCCAGAGTAGGTATGTTATTGTAAAACATCTTGAGTAGCTCTGTTGTTGTCATGTCATTTTCCGGAGTAGATCCGTTATTGTCATACCATTCTCCGGAATAGATCTGCTGTTGTCATACCATTTCTTGAAGTTAACTTGTTGATGCCATACATTTTCCGAGTAGATTCATTGTCATACCATTTTCCAGAGCAGGCTTGTTGCTGTAATACCATTTTCCAGAATAGAGCTGTTGCCGTACAATGTTTCCGGAGTAGATCTGTTGCTCTCATTTACTTGAGTATGTCTATTACTGCTTTACCATTCTTCGTAGTAAATATGGTGTCGTCATATCATTTTCCGTAGTAGATCTGTTGCTGTCATACTATTTTCTGAAGTAGATCTGTAGAGTTATATCTTTTTCTGCAGTAAATCTGTTATTGTCATACTACATACTTGAAATGTGAAATTACAGATAATTGTAATCACATTGGACATTTGAGCTTATATCTAACGTTTTCACCATACTCGACATGTAAAGGGGGGTATCAATAAGGTGGGTTTTCTGCATCCTACCAAAGTTTTATTTTTTTAACTGATGGTATACTCCAGTGTGTTTAGTTTATTGAACCATATGTGACTTTGCGCGGAAAGCCCTAGTTACTGAGCTATGGGTCTACAGAAGTGGGTGGGGTAATTCAACATGGTTTTAGCTGGTCTTGTAAAAATGTCCTCATTTGGTAGAAGAGTACAGCAGACAGACAGGATTTGATAAACTGATTAACAGAACATCTAAACTATATTTCCATATCATTTTATTTGGTTTGTATTGAACATATGTTGTCAAAAAAGACTTCCTTTGACATTCAACATTTTTTTATATTTTTGTCCTCAATTTTCAATATTTCTTGGCCTTATGGTTAAATAAACAGACCAGTTGTCATCAAACTCATGTCAAGGAAGCACCCTGACCAGGACATTCGGATGATGTGACCAGAATTTCACAATGACCTAGTTTTCATGGTCGACTGAACACATAAACTTGCTCAGAAGATGTTTTTAGCTCGCCTGAACGAAAGTTCAGGAAGAGCTATTGTTGTCACCACGGCGTCGGCGTCCGCGTCCGCGTCCGCGTCCGCGTCAGCGTCAGCGTCGGCGTTCGGATTGGATGTTTTGGTTAAAGTTTTTTAAAGACCTATATCTCCTTAACCCATGGATGGATTCTTTTGATACTTGCACTGTAGTTAGATATTGGTCTAAGGTTTACCAGGGTACCACCCCCACCCCACTCCGTGACCTTGATGTCAAGGTCATGGACTTAGAAAATTGGTATTTTTTTGGACTGGATGTTTTGGTTAAAGTTTTATAAAGCCCAATATCTCCTTAACCCATGGATGGATTCCTTTGATACTTGCACTCAAGTTAGATATTGGTCTAAAGTTTTCGAAGGTACTACCCCCACCCCCCTCAGTGACCTTGATGTCAAGGTCATGGACTTAGAATATTGTCTTTTTATTGACTGGATGTTTTGGTTAAAGTTTTTTCTCCTTAACCCATAGATGAATTCTTTTTATATTTGCACTGCAGTTAGATCTACAGAGTACTACCCCAAGCCCGCTCAGTGATCTTGATGTCAAGGTCAGGGACTTAGGAAATTTTTGTCTTTTTTAAAGTTTTGTAATTGCATACTGATTCATAATGCTTTGCAGAGATTTAGTTTATACTTGAACTGATGTTAGACTCTTTTTTGAGTTTTTACAAAACACCTTATACTTACCCCACTGGATGACCTTGAAGTCAAGGTCATCAACTTAGAATATGGTCTTAAAGCTTTTGGTTAAAGTTTTATATTTATGAAGATATAATTTCACAGTGCCACGATGATGGACTCAGTTGATACTAATACTTGGACTGATTGTAGATAATGGTTCAGGGTTTTGATACATCCTAGCACCCCCCCCCCCCCCTCCTTCTCCCCTACCTGTCAGTTTTTTTACCTCAAGCTCATGGACTTTGAAATTTCATTTCATTTTTTTTATTTTAAATTTGTTTTAAGACTTATTTCTGAGATAGCTTTTGTTTATAAATGTGTTTTCATTATGGACATGCTTGCATGAAGTTTTATGCATAGCAGTCCACACCACCATAGCGGCTGTGTGATGGGCAAGCACCTATTCAGGCGAGCTATGCTGTCAGGCGACAGCTCTTGTTTCATTTAATTTTGACCTAGAAATACGAACCTTTGGCCAAATTACTATTTTAACTGCTATATTATGCCCTACACCCCCGTCACTAAAGGTGAAAGAATACATATTGGCTTCAGATCGGATCTCCTTGGCGTCTGCATCTGTGTCTGGGTCACATACTTTGACCTTGAAAACAAGGTCAAGGTCAGATTTTGATGACCTTGACCTTGTTTCCAAGGTCACAGAAGGACTTAATATGTGACACATACACAATTGCAGATGCCAACGAGATCCGCACTGAAGCCAATATGTATTTCCTCACCTTTAGTGGCGGGGGCGTGGGGCATAATATAGCAGTTAAAATAGTAATTTGACCAAAGGTTCGTAATTCTAGGTCAAAATAGAAAGAAAACCATCTTCAAAGCAAGTTTATGTGTTCAGTCGACCATGAAAACTATGCTATTGTGATATTCTGGTCACATCATCTGAATGTCCTTCTCAAGGTACTTCCTTGACATGAGTTTGATGATAACATGTCTGTTCATTTAAAAATAAGGCCAAGAAATATTGAAAATTGAGGTAAAAAATATCAAAAAAATGCTAAATGTCAAAGGAAGTCTTTTTTGACAACATATGTTCAAATTAGACCAAATAAAATGATATGGAAATATAGTTTAGATGTTCTGTTAATCAGTTTATCAAATCCTGTCTGTCTGCTGTACTCTTCTACCAAATGAGATTGTTTTTACAAGACAGGCTAAAACCATGTTGAATTACCCCACCCACTTCTTTGGACCCATAGCTCAGTAACTAGGGCTTTCCGCGCAAAGTCACATATGGTTCAATAAACTAAACACACTGGAGTATACCATGAGTCAAAAAAAAAACTTTGGTAGGATGCAGAAAACCCACCTTATTGATACCCCCCCCCCCTTTGGTGTACTCTCTTTGAATCGAATGAAATTTTCAAAATTACAGTATGATTTCCTTTGGCGTTCGTTGCCAGTTCATAATAAGGTCGCCGATGAGGCTTTATGGGCAAAAACTACGTACATGTAGTCTGGGGCCGTATTCATAAAACGACTTGAGTGGTTGCTATGCTGTTGCTAAGGCTAAATTTCTTTGAAGGAGATTCCCTACAACTATGAAATTTGCTCTGGAGGAACAGTCTTACAAAGACTGTTCCTCCAGAGCAAATTTCATAGTTGTATGGAATCTCCTTTATAGATATTTAGCCTTAGCAACAGCATAGCAACGGCTTCAGTGGCTTTATGAATACGGCCCCAGATCCACCTTCTTTCTTATGGATGTTTTCATTGCCTTTTGGCTTGCCCGCTTCGGCGGGCGAGCCTATGTATTCAGACCGAATACGACTACCTGTCATGCGCACTCAAGCGGAAGACGCTAGTTTGTTCCCAGCTTCGAGAATGGTCCATAATTGCAAGTGGAGAACCAATATATGGAGAGCGTCTACGGGGTGCAACTTCGTTTGGCTGTTTCGGTAGCACTTTTGTACCTAAGCACCGTAAAATAACACGCCACAATCTGGCACACCAAAATAATCGAACATGTCTAGCTTTCTTTGCCATGCTAAAAACTCAAGTTTTTTTATTATCATTATTTATCGGGTGTATTTGAATGCATCTTAATTGTCTACTGTCAAACCTGCCAAATAACGACATGCGCAATTCGCGGGCATTATGTAAAACGTGGACTGGACTTGGACTCTGGACTTTGGACTCTGGACTTTGGACTGTGTAAAATCTGGACTCTGGATTTTGGACTATGTAAGACCTGGACCTTGGATTCTGGTCTTTGTAAGACCTGGACTTAAATATTCCAACAATAGTTGCTATGCCTGCACAAACATTTGTTGTGTTATTGTTTAATGTCCACGGTAAACAGCTATGGTCATGTCGGGACGGTCAGTTAACAAAACCACACTATTTCTGGGCAGGCTTAAGAACTCCTAAGCTGTTAACTAGTACTAAGTGCACTTACTTTTACCAGCAACTGACATCTGCCCTTCTTGAATCAGCGGAAGGGGAAATGAAATTAAGTGGCCGGACCGGGTATAGAACCCAGGACCTCTGGCTTACAAGTCAGATGCCCTACCGACTGCACTATGCGGCCCGGCTGTACAATCAGTGTAGAGTGTAGATCCAAATTAGACTGCTGGTTGGAACAGTCTGATCAGGGTCTGTGCCAACAGTTTTATTTAAAAGCATTTACTTGTTTTAAAGACAATGTGTTTGATGGTATTTACTAGATACTATTTCTCTTTTTTTTTCATAAACGTGCATTGAAATTCAGTTTCATGAAAGTGTCTTATTGAAAAAATTAAATTCAGGAAAACACAACATGTGTTATATGGAAAAATATCAGTATCTTACAATTGCCATCAAACCATCATTTTCTAGGGCTGTGCAATGACAACATTTACCTTCCTTTTTGAATAAACCTTACTAAATCATAGAAGACTTCTTTTTTCTTTTGCATTAAATCTATATATACGTATAATGACCAAATATATGATGACCAAGCACAATACACAAGTGATTCTGAAAACAAACATCCTTTGGGAGCAACAAAATACACTAACTCCTTCATTGACTTGTAATCATTACCAATTAATTGTTATACTCTATACCACAGTCTTGCCGGGCCGGGCGGCATAGTGCAGTCGGTGGCGCGTATGACTTAAAAACCTGAGGTCCTGGGTTCGATACATGGTCCGGCCGGTTAATTTCGTTTTCCCTTCTGCTGATTCAAGAAGGGCAGTTGTCAGTTACTGGCGAAAGTAAATGCAATTAGTACTGGGTATCCGCTTAGGATGGCTAAGCCTGCCCAGGAATAGTGTGGTTAGGTTAACTGACTGTCCTGACATTACCATACACATATCATCTTACATGTTAGGAACTTGTAAAAGTTCACAAAAGTTTTTTCCCCTTGTAATAATAGCCATTGTTGCGAACAGTAAGATTTTTTCCATACCAATCTGTCTCACATGAGGCTAGTAGGACGAACTACTGCCACTGTTTCCTTCAGGAGTCAAGAATCACATATCATCTTACATGTAAGGAACTTGTAAAATTACTGTTCAAATGTAAGATGTATTTTTTTTTCAACATCAAGACATGACGATCTGATAGTAAACATAAGTTTTTCCCTGACCGAACAGTCCAGGGAATATAGCAATCATAAAGTGTCTCCAAGTAAGATACCATCTCCCAAGACCACAATCTATAAACCACAAAAGACCATAAACATTGAACTACATGTATTTCGGAAACAAAATGCTAACTTGCCAAGCCTTTCCTTTTAAAAGGAAACTTTATTTTCACGTTTATTTTATGCTCATCTCTCGTTTTGAATGTTATGAGCCCTGTCCGGGTAAAATATGTTTGACGCTATACGCAAACAGTGGGTACCAAGACAAGTCCATGCAACTGCGTTGTATGTGATAGTAAGTGCAGTGCATCGTTTACGAGAGAGCCTGCACTGCTTAGACTAGTCAGAAAAAGTGCATTACGTACTGGAATTAGTAAGTTGTTGCGTGTTTGACTTTCCGTGCACTTACTGAGCAGACTGTTCGCAAATGCTCATCTGAAGACTTTCTTCGCGTGGCGCAACACTAAATATTCCAGCTACATTCAATGATAACAGATTTATTTCTCATGCTCAGCTGACACACAACGCTGACACAACGTCGTATCATTGAGCATTTTTGGGTTGCCAACTCGTGTTACTCGTGTTGAAATTTGGCGCATGCGTACAAAGGTACTCGAGTACTGCCGTGCCGAACACTTCGAGTAAAGAACAAAATGGCGACGACCATCGATCTTTTTACCTTTAAGTCCAGAGTTCTATTCTCGCAATTTTCTTTTAAAACTCAGGTGTTTAATATTCACAAGAGTCAGGACTCACAAGAATTTTTAAATTGTAATGAGAAATTACAATTCTGAAGTCGTTACTGGCCCCGCTGTAAACCCTGCTGAATATGGCAAAGCACAAGCAGAATAATTATAATCAACAGTATGATGAACATTCTTATCCCATTCTCACTATTATTAAACAGAAAAAGGGCAAATCATTGGCGTGACAATGTGTAATTATGAAGGCAAAACCAAATAATTCGCTTCCTTTGCAGCGGAAGTTCACTTTCCGCCATCTTTAATCCAGGCTACCCGAGGTGAGGTGGGGGTTACGGTAGTCGAGTAAAGACGAATATGTGCGCAGTACTGCGCATACGTATTGCGGTTACTCGTATTGTTCGGTCAGTAACTCTAGTTACTCGAGTTACTCGAGTTGACAAACCGAAACTGCTCATTAATGTTGGTTAAACGTCACTATGCCGTTGAATTAACGTTGATATTGAGGTAACTTTTTACTTTAGACAAAGCTGGTCATATGAGGCGCGAATTAGTACTCCGAAATAAAGAGGCTTATCGAAGATGTTTTGCCATAGTTTATTCGATGATCACAAAACATCGAATCACATTGAATCAACGTTGATTCGATGATGATTCAACTTTTTTTTTGTCTGCTGGCATGATGAGACTGAAATGCAAACAGCGCAGATCCTGATACGACTGCTCTACTAGGCCTGCAATGTGTGTCCCAGTAGTAAGAACTGCAGGATAGGCTATTACTGATCGCAAACTCCCAAAATTACACTTTGTAAATGTTGAAAATCGGTACTTTGTGGTCTACGGCCATAATACATTGAAAACATCGGTTCTCGTCCGATCACGGAAATTAAGCAACGTCGGGCCCGGTTAGTACTTGGATGGGTGACCGCCTGGGAATACCGGGTGCTGCAGACTTTTGTCTGCTTTTCTTTATTTTCTATTTTTATTTCTTTTTTCTTTGATAGTTTTCTTCCCTCAATTTCATGATCACTGTATATGTATCTCAAAGCTGTGCGAAGTAAAATACTTTTCCCTCAACGTTTAAATGAAGTTAAAGGCAGTTCTGACATTTTTCTTGTCAATTTTAGTTTTGTATGATAGAAATGCAGAATTTATCAATTTTGGCAATATGCACAAATTCTGGCATTATTTCTTCAAGTTCCCTACGGAATTGTTTCTTTCGTCTGAAGATCGATGTTAATGAAACGTGGACCTAGAATAAATTAGTTATGACTGTGGGCAGACTTCCAATATCATTATTTTGAACCACGACGCGAGAAAACCAACAAAGTGGTTGTGCGCCCAGCGCAGACTCAGATAAGCCCGGGCATTCACCCAGTCTGATCAGAGTCTTTGCTGTCCACAAAAAGGTAGCCTAGACCCTTAGCTACCGTTAAAGCGCTTAGAAAAGACTGTGATCATACTAGGCGGATGCCCAGGCTGATCTGTCTGCGATGGGCGCACTACCACTTTGTTGCTTTCTCGTGTCGCGGCTCATTTTTTTCTAAAACAGATAAACGGATACCTAATTGGAAGCTCAAGGAGACGGATCAGATCTTCACATTGATACATACTACCCAGCAGGCACACAACGTTATAATGACGTCGCATTGACGTCAACGCAAACATTACATTTCATCGAAGTCATTCTGACGTCATGTGCCCGCTGGGAAATACTTTACTACACAGCAGGCACATGACGTCGTATTGACGTCGTATTGACGTCGATGCGGCATGATGGCGTCGCTTCGACCCCATTTTGACATCATTACGACGTCATGTGCCTGCTGGGTGTCATGCAATGCTGTTCAAACAATTTCCATCGTTTTAATTTACTCTCTCTATTGGAACACCTTTAAATAACCAGATAATTTCTAAAATTTAAACAAATGCTAAGTAGCTGACAGTTAGTCAAAAATACTGAGAGGATATGATGCATTGCACATCTTGATCTGATTCTAAAGTGATTTCTCAGCTACATCTATCCCAAAATTTAGGATCCCTGCGGTTATTTTTATTTAGTTTTTGTTAATCTTGCAGCTCTTGGATTACATCATTGATATTCAAGGGTCGGTTATATTTGCACGTGCATTTTATGCTCATCTCTTTAAATGTTATGAGCCTTGTCCGGGCAAAATATGTTTGACACTATACGCAAACAGTGGGTACCAAGATAAGTCTATGCCACTGCGTACTCTGTCAGAGTTAGTGCAGTTCACCGTTTGATTTCCAGAAGCATACTTATTGCGCCTAACCTTATTGATTGTGCTAGTGCACAGACTAGTCTGGACATAGGTGTTTTGCATACACCACAAGGCTGACTTTATCACGACACGACTCAAATGGCCTGCGCAAGGAAAAATGTGCTTCAGCCCATAATATTTGCAACGAAATATGTATGTAAACGCAACCAGGAGGTACCAAGATATGTCTACGCTGATGTGTAGTCTACCCTGCTCTGATTGCGCATGCGTCTAGTCAAGACACGCGCGTTTTGCTTATGAAATAAGACTGGTTTTATCAGGACACGAGGTATGCGCAAGGAAAAATGTATTTCACCCCATCTTGGGAAAAGCGAATGCAGTCCCATTAGTGTCTTTTCTTTTCGCACTCTTTACGGCGCCACAGTGTATGATGCTCAAGATTGCTTATACATGTTGTGAACGCATACATGTTACCACAGACTGGGCTGATTCTTCTCGTCGCATGTGACAATTTTCCGAGGATGCGGCTCTTGGGTTACATCATTGACAATCATGATAATCAAAAGTCAATCTTATTTTCACGTGCATTTTATGCTCATCTCTCGTTTTGAATGTTATGAGCCCTGTCCGGATAAAATATGTTTGACGCTATACGCAAACAGTGGGTACCAAGATAAGTCCATGCAGCTGCGTTGTATGTGATAGTAAGTGCAGTGCATCGTTTACGAGAGAGCCTGCACTGCTTAGACTAGTCAGAAAAAGTGCATTACGTACTGGAATTAGTAAGTTGTTGCGTGTTTGACTTTCCATGCACTTACTGAGCAGACTGTTCGCAAATGCTCATCTGAAGACTTTCTTCGCGTGGCGCAACACTAAATATTCCAGCCACATTCAACGGTAATAGATTTATTCCTCATGCTCAGCTGACACTGAACGCTGACACAACGTCGTGTCATTAATGTTGGTTAAACGTCACTATGCCGTTGAATTAACGTTGATATTGACGGTTACTTTTTACTTTAGACAAAGCTGGTCATATGAGGCGCGAATTAGTACTCCGAAATAAAGAGGCTTATCGAAGACGTTTTGCCATAGTTAAATCGATGATCACAAAACATCGAATCACATTGAATCAACGTTGATTCGATGATGATTCAACTTTTTTGTCTGCTGGCATGATGAGACTGAAATGCAAACAGCGCAGATCCTAATACGACTGCTCTACTAGGCCTGCAATGTGTGTCCCAGTAGTAAGAACTGCAGGATAGGCTATTACTGATCGCAAACTCCCAAAATTACACTTTGTAAATGTTGAAAATCGGTACTTTGTTGTCTACGGCCATAATACATTGAAAACATCGGTTCTCGTCCGATCACGGAAATTAAGCAACGTCGGGCCTGGTTAGTACTTGGATGGGTGACCGCCTGGGAATACCGGGTGCTGCAGACTTTCGTCTGCTTTTCTTATTTTCTATTTTTATTTCTTTTTTCTTTGATAGTTTTCTTCCCCCAATTTCACGATCACTGTATATGTACCTCAAAGCTGTGCGAAGGAAAATACTTTTCCCTCAACGTTAGAGGCCGTTAACCGTCTGCTGTGCACTGTCCACTCGCCCTTCGCTTTGGAGAATGCTGAAAAGAATTGCATGTTGTTCGCGGTTTTCTGTATACTATTTACTGTCCAGTGAAGTGTCTACTGTCTGTCTACTGCGTCCTGGATACTATTTACTGCGGCCTGTCTGCTACAACATGCATATAGATGTGGTGCAAGCACAGGGGCATGGGTACAAGGTCGCAGCATGTGCGCCTGTTTCAGCGCATCTGGACTCTAAAATGATGTACCTTCAAACAAAGTGGAGTCGCACAAACAGATGAAACCAACATAAGCATCATAGTAACCTGCACTTTATGGGAGATGAACCCTGGTGGCCCATAAGAATAATAAAGGATTGCAAAAATTCCTATGTAGCACTTACCTATATTTGGGCAGTAAAACGCACACGCAGGCACATCTAATTGTCTGTACATTTAAGTTCTGCAATAGTTAAAACAAATAAAAACAAAAAACAAAAAAAAAAACAAGTAAATTAAAGAGGCAGTTCTGACATTTTTCTTGTCAATTTTAGTTTTGTATGATAGAAATGCAGAATTTATCAATTTTGACAATATGCACAAATTCTGGCATTATTTCTTGGTCCATCTTTCATGTAAGACCATCACAAAAAGAGGGTTGGTGGGTGGGCAATGTACAGATAGATCTACTACATAATCAAAAAATAGTGCCCCTTAGCGCAGCGGCAATAGTGCTACTTCAGAAGACATCCCCTTATAGTAGCGCAGCGGCAATAGCGCTACTTCAGAAAGCATTCCCTTATAGTAGCACAGCGGCTATAGCACTACTGCAGAAGACAGCCCTTTTTAGTAGCGCAGCGGCAATAGCGCTTCTTCAGAAAACACCCCCTTATAGTAGCACAGCGGCAATAGCGCCACTTTGGAAGACATTCCCTTATAGTAGCGCAGCGGCATATGCGCTACTACAGAAGACAGTCCCTTTTAGTAGCGCAGCGGCAATAGCGCTAGTACAGAAGACATCCCCTTATAGTAGCGCAGCGGCAATAGCGCCACTTTGGAAGACATTCCCTTATAGTAGCGCTGCGGCATTAGCGCTACTACAAAAGACATCCCCTTTTAGTAGCGCAGCGGCAATAGCGCTAGTAGCGCTGCGGCATTAGCGCTACTACAGAAGACAGCCCCTTTTAGTAGCACAGCGGCAATAGCGCTACTTCAGAAAAAAAACCCTTATAGTAGCGCAGCGGCAATAGCGCCACTTTGGAAGACATTCCCTTATAGTAGCGCAGCGGCATTAGCGCTACTACAGAAGACAGTCCCTTTTAGTAGCGCAGCGGCAAAAGCGCTAGTACAGAAGACATCCCATTATAGTAGCGCAGCGGCAATAGCGCCACTTTGGAAGACATTCCCTTATAGTAGCGCTGCGGCATTAGCGCTGCTACAAAAGACAGCCCGTTTTAGTAGCGCATCGGCAATAGCGCTAGTAGCGCTGCGGCACTAGGGCTACTACAGAAGACAGCCCCTTTTAGTAGCGCCGCAGCAATAGCGCTAGTACAGAAGACATCTCCTTTAATAAAGCAGTGGAACTGTGCCACTTTAAAAGTCATCACCTTTCAGTAGCTCAACATTTTATTCATCCCTGTGTCTTCAGTCATAACTCAGTTGACATGCCAAAATTCAAAATTTATGTTATCTTTATGTTTATACTTAAGACTTTTTTGATCTGACATTATTAGACCAACTCCATACAGGGTCAGTGCAACCAGGTGGAACCAAGTTGATCCTGGGAACTGGAAAGGGTCACAAGCAATGCCCAGGTTGAACTGAACCAGGCATATTGTCACCTTGATAAATGGCCTGAGAATGTCACAACAATGCTTATTCAGTGTTACTGCACCTTAATTCCTGGAAGCAATGAATCCAAAGCTACCTGACACCAGACAACCATTTGCAACAAAATTCTTATGCAAGGGCCCGAAGGGCCTGGGATCGCAGGGCCGAAGGCCCCTGGGTCAAGGCTATCTTGGCGGTGCTGTTCATTACTGAGCCATCTTGGCGGTGGCCCCTACTCGGATTCTTTTCAATTGTAGCACTGCTTACTATCAAGCATGATCGAATCAGCTCTTTACTGATGACACCGGACACTAGACAAGCATCACGGCCGAAGGCCGCTGGGACAAAGCTCCCTACAGGGTCAGTGCACCAGATGGAGTCAAGTTGATCCTGGGAGCTGGAAAGGGTCACAAACAATGCCCAGGTTGAGCTTTAAGCACAAAGTTACCTTATAGTTACCATCTACTAAAGGGAGAAGTTTTCTTAATTGTAGTCCAGCTCCGGACCGAAATTATTTCAGAAACAAAGAAATACCCACACTGAGTAAGACTTAAAGGTGCTGGACCTAAATTAGAAACTTTGTTTCTGAAATAATTTCGGTGGCGCAACACTAAATATTCCAGCTACATTCAATGATAACAGATTTATTCCTCATGCTCAGCTGACACACAACGCTGACACAACGTCGTATCATTAATGTTGGTTAAACGTCACTATGCCGTTGAATTAACGTTGATATTGACGATTACTTTTTACTTTAGACAAAGCTGGTCATATGAGGCGCGAATTAGTACTCCGAAATAAAGAGGCTTATCGAAGATGTTTTGCCATAGTTTAATCGATGATCACAAAACATCGAATCACATTGAATCAACGTTGATTCGATTATGATTCAACTTTTTTTGTCTGCTGGCATGATGAGACTGAAATGCAAACAGCGCAGATCCTGATACGACTGCTCTATTAGGCCTGCAATGTGTGTCCCAGTAGTAAGAACTGCAGGATAGGCTATTACTGATCGCAAACTCCCAAAATTACACTTTGTAAATGTTGAAAATCAGTACTTTGTGGTCTACGGCCATAATACATTGAAAACATCGGTTCTCGTCCGATCACGGAAATGAAGCAACGTCGGGCCCGGTTAGTACTTGGATGGGTGACCGCCTGGGAATACCGGGTGCTGCAGACTTTTGTCTGCTTTTCTTTATTTTCTATTTTCATTTCTTTTTTCTTTGATAGTTTTCTTCCCTCAATTTCACGATCACTGAATATGTATCTCAAAGCTGTGCGAAGGAAAATACTTTTCCCTCAACGTTAAAAAGAAGTTAAAGGCAGTTCTGACATTTTTCTTGTCAATTTTAGTTTTGTATGATAGAAATGCAGAATTTATCAATTTTAGCAATATGCACAAATTTTGGCATTATTTCTTTTCCCTATGGAATTGCTTCTTTCGTCTGAAGATCGATGTTAATGAAACGTGGGCCTAGAATAAATTAGTTATGACTGTGGGCAGCCTTCCAATATCATTATTTTGAACCACGACGCGAGAAAACCAACAAAGTGGTTGTGCGCCTAGCGCAGATTCAGATAAGCCCGGGCATCCACCCAGTCTGATCAGAGTCTTTGCTGTCCACATGAAGGTAGCCTAGACCCTTAGCTACCGTTAAAGCGCTTAGAAACGACTGTGATCATACTAGGCGGATGCCCAGGCTGATCTGAGTCTGCGATGGGCGCACTACCACTTTGTTGCTTTCTCGTGTCGCGGCTCATTTTTTTCTGAAACAGAAAAAAAGAATACCTAATTGGAAGCTCAAGGAGACGGATCAGATCTTCACATTGATACATACTACCCAGCAGGCACACAACGTAATAATGACGTCGCATTGACGTCGACGCAAACATTACATGTCATCGACGTCATTCTGACGTCATGTGCCCGCTGGGAAATACTATACTACCCAGCAGGCACATGACGTCGAAATGACGTCGTATTGACGTCAATGCGGCATAATGGCGTCGCTTCGACCCCATTTTGACATCATTACGACGTCATGTGCCTGCTGGGTGTCTTGCAATGCTGTTCAAACAATTTCCATCGTTTTAATTTACTCCCTCTATTGGGACACCTTTAAATTACCAGATAATTTCTAAAATTTAAACAAATGCTAAGTAGCTGACAGTTAGTCAAAAATACTGAGAGGATATGACGCATTGCACATCTTGATCTGATTCTAAAGTGATTTCTCAGATACATCTATCCCAAAATTTAGGATCCCTGCGGTTATTTTTATTTATTTTTTGTTAATCTTGCAGCTCTTGGATTACATTATTGATATTCAAGGGTCGGTTATATTTGCACGTGCATTTTATGCTCATCTCTTTAAATGATACGAGCCTTGTCCGGGCAAAATATGTTTGACACTATACGCAAACAGTGGGTACCAAACTAAGTCTATGCCACTGCGTAGTCTGTCAGAGTTAGTGCAGTTCACCGTTTGATTTCCAGAAGGCATACTTATTGCGCCTAACCTGTTCTGATTGTGCTAATGCACAGACTAGTCTGGACATAGGTGTTTTGCATACATCACAAGGCTGACTTTATCACGACACGACTCAAATGGCCTGCGCAAGGAAAAATGTGCTTCAGCTCATAATATTTGCAACGAAATATGTATGTATACGCAACCAGGAGGTACCAAGATATGTCTACGCTGATGTGTAGTCTACCCTGCTCTTATTGCGCATGCGTCTAGTCAAGACATGCGCGTTTTGCTTATGAAATAAGACTGGTTTTATCACGACACGAGGTATGCGCAAGGAAAAATGTATTTTACCCCATCTTGGGAAAAGCGAATGCAGTCCCATTAGTGTCTTTTCTTTTCGCACTCTTTACGGCGCCACAGTGTATGATGCTCAAGATTGCTTATACATGTTGTGAACGCATACATGTTACCACAGACTGGGCTGATTCTTCTCGTCGTATGTGGCAATTTTCCGAGGGTGCGGCTCTTGGGTTACATCATTGACAATCATGATAATCAAAAGTCAATCTTATTTTCACGTGCATTTTATGCTCATCTCTCGTTTTGAATGTTATGAGCCCTGTCCGGGTAAAATATGTTTGACGCTATACGCAAACAGTGGGTACCAAGATAAGTCCATGCAGCTGCGTTGTATATGATAGTAAGTGCAGTGCATCGTTTACGAGAGAGCCTGCACTGCTTAGACTAGTCAGAAAAAGTGCATTACGTACTGGAATTAGTAAGTTGTCGCGTGCTTGACTTTCCATGCACTTACTGAGCAGACTGTTCGCAAATGCTCATCTGAAGACTTTCTTCGCGTGGCGCAACACTAAATATTCCAGCTACATTCAATGATAACAGATTTACTCCTCATGTTCAGCTGACACACAACGCTGACACAACATCGTATCATTTATGTTGGTTAAACGTCACTATGCCGTTGAATTAACGTTGATATTGACGGTTACTTTTTACTTTAGACAAAGCTGGTCATATGAGGCGCGAATTAGTACTCCGAAATAAAGAGGCTTATCGAAGATGTTTTGCCATAGTTTAATCGATGATCACAAAACATCGAATCACATTGAATCAACGTTGATTCGATGATGATTCAACTTTTTTTGTCTGCTGGCATGATGAGACTGAAATGCAAACAGCGCAGATCCTGATACGACTGCTCTACTAGGCCTGCAATGTGTGTCCCAGTAGTAAGAACTGCAGGATAGGCTATTACTGATCGCAAACTCCCAAAATTACACTTTGTAAATGTTGAAAATCAGTGCTTTGTGGTCTACGGCCGTAATACATTGAAAACATCGGTTCTCGTCCGATCACGGAAATTAAGCAACGTCGGGCCCGGTTAGTACTTGGATGGGTGACCGCCTGGGAATACCGGGTGCTGCAGACTTTTGTCTGCTTTTCTTTATTCTCTATTTTTATTTCTTTTTTCTTTGATAGTTTTCTTCCCTCAATTTCACGATCACTGAATATGTATCTCAAAGCTGTGCGAAGGAAAATACTTTTCCCTCAACGTTAAAAAGAAGTTAAAGGCAGTTCTGACATTTTTCTTGTCAATTTTAGTTTTGTATGATAGAAATGCAGAATTTATCAATTTTGGCAATATGCACAAATTCTGGCATTATTTCTTTTCCCTATGGAATTGCTTCTTTCGTCTGAAGATCGATGTTAATGAAACGTGGACCTAGAATAAATTAGTCATGACTGTGGGCAGACTTCCAATATCATTATTTTGAACCACGACGCGAGAAAACCAACAAAGTGGTTGTGCGCCTAGCGCAGACTCAGATAAGCCCGGGCATCCACCCAGTCTGATCAGAGGCTTTGCTGTCCACATGAAGGTAGCCTAGACCCTTAGCTACCGTTAAAGCGCTTAGAAACGACTGTGATCATACTAGGCGGATGCCCAGGCTGATCTGAGTCTGCGATGGGCGCACTGCCACTTTGTTGCTTTCTCGTGTCGCGGCTCATTTTTTTCTGAAACAGATAAACGGATACCTAATTGGAAGCTCAAGGAGACGGATCAGATCTTCACATTGATACATACTACCCAGCAGGCGCACAACGTTATAATGACGTCGCATTGACGTCGACGCAAACATTACATTTCATCGACGTCATTCTGACGTCATGTGCCCGCTGGGAAATACTATACTACCCAGCAGGCACATGACGTCGAAATGACGTCGTATTGACGTCAATGCGGCATAATGGCGTCGCTTCGACCCCATTTTGACATCATTACGACGTCATGTGCCTGCTGGGTGTCTTGCAATGCTGTTCAAACAATTTCCATCGTTTTAATTTACTCCCTCTATTGGGACACCTTTAAATTACCAGATAATTTCTAAAATTTAAACAAATGCTAAGTAGCTGACAGTTAGTCAAAAATACTGAGAGGATATGACGCATTGCACATCTTGATCTGATTCTAAAGTGATTTCTCAGATACATCTATCCCAAAATTTAGGATCCCTGCGGTTATTTTTATTTATTTTTTGTTAATCTTGCAGCTCTTGGATTACATTATTGATATTCAAGGGTCGGTTATATTTGCACGTGCATTTTATGCTCATCTCTTTAAATGTTACGAGCCTTGTCCGGGCAAAATATGTTTGACACTATACGCAAACAGTGGGTACCAAACTAAGTCTATGCCACTGCGTAGTCTGTCAGAGTTAGTGCAGTTCACCGTTTGATTTCCAGAAGGCATACTTATTGCGCCTAACCTGTTCTGATTGTGCTAATGCACAGACTAGTCTGGACATAGGTGTTTTGCATACATCACAAGGCTGACTTTATCACGACACGACTCAAATGGCCTGCGCAAGGAAAAATGTGCTTCAGCCCATAATATTTGCAACGAAATATGTATGTATACGCAACCAGGAGGTACCAAGATATGTCTACGCTGATGTGTAGTCTACCCTGCTCTTATTGCGCATGCGTCTAGTCAAGACATGCGCGTTTTGCTTATGAAATAAGACTGGTTTTATCACGACACGAGGTATGCGCAAGGAAAAATGTATTTTACCCCATCTTGGGAAAAGCGAATGCAGTCCCATTAGTGTCTTTTCTTTTCGCACTCTTTACGGCGCCACAGTGTATGATGCTCAAGATTGCTTATACATGTTGTGAACGCATACATGTTACCACAGACTGGGCTGATTCTTCTCGTCGTATGTGGCAATTTTCCGAGGGTGCGGCTCTTGGGTTACATCATTGACAATCATGATAATCAAAAGTCAATCTTATTTTCACGTGCATTTTATGCTCATCTCTCGTTTTGACTGTTATGAGCCCTGCCCGGGTAAAATATGTTTGACGCTATACGCAAACAGTGGGTACCAAGATAAGTCCATGCAGCTGCGTTGTATATGATAGTAAGTGCAGTGCATCGTTTACGAGAGAGCCTGCACTGCTTAGACTAGTCAGAAAAAGTGCATTACGTACTGGAATTAGTAAGTTGTCGCGTGCTTGACTTTCCATGCACTTACTGAGCAGACTGTTCGCAAATGCTCATCTGAAGACTTTCTTCGCGTGGCGCAACACTAAATATTCCAGCTACATTCAATGATAACAGATTTACTCCTCATGTTCAGCTGACACACAACGCTGACACAACATCGTATCATTTATGTTGGTTAAACGTCACTATGCCGTTGAATTAACGTTGATATTGACGGTTACTTTTTACTTTAGACAAAGCTGGTCATATGAGGCGCGAATTAGTACTCCGAAATAAAGAGGCTTATCGAAGATGTTTTGCCATAGTTTAATCGATGATCACAAAACATCGAATCACATTGAATCAACGTTGATTCGATGATGATTCAACTTTTTTTGTCTGCTGGCATGATGAGACTGAAATGCAAACAGCGCAGATCCTGATACGACTGCTCTACTAGGCCTGCAATGTGTGTCCCAGTAGTAAGAACTGCAGGATAGGCTATTACTGATCGCAAACTCCCAAAATTACACTTTGTAAATGTTGAAAATCAGTGCTTTGTGGTCTACGGCCGTAATACATTGAAAACATCGGTTCTCGTCCGATCACGGAAATTAAGCAACGTCGGGCCCGGTTAGTACTTGGATGGGTGACCGCCTGGGAATACCGGGTGCTGCAGACTTTTGTCTGCTTTTCTTTATTCTCTATTTTTATTTCTTTTTTCTTTGATAGTTTTCTTCCCTCAATTTCACGATCACTGAATATGTATCTCAAAGCTGTGCGAAGGAAAATACTTTTCCCTCAACGTTAAAAAGAAGTTAAAGGCAGTTCTGACATTTTTCTTGTCAATTTTAGTTTTGTATGATAGAAATGCAGAATTTATCAATTTTGGCAATATGCACAAATTCTGGCATTATTTCTTCAAGTTCCCTATGGAATTGCTTCTTTCGTCTGAAGATCGATGTTAATGAAACGTGGACCTAGAATAAATTAGTTATGACTGTGGGCAGACTTCCAATATCATTATTTTGAACCACGACGCGAGAAAACCAACAAAGTGGTTGTGCGCCTAGCGCAGACTCAGATAAGCCCGGGCATCCACCCAGTCTGATCAGAGTCTTTGCTGTCCACATGAAGGTAGCCTAGACCCTTAGCTACCGTTAAAGCGCTTAGAAACGACTGTGATCATACTAGGCGGATGCCCAGGCTGATCTGAGTCTGCGATGGGTGCACTGCCACTTTGTTGCTTTCTCGTGTCGCGGCTCATTTTTTTCTGAAACAGATAAACGGATACCTAATTGGAAGCTCAAGGAGACGGATCAGATCTTCACATTGATACATACTACCCAGCAGGCGCACAACGTTATAATGACGTCGCATTGACGTCGACGCAAACATTACATTTCATCGACGTCATTCTGACGTCATGTGCCCGCTGGGAAATACTATACTACCCAGCAGGCACATGACGTCGAAATGACGTCGTATTGACGTCAATGCGGCATAATGGCGTCGCTTCGACCCCATTTTGACATCATTACGACGTCATGTGCCTGCTGGGTGTCTTGCAATGCTGTTCAAACAATTTCCATCGTTTTAATTTACTCCCTCTATTGGGACACCTTTAAATTACCAGATAATTTCTAAAATTTAAACAAATGCTAAGTAGCTGACAGTTAGTCAAAAATACTGAGAGGATATGACGCATTGCACATCTTGATCTGATTCTAAAGTGATTTCTCAGATACATCTATCCCAAAATTTAGGATCCCTGCGGTTATTTTTATTTATTTTTTGTTAATCTTGCAGCTCTTGGATTACATCATTGATATTCAAGGGTCGGTTATATTTGCACGTGCATTTTATGCTCATCTCTTTAAATGTTACGAGCCTTGTCCGGGCAAAATATGTTTGACACTATACGCAAACAGTGGGTACCAAACTAAGTCTATGCCACTGCGTAGTCTGTCAGAGTTAGTGCAGTTCACCGTTTGATTTCCAGAAGGCATACTTATTGCGCCTAACCTGTTCTGATTGTGCTAATGCACAGAATAGTCTGGACATAGGTGTTTTGCATACATCACAAGGCTGACTTTATCACGACACGACTCAAATGGCCTGCGCAAGGAAAAATGTGCTTCAGCCCATAATATTTGCAACGAAATATGTATGTATACGCAACCAGGAGGTACCAAGATATGTCTACGCTGATGTGTAGTCTACCCTGCTCTTATTGCGCATGCGTCTAGTCAAGACATGCGCGTTTTGCTTATGAAATAAGACTGGTTTTATCACGACACGAGGTATGCGCAAGGAAAAACGTATTTTACCCCATCTTGGGAAAAGCGAATGCAGTCCCATTAGTATCTTTTCTTTTCGCACTCTTTACGGCGCCACAGTGTATGATGCTCAAGCTTGCTTATACATGTTGTGAACGCATACATGTTACCACAGACTGGGCTGATTCTTCTCGTCGTATGTGGCAATTTTCCGAGGGTGCGGCTCTTGGGTTACATCATTGACAATCATGATAATCAAAAGTCAATCTTATTTTCACGTTCATTTTATGCTCATCTCTCGTTTTGAATGTTATGAGCCCTGTCCGGGTAAAATATGTTTGACGCTATACGCAATCAGTGGGTACCAAGATAAGTCCATGCAGCTGCGTTGTATATGATAGTAAGTGCAGTGCATCGTTTACGAGAGAGCCTGCACTGCTTAGACTAGTCAGAAAAAGTGCATTACGTACTGGAATTAGTAAGTTGTCGCGTGTTTGACTTTCCATGCACTTACTGAGCAGACTGTTCGCAAATGCTCATCTGAAGACTTTCTTCGCGTGGCGCAACACTAAATATTCCAGCTACATTCAATGATAACAGATTTATTCCTCATGTTCAGCTGACACACAACGCTGACACAACATCGTATCATTAATGTTGATTAAACGTCACTATGCCGTTGAATTAACGTTGATATTGACGGTTACTTTTTACTTTAGACAAAGCTGGTCATATGAGGCGCGAATTAGTACTCCGAAATAAAGAGGCTTATCGAAGATGTTTTGCCATAGTTTAATCGATGATCACAAAACATCGAATCACATTGAATCAACGTTGATTCGATGATGATTCAACTTTTTTTGTCTGCTGGCATGATGAGACTGAAATGCAAACAGCGCAGATCCTGGTACGACTGCTCTACTAGGCCTGCAATGTGTGTCCCAGTAGTAAGAACTGCAGGATAGGCTATTACTGATCGCAAACTCCCAAAATTACACTTTGTAAATGTTGAAAATCAGTGCTTTGTGGTCTACGGCCATAATACATTGAAAACATCGGTTCTCGTCCGATCACGGAAATTAAGCAACGTCGGGCCCGGTTAGTACTTGGATGGGTGACCGCCTGGGAATACCGGGTGCTGCAGACTTTTGTCTGCTTTTCTTTATTTTCTATTTTTATTTCTTTTTTCTTTGATAGTTTTCTTCCCTCAATTTCACGATCACTGAATATGTATCTCAAAGCTGTGCGAAGGAAAATACTTTTCCCTCAACGTTAAAAAGAAGTTAAAGGCAGTTCTGACATTTTTCTTGTCAATTTTAGTTTTGTATGATAGAAATGCAGAATTTATCAATTTTGGCAATATGCACAAATTCTGGCATTATTTCTTTTCCCTATGGAATTGCTTCTTTCGTCTGAAGATCGATGTTAATGAAACGTGGACCTAGAATAAATTAGTTATGACTGTGGGCAGACTTCCAATATCATTATTTTGAACCACGACGCGAGAAAACCAACAAAGTGGTTGTGCGCCTAGCGCAGACTCAGATAAGCCCGGGCATCCACCCAGTCTGATCAGAGTCTTTGCTGTCCACGTGAAGGTAGCCTAGACCCTTAGCTACCGTAAAAGCGCTTAGAAACGACTGTGATCATACTAGGCGGATGCCCAGGCTGATCTGAGTCTGCGATGGGCGCACTACCACTTTGTTGCTTTCTCGTGTCGCGGCTCATTTTTTTCTGAAACAGATAAACGGATACCTAATTGGAAGCTCAAGGAGACGGATCAGATCTTCACATTGATACATACTACCCAGCAGGCGCACAACGTAATAATGACGTCGCATTGACGTCGACGCAAACATTACATTTCATCGACGTCATTCTGACGTCATGTGCCCGCTGGGAAATACTATACTACCCAGCAGGCACATGACGTCGAAATGACGTCGTATTGACGTCAATGCGGCATAATGGCGTCGCTTCGACCCCATTTTGACATCATTACGACGTCATGTGCCTGCTGGGTGTCTTGCAATGCTGTTCAAACAATTTCCATCGTTTTAATTTACTCCCTCTATTGGGACACCTTTAAATTACCAGATAATTTCTAAAATTTAAACAAATGCTAAGTAGCTGACAGTTAGTCAAAAATACTGAGAGGATATGACGCATTGCACATCTTGATCTGATTCTAAAGTGATTTCTCAGATACATCTATCCCAAAATTTAGGATCCCTGCGGTTATTTTTATTTATTTTTTGTTAATCTTGCAGCTCTTGGATTACATCATTGATATTCAAGGGTCGGTTATATTTGCACGTGCATTTTATGCTCATCTCTTTAAATGTTACGAGCCTTGTCCGGGCAAAATATGTTTGACACTATACGCAAACAGTGGGTACCAAACTAAGTCTATGCCACTGCGTAGTCTGTCAGAGTTAGTGCAGTTCACCGTTTGATTTCCAGAAGGCATACTTATTGCGCCTAACCTGTTCTGATTGTGCTAATGCACAGAATAGTCTGGACATAGGTGTTTTGCATACATCACAAGGCTGACTTTATCACGACACGACTCAAATGGCCTGCGCAAGGAAAAATGTGCTTCAGCCCATAATATTTGCAACGAAATATGTATGTATACGCAACCAGGAGGTACCAAGATATGTCTACGCTGATGTGTAGTCTACCCTGCTCTTATTGCGCATGCGTCTAGTCAAGACATGCGCGTTTTGCTTATGAAATAAGACTGGTTTTATCACGACACGAGGTATGCGCAAGGAAAAATGTATTTTACCCCATCTTGGGAAAAGCGAATGCAGTCCCATTAGTGTCTTTTCTTTTCGCACTCTTTACGGCGCCACAGTGTTTGATGCTCAAGCTTGCTTATACATGTTGTGAACGCATACATGTTACCACAGACTGGGCTGATTCTTCTCGTCGTATGTGGCAATTTTCCGAGGGTGCGGCTCTTGGGTTACATCATTGACAATCAAGATAATCAAAGGTCAATCTTATTTTCACGTGCATTTTATGCTCATCTCTCGTTTTGAATGTTATGAACCCTGTCCGGGTAAAATATGTTTGACGCTATACGCAAACAGTGGGTACCAAGATAAGTCCATGCAGCTGCGTTGTATATGATAGTAAGTGCAGTGCATCGTTTACGAGAGAGCCTGCACTGCTTAGACTAGTCAGAAAAAGTGCATTACGTACTGGAATTAGTAACTTGTTGCGTGTTTGACTTTCCATGCACTTACTGAGCAGACTGTTCGCAAATGCTCATCTGAAGACTTTCTTCGCGTGGCGCAACACTAAATATTCCAGCTACATTCAATGATAACAGATTTATTCCTCATGCTCAGCTGACACACAACGCTGACACAACGTCGTATCATTAATGTTGGTTAAACGTCACTATGCCGTTGAATTAACGTTGATATTGACGGTTACTTTTTACTTTAGACAAAGCTGGTCATATGAGGCGCGAATTAGTACTCCGAAATAAAGAGGCTTATCGAAGATGTTTTGCCATAGTTTAATCGATGATCACAAAACATCGAATCACATTGAATCAACGTTGATTCGATTATGATTCAACTTTTTTTGTCTGCTGGCATGATGAGACTGAAATGCAAACAGCGCAGATCCTGATACGACTGCTCTACTAGGCCTGCAATGTGTGTCCCAGTAGTAAGAACTGCAGGATAGGCTATTACTGATCGCAAACTCCCAAAATTACACTTTGTAAATGTTGAAAATCAGTGCTTTGTGGTCTACGGCCATAATACATTGAAAACATCGGTTCTCGTCCGTTCACGGAAATTAAGCAACGTCGGGCCCGGTTAGTACTTGGATGGGTGACCGCCTGGGAATACCGGGTGCTGCAGACTTTTGTCTGCTTTTCTTTATTTTCTATTTTTATTTCTTTTTTCTTTGATAGTTTTCTTCCCTCAATTTCACGATCACTGAATATGTATCTCAAAGCTGTGCGAAGGAAAATACTTTTCCCTCAACGTTAAAAAGAAGTTAAAGGCAGTTCTGACATTTTTCTTGTCAATTTTAGTTTTGTATGATAGAAATGCAGAATTTATCAATTTTGGCAATATGCACAAATTCTGGCATTATTTCTTTTCCCTATGGAATTGCTTCTTTCGTCTGAAGATCGATGTTAATGAAACGTGGACCTAGAATAAATTAGTTATGACTGTGGGCAGACTTCCAATATCATTATTTTGAACCACGACGCGAGAAAACCAACAAAGTGGTTGCGAGCCTAGCGCAGACTCAGATAAGCCCGGGCATCCACCCAGTCTGATCAGAGTCTTTGCTGTCCACATGAAGGTAGCCTAGACCCTTAGCTACCGTTAAAGCGCTTAGAAACGACTGTGATCATACTAGGCGGATGCCCAGGCTGATCTGAGTCTGCGATGGGCGCACTACCACTTTGTTGCTTTCTCGTGTCGTGGCTCATTTTTTTCTGAAACAGATAAACGGATACCTAATTGGAAGCTCAAGGAGACGGATCAGATCTTCACATTTATACATACTACCCAGCAGGCACACAACGTAATAATGACGTCGCATTGACGTCGACGCAAACATTACATTTCATCGACGTCATTCTGACGTCATGTGCCCGCTGGGAAATACTATACTACCCAGCAGGCACATGACGTCGGAATGACGTCGTATTGACGTCAATGCGGCATAATGGCGTCGCTTCGACCCCATTTTGACATCATTACGACGTCATGTGCCTGCTGGGTGTCTTGCAATGTTGTTCAAACAATTTCCATCGTTTTAATTTACTCCCTCTATTGGGACACCTTTAAATTACCAGATAATTTCTAAAATTTAAACAAATGCTAAGTAGCTGACAGTTAGTCAAAAATACTGAGAGGATATGACGCATTGCACATCTTGATCTGATTCTAAAGTGATTTCTCAGATACATCTATCCCAAAATTTAGGATCCCTGCGGTTATTTTTATTTATTTTTTGTTAATCTTGCAGCTCTTGGATTACATCATTGATATTCAAGGGTCGGTTATATTTGCACGTGCATTTTATGCTCATCTCTTTAAATGTTACGAGCCTTGTCCGGGCAAAATATGTTTGACACTATACGCAAACAGTGGGTACCAAACTAAGTCTATGCCACTGCGTAGTCTGTCAGAGTTAGTGCAGTTCACCGTTTGATTTCCAGAAGGCATACTTATTGCGCCTAACCTGTTCTGATTGTGCTAGTGCACAGACTAGTCTGGACATAGGTGTTTTGCATACATCACAAGGCTGACTTTATCACGACACGACTCAAATGGCCTGCGCAAGGGAAAATGTGCTTCAGCCCATAATATTTGCAACGAAATATGTATGTATACGCAACCAGGAGGTACCAAGATATGTCTACGCTGATGTGTAGTCTACCCTGCTCTGATTGCGCATGCGTCTAGTCAAGACATGCGCGTTTTGCTTATGAAATAAGACTGGTTTTATCACGACCCGAGGTATGCGCAAGGAAAAATGTGTTTTACCTCATCTTGGGAAAAGCGAATGCAGTCCCATTAGTGTCTTTTCTTTTCGCACTCTTTACGGCGCCACAGTGTATGATGCTCAAGCTTGCTTATACATGTTGTGAACGCATACATGTTACCACAGACTGGGCTGATTCTTCTCGTCGTATGTGGCAATTTTCCGAGGGTGCGGCTCTTGGGTTACATCATTGACAATCAAGATACTCAAAGGTCAATCTTATTTTCACGTGCATTTTATGCTCATCTCTCGTTTTGAATGTTATGAGCCCTGTCCGGGTAAAATATGTTTGACGCTATACGCAAACAGTGGGTACCAAGATAAGTCCATGCAGCTGCGTTGTATATGATAGTAAGTGCAGTGCATCGTTTACGAGAGAGCCTGCACTGCTTAGACTAGTCAGAAAAAGTGCATTACGTACTGGAATTATTAAGTTGTTGCGTGTTTGACTTTCCATGCACTTACTGAGCAGACTGTTCGCAAATGCTCATCTGAAGACTTTCTTCCCGTGGCGCAACACTAAATATTCCAGCTACATTCAATGATAACAGATTTATTCTTCATGCTCAGCTGACACACAACGCTGACACAGCGTCGTATCATTAATGTTGGTTAAACGTCACTATGCCGTTGAATTAACGTTGATATTGACGGTTACTTTTTACTTTAGACAAAGCTGGTCATATGAGGCGCGAATTAGTACTCCGAAATAAAGAGGCTTATCGAAGATGTTTTGCCATAGTTTAATCGATGATCACAAAACATCGAATCACATTGAATCAACGTTGATTCGATGATGATTCAACTGTTTTTGTCTGCTGGCATGATGAGACTGAAATGCAAACAGCGCAGATCCTGATACGACTGCTCTACTAGGCCTGCAATGTGTGTCCCAGTAGTAAGAACTGCAGGATAGGCTATTACTGATCGCAAACTCCCAAAATTACACTTTGTAAATGTTGAAAATCAGTACTTTGTGGTCTACGGCCATAATACATTGAAAACATCGGTTCTCGTCCGATCACGGAAATTAAGCAACGTCGGGCCCGGTTAGTACTTGGATGGGTGACCGCCTGGGAATACCGGGTGCTGCAGACTTTTGTCTGCTTTTCTTTGTTTTCTATTTTTATTTCTTTTTTCTTTGATAGTTTTCTTCCCTCAATTTCACGATCACTGAATATGTATCTCAAAGCTGTGCGAAGGAAAATACTTTTCCCTCAACGTTACAAAGAAGTTAAAGACAGTTCTGACATTTTTCTTGTCAATTTTAGTTTTGTATGATAGAAATGCAGAATTTATCAATTTTGGCAATATGCACAAATTCTGGCATTATTTCTTTTCCCTATGGAATTGCTTCTTTCGTCTGAAGATCGATGTTAATGAAACGTGGACCTAGAATAAATTAGTTATGACTGTGGGCAGACTTCCAATATCATTATTTTGAACCACGACGCGAGAAAACCAACAAAGTGGTTGTGCGCCTAGCGCAGACTCAGATAAGCCCGGGCATCCACCCAGTCTGATCAGAGTCTTTGCTGTCCACATGAAGGTAGCCTAGACCCTTAGCTACCGTTAAAGCGCTTAGAAAAGACTGTGATCATACTAGGCGGATGCCCAGGCTGATCTGAGTCTGCGATGGGCGCACTACCACTTTGTTGCTTTCTCGTGTCGCGGCTCATTTTTTTCTGAAACAGATAAACGGATACCTAATTGGAAGCTCAAGGAGACGGATCAGATCTTCACATTGATACATACTACCCAGCAGGCGCACAACGTAATAATGACGTCGCATTGACGTCGACGCAAACATTACATTTCATCGACGTCATTCTGACGTCATGTGCCCGCTGGGAAATACTATACTACCCAGCAGGCACATGACGTCGAAATGACGTCGTATTGACGTCAATGCGGCATAATGGCGTCGCTTCAACCCCATTTTGACATCATTACGACGTCATGTGCCTGCTGGGTGTCTTGCAATGCTGTTCAAACAATTTCCATCGTTTTAATTTACTCCCTCTATTGGGACACCTTTAAATTACCAGATAATTTCTAAAATTTAAACAAATGCTAAGTAGCTGACAGTTAGTCAAAAATACTGAGAGGATATGACGCATTGCACATCTTGATCTGATTCTAAAGTGATTTCTCAGATACATCTATCCCAAAATTTAGGATCCCTGCGGTTATTTTTATTTATTTTTTGTTAATCTTGCAGCTCTTGGATTACATTATTGATATTCAAGGGTCGGTTATATTTGCACGTGCATTTTATGCTCATCTCTTTAAATGTTACGAGCCTTGTCCGGGCAAAATATGTTTGACACTATACGCAAACAGTGGGTACCAAACTAAGTCTATGCCACTGCGTAGTCTGTCAGAGTTAGTGCAGTTCACCGTTTGATTTCCAGAAGGCATACTTATTGCGCCTAACCTGTTCTGATTGTGCTAATGCACAGACTAGTCTGGACATAGGTGTTTTGCATACATCACAAGGCTGACTTTATCACGACACGACTCAAATGGCCTGCGCAAGGAAAAATGTGCTTCAGCCCATAATATTTGCAACGAAATATGTATGTATACGCAACCAGGAGGTACCAAGATATGTCTACGCTGATGTGTAGTCTACCCTGCTCTTATTGCGCATGCGTCTAGTCAAGACATGCGCGTTTTGCTTATGAAATAAGACTGGTTTTATCACGACACGAGGTATGCGCAAGGAAAAATGTATTTTACCCCATCTTGGGAAAAGCGAATGCAGTCCCATTAGTGTCTTTTCTTTTCGCACTCTTTACGGCGCCACAGTGTATGATGCTCAAGATTGCTTATACATGTTGTGAACGCATACATGTTACCACAGACTGGGCTGATTCTTCTCGTCGTATGTGGCAATTTTCCGAGGGTGCGGCTCTTGGGTTACATCATTGACAATCATGATAATCAAAAGTCAATCTTATTTTCACGTGCATTTTATGCTCATCTCTCGTTTTGACTGTTATGAGCCCTGTCCGGGTAAAATATGTTTGACGCTATACGCAAACAGTGGGTACCAAGATAAGTCCATGCAGCTGCGTTGTATATGATAGTAAGTGCAGTGCATCGTTTACGAGAGAGCCTGCACTGCTTAGACTAGTCAGAAAAAGTGCATTACGTACTGGAATTAGTAAGTTGTCGCGTGCTTGACTTTCCATGCACTTACTGAGCAGACTGTTCGCAAATGCTCATCTGAAGACTTTCTTCGCGTGGCGCAACACTAAATATTCCAGCTACATTCAATGATAACAGATTTACTCCTCATGTTCAGCTGACACACAACGCTGACACAACATCGTATCATTTATGTTGGTTAAACGTCACTATGCCGTTGAATTAACGTTGATATTGACGGTTACTTTTTACTTTAGACAAAGCTGGTCATATGAGGCGCGAATTAGTACTCCGAAATAAAGAGGCTTATCGAAGATGTTTTGCCATAGTTTAATCGATGATCACAAAACATCGAATCACATTGAATCAACGTTGATTCGATGATGATTCAACTTTTTTTGTCTGCTGGCATGATGAGACTGAAATGCAAACAGCGCAGATCCTGATACGACTGCTCTACTAGGCCTGCAATGTGTGTCCCAGTAGTAAGAACTGCAGGATAGGCTATTACTGATCGCAAACTCCCAAAATTACACTTTGTAAATGTTGAAAATCAGTGCTTTGTGGTCTACGGCCGTAATACATTGAAAACATCGGTTCTCGTCCGATCACGGAAATTAAGCAACGTCGGGCCCGGTTAGTACTTGGATGGGTGACCGCCTGGGAATACCGGGTGCTGCAGACTTTTGTCTGCTTTTCTTTATTCTCTATTTTTATTTCTTTTTTCTTTGATAGTTTTCTTCCCTCAATTTCACGATCACTGAATATGTATCTCAAAGCTGTGCGAAGGAAAATACTTTTCCCTCAACGTTAAAAAGAAGTTAAAGGCAGTTCTGACATTTTTCTTGTCAATTTTAGTTTTGTATGATAGAAATGCAGAATTTATCAATTTTGGCAATATGCACAAATTCTGGCATTATTTCTTCAAGTTCCCTATGGAATTGCTTCTTTCGTCTGAAGATCGATGTTAATGAAACGTGGACCTAGAATAAATTAGTTATGACTGTGGGCAGACTTCCAATATCATTATTTTGAACCACGACGCGAGAAAACCAACAAAGTGGTTGTGCGCCTAGCGCAGACTCAGATAAGCCCGGGCATCCACCCAGTCTGATCAGAGTCTTTGCTGTCCACATGAAGGTAGCCTAGACCCTTAGCTACCGTTAAAGCGCTTAGAAACGACTGTGATCATACTAGGCGGATGCCCAGGCTGATCTGAGTCTGCGATGGGTGCACTGCCACTTTGTTGCTTTCTCGTGTCGCGGCTCATTTTTTTCTGAAACAGATAAACGGATACCTAATTGGAAGCTCAAGGAGACGGATCAGATCTTCACATTGATACATACTACCCAGCAGGCGCACAACGTTATAATGACGTCGCATTGACGTCGACGCAAACATTACATTTCATCGACGTCATTCTGACGTCATGTGCCCGCTGGGAAATACTATACTACCCAGCAGGCACATGACGTCGAAATGACGTCGTATTGACGTCAATGCGGCATAATGGCGTCGCTTCGACCCCATTTTGACATCATTACGACGTCATGTGCCTGCTGGGTGTCTTGCAATGCTGTTCAAACAATTTCCATCGTTTTAATTTACTCCCTCTATTGGGACACCTTTAAATTACCAGATAATTTCTAAAATTTAAACAAATGCTAAGTAGCTGACAGTTAGTCAAAAATACTGAGAGGATATGACGCATTGCACATCTTGATCTGATTCTAAAGTGATTTCTCAGATACATCTATCCCAAAATTTAGGATCCCTGCGGTTATTTTTATTTATTTTTTGTTAATCTTGCAGCTCTTGGATTACATCATTGATATTCAAGGGTCGGTTATATTTGCACGTGCATTTTATGCTCATCTCTTTAAATGTTACGAGCCTTGTCCGGGCAAAATATGTTTGACACTATACGCAAACAGTGGGTACCAAACTAAGTCTATGCCACTGCGTAGTCTGTCAGAGTTAGTGCAGTTCACCGTTTGATTTCCAGAAGGCATACTTATTGCGCCTAACCTGTTCTGATTGTGCTAATGCACAGAATAGTCTGGACATAGGTGTTTTGCATACATCACAAGGCTGACTTTATCACGACACGACTCAAATGGCCTGCGCAAGGAAAAATGTGCTTCAGCCCATAATATTTGCAACGAAATATGTATGTATACGCAACCAGGAGGTACCAAGATATGTCTACGCTGATGTGTAGTCTACCCTGCTCTTATTGCGCATGCGTCTAGTCAAGACATGCGCGTTTTGCTTATGAAATAAGACTGGTTTTATCACGACACGAGGTATGCGCAAGGAAAAACGTATTTTACCCCATCTTGGGAAAAGCGAATGCAGTCCCATTAGTATCTTTTCTTTTCGCACTCTTTACGGCGCCACAGTGTATGATGCTCAAGCTTGCTTATACATGTTGTGAACGCATACATGTTACCACAGACTGGGCTGATTCTTCTCGTCGTATGTGGCAATTTTCCGAGGGTGCGGCTCTTGGGTTACATCATTGACAATCATGATAATCAAAAGTCAATCTTATTTTCACGTTCATTTTATGCTCATCTCTCGTTTTGAATGTTATGAGCCCTGTCCGGGTAAAATATGTTTGACGCTATACGCAATCAGTGGGTACCAAGATAAGTCCATGCAGCTGCGTTGTATATGATAGTAAGTGCAGTGCATCGTTTACGAGAGAGCCTGCACTGCTTAGACTAGTCAGAAAAAGTGCATTACGTACTGGAATTAGTAAGTTGTCGCGTGTTTGACTTTCCATGCACTTACTGAGCAGACTGTTCGCAAATGCTCATCTGAAGACTTTCTTCGCGTGGCGCAACACTAAATATTCCAGCTACATTCAATGATAACAGATTTATTCCTCATGTTCAGCTGACACACAACGCTGACACAACATCGTATCATTAATGTTGATTAAACGTCACTATGCCGTTGAATTAACGTTGATATTGACGGTTACTTTTTACTTTAGACAAAGCTGGTCATATGAGGCGCGAATTAGTACTCCGAAATAAAGAGGCTTATCGAAGATGTTTTGCCATAGTTTAATCGATGATCACAAAACATCGAATCACATTGAATCAACGTTGATTCGATGATGATTCAACTTTTTTTGTCTGCTGGCATGATGAGACTGAAATGCAAACAGCGCAGATCCTGGTACGACTGCTCTACTAGGCCTGCAATGTGTGTCCCAGTAGTAAGAACTGCAGGATAGGCTATTACTGATCGCAAACTCCCAAAATTACACTTTGTAAATGTTGAAAATCAGTGCTTTGTGGTCTACGGCCATAATACATTGAAAACATCGGTTCTCGTCCGATCACGGAAATTAAGCAACGTCGGGCCCGGTTAGTACTTGGATGGGTGACCGCCTGGGAATACCGGGTGCTGCAGACTTTTGTCTGCTTTTCTTTATTTTCTATTTTTATTTCTTTTTTCTTTGATAGTTTTCTTCCCTCAATTTCACGATCACTGAATATGTATCTCAAAGCTGTGCGAAGGAAAATACTTTTCCCTCAACGTTAAAAAGAAGTTAAAGGCAGTTCTGACATTTTTCTTGTCAATTTTAGTTTTGTATGATAGAAATGCAGAATTTATCAATTTTGGCAATATGCACAAATTCTGGCATTATTTCTTTTCCCTATGGAATTGCTTCTTTCGTCTGAAGATCGATGTTAATGAAACGTGGACCTAGAATAAATTAGTTATGACTGTGGGCAGACTTCCAATATCATTATTTTGAACCACGACGCGAGAAAACCAACAAAGTGGTTGTGCGCCTAGCGCAGACTCAGATAAGCCCGGGCATCCACCCAGTCTGATCAGAGTCTTTGCTGTCCACGTGAAGGTAGCCTAGACCCTTAGCTACCGTAAAAGCGCTTAGAAACGACTGTGATCATACTAGGCGGATGCCCAGGCTGATCTGAGTCTGCGATGGGCGCACTACCACTTTGTTGCTTTCTCGTGTCGCGGCTCATTTTTTTCTGAAACAGATAAACGGATACCTAATTGGAAGCTCAAGGAGACGGATCAGATCTTCACATTGATACATACTACCCAGCAGGCGCACAACGTAATAATGACGTCGCATTGACGTCGACGCAAACATTACATTTCATCGACGTCATTCTGACGTCATGTGCCCGCTGGGAAATACTATACTACCCAGCAGGCACATGACGTCGAAATGACGTCGTATTGACGTCAATGCGGCATAATGGCGTCGCTTCGACCCCATTTTGACATCATTACGACGTCATGTGCCTGCTGGGTGTCTTGCAATGCTGTTCAAACAATTTCCATCGTTTTAATTTACTCCCTCTATTGGGACACCTTTAAATTACCAGATAATTTCTAAAATTTAAACAAATGCTAAGTAGCTGACAGTTAGTCAAAAATACTGAGAGGATATGACGCATTGCACATCTTGATCTGATTCTAAAGTGATTTCTCAGATACATCTATCCCAAAATTTAGGATCCCTGCGGTTATTTTTATTTATTTTTTGTTAATCTTGCAGCTCTTGGATTACATCATTGATATTCAAGGGTCGGTTATATTTGCACGTGCATTTTATGCTCATCTCTTTAAATGTTACGAGCCTTGTCCGGGCAAAATATGTTTGACACTATACGCAAACAGTGGGTACCAAACTAAGTCTATGCCACTGCGTAGTCTGTCAGAGTTAGTGCAGTTCACCGTTTGATTTCCAGAAGGCATACTTATTGCGCCTAACCTGTTCTGATTGTGCTAATGCACAGAATAGTCTGGACATAGGTGTTTTGCATACATCACAAGGCTGACTTTATCACGACACGACTCAAATGGCCTGCGCAAGGAAAAATGTGCTTCAGCCCATAATATTTGCAACGAAATATGTATGTATACGCAACCAGGAGGTACCAAGATATGTCTACGCTGATGTGTAGTCTACCCTGCTCTTATTGCGCATGCGTCTAGTCAAGACATGCGCGTTTTGCTTATGAAATAAGACTGGTTTTATCACGACACGAGGTATGCGCAAGGAAAAATGTATTTTACCCCATCTTGGGAAAAGCGAATGCAGTCCCATTAGTGTCTTTTCTTTTCGCACTCTTTACGGCGCCACAGTGTTTGATGCTCAAGCTTGCTTATACATGTTGTGAACGCATACATGTTACCACAGACTGGGCTGATTCTTCTCGTCGTATGTGGCAATTTTCCGAGGGTGCGGCTCTTGGGTTACATCATTGACAATCAAGATAATCAAAGGTCAATCTTATTTTCACGTGCATTTTATGCTCATCTCTCGTTTTGAATGTTATGAACCCTGTCCGGGTAAAATATGTTTGACGCTATACGCAAACAGTGGGTACCAAGATAAGTCCATGCAGCTGCGTTGTATATGATAGTAAGTGCAGTGCATCGTTTACGAGAGAGCCTGCACTGCTTAGACTAGTCAGAAAAAGTGCATTACGTACTGGAATTAGTAACTTGTTGCGTGTTTGACTTTCCATGCACTTACTGAGCAGACTGTTCGCAAATGCTCATCTGAAGACTTTCTTCGCGTGGCGCAACACTAAATATTCATGCTACATTCAATGATAACAGATTTATTCCTCATGCTCAGCTGACACACAACGCTGACACAACGTCGTATCATTAATGTTGGTTAAACGTCACTATGCCGTTGAATTAACGTTGATATTGACGGTTACTTTTTACTTTAGACAAAGCTGGTCATATGAGGCGCGAATTAGTACTCCGAAATAAAGAGGCTTATCGAAGATGTTTTGCCATAGTTTAATCGATGATCACAAAACATCGAATCACATTGAATCAACGTTGATTCGATTATGATTCAACTTTTTTTGTCTGCTGGCATGATGAGACTGAAATGCAAACAGCGCAGATCCTGATACGACTGCTCTACTAGGCCTGCAATGTGTGTCCCAGTAGTAAGAACTGCAGGATAGGCTATTACTGATCGCAAACTCCCAAAATTACACTTTGTAAATGTTGAAAATCAGTGCTTTGTGGTCTACGGCCATAATACATTGAAAACATCGGTTCTCGTCCGTTCACGGAAATTAAGCAACGTCGGGCCCGGTTAGTACTTGGATGGGTGACCGCCTGGGAATACCGGGTGCTGCAGACTTTTGTCTGCTTTTCTTTATTTTCTATTTTTATTTCTTTTTTCTTTGATAGTTTTCTTCCCTCAATTTCACGATCACTGAATATGTATCTCAAAGCTGTGCGAAGGAAAATACTTTTCCCTCAACGTTAAAAAGAAGTTAAAGGCAGTTCTGACATTTTTCTTGTCAATTTTAGTTTTGTATGATAGAAATGCAGAATTTATCAATTTTGGCAATATGCACAAATTCTGGCATTATTTCTTTTCCCTATGGAATTGCTTCTTTCGTCTGAAGATCGATGTTAATGAAACGTGGACCTAGAATAAATTAGTTATGACTGTGGGCAGACTTCCAATATCATTATTTTGAACCACGACGCGAGAAAACCAACAAAGTGGTTGCGAGCCTAGCGCAGACTCAGATAAGCCCGGGCATCCACCCAGTCTGATCAGAGTCTTTGCTGTCCACATGAAGGTAGCCTAGACCCTTAGCTACCGTTAAAGCGCTTAGAAACGACTGTGATCATACTAGGCGGATGCCCAGGCTGATCTGAGTCTGCGATGGGCGCACTACCACTTTGTTGCTTTCTCGTGTCGTGGCTCATTTTTTTCTGAAACAGATAAACGGATACCTAATTGGAAGCTCAAGGAGACGGATCAGATCTTCACATTTATACATACTACCCAGCAGGCACACAACGTAATAATGACGTCGCATTGACGTCGACGCAAACATTACATTTCATCGACGTCATTCTGACGTCATGTGCCCGCTGGGAAATACTATACTACCCAGCAGGCACATGACGTCGGAATGACGTCGTATTGACGTCAATGCGGCATAATGGCGTCGCTTCGACCCCATTTTGACATCATTACGACGTCATGTGCCTGCTGGGTGTCTTGCAATGTTGTTCAAACAATTTCCATCGTTTTAATTTACTCCCTCTATTGGGACACCTTTAAATTACCAGATAATTTCTAAAATTTAAACAAATGCTAAGTAGCTGACAGTTAGTCAAAAATACTGAGAGGATATGACGCATTGCACATCTTGATCTGATTCTAAAGTGATTTCTCAGATACATCTATCCCAAAATTTAGGATCCCTGCGGTTATTTTTATTTATTTTTTGTTAATCTTGCAGCTCTTGGATTACATCATTGATATTCAAGGGTCGGTTATATTTGCACGTGCATTTTATGCTCATCTCTTTAAATGTTACGAGCCTTGTCCGGGCAAAATATGTTTGACACTATACGCAAACAGTGGGTACCAAACTAAGTCTATGCCACTGCGTAGTCTGTCAGAGTTAGTGCAGTTCACCGTTTGATTTCCAGAAGGCATACTTATTGCGCCTAACCTGTTCTGATTGTGCTAGTGCACAGACTAGTCTGGACATAGGTGTTTTGCATACATCACAAGGCTGACTTTATCACGACACGACTCAAATGGCCTGCGCAAGGGAAAATGTGCTTCAGCCCATAATATTTGCAACGAAATATGTATGTATACGCAACCAGGAGGTACCAAGATATGTCTACGCTGATGTGTAGTCTACCCTGCTCTGATTGCGCATGCGTCTAGTCAAGACATGCGCGTTTTGCTTATGAAATAAGACTGGTTTTATCACGACCCGAGGTATGCGCAAGGAAAAATGTGTTTTACCTCATCTTGGGAAAAGCGAATGCAGTCCCATTAGTGTCTTTTCTTTTCGCACTCTTTACGGCGCCACAGTGTATGATGCTCAAGCTTGCTTATACATGTTGTGAACGCATACATGTTACCACAGACTGGGCTGATTCTTCTCGTCGTATGTGGCAATTTTCCGAGGGTGCGGCTCTTGGGTTACATCATTGACAATCAAGATACTCAAAGGTCAATCTTATTTTCACGTGCATTTTATGCTCATCTCTCGTTTTGAATGTTATGAGCCCTGTCCGGGTAAAATATGTTTGACGCTATACGCAAACAGTGGGTACCAAGATAAGTCCATGCAGCTGCGTTGTATATGATAGTAAGTGCAGTGCATCGTTTACGAGAGAGCCTGCACTGCTTAGACTAGTCAGAAAAAGTGCATTACGTACTGGAATTATTAAGTTGTTGCGTGTTTGACTTTCCATGCACTTACTGAGCAGACTGTTCGCAAATGCTCATCTGAAGACTTTCTTCCCGTGGCGCAACACTAAATATTCCAGCTACATTCAATGATAACAGATTTATTCTTCATGCTCAGCTGACACACAACGCTGACACAGCGTCGTATCATTAATGTTGGTTAAACGTCACTATGCCGTTGAATTAACGTTGATATTGACGGTTACTTTTTACTTTAGACAAAGCTGGTCATATGAGGCGCGAATTAGTACTCCGAAATAAAGAGGCTTATCGAAGATGTTTTGCCATAGTTTAATCGATGATCACAAAACATCGAATCACATTGAATCAACGTTGATTCGATGATGATTCAACTGTTTTTGTCTGCTGGCATGATGAGACTGAAATGCAAACAGCGCAGATCCTGATACGACTGCTCTACTAGGCCTGCAATGTGTGTCCCAGTAGTAAGAACTGCAGGATAGGCTATTACTGATCGCAAACTCCCAAAATTACACTTTGTAAATGTTGAAAATCAGTACTTTGTGGTCTACGGCCATAATACATTGAAAACATCGGTTCTCGTCCGATCACGGAAATTAAGCAACGTCGGGCCCGGTTAGTACTTGGATGGGTGACCGCCTGGGAATACCGGGTGCTGCAGACTTTTGTCTGCTTTTCTTTGTTTTCTATTTTTATTTCTTTTTTCTTTGATAGTTTTCTTCCCTCAATTTCACGATCACTGAATATGTATCTCAAAGCTGTGCGAAGGAAAATACTTTTCCCTCAACGTTACAAAGAAGTTAAAGACAGTTCTGACATTTTTCTTGTCAATTTTAGTTTTGTATGATAGAAATGCAGAATTTATCAATTTTGGCAATATGCACAAATTCTGGCATTATTTCTTTTCCCTATGGAATTGCTTCTTTCGTCTGAAGATCGATGTTAATGAAACGTGGACCTAGAATAAATTAGTTATGACTGTGGGCAGACTTCCAATATCATTATTTTGAACCACGACGCGAGAAAACCAACAAAGTGGTTGTGCGCCTAGCGCAGACTCAGATAAGCCCGGGCATCCACCCAGTCTGATCAGAGTCTTTGCTGTCCACATGAAGGTAGCCTAGACCCTTAGCTACCGTTAAAGCGCTTAGAAAAGACTGTGATCATACTAGGCGGATGCCCAGGCTGATCTGAGTCTGCGATGGGCGCACTACCACTTTGTTGCTTTCTCGTGTCGCGGCTCATTTTTTTCTGAAACAGATAAACGGATACCTAATTGGAAGCTCAAGGAGACGGATCAGATCTTCACATTGATACATACTACCCAGCAGGCGCACAACGTAATAATGACGTCGCATTGACGTCGACGCAAACATTACATTTCATCGACGTCATTCTGACGTCATGTGCCCGCTGGGAAATACTATACTACCCAGCAGGCACATGACGTCGAAATGACGTCGTATTGACGTCAATGCGGCATAATGGCGTCGCTTCAACCCCATTTTGACATCATTACGACGTCATGTGCCTGCTGGGTGTCTTGCAATGCTGTTCAAACAATTTCCATCGTTTTAATTTACTCCCTCTATTGGGACACCTTTAAATTACCAGATAATTTCTAAAATTTAAACAAATGCTAAGTAGCTGACAGTTAGTCAAAAATACTGAGAGGATATGACGCATTGCACATCTTGATCTGATTCTAAAGTGATTTCTCAGATACATCTATCCCAAAATTTAGGATCCCTGCGGTTATTTTTATTTATTTTTTGTTAATCTTGCAGCTCTTGGATTACATCATTGATATTCAAGGGTCGGTTATATTTGCACGTGCATTTTATGCTCATCTCTTTAAATGTTACGAGCCTTGTCCGGGCAAAATATGTTTGACACTATACGCAAACAATGGGTACCAAACTAAGTCTATGCCATTGCGTAGTCTGTCAGAGTTAGTGCAGTTCACCGTTAGATTTCCAGCAGGCATACTTATTGCGCCTAACCTGTTCTGATTGTGCTAGTGCACAGACTAGTCTGGACATAGGTGTTTTGCATACATCACAATGCTGACTTTATCACGACACGACTCGAATGGCCTGCGCAAGGAAAAATGTGCTTCAGCCCATAATATTTGCAACGAAATATGTATGTATACGCAACCAGGAGGTACCAAGATATGTCTACGCTGATGTGTAGTCTACCCTGCTCTTATTGCGCATGCGTCTAGTCAAGACATGCGCGTTTTGCTTATGAAATAAGACTGGTTTTATCACGACACGAGGTATGCGCAAGGAAAAATGTATTTTACCCCATCTTGGGAAAAGCGAATGCAGTCCCATTAGTATCTTTTCTTTTCGCACTCTTTACGGCGCCACAGTGTATGATGCTCAAGCTTGCTTATCTTATACATGTTGTGAACGCATACATGTTACCACAGACTGGGCTGATTCTTCTCGTCGTATGTGGCAATTTTCCGAGGGTGCGGCTCTTGGGTTACATCATTGACAATCAAGATAATCAAAAGTCAATCTTATTTTCACGTTCATTTTATGCTCATCTCTCGTTTTGAATGTTATGAGCCCTGTCCGGGTAAAATATGTTTGACGCTATACGCAAACAGTGGGTACCAAGATAAGTCCATGCAGCTGCGTTGTATATGATAGTAAGTGCAGTGCATCGTTTACGAGAGAGCCTGCACTGCTTAGACTAGTCAGAAAAAGTGCATTACGTACTGGAATTAGTAAGTTGTCGCGTGTTTGACTTTCCATGCACTTACTGAGCAGACTGTTCGCAAATGCTCATCTGAAGACTTTCTTCGCGTGGCGCAACACTAAATATTCCAGCCACATTCAATGATAACAGATTTATTCCTCATGCTCAGCTGACACACAACGCTGACACAACGTCGTATCATTAATGTTGGTTAAACGTCACTTTGCCGTTGAATGAACGTTGATATTGACGGTTACTTTTTACTTTAGACAAATCTGGTCATATGAGGCGCGAATTAGTACTCCGAAATAAAGAGGCTTATCGAAGATGTTTTGCCATAGTTTAATCGATGATCACAAAACATCGAATCACATTGATTCGATGATGATTCAACTTTTTTTGTCTGCTGGCATGATGAGACTGAAATGCAAACAGCGCAGATCCTGATACGACTGCTCTACTAGGCCTGCAATGTGTGTCCCAGTAGTAAGAACTGCAGGATAGGCTATTACTGATCGCAAACTCCCAAAATTACACTTTGTAAATGTTGAAAATCAGTACTTTGTGGTCTACGGCCATAATACATTGAAAACATCGGTTCTCGTCCGATCACGGAAATTAAGCAACGTCGGGCCCGGTTAGTACTTGGATGGGTGACCGCCTGGGAATACCGGGTGCTGCAGACTTTTGTCTGCTTTTCTTTATTTTCTATTTTTATTTCTTTTTTTCTTTGATAGTTTTCTTCCCTCAATTTCACGATCACTGAATATGTATCTCAAAGCTGTGCGAAGGAAAATACTTTTCCCTCAACGTTAAAAAGAAGTTAAAGGCAGTTCTGACATTTTTCTTGTCAATTTTAGTTTTGTATGATAGAAATGCAGAATTTATCAATTTTGGCAATATGCACAAATTCTGGCATTATTTCTTTTCCCTATGGAATTGCTTCTTTCGTCTGAAGATCGATGTTAATGAAACGTGGACCTAGAATAAATTAGTTATGACTGTGGGCAGACTTCCAATATCATTATTTTGAACCACGACGCGAGAAAACCAACAAAGTGGTTGTGCGCCTAGCGCAGACTCAGATAAGCCCGGGCATCCACCCAGTCTGATCAGAGTCTTTGCTGTCCACATGAAGGTAGCCTAGACCCTTAGCTACCGTTAAAGCGCTTAGAAACGACTGTGATCATACTAGGCGGATGCCCAGGCTGATCTGAGTCTGCGATGGGCGCACTGCCACTTTGTTGCTTTCTCGTGTCGCGGCTCATTTTTTCCTGAAACAGATAAACGGATACCTAATTGGAAGCTCAAGGAGACGGATCAGATCTTCACATTGATACATACTACCCAGCAGGCGCACAACGTTATAATGACGTCGCATTGACGTCGACGCAAACATTACATTTCATCGACGTCATTCTGACGTCATGTGCCCGCTGGGAAATACTATACTACCCAGCAGGCACATGACGTCGGAATGACGTCGTATTGACGTCAATGCGGCATAATGGCATCGCTTCGACCCTATTGTGACATCATTACGACGTCATGTGCCTGCTGGGTGTCTTGCAATGCTGTTCAAACAATTTCCATCGTTTTAATTTACTCCCTCTATTGGGACACCTTTAAATTACCAGATAATTTCTAAAATTTAAACAAATGCTAAGTAGCTGACAGTTAGTCAAAAATACTGAGGGGATATGACGCATTGCACATCTTGATCTGATTCTAAAGTGATTTCTCAGATACATCTATCCCAAAATTTAGGATCCCTGCGGTTATTTTTATTTATTTTTGTTAATCTTGCAGCTCTTGGATTACATCATTGATATTCAAGGGTCGGTTATATTTGCACGTGCATTTTATGCTCATCTCTTTAAATGTTACGAACCTTGTCCGGGCAAAATATGTTTGACACTATACGCAAACAGTGGGTACCAAACTAAGTCTATGCCACTGCGTAGTCTGTCAGAGTTAGTGCAGTTCACCGTTTGATTTCCAGAAGGCACACTTATTGCGCCTAACCTGTTCTGATTGTGCTAGTGCACAGTCTAGTCTGGACATAGGTGTTTTGCATACATCACAAGGCTGACTTTATCACGACACGACTCAAATGGCCTGCGCAAGGAAACAATGTGCTTCAGCCCATAATATTTGCAACGAAATATGTATGTATACGCAACCAGGAGGTACCAAGATATGTCTACGCTGATGTGTAGTCTACCCTGCTCTTATTGCGCATGCGTCTAGTCAAGACATGCGCGTTTTGCTTATGAAATAAGACTGGTTTTATCACGACACGAGGTATGCGCAAGGAAAAATGTATTTTACCCCATCTTTGGAAAAGCGAATGCAGTCCCATTAGTGTCTTTTCTTTTCGCACTCTTTACGGCGCCACAGTGTATGATGCTCAAGCTTGCTTATACATGTTGTGAACGCATACATGTTACCACAGACTGGGCTGATTCTTCTCGTCGTATGTGGCAATTTTCCGAGGGTGCGGCTCTTGGGTTACATCATTGACAATCAAGATAATCAAAGGTCAATCTTATTTTCACGTGCATTTTATGCTCATCTCTCGTTTTGAATGTTATGAGCCCTGTCCGGGTAAGATATGTTTGACGCTATACGCAAACAGTGGGTACCAAGATAAGTCCATGCAGCTGCGTTGTATGTGATAGTAAGTGCAGTGCATCGTTTACGAGAGAGCCTGCACTGCTTAGACTAGTCAGAAAAAGTGTATTACGTACTGGAATTAGTAAGTTGTTGCGTGTTTGACTTTCCATGCACTTACTGAGCAGACTGTTCGCAAATGCTCATCTGAAGACTTTCTTCGCGTGGCGCAACACTAAATATTCCAGCTACATTCAATGATAACAGATTTATTCCTCATGCTCAGCTGACACACAACGCTGACACAACGTCGTATCATTAATGTTGGTTAAACGTCACTATGCCGTTGAATGAACGTTGATATTGACGGTTACTTTTTACTTTCGACAAAGCTGGTCATATGAGGCGCGAATTAGTACTCCGAAATAAAGAGGCTTATCGAAGATGTTTTGCCATAGTTTAATCGATGATCACAAAACATCGAATCACATTGAATCAACGTTGATTCGATGATGATTCAACTTGTTTTGTCTGCTGGCATGATGAGACTGAAATGCAAACAGCGCAGATCCTGATACGACTGCTCTACTAGGCTGCAATGTGTGTCCCAGTAGTAAGAACTGCAGGATAGGCTATTACTGATCGCAAACTCCCAAAATTACACTTTGTAAATGTTGAAAATCGGTACTTTGTGGTCTACGGCCATAATACATTGAAAACATCGGTTCTCGTCCGATCACGGAAATTAAGCAACGTCGGGCCCGGTTAGTACTTGGATGGGTGACCGCCTGGGAATACCGGGTGCTGCAGACTTTTGTCTGCTTTTCTTTATTTTCTATTTTTATTTTTTTTTTCTTTGATAGTTTTCTTCCCTCAATATCACGATCACTGAATATGTATCTCAAAGCCACTGGGTGGTTGCTTAGTCCCGGTAGGCGGTGAATTTTTTCTGACAATTGTCAACGATTATTTCTGACAATGGTCCCGGATTTTTTTTCCAAATTGTCAATGATTTTTTTCTCCGTGACGTCATAACACAAAACTAATGCGACAAAATGGTGAATTTTGTCAATTAAACCATTAATTTACAAACCTTGAGCGTATTCCTGGTAGATCTAAGTCAGATTAGATACTATACAAGTGTTTAACGTTGTCAACAGATAAATTAAACCCGGAAATTTAAGGTACATCTTGAAGAACTGTCCGCTCTGTCTATGTCTTCGAAATTTACTATAGGGGAAAGCTAATTTTAAGCATAAATCGGTGTTGGGAAACATATTATATTACTTTTTGTCACTTTACAATAATATAAATGGGTCTGTCAGCAGATTTTAATTTTTCATAAGTCCCGGATTTTTTCCTACAAGTCCCGGATTTGCTCCTACAAAAGATTTTAAGCGCCTGATTTTTTCTGACAACGCAAACTACAAAATGAGTAGTCAGTATGATACTTTATTGTGCATAGATTGAATTGCAAGAGTTAAGCATGTCTCAAACTTTAATTGTGGTGCATAAATGGAAGACGGAATACTTGTTGGTCATTAAAAGACCAGCCTTTACATTACATACAGACCATTCTATTGCTCCATATATAAAAATTTACAATGGAATATCGTGTAGTAAAGAGCTGAGATTAAAACAATATTCAGTGGCCTTCCCAATGCAGGCGAGACTGCTGTACTAAATCTACCAACTGAACGACGTAGCCATCTGGTCGTCCAATGCCAGGAAAGCTCATTTGGCAGAGCAGTCCTGATCATTGCCTATCTTTTTACTCAGTAGTATCGAGAAGGTTGAAGACTCGAGCTCCGCCGCGGCCAGGGTGTTTTTCTCGCATAGGCGGCGTAGAAGATTTATATATTTTCTTCAAATTGTGCGTGCGTGCCTCTCTGTGCGTGCGTGCGTGCGTTCGTGTGTGCGCGCGCGTGCGTGCGTGTGTGTGTTTGTGTGTGTGATTCCAAAGCATCAATTTATACTATCCTTGGTGTACAAAAACTATCTGTTCCTCACTATAACGTAGTTTATGTGCGGCTTGATAATTCTGAAAGCAGTACACATGTCCAGCCGCGGCTGGAGCTCCGGTAGCTCTGTAGGTTAAACGCTGATTGGCTGATCTAGCGGTCCCTAGTTCGATCCCCGCTTGAGGCGAGAATTTTTTGTAAACGTAAACGGGGTTCCATTGCACACAGCCTTTCATTATCGTACTCCCAACGTCCTGATATGACTGAAATACTGTTGAAAATGACGCAAAATCGCAAGTCATCCATCGATCCAGCCAGTACTTCTCTTGAGGGCCTGTACAGTTTTGTATACAGCACTGCAAAACTTTAACAGAACAAGTTCTGAAAAGTCAGATCCTTTGAAAGCAAGGAAAACACCAAAGAAATGAAAATAGTATACTCGGTTTAACTATGGCTGCTCATGACCAGCCATGAAATGTTCAACTCCGGCCATGCCCCTAGCAGCGGCTACTGTATTATTAAAATGAGTCGAAATGAAATATCATTAAGTGATTCCAAAGGACCAGAACTTATACAATCTACACTATGAATGAATACCTAGGCACGGTTAAGGGCCGTCACACGGTACTTAACACCAGTTTCAGTGAAGTTTCAATAAGATATGCAAACCCAGCCATGCCCCTAGCAGCAGCTGGGCTACTCTGTTTTCAGAATGACTCAAAATGAAATCATTGATTCGAAAGGACTAGAAATTATATGATCTGCACTATGATGGAGTACAGGGAGACTTAACGGCCGCCGCACAACACCTCCAGCATCCTGTGAAGTTAAATACGATTTGAAATGTTAGGGTTTTTGGAAACAAGAAATGGTCAGAAAGAATAAAAAAAGCAGATATGCTTATTGAGTCTGCACTTGAAAAGAGGACTCAAGTAAACAAAGACTTCTTACGTATTCTTCGGTTCTAAATGGTCCATATTTTCGATTTCATCACCATGACAAGGCATACATGACAGAAATGCTTTTGATGTTCATTCGGTGAAGTAAAATTAGTTCCCACACTGACAAAAAAATCTATCTGCTGTTACTATGCCACGTTTAAGACTCTGAAATGCAGTGTTAGTGGTAGGAAAAAATCCGGGACACTGTAGGAAAAAATCCGGGACACTAAAGCTGTTGTAGGAAAAAATCATTGACATTTGCAGTAATTTTTGTCCTTGGTTGGCCGAGGCTATTTCACAAAGAAAATATGACAAACGACAAAATACGCCTATAGAATGCACAAGTAAACAGCCAGATTGCGAAAGATCCCAAGAAAGTAGTGAAAATAAGTTTGTTTACTTACCTTATTGCTACGTCACGCTTACGAGACATAAATTGTCAGAAAAAATCGTTGACGATTGTCAGAAAAAATCACCGCCTACCGGGACTAAGCAACCACCCAGTGAAAGCTGTGCGAAGGAAAATTCTTTTCCCTCAACGTTAAAAAGAAGTTAAAGGCAGTTCTGACATTTTTCTTGTCAATTTTAGTTTTGTATGATAGAAATGCAGAATTTATCAATTTTGGCAATATGCACAAATTCTGGCATTATTTCTTTTCCCTATGGAATTGCTTCTTTCGTCTGAAGATCGATGTTAATGAAACGTGGACCTAGAATAAATTAGTTATAACTGTGGGCAGACTTCCAATATCATTATTTTGAACCACGACGCGAGAAAACCAACAAAGTGGTTGTGCGCCTAGCGCAGACTCAGATAAGCCCGGGCATCCACCCAGTCTGATCAGAGTCTTTGCTGTCCACATTGACATTTGCAGTAATTTTTGTCCTTGGTTGGCCGAGGCTATTTCACAAAGAAAATATGACAAACGACAAAATACGCCTATAGAATGCACAAGTAAACAGCCAGATTGCGAAAGATCCCAAGAAAGTATTGAAAATAAGTTTGTTTACTTACCTTATTGCTACGTCACGCTTACGAGACATAAATTGTCAGAAAAAAATCGTTGACGATTGTCAGAAAAAATCACCGCCTACCGGGACTAAGCAACCACCCAGTGAAAGCTGTGCGAAGGAAAATTCTTTTCCCTCAACGTTAAAAAGAAGTTAAAGGCAGTTCTGACATTTTTCTTGTCAATTTTAGTTTTGTATGATAGAAATGCAGAATTTATCAATTTTGGCAATATGCACAAATTCTGGCATTATTTCTTTTCCCTATGGAATTGCTTCTTTCGTCTGAAGATCGATGTTAATGAAACGTGGACCTAGAATAAATTAGTTATGACTGTGGGCAGACTTCCAATATCATTATTTTGAACCTCGACGCGAGAAAACCAACAAAGTGGTTGTGCGCCCAGCGCCGACTCAGATAAGCCCGGGCATCCACCCAGTCTGATCAGAGTCTTTGCTGTCCACATGAAGGTAGCGTAGACCCTTAGCTACCGTTAAAGCGCTTAGAAAAGACTGTGATCATACTAGGCGGATGCCCAGGCTGATCTGAGTCTGCGATGGGCGCACTACCACTTTGTTGCTTTCTCGTGTCGCGGCTCATTTTTTTCTGAAACAGATAAACGGATACCTAATTGGAAGCTCAAGGAGACGGATCAGATCTTCACATTGATACATACTACCCTGCAGGCACACAACGTTATAATGACGTCGCATTGACGTCGACGCAAACATTACATTTTATCGACGTCATTCTGACGTCATGTGCCCGCTGGGAAATACTATACTACCCAGCAGGCACATGACGTCGTAATGACGTCGTATTGACGTCGATGTGGCATGATGGCGTCGCTTCGACCCCATTTTGACATCATTACGACGTCATGTGCCTGCTGGGTGTCTTGCAATGCTGTTCAAAAAATTTCCATCGTTTTAATTTACTCCCTCTATTGGGACACCTTTAAATTACCAGATAATTTCTAAAATTTAAACAAATGCTAAGTAGCTGACAGTTAGTCAAAAATACTGAGAGGATATGACGCATTGCACATCTTGATCTGATTCTAAAGTGATTTCTCAGATACATCTATCCCAAAATTTAGGATCCCTGCGGTTATTTTTATTTTTTTTTATTAATCTTGCAGCTCTTGGATTACATCATTGATATTCAAGGGTCGGTTATATTTGCACGTGCATTTTATGCTCATCTTTTTAAATGTTATGAGCCTTGTCCGGGCAAAATATGTTTGACACTATACGCAAACAGTGGGTACCAAGATAAGTCTATGCCACTGCGTAGTCTGTCAGAGTTAGTGCAGTTCACCGTTTGATTTCCAGAAGGCATACTTATTGCGCCTAACCTGTTCTGATTGTGCTAGTGCACAGACTAGTCTGGACATAGGTGTTTTGCATACACCACAAGGCTGACTTTATCACGACACGACTCAAATGGCCTGCGCAAGGAAAAATGTGTTTCAGCCCATAATATTTGCAACGAAATATGTATGTATACACAACCAGGAGGTACCAAGATATGTCTACGCTGATGTGTAGTCTACCCTGCTCTGATTGCGCATGCGTCTAGTCAAGACACGCGCGTTTTGCTTATGAAATAAGACTGGTTTTATCACGACACGAGGTATGCGCAAGGAAAAATGTATTTCAACCCATCTTGGGAAAAGCGAATGCAGTCCCATTAGTGTCTTTTCTTTTCGCACTCTTTACGGCGCCACAGTGTATGATGCTCAAGATTGCTTATACATGTTGTGAACGCATACATGTTACCACAGACTGGGCTGATTCTTCTCGTCGCATGTGGCAATTTTCCGAGGGTGCGGCTCTTGGGTTACATCATTGACAATCAAGATAATCAAAGGTCAATCTTATTTTCACGTGCATTTTATGCTCATCTCTCGTTTTGAATGTTATGAGCCCTGTCCGGGTAAAATATGTTTGACGCTATACGCAAACAGTGGGTACCAAGATAAGTCCATGCAGCTGCGTTGTATGTGATAGTAAGTGCAGTGCATCGTTTACGAGAGAGCCTGCACTGCTTAGACTAGTCAGAAAAAGTGAATTACGTACTGGAATTAGTAAGTTGTTGCGTGTTTGACTTTCCATGCACTTACTGAGCAGACTGTTCGCAAATGCTCATCTGAAGATTTTCTTCGCGTGGCGCAACACTAAATATTCCAGCTACATTCAATGATAACAGATTTATTCCTCATGCTCAGCTGACACACAACGCTGACACAACGTCGTATCATTAATGTTGGTTAAACGTCACTATGCCGTTGAATTAACGTTGATATTGACGGTTACTTTTTACTTTAGACAAAGCTGGTCATATGAGGCGCGAATTAGTACTCCGAAATAAAGAGGCTTATCGAAGATGTTTTGCCATAGTTTAATCGATGATCACAAAACATCGAATCACATTGAATCAACGTTGATTCGATGATGATTCAACTTGTTTTGTCTGCTGGCTTGATGAGACTGAAATGCAAACAGCGCAGATCCTGATACGACTGCTCTACTAGGCCTGCAATGTGTGTCCCAGTAGTAAGAACTGCAGGATAGGCTATTACTGATCGCAAACTCCCAAAATTACACTTTGTAAATGTTGAAAATCGGTACTTTGTGGTCTACGGCCATAATACATTGAAAACATCGGTTCTCGTCCGATCACGCAAATTAAGCAACGTCGGGCCCGGTTAGTACTTGGATGGGTGACCGCCTGGGAATACCGGGTGCTGCAGACTTTTGTCTGCTTTTCTTTATTTTCTATTTTTATTTCTTTTTTCTTTGATAGTTTTCTTCCCTCAATTTCACGATCACTGAATATGTATCTCAAAGCCACTGGGTGGTTGCTTAGTCCCGGTAGGCGGTGATTTTTTTCTGACAATTGTCAACGATTTTTTCTGACAATGGTCCCGGATTTTTTTCCAAATTGTCAATGATTTTTTTCTCCGTGACGTCATAACACAAAACTGATGCGACAAAATGGTGAATTTTGTCAATTAAACCATTAATTTACAAACATTGAGCGTATTCCTGGTAGATCTAAGTCAGATTAGATACTATACAAGTGTTTAACGTTGTCAGCAGATAAATTAAACCCGGAAATTTAAGGTACATCTTGAAGAACTGTCCGCTCTGTCTATGTCTTCGAAATTTACTATAGGGGAAAGCTAATTTTAAGCATAAATCGGTGTTGGGAAACATATTATATTACTTTTTGTCACTTTACAATAATATAAATGGGTCTGTCAGCAGATTTTAATTTTTCATAAGTCCCGGATTTTTTCCTACAAGTCCCGGATTTGCTCCTACAAAAGATTTTAAGCGCCTGATTTTTTCTGACAACGCAAACTACAAAATGAGTAGTCAGTATGATACTTTATTGTGCATAGATTGAATTGCAAGAGTTAAGCATGTCTCAAACTTTAATTGTGGTGCATAAATGGAAGACGGAATACTTGTTGGTCATTAAAAGACCAGCCTTTACATTACATACAGACCATTCTATTGCTCCATATATAAAAATTTACAATGGAATATCGTGTAGTAAAGAGCTGAGATTAAAACAATATTCAGTGGCCTTCCCAATGCAGGCGAGACTGCTGTACTAAATCTACCAACTGAACGACGTAGCCATCTGGTCGTCCAATGCCAGGAAAGCTCATTTGGCAGAGCAGTCCTGATCATTGCCTATCTTTTTACTCAGTAGTATCGAGAAGGTTGAAGACTCGAGCTCCGCCGCGGCCAGGGTGTTTTTCTCGCATAGGCGGCGTAGAAGATTTATATATTTTCTTCAAATTGTGCGTGCGTGCCTCTCTGTGCGTGCGTGCGTGCGTGCGCGCGCGCGCGTGCGTGCGTGCGTGTGTGTTTGTGTGTGTGATTCCAAAGCATCAATTTATACTATCCTTGGTGTACAAAAACTATCTGTTCCTCACTATAACGTAGTTTATGTGCGGCTTGATAATTCTGAAAGCAGTACACATGTCCAGCCGCGGCTGGAGCTCCGGTAGCTCTGTAGGTTAAACGCTGATTGGCTGATCTAGCGGTCCCTAGTTCGATCCCCGCTTGAGGCGAGAATTTTTTGTAAACGTAAACGGGGTTCCATTGCACACAGCCTTTCATTATCGTACTCCCAACGTCCTGATATGACTGAAATACTGTTGAAAATGACGCAAAATCGCAAGTCATCCATCGATCCAGCCAGTACTTCTCTTGAGGGCCTGTACAGTTTTGTATACAGCACTGCAAAACTTTAACAGAACAAGTTCTGAAAAGTCAGATCCTTTGAAAGCAAGGAAAACACCAAAGAAATGAAAATAGTATACTCGGTTTAACTATGGCTGCTCATGACCAGCCATCAAATGTTCAACTCCGGCCATGCCCCTAGCAGCGGCTACTGTATTATTAAAATGAGTCGAAATGAAATATCATTAAGTGATTCCAAAGGACCAGAACTTATACAATCTACACTATGAATGAATACCTAGGCACGGTTAAGGGCCGTCACACGGTACTTAACACCAGTTTCAGTGAAGTTTCAATAAGATATGCAAACCCAGCCATGCCCCTAGCAGCAGCTGGGCTACTCTGTTTTCAGAATGACTCGAAATGAAATCATTGATTCGAAAGGACTAGAAATTATATGATCTGCACTATGATGGAGTACAGGGAGACTTAACGGCCGCCGCACAACACCTCCAGCATCCTGTGAAGTTAAATACGATTTGAAATGTTAGGGTTTTTGGAAACAAGAAATGGTCAGAAAGAATAAAAAAAGCAGATATGCTTATTGAGTCTGCACTTGAAAAGAGGACTCATGTAAACAAAGACTTCTTACGTATTCTTCGGTTCTAAATGGTCCATATTTTCGATTTCATCACCATGACAAGGCATACATGACAGAAATGCTTTTGATGTTCATTCGGTGAAGTAAAATTAGTTCCCACACTGACAAAAAAATCTATCTGCTGTTACTATGCCACGTTTAAGACTCTGAAATGCAGTGTTAGTGGTAGGAAAAAATCCGGGACACTGTAGGAAAAAATCCGGGACACTAAAGCTGTTGTAGGAAAAAATCATTGACATTTGCAGTAATTTTTGTCCTTGGTTGGCCGAGGCTATTTCACAAAGAAAATATGACAAACGACAAAATACGCCTATAGAATGCACAAGTAAACAGCCAGATTGCGAAAGATCCCAAGAAAGTAGTGAAAATAAGTTTGTTTACTTACCTTATTGCTACGTCACGCTTACGAGACATAAATTGTCAGAAAAAATCGTTGACGATTGTCAGAAAAAATCACCGCCTACCGGGACTAAGCAACCACCCAGTGAAAGCTGTGCGAAGGAAAATTCTTTTCCCTCAACGTTAAAAAGAAGTTAAAGGCAGTTCTGACATTTTTCTTGTCAATTTTAGTTTTGTATGATAGAAATGCAGAATTTATCAATTTTGGCAATATGCACAAATTCTGGCATTATTTCTTTTCCCTATGGAATTGCTTCTTTCGTCTGAAGATCGATGTTAATGAAACGTGGACCTAGAATAAATTAGTTATAACTGTGGGCAGACTTCCAATATCATTATTTTGAACCACGACGCGAGAAAACCAACAAAGTGGTTGTGCGCCTAGCGCAGACTCAGATAAGCCCGGGCATCCACCCAGTCTGATCAGAGTCTTTGCTGTCGACATTGACATTTGCAGTAATTTTTGTCCTTGGTTAGCCGAGGCTATTTCACAAAGAAAATATGACAAACGACAAAATACGCCTATAGAATGCACAAGTAAACAGCCAGATTGCGAAAGATCCCAAGAAAGTATTGAAAATAAGTTTGTTTACTTACCTTATTGCTACGTCACGCTTACGAGACATAAATTGTCAGAAAAAAATCGTTGACGATTGTCAGAAAAAATCACCGCCTACCGGGACTAAGCAACCACCCAGTGAAAGCTGTGCGAAGGAAAATTCTTTTCCCTCAACGTTAAAAAGAAGTTAAAGGCAGTTCTGACATTTTTCTTGTCAATTTTAGTTTTGTATGATAGAAATGCAGAATTTATCAATTTTGGCAATATGCACATATTCTGGCATTATTTCTTTTCCCTATGGAATTGCTTCTTTCGTCTGAAGATCGATGTTAATGAAACGTGGACCTAGAATAAATTAGTTATGACTGTGGGCAGACTTCCAATATCATTATTTTGAACCTCGACGCGAGAAAACCAACAAAGTGGTTGTGCGCCCAGCGCCGACTCAGATAAGCCCGGGCATCCACCCAGTCTGATCAGAGTCTTTGCTGTCCACATGAAGGTAGCGTAGACCCTTAGCTACCGTTAAAGCGCTTAGAAAAGACTGTGATCATACTAGGCGGATGCCCAGGCTGATCTGAGTCTGCGATGGGCGCACTACCACTTTGTTGCTTTCTCGTGTCGCGGCTCATTTTTTTCTGAAACAGATAAACGGATACCTAATTGGAAGCTCAAGGAGACGGATCAGATCTTCACATTGATACATACTACCCTGCAGGCACACAACGTTATAATGACGTCGCATTGACGTCGACGCAAACATTACATTTTATCGACGTCATTCTGACGTCATGTGCCCGCTGGGAAATACTATACTACCCAGCAGGCACATGACGTCGTAATGACGTCGTATTGACGTCGATGCGGCATGATGGCGTCGCTTCGACCCCATTTTGACATCATTACGACGTCATGTGCCTGCTGGGTGTCTTGCAATGCTGTTCAAAAAATTTCCATCGTTTTAATTTACTCCCTCTATTGGGACACCTTTAAATTACCAGATAATTTCTAAAATTTAAACAAATGCTAAGTAGCTGACAGTTAGTCAAAAATACTGAGAGGATATGACGCATTGCACATCTTGATCTGATTCTAAAGTGATTTCTCAGATACATCTATCCCAAAATTTAGGATCCCTGCGGTTATTTTTATTTTTTTTTATTAATCTTGCAGCTCTTGGATTACATCATTGATATTCAAGGGTCGGTTATATTTGCACGTGCATTTTATGCTCATCTTTTTAAATGTTATGAGCCTTGTCCGGGCAAAATATGTTTGACACTATACGCAAACAGTGGGTACCAAGATAAGTCTATGCCACTGCGTAGTCTGTCAGAGTTAGTGCAGTTCACCGTTTGATTTCCAGAAGGCATACTTATTGCGCCTAACCTGTTCTGATTGTGCTAGTGCACAGACTAGTCTGGACATAGGTGTTTTGCATACACCACAAGGCTGACTTTATCACGACACGACTCAAATGGCCTGCGCAAGGAAAAATGTGTTTCAGCCCATAATATTTGCAACGAAATATGTATGTATACACAACCAGGAGGTACCAAGATATGTCTACGCTGATGTGTAGTCTACCCTGCTCTGATTGCGCATGCGTCTAGTCAAGACACGCGCGTTTTGCTTATGAAATAAGACTGGTTTTATCACGACACGAGGTATGCGCAAGGAAAAATGTATTTCAACCCATCTTGGGAAAAGCGAATGCAGTCCCATTAGTGTCTTTTCTTTTCGCACTCTTTACGGCGCCACAGTGTATGATGCTCAAGATTGCTTATACATGTTGTGAACGCATACATGTTACCACAGACTGGGCTGATTCTTCTCGTCGCATGTGGCAATTTTCCGAGGGTGCGGCTCTTGGGTTACATCATTGACAATCAAGATAATCAAAGGTCAATCTTATTTTCACGTGCATTTTATGCTCATCTCTCGTTTTGAATGTTATGAGCCCTGTCCGGGTAAAATATGTTTGACGCTATACGCAAACAGTGGGTACCAAGATAAGTCCATGCAGCTGCGTTGTATGTGATAGTAAGTGCAGTGCATCGTTTACGAGAGAGCCTGCACTGCTTAGACTAGTCAGAAAAAGTGAATTACGTACTGGAATTAGTAAGTTGTTGCGTGTTTGACTTTCCATGCACTTACTGAGCAGACTGTTCGCAAATGCTCATCTGAAGATTTTCTTCGCGTGGCGCAACACTAAATATTCCAGCTACATTCAATGATAACAGATTTATTCCTCATGCTCAGCTGACACACAACGCTGACACAACGTCGTATCATTAATGTTGGTTAAACGTCACTATGCCGTTGAATTAACGTTGATATTGACGGTTACTTTTTACTTTAGACAAAGCTGGTCATATGAGGCGCGAATTAGTACTCCGAAATAAAGAGGCTTATCGAAGATGTTTTGCCATAGTTTAATCGATGATCACAAAACATCGAATCACATTGAATCAACGTTGATTCGATGATGATTCAACTTTTTTTGTCTGCTGGCATGATGAGACTGAAATGCAAACAGCGCAGATCCTGGTACGACTGCTCTACTAGGCCTGCAATGTGTGTCCCAGTAGTAAGAACTGCAGGATAGGCTATTACTGATCGCAAACTCCCAAAATTACACTTTGTAAATGTTGAAAATCGGTACTTTGTGGTCTACGGCCATAATACATTGAAAACATCGGTTCTCGTCCGATCACGCAAATTAAGCAACGTCGGGCCCGGTTAGTACTTGGATGGGTGACCGCCTGGGAATACCGGGTGCTGCAGACTTTTGTCTGCTTTTCTTTATTTTCTATTTTTATTTCTTTTTTCTTTGATAGTTTTCTTCCCTCAATTTCACGATCACTGAATATGTATCTCAAAGCCACTGGGTGGTTGCTTAGTCCCGGTAGGCGGTGATTTTTTTCTGACAATTGTCAACGATTTTTTCTGACAATGGTCCCGGATTTTTTTCCAAATTGTCAATGATTTTTTTCTCCGTGACGTCATAACACAAAACTGATGCGACAAAATGGTGAATTTTGTCAATTAAACCATTAATTTACAAACATTGAGCGTATTCCTGGTAGATCTAAGTCAGATTAGATACTATACAAGTGTTTAACGTTGTCAGCAGATAAATTAAACCCGGAAATTTAAGGTACATCTTGAAGAACTGTCCGCTCTGTCTATGTCTTCGAAATTTACTATAGGGGAAAGCTAATTTTAAGCATAAATCGGTGTTGGGAAACATATTATATTACTTTTTGTCACTTTACAATAATATAAATGGGTCTGTCAGCAGATTTTAATTTTTCATAAGTCCCGGATTTTTTCCTACAAGTCCCGGATTTGCTCCTACAAAAGATTTTAAGCGCCTGATTTTTTCTGACAACGCAAACTACAAAATGAGTAGTCAGTATGATACTTTATTGTGCATAGATTGAATTGCAAGAGTTAAGCATGTCTCAAACTTTAATTGTGGTGCATAAATGGAAGACGGAATACTTGTTGGTCATTAAAAGACCAGCCTTTACATTACATACAGACCATTCTATTGCTCCATATATAAAAATTTACAATGGAATATCGTGTAGTAAAGAGCTGAGATTAAAACAATATTCAGTGGCCTTCCCAATGCAGGCGAGACTGCTGTACTAAATCTACCAACTGAACGACGTAGCCATCTGGTCGTCCAATGCCAGGAAAGCTCATTTGGCAGAGCAGTCCTGATCATTGCCTATCTTTTTACTCAGTAGTATCGAGAAGGTTGAAGACTCGAGCTCCGCCGCGGCCAGGGTGTTTTTCTCGCATAGGCGGCGTAGAAGATTTATATATTTTCTTCAAATTGTGCGTGCGTGCCTCTCTGTGCGTGCGTGCGTGCGTGCGCGCGCGCGCGTGCGTGCGTGCGTGTGTGTTTGTGTGTGTGATTCCAAAGCATCAATTTATACTATCCTTGGTGTACAAAAACTATCTGTTCCTCACTATAACGTAGTTTATGTGCGGCTTGATAATTCTGAAAGCAGTACACATGTCCAGCCGCGGCTGGAGCTCCGGTAGCTCTGTAGGTTAAACGCTGATTGGCTGATCTAGCGGTCCCTAGTTCGATCCCTGCTTGAGGCGAGAATTTTTTGTAAACGTAAACGGGGTTCCATTGCACACAGCCTTTCATTATCGTCCTCCCAACGTCCTGATATGACTGAAATACTGTTGAAAATGACGCAAAATCGCAAGTCATCCATCGATCCAGCCAGTACTTCTCTTGAGGGCCTGTACAGTTTTGTATACAGCACTGCAAAACTTTAACAGAACAAGTTCTGAAAAGTCAGATCCTTTGAAAGCAAGGAAAACACCAAAGAAATGAAAATAGTATACTCGGTTTAACTGTGGCTGCTCATGACCAGCCATGAAATGTTCAACTCCGGCCATGGCCCTAGCCGCGGCTACTGTATTATTAAAATGAGTCGAAATGAAATATCATTAAGTGATTCCAAAGGACCAGAACTTATACAATATACACTATGAATGAATACCTAGGCACGGTTAAGGGCCGTCACACGGTACTTAACACCAGTTTCAGTGAAGTTTCAATAAGATATGCAAACCCAGCCATGCCCCTAGCAGCAGCTGGGCTACTCTGTTTTCAGAATGACTCAAAATGAAATCATTGATTCGAAAGGACTAGAAATTATATGATCTGCACTATGATGGAGTACATGGAGACTTAACGGCCGCCGCACAACACCTCCAGCATCCTGTGAAGTTAAATACGATTTGAAATGTTAGGGTTTTTGGAAACAAGAAATGGTCAGAAAGAATAAAAAAAGCAGATATGCTTATTGAGTCTGCACTTGAAAAGAGGACTCAAGTAAACAAAGACTTCTTACGTATTCTTCGGTTCTAAATGGTCCATATTTTCGATTTCATCACCATGACAAGGCATACATGACAGAAATGCTTTTGATGTTCATTCGGTGAAGTAAAATTAGTTCCCACACTGACAAAAAAATCTATCTGCTGTTACTATGCCACGTTTAAGACTCTGAAATGCAGTGTTAGTGGTAGGAAAAAATCCGGGACACTGTAGGAAAAAATCCGGGACACTAAAGCTGTTGTAGGAAAAAATCATTGACATTTGCAGTAATTTTTGTCCTTGGTTGGCCGAGGCTATTTCACAAAGAAAATATGACAAACGACAAAATACGCCTATAGAATGCACAAGTAAACAGCCAGATTGCGAAAGATCCCAAGAAAGTAGTGAAAATAAGTTTGTTTACTTACCTTATTGCTACGTCACGCTTACGAGACATAAATTGTCAGAAAAAGTCGTTGACGATTGTCAGAAAAAATCACCGCCTACCGGGACTAAGCAACCACCCAGTGAAAGCTGTGCGAAGGAAAATTCTTTTCCCTCAACGTTAAAAAGAAGTTAAAGGCAGTTCTGACATTTTTCTTTTCAATTTTAGTGTTGTATGATAGAAATGCAGAATTTATCAATTTTGGCAAAGTGCACAAATTCTGGCATTATTTCTTTTTCTATAGAATTGCTTCTTTCGTCTGAAGATCGATGTTAATGAAACGTGGACCTAGAATAAATTAGTTATGACTTTGGGCAGACTTCCAATATCATTATTTTGAACCACGACGCGAGAAAACCAACAAAGTGGTTGTGCGCCGAGCGCAGACTCAGATAAGCCCGGGTATCCACCCAGTCAGATCAGAGTCTTTGCTGTCCACACGAAGGTAGCCTAGACCCTTAGCTACCGTTAAAGCGCTTAGAAAAGACTGTGATCATACTAGGCGGATGTCCAGGCTGATCTGAGTCTGCGATGGGCGCACTACCACTTTGTTGCTTTCTCGTGTCGCGGCTCATTTTTTTCTGAAACAGATAAACGGATACCTAATTGGAAGCTCAAGGAGACGGATCAGATCTTCACATTGATACATACTACCCAGCAGGCACACAACGTTATAATGACGTCGCATTGACGTCGACGCAAACATTACATTTCATCGACGTTATTCTGACGTCATGTGCCCGCTGGGAAATACTTTACTACCCAGCAGGCACATGACTTCGAAATGACGTCGTATTGACGTCGATGCGGCATGGTGGCGTCGCATCGACCCCATTTTGTCATCATTACGACGTCATGTGCCTACTGGGTGTCTTGCAATGCTGTTCAAACAATTTCCCATCGTTTTCATTCACTCTCTCTATTGAGACACCTTTAAATTACCAGATAATTTCTAAAATTTAAACAAATGCTAAGTAGCTGACAGTTAGTCAAAAATACTGATAGGCTATGACGCATTGCACATCTTGATCTGATTCTAAAGTGATTTCTCAGATACATCTATCCCAAAAATTAGGATCCCTGCGGTTATTTTTATTTATTTATTTATTTATTTATTTTTTTTTTTTTTTTTTTTTGTTAATCTTGCAGCTCTTGGATTACATCATTGATATTCAAGGGTCGGTTATATTTGCACGCGCATTTTATGCTCATCTCTTTAAACGTTATGAGCCTTGTCCGGGCAAAATATGTTTGACATTATACGCCAAAAGTGGGTACCAAGATAAGTCTATGCCACTGCGTAGTCTGTCAGAGTTAGTGCAGTTCACCGTTTGATTTCCAGAAGGCATACTTATTGCGCCTAACCTGTTCTGATTGTGCTAGTGCACAGACTAGTCTGGACATAGGTGTTTTGCATACATCACAAGGCTGACTTTATCACGACACGACTCAAATGGCCTGCGCAAGGAAAACTGTGCTTCAGCCCATAAAATTTGCAACGAAATATGTATGTATACGCAACCAGGAGATACCAAGATATGTCTACGCTGATGTGTAGTCTACCCTCCTCTGATTACGCATGCGTCTAGTCAAGACACGCGCGTTTTGCTTATGAAATAAGACTGGTTTTATCACGACACGAGGTATGCACAAGGAAAAATGTATTTCACCCCATCTTGGGAAAAGCGAATGCAGTCCCATTAGTGTCTTTTCTTTTCGCACTCTTTACGGCGCCACAGTGTATGATGCTCAAGATTGCTTATACATGTTGTGAACGCATACATGTTACCACAGACTGGGCTGATTCTTCTCGTCGCATGTGGCAATTTTCCGAGGGTGCGGCTCTTGGGTTACATCATTGACAATCAAGATAATCAAGGGTCGATCTTATTTTCACGTGCATTTTATGCTCATCTCTTGTTTTGAATGTTATGAGTCCTGTCCGGGTAAAATATGTTTGACGCTATACGCAAACAGTGGGTACCAGGATAAGTCCATGCAGCTGCAATGTCTGTCAGAGTAAGTGCAGTGCATCGTTTACGATAGAGCCTGCATTGCTTAGACTAGTCAGACAAAGTGTATTACGTACTGGAATTAGTAAGATGTTGGGGCGTTTGACTTTCCATGCACTTACTGAGCAGACTTTGCATATGCGCAGTTCGCAAAAGCTCATCTGAAGACTTTCTTCGCGTGGCGCAACACTAAATATTCCAGCCACATTCAATGATAACAGATTTATTTCTCATGCTCAGTTGACACACAGCCCTGACACAACGTCGTGTCATAAACGTTGGTTAAACGTCACCATGCCGTTGAATTAACGTTGATACTGACGGTTACTTTTTACTTTAGACAAAGCTGGTCATATGAGGCGCGAATTAGTACTCCGAAATAAAGAGGCTTATCGAAGATGTTTTGCCATAGTTTAATCGATGATCACAAAACATCGAATCACATTGAATCAACGTTGATTCGATGCTGATTCGACTTGTTTTGTCTGCTGGCATGATGAGACTGAAATGCAAACAGCGCAGATCCTGATACGACTGCTCTACTAGGCCTGCAATGTGTGTCCCAGTAGTAAGAACTGCAGGATAGGCTATTACTGATCGCAAACCCTCAAAAGCACACTTTGTAAATGTTGAAAATCGGTATTTTGTTGTCTACGGCCATAATACATTGAAAATATCGGTTCTCGTCCGATCACGCAAATTAAGTAACGTCGGGCCTGGTTAGTACTTGGATGGGTGACCGCCTCGAAATACCGGGTGCTGCAGACCTTTGTCTGCTTTTCTTTATTTTCTATTTTTATTTCTTTGATAGTATTCTTCCCCCAATTTCATGATCACTGTTTATTTATCTCAAAGCTGTGCGAAGGAAAATACTTTTCCCTCAACGTTAAAGACCGCTTACCGTCTGCTGTGCACTGTCCACTCGCCCTTCTCTTTGGAGCATGCTGAAAAGTAGTGCATGTTGTTCGCGGGTTTCTGTATACTATTTACTGTCCGGTGAAGTGTCTACTGTCTGTTTACTGCGTCCTGGATACTGTTTACTGCGGCCTGTCTGCTATAAACATGGATGTGTTGCAAGCACAGGGGCATGGGTACAAGGTCGCAGCATGTGCGCCTGTTTCAGCGCATCTGGACTCTAAAATGATGTACCTTCAACCAAAGTGGAGTCGCACAAACAGATGAAACCAACATAAGCATTATAGTAACCTGCACTTTATGGGAGATGAACCCTGGTGGCCCGTAAGAATAATAAAGGATTGCAAAAATTCCTATGTAGCACATACCTATATTTGGGCAGTAAAACGCACACGCAGGCACATCTAATTTTCTGTACATTTAGGTTCTGCAATAGTTAAAACAAATAAAAAAAATAACAAGTAAATTAAAAGGGCAGTTCTGACATTTTTCTTGTCAATTTTAGTTTTGTATAATAGAAAAGCAGAATTTATCAATTTTGGCAATATGCCCAAATTCTGGGATTATTTCTTTTTCTATAGAATTGCTTCTTTCGTCTGAAGCTCGATGTTAATGAAATGTGGACCTAGAATAAATTAGTTATGTCTGTGGGCAGACTTCCAATATCATTATTTTGAACCACGACGAGAGAAAACCAACAAAGTGGTTGTGCGCCTAGCGCAGACTCATATAAGCCCGGGCATCCACCCAGTCAGATCAGAGTCTTTGCTGTCCACATGAAGGTAGCTTAGACCCTTAGCTACCGTTAAAGCGCTTAGAAAAGACTGTGATCATACTAGGCGGATGTCCAGGCTGATCTGAGTGGGCGCACTACCACTTTGTTGCTTTCTCGTGTCGCGGCTCATTTAGGGATAGGGTTTGGGATCTGATTCAGTCAGTTACTCTTAAAATTTGCGGCTTCGGCCGCAAGCCTATGTATTCAGACTGGTTATGGCTTCCTGTCATGCGCACTCAAGCAGAAGACGCTGATTTGTTCCCAGCTTTGAGAATGATTCATAATTGCAAATGGAGAACCAATATATGGAAAGCGTCTACGGCGCGCAACTTCGTTTGACTGCTTCTTTTACCTAAGCACCGTAAAATAACGACACGCCACAATCTGGCACAACAAATAATCGAACATGTCTAGCATCTTTTGCCTTACTCAAAACATGAGTTATTATTATTTATTATTTATTTATCCGGTGTATTTGAATGTTTCTTCGTTGTCCACTGTGAAATAAGGTCAAATAACGACATGCGCAATTCGCGGGCATTATGTAAAATATGGACTGGACTTGGGTTCTGGACTTTGGACTCTGGACTTCGGACTGTGTTAAACCTGGGCTTCAGACGCTGTAAAACCTGGCACCGTAAAACCCGGACTATAATATTTCCATAATAGTTGTTATGCCTGTACAAACAGTGTAGAGTGTAGATCCAAGCTAGACTACTGGTTGGAACAGTCTAATCAGGGTCTGTTCCAACACTCTTATTTTATTTTAAGTTATTTAAAAGCATTTACTGGTTTTACAGGCAAGGTGTTTGATCGTATTTACTAGATACTATTTCTTATTTTTTCATAAACGTACATTGAAAATCAATTTCTTATTTTTTCATAAACGTACATTGTAATTCAGTTTCATGAAAGTGTGTTATTGAAAAAAAAATCAGTTCAGGAAACACAACATGTGTGGGAAAATATCAGTATCTCACAATTGCCATCAAATCGTCCTTTTCTGGGCTATGCAGTTTTAATAATTACCTTCCTTTCTGAATAAAACATACTAAAATTTAGAGGATCGGGTCGCGTAGCGAAGTTAGTAGTGCGTTTTGACTCAAGAGCCAGAGGTCCCGGGTTCGTTACTCTGTTCGGCCACATACTTTCGTTTCTCCTTCCTCTGTATCAAGAAGGGCAGTTGTCAGTAACTGGTGAAAGTATGACAATGTGCACATAGTACCGGTTGTCGCTTAGAAGGTCTAAGCCAGCCCAGGAATAGTGTGGTTAGGGTAATAGACCGTCCCGACATTACCATAGCTTTTTATCGTGGATGTAAAACAATAAAATAACAACAAAACAACAACTACTAACATATGGAAGACTTCTTTTTTCTTTTGCATTAAATTCCTAATGAAAAAATTTGTGATGACCAAGGACAGCACGCAAGATTCTGAAAATAAACATCCTTTGGAAGCAACACAAATACACTAATTCCTTCATTGACTTGTAATCATTACCAATTACCAGTTATACTCTATACCACAGGCTTGCTGGGTCGCATAGTGCAGTCGGTGGCGCGTCAGACTAAAAAATCAGAGGTCCCGGGTTCGATATACGGTCCGGCCACTTACTCTCGTTTCCGCTTCCGCTGAGTCAAGAAGGGCAGTTGACAGTTACTGGCGAGAGTAAGTGCACTTAGTACTAGTTGACCGCTTAGTATGGCTAAGCCTGCTCAGGAATATTGTAGTTGAATTAACCGATCGTCCTGACATGACCATATATGTAGCTGTTCACCATGGATGTAAAACAATGACACGACAACAATAACAACATACCACAGGCTTTACCAGTACTTAAAACTGAACTCAGTGATGACAAAATACCCAAAAGAATAAGCTGAATATTTGCAGACTATCTATGGCAACTGTTTGGGAAGGAACTATCATTTTCATTATAACCTCCTCTGAGAGTCTCAGTGGTAGTCAGCTTTTAAATGTGCTCCAACAGAAACAAGGAGGAAAACAGTCACAAAAGTTTAATCCCCTCTTGTAATAATAGCCATTGTTGCGAACAGTAAGATTTTTGTTCCTACCAATCTGTCACAAATGAGGCTGGTAGGACGAACTACTTCCACTATTTCCTTCTCATATCAGAAATCAAGAACCATATAGCATCTTACATGTAACAGACTTGTAAAAGTACTTTCCCAATGTAAGATGTATTTTTTCAACATCAAGACATGACGATCTTATAATAAACATAACTTTGTCCTAACCGAACAGTTTAGGGAACATAGCAATCAAATTCCCGTCGTTCCGTCTCTGTCCGTATATTAGTATGTCCATTAACATTTTCTTGTCCACTCTGTAACTTGAATACCCTTTGAACTATTTTCATTTTACACTTCACCAGTTATGCGTAGTCCATTTGCTCCAAAGTACACAGTTCTGCTTAGTTTCACAAAATAAATAAATAAACAAACAAATGAACGAAGTAACTCCCAGTAAATCTTCTAAGGTCCTAAAATTTCTTATATAACAATACATAACAGTTTACGAAAATCCTTATTATTAAATGCTTTTATGAAATATTTTTCATTAGCAGCAATACAAAAAATGACCTTTTACTGAAGGTTATCATATGATTGTCAGAACAGCCAGAATGTAGCGTAACCTCATTGTTTACTACAGTTGTGGACGTTTTTAAACGAAGAAGTGTCTCCAATTAGATACCATCTCAAGACTACAATCCATAAACCACAAAATACCACAAACATTGAACTACATGTATTTCAGAAACAAAGCGCTAACTTGCAAGCCTTTCCTTTTAAAAGGAAACTTTATGACGATACTCATTTATGACTGGAAATCAATCGGAACACCGCTCGGCCAATTCCGTGAATCACACGGAAATGGCCGAGAAGTTCCGAATGATTGGAGATTGCTTACAGAACGCTGTCATCTCATCGGGCATGTGAATTTCCAGACTGTTGTCATCTCATAGGGCTCGTGAAATTACTGATTGTTGTCAATCCATACTACATGTAAAATAACATTTGAGGTCGCACCACTCGAACTGTGAAATTACAAATTGTTGTATTCTCAGTAGACCCGCGAACTTACAAATTATTTCTACCTCATTGCACACATGAACGCAAAATAAAATATTTTCACCCATGCAATCGGGCTGAGCACTTTTACAGACTGGCGTCATCTCACTGGACATGCGAAATTAAAATATTGTCATCCAGGTGGTCGTGTAAAATTACAGATCTTTGTCATCCCATTATTACAAACTGTTGCCATCTCTGAACATGTGAAATTACAGTTTGTAATTTTCTCATCGCAGAGGTGAAGTTACAGACTGATTTCACCTCAGTGGACACTTGGACTAACAAACTGTTGTCATTGTACTGGCCATGTGAAATAATAGCTTGTCAACCCATTCGACAAGTGAAATAACAGAATATTGTTATCCCATTAGACATGAGAAATAACACAATATTGTTATCCCACTGGACATGTGACATTTTGTATTGTCGTCCCACTGGTCATGTGAAATAACAGATTGTCATCCCATTGGACATGTGAAATAACAGATTGTCATCCCATTGACATGTGAAAAAACAGATTGTCACCTCATTCGACATGTGAAATAACAGAATATTGCTATCCCATCAGACATGTGAAATCACAGATTGCCATCCCACTGGACACGTGAAACATCCCACTGAAAATGTGAAATAGCAGAATATTACTTCAAGGCTGTTGTCGTGCAACTCTTTCACTGGTACATTATTCCTCGATTTCCTTTCCTTGACGGGGCGGTGCTTACTTCTGGCCTTAGCTTCGAAGAGTATATTTTCTAACAAGAGCTGTCGCCTGACAGCATAGCTCGCCTGAATAAGTGCTTGCCCATGACACAGTTGCTATGGTGGTGTGGACTGCTAGGCATAAAACTTCAAACAAGCATGTCCATAATGACAACACATTTATAAACAACCACTATCTCAGAAATAAGTCTTAAAATAAAATAAAAATAAAAAAAAATCCACATGAAATTTCAAAGTCCATGAGCTTGAGGACAAAGAACTAAGGGGTAGAGGGGTAAGTGGTGGGGAGTGTGTGTGTGTGTGTGTGTGTGTGTGTGTGGGGGGGGGGGGGGGGGGCTAGGATGTATCAAAACCTTGAACCATTATCCAATATCAGTTCAAGTATTAGTATCAACTGAGTCCATTGTGGCCCTGTGAAATTATGTCTTATAAATACTATAACTTTAACCAAAATCTTGTAGACAAAATTCAAAGTTGATAACCTTGACTTCAAGGTCATCCAGTGGGGTAAGTACATAGTGTTTTGTAAAAACTCAAAAGTGTCTAACATCAGTTCAAGCGTAAACTAAATCTCTGTCAAGCATTATGGATCAGTATGCAATTAGAACACTTTAATAAAGACCAAATTTCCTAAGTCCCTGACCTTGACATCAAGGTCACTGAGCAGGGTTGGGGTAGTACTATGTAAAAGTTTATACTAATATATAACTACAGTGCAAATATAAAAAGAATTCATCAATGGGTTCAGGAGATATGTGTCTTTAAAAAACTTTAACCAAAACATCCAATCAATAAAAGGACAATTTTCTAAGTCCATGACCTTGACATCAAGGTCACTGAGGGGGTGGGGGTAGTACATTGGAAAACTTTGAACCAATATCTAACTATAGTGCAAGTATCAAAGGAATCCATCCGTGGGTTAAGGAGATATTGGGCTTGATAAAACTTTAACCAAAACATCCAGTCCAAAAAACTCCCAATTTTCTAAGTCCATGACCTTGACATCAAGGTCACAAAGTGGGGTGGGGGTGGTACCCTGTTAAACTTTGGACCAATATCTAACTACAGTGCAAGTATCAAAAGAATCCATCCATGGGTTAGGAGATATAGGTCTTTAAAAAACTTTAACCAAAACATCCAATCCGGACGCCGACGCTGACGCGGACGCGGACGCTGACGCGGACGCCGACGCCAAGGTGACAACAATAGCTCTTCCTGAACTTTCGTTCAGGCGAGCTAAAAAGGTATAATGGGGTAATGATTTTATGCTCACTAGCGTAGAGCAAAGCACTTGTTCATCTTTAAAACGCAAGTAGATAGGCAAACCCAGGTTCTGGAAAAGGTGATAAAATCTCACGTAGGTCATTAAATTCCTCAACAATGTTGAATTTCCATAAAATTGCCTTACAGACAAGTTAATTCTGTCACATTCCAGAATGTAGATTGAATCAATATCGTAGGATGTCATAATTAATTTTATCTTTCCCGTGCAAGATTTCAGGGAATTTTATTCCCTCTGATTATTACAAATCTTTAAGTAACACGTAAGCAGTCATTAGTACAGGTCATTAGCGATCAAAGTCTCAGGTTAGCTAAAACGTGATTAAGGTGTAGTGGTACGTTTCAAAGGGAGATCATTCCGGTCTGTAAGTACCGTAAAAATATATAAATTGGGGCACCTAAAATATTTACGGATATTGTCCTAAAATTAGAACAGTTTGGTTTAACGACACATGCGACAGATGCAGATGAAATGGCGAACATTGTATGACCTGATCAGACTGCTCAAATGTGCCTTATACACGTTAAGTTTCGGGGGCACACCTCATGGTTTGGACGCCCAACATTTTTACAAAGGAATTTACTCAATATAGAGTGTGTTTTCTTACAGATTAAATCCTTTTAGGAGCCCCGGTAGCTCAGTGAGTTAAGCGCTAACTTGTTGAGCTAGCGGTCCCTGGCTCGACTCGGACCCGCTCGAGGCGGAAATCTTTTCAACCTTAATCGACGCTTCCATTGCATACAGCCTTTCATTACCCATCCTTCCATCGTCCTGGTATGACTGAAATATTGTCGAAAAGGGCATAAGATAACAGGTTAGCCATCCGTCCATCCCTGCTGTTTACCCCTTTCTCTTTCGCTACCTTTTGACATAGTTAGTAACAAATTAATATTCATTGCGTGTCCTTATTGTCTTGGTCCTACAATATTACAGTTAATAAGTCTGAAACAGACCGTGAGTCCCACGTGGTGAGTCCCTTGCAGTGGTCCCTTGCTATCTTTCTTTCTTCTTTCTTCCATTTACGCCTTAACCCCCGAAGGGGACACAGACGTTGTACTTATGTAAACCCCGGTGTTGCAGGATGTAAGCCTACGTATAGCCATGTAGCTATAGTAGGGATCTTTAACCTGCACAGGGGATGACTCGTTCGGACATGCGAAGATTTCGCCTCGGGCGGGGCTCGAACCCACGACCTCTGGTTTCAGAGTCAAGTGCACTAACCACTGAGCCACATCGCTTATCTGTAAGGATCTTGCAGAGTCCGCAAGGGCACTGAATACATGCCCTTGCAGACAGGCTTATGCGAGGACGGGAAAAAAAAATAACTCCATCTGTATATAGCAGAGCAGCCTGATCAATTTAGCCTGTCTGGCAATGTCTGCACCAGAAATTGATCCTAATACATGTACCAACAACCAGCATTGACGCAGACCAGAATGCGCAGATACACGAAACAGTTAGGAGATAATTCTGTTTTAAGGCAGGTTAGTCCGAATCTTTGCTGTTTGTACGAGAGATACGGTAATGTTGGCATAGATTGGTTCCTTCCTGTATATGAAAACCAGCACTCAGTTCTATAATTAGACAATTATCACAACGAGGAGAGATTTTGATTGATAGATAAAAATAACCTGTAAAATGATTGGTGCTGGACAACGGGAAATGACGTCTATTTCTAGAACATTCTGGAATTTTCGCGAATATTCGGGAAAACCCGAAAGGAAGTTATAAACACAAATCATAGTGCGTTTGCGCACAAACGTAGGAGATACATTTACACGTAGGTTCAAAGTTGTTATAAATTTGTGCTGTTCAGAAACTTCATAACAACTGACTCTAGAGAACATACCGGAAAGATAAGCAAAGAGAAATGGGGAAGGATTATTACAAACTCCTTGGAGTTTCCAGGGGTGCAACTGAAGATGAAATTAAAAAGGGCTACAGAAAAATGGCGCTGAAATATCATCCAGACAAGAACAAATCGCCAAATGCGGAGGAAAAATTCAAGGAAATTTCGGAAGCTTATGATGTTTTGAGTGATAAAGACAAAAAAGCAGTGTATGATAAATATGGAGAGGAAGGACTGAAGGCTGGTGGGGGTGGAGGAGGGGGTGGGAACGGATTCCACTATAGCTATCAGGGAGACCCCAGACAGACCTTCAAAATGTTTTTCGGGGATGAAAATCCATTTGAAAGTTTCTTTTCGTTTGGGGGTCCAGGAGGTGGTAGGCAGACCTATCAGTTTGGTGGACACGGTGGCCCAGAACATATGGAAACAGATGATGATGACCCCTTTGCGGCTTTCGGGCGACCTGGTGGTTTCGGAGGAGGTTTTAGCGGTATGAACAGTGGAATGCCAAGGAGGAAACAGCAAGATTCTGCTGTAGTTAAGGACTTACAAGTTTCTTTGGAAGACATTTATAAAGGCACAACAAAAAAACTTAAAATAACACGAAAAGTTTTAAATCCTGATGGACGTAGTGTAAGAACTGAAGATAAGATTCTGACAATTGACGTGAAGCCAGGTTGGAAAGCTGGTACAAAAATAACATTCCCCAAAGAAGGTGACCAGACTCCTAATAATGTACCAGCAGACATTATATTTGTGATAAAAGACAAACCTCATCCAATGTTCACTAGGGATGGAAGTGATATAAAATATAAAGCCACCATATCTCTTAAACAGGTAATTATGAATCTGTACCGAAGAGTCATCAATAAGATTTAGGTGAAACAAAAAAAATCTTCCATATTTCTTCATAAAATGTCTCAACAGGACAGTTTTAATGAGGGGTCACAATAGGCTATATGTTTCTATCAGTCTATAAGATCTCAGAATTTTCATCAGAATCTTGGGTTATCGGGGGTGCTGTAAATTTTAGGTATTTATCTTAGCAGTCAAATTAAATCTGCAGAAAAATCAGACTCAAAATGAGGGAAGTATTTGATAAATTCATAATTTCAAGAACTTGATGCATAAAATACTTTTGAGCCGCCACACTACAAAAGCAACAAAGTGTCATATGCACCCAGCAAAGAATCAGATCAGCCAGGGCATCCACCTAGTCTGATAAGAGACTCTGCTGTGCTCTTAAAGGGTAAGGCTCTAAGCTAGCTCCATGCGGACAGCGAAAACTCTGATCAGACCGGGTGGATGCCCAGGCTGATCTAAGTCATTGCTGGGCACAAATTTCACTTTGTTGGTTTTATCATTTTGTGGCTCACTTTAATATTGTTGTCCATTAAAGCAGTCTCATCAAGTCAGTTTTTGTCTCGCCTGCGAAACAGAAGCTAGACATAGGTATTGCTTTTACAGTGCCGGTGGCGGCGACGGCATTAACTTTCATCGGGTTTTTGCGTTTAGGTCAGTTTCACAAAGCGCTGACAGGCGAGACACCGCATTCAGCGGAATTCTTGTTATTCATTTGTGTAAATGTGATTTTATGCCCTTTTCAATGGTATTTCAAATTCAATCATACCAGGCTGATAGGAGGGTGGACCGTGGTAATGAAAGGCTGTGTGCAATGGAATCCCATTACAGTTTGTCTCTAGCAAGACTCAAACCCTCTGGCTTAACCCACTGACCTACCAGGGCTCCTGTTAAAACTTAGGTTGGAATAAGTTCAAGTATTACATGGGAAAGCATTTATATTATAATAGCATTTATGTATTACCTAGAACCATGAATCCATGCATGCAGCCACATAAGTCTTAATTTAAAAAAACAACAACAATAATAATAAAAGAAATTAAAATAAATGAAGAAAGATTAGTTTCTCTGCACAAGCGCTATGAATTCTTTTATATTCACTCAATTATTTATTTTTCAGGCTTTATGTGGAACTACTCTACAAGTACCTACTATAGATGGAAGAAAAATACCTCTTCGTCTAAATGAAATCATCAAGCCATCGACAGTCAAGCGTATTCAGGGTGAAGGTCTACCGATGCCTAAACAGTCATCTCGCAGAGGGGACTTGATCGTTGAATTTGACATTAAATTTCCAAGTAGAATGACCTCAAGTGCGAAAGAAATATTATCAGACTGCTTACCAGATTCATGAAGTGGACAGTAATCACTTGTGTTTTATGAGGCTTCGTAAGAAAGTTGCTCGTCTCTATTATCACCACATGAGGTTGAAATGCAAAAATTCATAAATATGCATATATTTTCCGAAATCGGAGAAAGTGATTCCCGACCGGGCTCACAACATTGATTTTGAATCAATATTGAATCAACTTTGATTCAACATTATGATGTTGAATCAAAAGATGATTCATTGTTGATTCAACATTGTGCTCCTGCTGGATCAGTCCTTATTACACTTTCTTTCTTAAAGTGTAATTCATGAAAACTGGAGTTTTAAGTGTGTTCTCGCGACATAAAATGGGTTGAAATTAATTCATTGCATTTCTGAATGCTCATTGTTCACCAAATATAAGTGGTTTCATTTAAGCATTGTTTTGTTAAATGTCGTGATTGTGGAGATAAGCAACTCTGTAAGGAAAAAGGTTGTGTATGGTATGTCAGAGCTCCAAATGTCAAAATTTTGGGCAAAGACAACCTCAAACAAGTGTGTGTTTTTGTGTGAATTCTGAGATGATTTCTGTTGTATTTCCATAATAAAATACTGTTGTGGCCCTCATTAGAACTGCCTCAGTGAGGCAGTTCTAATTGGGGTCACAACGTATGTTTCTATGGAGCCAGAAGATTATCTCAGAATTATTATCAATCCAAGCCTCAAATGGAGCATGTGTGCTTATTAAAGTGAGTAAAGAGCTTCTTTTGGGGCCTCGTTTATGAACCGATATGTGATACCTATTTAGTCAAGTGCTATACAAACTGAGACTGTGTTACAGTGAATGGGTGGCACATAATTATTTCGACTGAGACTGTGTTATTGTGAATGATTAGCACATAATTGTTTTATCTCATCAGAGCTCTAGATAAGAGGGGTGGTATTTGATGATAATTGAGGGATAATTTTTTTCTATTTCTCATTGAAACCATCTGTTGTGACCCCTCATCTGAACCGTCTCATCGAGACGGTTCAGATGAGGTGTCTTAACATACGTTTTTAATGCAGAATTGACAAAAATTATCCCTAATTATCACCAAATACTCCCTCTTATCTAGGGCTCTGCTCATCCTTTCATTATAAAACAGAGTTCCATGTAGGACCGTTTTTCATGACAGCTCTTTCATACCCCATCAGTTGTGGCCCTCTGTTAGAATCCCCTCAACAAGGAAGTTGGAGTGAAGGCCATTATCTATGTTTGTATGAAAATTCATGAAGAACCTGTCTTGTCTGAACTCTTCGTCTTTCACCATGCAGTCCCATTTGTACAAGTTGTTGGTATGGCATATGAATATCATCATCATTCACATGCTTATCATTATCATCATCTAGGGATTGTTTTAGATCTCAAATTAATCTTAATTGTTTATAGTTAATATGTATGTACAATATGTATATAAAGAAATACAAAGAATAAGTGACAAATTTTACAGTTTGTTTTTTATTTTATTTTCTTCGGTTTTTAGCTCACCAGAGAATGAAATGCTCATGGTGAGCTATTGTGATCACAGTTTAGAGCTCTAGATAAGAGCCCTGGGGTACTGAGGATAATTCACAGATAATTTTCCTTATTTCTCAATAAGAAAACATGTTGTGACCCCTCATTAGAACCGTCTCTTCTAGACAGTTCTAATGAGGGGTAACAACATACGCTACAAGGGAGAAATATGGAAAATCATGCCTAAATTATCCCTGTTACTCCTTATCTGGAGCACAGAGTCACTGTCTACCCACTACATACCAAGTGTAAATACATATTTGAGCAGTCTATACCAAACTTAAGTAGTATGTTTAAGCAGACCACAAGATCTTGGCCAAGTTGAATATTGGGATAAATGGGACCTTGAGCACCAGAGTTATTGCCCCATGCTGTATATCATGTGACCACAATAGATTCTGCTCTTTTTGAGCATTTATAAACTAGCTTGCACAAACTGTTTGTGGCTGCGAGATACTGTAAAAATCGATAATGGGTCAAATGGGGACATTAAAAGTAGAATTATTGCCCCTTACTTTCTGAAAACCCCTGTAAATCTTCCTTTTTTTTTTTCCTTTTTCCATTTATGCCTTAACCCCAGAAGGGGACACAGACGGTGTACTTTTGTACACTCAGGTGTTGCAGGATGAAAGGCTACATATTGCCATGTAGCTATAGTAGGGATCTTTAACCTGCACAGGGGATGACTCTCCCTGCACAGGGGGCCTCCAGTTAACGTCCCGATCCGAAGGACGGCACACTTGTTAGCATCATCCCTGCAAATGATGTTAGAAAAACGCGTTCGGACATAGGAAGATTTCACCTCGGGTGAGGCTCGAACCCACAACCTCCGACTTCAGAGTCAAGTGCGCTAACCACTGAGCCACCGCGCTTCTTTAACACAATCTTTGAACACAATAGAGGATTCCGTCCTACCCAAACTTAAACAGTGTCTACCCTAAATTGCTTAAGTATTGGGAAACCCACAACCATCGACGTTCCAAAAAAATAGTGTTCAGGTGTCCCAATATTAAAGCAGATAAGGGTATATAGCTACAAAACGATAATGAGCTAAATCGGACCATGAACACCAAATACTGCCCTTTCCATAGTGGATGGATGACCGACTTGTGATTTTACTTCCTTGTCAACAGTATTTCAGTTATATCAGGAGAACGGGTGGGTGATAATGAAAGGCTGTGTGCAGTGGAATCCCATTTACAATTGAAAAGATACATGCCTACAGGGGTGCCCTTTCCATAGTGAATAAGGGCTGAACATTTGCTTAGGAGTCATAATCAAAATTGCACAGAATGTTGGCTAGGCCATCTTCTAAGGACTTTTAAGATGTCTCTTTTAGTATCCTAATAGCATCAAAAGGCTTTGATGATAGTTCTGGGTTATTGCTTCCTATTTCTACACAGAAGCACATTGTGGCAGGTGTTACAGATCTCCGGATAAGAGAGGGTATTGCAGTATTGAAAACAGCCAGTAGCCAGATAGCCAAATGCACCTAATTTTTGTCTGGGCCACCAAAAATCTCCAAAGTATGACCTTTAGTGGCCCAAATTTGTTCGTCTGGCAATACCAACTTATAGGGGTTTTCAGCTAGTGGACAATTTTGGACCACTAAACATTTGGCATGTTAAGCTTTTGGGCCATCACAGTAATCTTGAGAGTTTCCAACACTGGTATTGGGAATAATTTAACTTAAATTTTAAGAGAGTTTTTCTTATTTCTCCATGAAAACGTGGTGACCTCTCATTAGAACTAGAACCATCTCAGTGAGATGGTTCTAATTAGGGGTCACAACATAAGTTTTCATTGAGAAATTAGGCAAATTATCCCTGTTTTAGTGTTTCTCTTCTTATCTGGAGCTCTTTAGTGTTTAGTGTGTCTCTTCTTATCTGGAGCTCTTTAGTGTTTAGTATGTCTCTTCTTATCTGGAGCTCTTTAGTGTTTAGTGTGTCTCTTCTTATCTGGAGCTCTTTAGTGTTTAGTGTGTCTCTTCTTATCTGGAGCATTTATCAGAGCTTGCCATCTCTGCAAGGTGGCTTTGCATGTAATGACGAGCCGAAAAATACAAACTTTAAGGTGATTGGATACACTTACATGGGAAAGCAACCATTTCATGTTTATTTTTGCCTCTCTTCTCGATGGGGTCAGCTCTTAAAGGAAATAATTTGGGTATCCAAATAATTTGCTGCCCAAGGAAGCAAACAAGAAGTCAATTTACTTGCCCTTAAGAAAATAAAGGAGAATATGGAAGTATACCCTTACATTTTAAGATAAACTGTTACTGAATTGTCATTTAAGACATTCCTTTTCTTTAGGGTCAAAGAAATGCAAGCTTCTTGGACTGTGGTCATTCCATGTGCGTAACACACAAAACAAGTCAATTACTTTATTAAGTCTGGCGAATAGGGGCCATAATCATCAAATAGAAGCAAAAATATCTAGCTTAAATCATTTAAAAGAAGAAAAAATGGTCGGGTGGAAACTTCATCAAACTCGGAAATCCTTCAAAAGACATTGCTTGAAACCTGGAATGGAATGAGATACTGCACTGTCCATTGGTTTCAACATGCTCCCAGATACTTGGATGGTACTCATACAGGAAAGAATCTGCTCCCTCAGAGGGAGCAAATTCTTTCCTGTAAGAGTGACATCCCATATCAGTGGAATGAAATTGAGATTATCTCTGCCAGCCCCATTCCAATCCATATTTAAGACTATGCCTGTCCTGAGATATAAAGCCTATGAACAAGCTTTGTCCTGATTTTCAAAGCCTGATATGGGGACTTTGTAGGGTGGGATCAAGTCTATTGTACGTGATGGTCGGTTCAGAAATACGCACAATATCTTAAGTGATTCATGATCCTTTCTCGATATTGAATGACATGTATGGTGAGACATTATGAAATTAAATATCTTCACATATCCTAAGCCGTTTAAAATGTTTTAAAAAAATGTAGCATGCTTAATTAAAATTTTGACTCCTCTAAAGTTGGACTAGCGAAATCGCTATACTACTGGAATGTTTTATACTGTATAACCCTGGTCAGTTGCTCTTTGTGGGCCTACACTGCTTGCTCAGTACTGCCTGAATATTGTGGGTAAGTTGGGTACAAAATATAGTTACATGACCTGTTACTGTTAGTCATTCTGACAGATAAAAACTCCTCAGTTTCATGACATGAACTGTCATACTATCTCCAGCACGATTCAAACCTATGATCTTGCCATATGAACTTGCGATGTTTAATACACAGGTTGCTATAAAAAGTGAATATTCTTTTTTTATTGGCAGCCATAAGTCTGTTATACACCAGCCCAGTATAAACAAGCAAATTCGATGAATTTTGTCCTCCGCCTTTGAATAAAAATGGAGATGCAGTATCACATACAATGCCTCTGACCATAACGAAAATTAATGTGAAATATTAAAATAAAAGTATAAAGGTGTTTGCTGTACAAGGAGCTTTCCAATAAGGTACCTTGTGTGCACAACTATGTACTTCAATAGTATTTTAGTCTGAAAAATGACTGAGTTCAAAATGCAAAAATTGTTATAAAAATTCATCTGTAGAGTCTATAAAGTCTGCATGCAAATCCTCAGACCGTGTTAAAAACACCTGCAAGGTTTTAAAATGATTGGTACAAAATTTTATGAGGAGTTTTGCGCACTCTTCTTTATACATTTTGTTATTCATTCGGGCCTGAAAAACGACTAAGTGAGAAAGGCGAAAAAAGTGACAAAACGTTATCAGACAATAATACCAAAGTCTCATGCACAACTAGAGATCATTTAAAAGAAGCCTGCAATGTTTCAAAACGATTTATGGAAAACTGAAAAAGGAGTTGTGCAAACAAGGCACCTTCTCAGTAGGTCTTCTGATGCATAAGAATGCACAAGTTAGCAAAACAATAAAAAGGTAATGTTCGCAATGCAAAAAAGTGGTAAAAATATTCGACTATAACCCCTAACTTACCTGTCCATTTACAGACCATGAAAGAAAAGCCTGCAAAGTTTCAGAATGAATCATGAAAAATTGTAGGAGGAGTTGTGCACACAAGGTACCTAGTCAATAGGTTTTCTGATGCTGAAAAATGACTAAGTTTGCAAAGTGATAAAAGCATTACTGATAAAAAGATTATCTGACTTTATCCCCTAAGTCAAATGCACATTTACAGATCATGATGAAGAAGTCTCCAAAGTTTCAAAATGAATCATGAAAAACTGTAGGAGGAGTTACGCACACAAGGTACCCATTGTTAAAGGGGGACGAAAGTACGGAACTTCGGAAAGCCGAATACTATGTCCCCTCGCTTTTTTTCGAGAAAGGGAACAAAAAAATCCCACTGCTATAAAATACACATACACACTAAATCACACTACATGTGTACTTGTCTCAGTTTACTTATACAATGAGAAAACAAAATGTAAATCTGAAGGGAAAATTTGAAATTTCAGGGCTTTAGATTAGAGGGAGTATTTAGGGAGGGACAATTTTTGCTAATTCTCCATAAAACATCATATTGTGATCCCACATCTGGACCGGCTCAGTGAGACGGTTCAGATGATATCACAACATATGATTTAGTATATGTGACCCCACATCTGGACCATCTCAATGAGACGGTTCGGATGAGGTGTCTCAACATATGGTTTCAGTGAGAAATAGGAAAAATTATCCTTCAATTATCACCAAATACCCCCTTTAAAAGTTCAATTTTGAAAAATAATTATGCCCAAGACCAAACAACATACCTACTGAGGACACTTTCAGGGAAGAAATGTTTAGCACTTTAAGCACCAATGACGAAAATAGCAGAATTTGCAAACAGCGTAGATCTTGATGAGGCGGCTCATAATGAGCCGCCTCATCTAGCTCTACACTGTTTGCCCTCTAGTCTTTGAAGGACTTCTATGGTTAAGGCGTGAATTTTCCCCATGATAAAAAAGTTATACGGATCACTGACTTCTGCTTTGTATTTTTGACTATGACATGTAACTTGCATGACAAATAGATTTTCAACTGTTTGTGTTATGCAAAGTACGTTAAACATACGTTGACGTTGACGTCATTGTTGAGATAAATGTAAATTATCCTCAAACTGATCGTTGAAATAATGAATTATTGTATACATTTCACCCTTTTTTGACTTACATAACTTACATAACAGACAACACTGGATAGTTTAGACTATATATATGTGACCTTGACCTCATTTCAAGGTCATGGTACACAATATAATTCTTGAAGATCACAGTGCTACTGCTGACTATTCTTCTTCTTTGGCTTACTGAGTATCGTTCCCGCCCATGACCCAGCTTCCCACACATATATATTGCGTACTTGGATCACATAAGTCCGCTGCATGAAGGAAATGCTGGGTCACTGGGGGGGGGGGGGGGGGGGGGGGGGGAGTACTTGTACCTTAATTATAGTGAAGCGTTCTATTTTGGCCGTTTTGACCGGAAGTGTAACTATGGTTTTGCATGTTTAAATGCCAGTCAGGCGTAACAAGAAGACAATCATTGCTTTGTATTGTGATATGCGTGTATTTAGCATGCATTTATGACAAAAATGTATGGAATGAATGACTGGTTTCAATACTTTTATTACCTCAAAAGATGAGGTATGCGAAAACCTTGAATTTAGGGTAGGTAGGGTCAGAATGGATTATCTCCCCATGTCTTTGGGTCTGAATCACAAATGATCTGATTTCATACGGTTTACATGTTTGTGGAAGCCCTGCTAAGAAAAAATTGCACACTTTATACTTTTGAAAATTCGGACCCTTCGCGCCGGTCGAATGGGGAAAATCCTCGCCTTAATCATAGAAGTCCTTTATTGGACAAGGCATTTTTTTTTTATTTTTTGCAGACGTACTTTTTGTCGTCTGCTTTTTTTGATGCTTAAAGAGTTAATTGACAAGAAAAATAATCTTCCATTTCATTTTGGGTTTCTCTTGAGTAAGATAGTTCTTGGTCTTCAGGTTCCACAGATGTAAACACTGTCTCAAAGGGCCGTTAAACCCAAAACAACCAACCAACCAAATCCACAGATGTAGTGTCAACGCCATCAGTAGAATATAGGTTAATGTTACAGTGTGTTGAGTATTACAGAACATTCAAGAAGGAATAAAAAAAACTCTAGCATGATTTTAATCTTCAATTTTGGCTTCTTTCGCGCAGTACCTAATTAATAGCAGAGAAACTTTTGGATGGTTGCAGTTTAACCCATTAATCCCTAGAGTCCCAAAAATGGGACATAGGCAAACAGTGCAGACCCAGATCAGACGCCGCAAAACGCGGCGTCTGATTAGGGTCTACACTATTTTCATAATGCAAATGTGTATTTACTTAAAATAAAAATGATAAAAATAAACTGAACCAGACACCCCTTAAATGAGAAATGGACTCATCCAATATACAGAAAGAAGAGTCCACTGAGCATTAACGGGTTAATGTGGACGGAAACATGTCCAAGGGAGCTAGTCTTTACCAAGCAGATTTTGTCTCTTCTGTCAATGGGGGCTTCTCTTAAAGTGTGCTTGCTCGAGGAGCAAATTCTTTTCTTTAAAAAGTAGTCCCTATTTCGGAAGGGCTTCGTTGTCCAGGAAAGCAAACAGGACGTCGCAAAAGTCGTTTGCCTTCGTTAAAGGGCGAAAAAACAACAACATAGAATTGTCTCCATTCACCCGTTGATCAAAACATCATGATTTTTTTTGTTCGCGAAAATAATTCAAAATAGAGGCTTTGAATATGTGATAGGTTAAGTATCAACCATCGACTCTCAGCCTCAACTATTGTATCAGCTGAAGCTCTCGGACTGATAACGGGTCTCAAGTTGATACTGCAGGCAAAAAAAACAAAAAAAAAACTATGTGCTAAATCTCTAACTATGCACGTTCTTCAAGTGTTGACATTGGCAGAAATCCCGTTTCGATCATTCAGGTTCCGGTGCCTAGATCTGTCAGAAGTCGGTACCACAAAAAATGCTATTTTTCTGGCTTAATTCGATTATTTTTAAAGAGTTATACATTCATCGTCTTGTATTTGGGACATTTGAATCAATCCGCTGAAAAGAAGAACACAGAGGCATACTGACGTCATTTCGACCATATGTGCCCGCTCTGGAGTCATTCTCTTGAGCTCTGCAAATGGTATCTCGATATTCGTATTCCTATCATTCTAGCATGGTTAAGTCTCCTTGATGATGAAGATGCTAGAATGATAGGAATACGGGCATCGAGATACCTTTTGCAGAGCTCAAGAGGCATCACTCGATCAGAGACATTTCCTTCTCATTTCGCAATGAAAGCATTATGTTGTGACCCCTCATTAGAACCGTCTCGGCGAGACGGTTCTTATGTGGGATCACAACATATGTTGTCGCCAAGAAGTATAGAAAATTATCCCTAACACTGTTACCACACTGAGAGTCCATATCTGATAGTAAGTCGTGGGAAGTTTTAATCACGTATTTGCTCAGACAGCGAATTTGCTTCGTCTAAAGCCCATGTTTTGGTGAGCTTGACTCCATTTTAAAGGTCAGAGAAGGATTTTAAATGCTCTGGAATGTAATGAAACCTTTAGACCAAAGTTGATACGTAACAAAGTTTTAGGATAATGTTAAACAATTCAGGGTGGGAATGTTAGAGGGGTTGGGAATGAGCCGGCGCGTGTGTATGTGTGTGTGTGTGTGTGTGTGTGGTGTGTGTGTGTGTGGTGTGTGTGTGTGGGGGGGGGGGGGGGTTCTGTTTTTCTCTGAAAAAAAAAACGTTTCTAGTTAGTTTGCTGCTATTACATGGTTGTTATTTTAACATTACATTAGCACAATTCCAATTCAGTATACGCTAATGATGGCAAAAATACACTCATTAGCATGCAGAATTCTGGAAGACTCCAGGTAACAAAGGAATTGTCTGTTAGATATGATTGCTTTTGTCGGCGTGGGAAAGACGTGCTTCGAAGAAAATCATGACTCATTGCATTCCATGCCAACTTGCTTGCATAGTCAATATTATTATTCATTACTGCCTGTAGAAAGTGCTCGTAAAATCCTTAATGTCGATGTTCAAACAAATATGTTTTTGCTCACCTATTTTTGTTTTCTCTTGCCTTTTTTCTTGTTTCTTTAATTCTATTTCATCTGTGGGTTTGGCTTGTTTATGGCGAAAGAAGCGTTATTATAAATACTATTTTGTCTTCTCTATGCTTTTTTTTTCTTGTTTCTTTAATTCTATTTCATCTGTGGGTTTGGTTTGTTTATGGTAAAAGAAGCGTAGTTACAGTACACAGTCATACTTACATACTTACATGAACATCTTAAGGCGAATGGGCACACTTTCGGAGGAAACAACTCTAAAAAATTTGCCTCCTTTCTCAGTGGGGGTCAACTCTCCTGGGGTGCATTTTTTGTGTAAGAGAAGACCTTTCTAAAAGACTTCTTCATGTAGGGAAGCGAAAATGAAGTCACAAAAGTTTTTCCCTTTGTAAAAATACAGAAAAACATGAAGGTATCCATGCACCTTTACCAGCTGTTGTGATTATCCGGAAAAAAAAATAACAAGTTGAACAGTGCAGACCGTGATCAGACTGCTCCTAGAATAGGAGCAGTTTGAAATGGGTCTACGCGGTTTGCTTACGTACTGTCCTTCAACCATTTTACAAAACATGTTTATTTTTCTGAACACAGTTTGTGAAATTCACTGCCTACACATTATAGTCTATTAAGAACAAGAAGTTACTAGAATGTCAGTACGTGCGAACCCAGCGAATATTGACCCAATGCCCAGGTCGTTCTTTTCCTATTGTCTTCCTATGGAGAGTGATTGTCCAGTGAATTAGTGATCCGAGCTTGGAATGTCGACACCCCTGCCGTTCTTGCCTCGTTCCGAATTGCCCCTAGTTTAATCCTCATATATGGACAGCTTATGGTAACAGTTTAATGGCTAAATCTACAGCTGTCATCGTATCAATATATGAGCCGCGAAGCCACAAAACCAATAAGTGGCATGCGTGCCCGGTAAAGACTCAGATCAGCCTTGGCATCCACCCAGTTTGATCAGAGTCTTTCCTATTCGCACGGAGGGAGCTACCCTTTCAGCGCCCAACGAAGACCCAGATTAGCCTGGGCGGCTGCCCAGGCTGATCTGAGTCTCCGCTTGGCGCACACGCCACTTTGTTTGTTTTGTCGTGTCGCGACTCATATCGAAATGGCAACACTTTAATGGGTAACTTTACTGTCAACCAATGATTTTTTCACCGCCATTATCGTAAAGCACGCCCATTTAGATTTTGGGTAAACTTATAGTTTATGGTAACAGTTTAATGGGTAAATCAATATATCGAAATGGTAACACTTTAATGAGTAATCTACATAGCTGTCTTATCGATACAAAAACATGATAACCATTTAATAGCTGTCAAATTAGTGCATCAAAATGACAATGATTTAGGCTAATTGGTAAATCTACATAGCTGTCATATCGATACAAAACATTTTAACCATTTTTAAAAGTAGTTGTCAAATTATTGCATCAAAATGACAATGGCAATACAAAAACATGGTAACCATTTAATAGCTGTCAAATGACTACACAAAATGACAATGATGTAATGGATAAATCTACAAAGCTGTCATATCGATATAAAAACATGGTATACCATTTAATATCCGTCAAATTATATATTACATCAAAATGGAAATGATTTAATGGGTAAAGCTACAAAGTTGTCCTATCGATACAAAAACATGGTAACCATTTAATAGCAGTCAATTATATCGAAATGATAATGATTTAACGGGTAAATCTACATGATCTACATACCTTCATATCGATGCAAAAACATGATAACCATTTAATAGCTGTCAAATTATTACACCAAATGACATGAGTTAATGAATAAATCTACATAGCTGTCATATCATATAAAAACATGGTAACCATTTAATAGCTGTCAAATGACAATGATTTAATGGGTAAATCTACAGTTGCCATATCAATGATGCAAAAATTAAAACAATCAATGAAATTGTTACATCAAATGGCAACACTTTAATGGGTATACAGTTGCTTTAAAATACATCAGATGGTACGACTTTAAGTTTATCTACAGTTGTTTTATCAATATTTCACAAGAATTCCGCGTACTTGCGACTGCAAAAATGTCTTTGTCTCGGTATACATGTACACTGTAAAATAATTCCGTAGATTTTACGGTAGAATACCTGGCAACCAGCTGCCAGTCCATTTCCCGTTATTTCTACGGGCGCCCGTAATTCTGGCGGAATCCTCACGCAGAGTATAGGGTAGAATAAGACAGGTATTGTTTTGGTCATATAGCCCTTCAGCACTATAAAGGTATTTTCGAGTGCGGTCAGTTAGCATAACTCTACTAAATTGTGATTTCTAAAAAATCTTTTACAGGCAGACGTCCGTAAAAATAACGGGAAATAGACTTGCAGCTGGTTGCCAAGTATTCTGACGTAAAATCTACGGAATTTTTTTACAGTGTACTTTGATTGTGTGCATATACTGCAGTTAAATTTAGTCGTTAAGAAATAGGGAGTAAATCATCTTCGCAAGCCAAGGGTACTAAGTCCATTTCGTTCCTTATGTAAGGAACAAAATCTTGGCTTGCGAAGACGAGTAAATGTGATTATATTCAGCTATGTAAAAGCCAAAAGATGCTGTTATTACTGAGATGCTTTCGTACATTGTCTTCTAATTGTCATGAGATCAAGCATTGTGTCAGCCTGGATCATGAGTCAAAGAATGATACAAATCAGTCACAAAGAAGTCTGAAATATTAGTCACAGTGATCTACAAGTAAAACTAGGTCACCCGCCATGTCGGAATGAATCGTTACAGATCAAAATCCGTTCAGTGGTGCATTTTACTTTAGAGGTATATTGCAAATCTCCGGACCATGGAATACAGAAATCCATTAAACAGTCAGCAACATATCACTGGACCATGTGATATAGGCCTCACTAACCTATAAGCCCTAGAATTGGATTTTGGCTGGGACTATGATTGCTCCCTCCTTCAAGGAGAGTTACCAGGCAGATATACACTGTAAAAAAAATACTGTAGATTTTACGGTAGAATAACTGGAAACCGGCTGCCAGTCCATTTCCCGTTATTTTTACGGGTTTTTGCCTGTAAGACATTGTTGGAAATCACGAAATGGAAGTTTTATGTTAACTTGGCGCACTCGAAAATAACTTTGTATTGTTGAGGGGCTATCTAACCAAAACGACAGCTGCTCTTTTCTGTCCCACTCTGCTTGATGATTCCTGCAATTTTTACGGGCGTAAAAATAACGGTAAAAGGACTGGCAGCTGGTTGCCAGTTATTTTACCGTAAAATCTACCGTTTATTTTTGCAGTGTACATATAAGCGACATTTTACACTAAAAGTAACTTCACAGTTTTTCGTGCCATAGTTTGAACAAAAAATTCGGTCTTTTCCAACTGCATGATTCTATGAATATCCATATTTTCAACTGCATTTACCTGTATTACTCATAGAGTACTAAAAATAACAGATTTTGCTGATTTTCTTTGTATTGTGTATCACGATATGGAATTTGGCCAAAATAAAGCGGTACCGTAATGATACCAAATAACGAGACAAACCACCTGAGCAAATATTATAGACCCTGATCAGACGGTTCCTCAGGATCTGCATTATTCACCATCAGCCAGCAATGTGTTGATATTCATGTCGCTCAGTAATAAGCCAAACTTGATCATTTTTAGATATTTACGGTAATTGTTTACAGTTTGCAAAATTTACGGTAGCAACAAAAATAAATTCGCTGCGTCAGAAAGATGAAAGATGTGTGCTGAGTGATGAAAATGCATTTTGACGTAAAACGCTTGCGGTAGGTGGGGGTGAAATTAGTCGGTGAAATTAGACAGGTAAGTCGCATCACGAGTTAAGGTGCCTTACCCAGCAAGCACATAAAGGTTGAAACAAGATTGAATCAACGTTGATTCAACGTCATGACGTTGAATCAACTTTGATTTAATTTTGTTTCAATCTTGTGTGCCCATTGGGTTACATGCCTTAATTAGATTATAGACCAGACGTATGAGCAGAGTCTTCCCAGTTCATATAAATGTTAACGCTGTCTGGATCCTGATGTATCTTTATAGCCCACAGCGGAACCTCTGATCGAAGTGCGCGGATGCTTTGAAGGCTGGTCAGCGCCGACGGTTCATACTAGTATATATCATCAAACAGAAAAAAAACAGTGACAGCAGAATTGAGAGCTCAGTATTCAACAGAACGACTGACATCGGCAGACTCTTTTACAATGCTTTAGGCTCGCACTGTGAAACATTCCGTAGATTTTACGGTAAACTAACTGGCAACCGGCTGCCAGTCCATTTCCCGTTATTTTTACGGGAGCCCGTAAACACTTGCAGGAATATTCACGCAGAGTAGGATAGAATAGGACTGGTATTTTTCTTGTCATAACCCTTCAACACTATAAATGTATTTCCGAATGCGGTCAGTTAACATAACCCTATACCATATCGTGATTTCCACAAACGGGGAATGAACTGGCAGCCAGATTCCAGGTTTGGTACCGTAAAATCTACGATTTTTTTTACAGTGCACATGCATCTCTCTATGACTTACTGGCTATTCGTGGCCGAGATTCTAGCGCCACTTCATATCACGGGGTCGTGGGTTCGAGTCCTGCGGCCCCGACCCCGAGATGAGATTCTGTCCGAACGGGGCTTCATAGCACAGAATCTTTCATCGTCCTGATATGACTGAAATCTTGTTGAACTACGGATGTAAAACTGTCAAATCACCCACCCATCTGTGTAGTTTACCACCGTGTCTATCCTGTAAAGTAGACTTTGCGGTTTTCGGTTTTCGTACCGTTTATTTTCGACTGACGGCTTGTCTGCAATGTAAAAAAAAACGTAAATTTTACGGTAAAAGACCTGTAATGGCAACTAGCCGCCATGCTATTACCGTAAAAATTACGGGATAGTTCCGTAAGTTTTTATTATGGAAACCGTCAGCGTTTTAAGGGAAACCTTGCTTTAACAAATGCGGAGTTAAACGAGGTTTATACACAATACAGTCATTTCCATCTTAAAAAGTTACGATACTATCCTGCACTTTTTAAAGTAAAGGGCCTGGCAGTCAGTTGCCAGGGGCTGTATTCATAAAACGACTTGAGTGGTTGCTATGCTGTTGCTAAGGTTAAATTTCTTTGAAGGAGATTCCCTACAACTATGAAATTTGCTCTGGAGGAACAGTCTTACAAAGACTGTTCCTCCAAACCAAATTTCATAGTTGTCGGGAATCTCCTTTATAGATATTCAGCCTTAGCAACAGCGTAGCAACGACTTAAGTGGCTTTATGAATACGGCCCCAGGTCCTTTACCGAAAAATCTACTGGACTGTATTTTCTTACGGTGTGAAGGTTGAGGAAAGACGAAGTTTTTTTTCTAGTCCTACTGCCAATTACTTGAAAAAAATCATATCGGTACCATAGATTGTAATTATACTGGGCAACTTGCCAAGAATGCTGCTGTTGCCCCAGTTATTCATAATGAAGTCCCCATTAAAATGGCTTCATACTTTCATACCAACAAGAAACAAATCTTCCGTCACTCACTCCGAAAACTCAATAGGAAGTGCCGAAAATAAACGTTACAAAACCGCAAAAGTAAATTACGTGCCCTGGCTGAAAAACCATGTTTGATCCCCATATTATATTATACTTCAGCATTTTCAGACTCAAGCATGTATTTAGGAAAATGTGTAAATAGGAAATAACTTTGCCATTTTCATTCTTCTCTCTCTTCTCAATGGGGTCAACTCTGAAAGGTAAGAGAACAATGCCTTTCCTTTAAGAGTAGATCCCAGTTTGGCACACTGTGAAAAAAATCTGCAGATTTTACGTTAGAATACCTGGCAACCAGCTGCCAGTCCATTTCCCGTTATTTTTATGGGCGTCTGCCTATAGAACATATTTTGAAATTTCGATATTGTAGAGTTTTGTTAACTGACCGCACTATGAAATTCCTTTATAGTGTTGAAGGGCTATATGACCAAAACAACATCTGTCTTATTCTACCCTACTTTGCACGATGGCTCCGCCGATGTTTACGGATGTCCGTAAAAATAACGGGAAAATGACTGGCAGCTGGTTGCCAAAAATAACGGGAAACTGACTGGCAGCTGGTTGCCAGTTATTCTACCGTAAAATCTACGGATTCTTTTTACAGTGCAGGCCTTCGTCATCCAGGGAAGGAAACGGGAAGTCACAAAAGCTCCCCATGTAAAAACGGCGGTGAAAACATGGATGTTCCCCAATAACTTAAATTATGATAAAAAATTAACAAACTCATGTCAGTTAGACCGTTCTTTAGCCTCATTTGTGTGATTTATTCTGTTCTGATTGTAGGTCAGTTGCCTTTTATGATTTATGTAATAACCTGATATTTTTGTCAGAACATTTTATTTTTTTGTAAACAGCCATGATGAAGAAAGAAACAGTATAAGAAAAGTATAAAAATAATCAGAATCTCCACATTTCATCCACAACAAAGGAATGAATAGGACAGTAGGGTCAAGACAGGTAAATTCGGACTGTGACATTGTCTCCTTTGTATGTCAGTTGTTTGGAATTAAGGTATGTCCGAATTCACATGCTTTCCAAAGTTACCAGACTCAACCCTACGCGATGAAACTTTAAATCCAGACAGCTAGAGCGAACAGCTTTTAATGAACAACTTTTTCTTAGATAGGTAGCCACCAAGCTAGCCCTATCGTAACCGACACAAATAAGCCCATTTTAGGCTGTGCGGCGTTATAACTACTCGCTCCACCAGCGCATAACTTGGAGCAATTGTCTCAGATGATGGCTCAAAACTAGAGGTTCTATCAAGGGTTGCACAAGCCACTGCAGTTCTTACAAAGCTGAAGCCAATTTGGAGCGATAACAACATATCTCTTGGATCAAATGTGAAACTGATGCGCTCCTTTGTCATTTCCTTATTTCTGTATGCCTGTGAATCGTGGACCTTGAAAGCAGTTAGAGAAAAGATTGATTGATTGATTTATTGATTGATTGATTTATTGCTTAACGTCCACGGTAAACATCTGTGGTCATATCGGGACGGTCATTTAACCTTACAACACTATTCCTGGGCAGGCTTAGACCTCCTAAGCGGTTAACCAGTACTAAGTGCACATACTATCGCCAGTAACTGACAACTGCCCTTCTTGAATCAGCGGAAGAAGAAACGAAAGTATGTGGCCAGACCGGGCATCGAACCCAGGACCATTGACTTATGAGTCAGGTGCCCTACCGATTGCGCTACGCGGCCAGACCTTAGAGAAAAGAACGCAGGCCTTTGAGATGAGATGCTACCAAAAGTTATTGAACATTTCGTGCGAGGACCATATAACCAATGAGGAGGTTCGCAGCAAAATCCAAGCAGCCATTGGAAAATATGATGAACTCCTGACCATGCAACTCCCCCGGGGCGTTAATACGGTACATCTCTGGGTCGAACAGTATTGTTGTAGTTTGGCTATCAGCTTTCAGAAGACTGATTTTTTAACTTCCATGTGGGAATGGAATTGTGCATTTAGCAGCGGTAACAGACACAGTACACAGACACAGTACAGTTTGCACGCAGTTCCGTCCACAAATAACTGTAAAAAAATCTTTTGGCATAATTTATCTTTTGAAAACCGTTATTTCGTTCATTTTGCATAAGCATGCTATTCAATCAAATTATGTCATATCCAATTAGCTCTATTTATGCTTCCTTGATGACAAAAACTTCTGTCAGTCTTCGATAACTAGATTTCATGAGGCTGCATTCTAACCGTCACATGACCATTGACGTCATCCAAATGCAAAAGTAACCTGGAAATGAAAATAACATCTTCTGCTGCTGTAAAGTCGTTTTCTTCAAATGCACTTTCATGCACGAACGCATGCACAAAACAGTCTATGCACAGACGCCAAGTTAAGATCACTGGGTCACCGTCATGTTTTCCAATCATTTTTACCTCGGAAAAACATTTTAGCCACGACACGAGAAAACCAACAATGTGGTTGTGCGGACAGCGCAGACTCAGATCAGCCTGGGCATCCATCCAGTCTGATCAGAATCTTTATTAAGCGCTTAAATGGTAGCTAAGGGTCTAAGCTACCTCCATGCGGACAGCGAAGACTCTGATCAGACTGGGCGGATGCCCAGGCTGATCTGAGTCTGCGCTGGGCGCTCAACCACATTGTTGGTTTTGTCGTGTCGCGGCTCATTTTATATGGTAGCATTTCTAGCCTCTATCACCTTTCCGGATTCACTATATGTAAGTCGCAATTAGCGCTGAAGCGGACATTTTGAAGCAAACAGTACAGAGTAAGTCGGACTGCCCTCTTAAAACCAGTGGGCATACGATGTAGAGTATGCTTTTTTCTGGTTTCGTCACCAGATATTGTCAGGGTCACTGACGAGGCTTTATTAGCCGAAACTACGTAGTCTGGCCCATGTTCCTACTTCTGTATGTATTCTCTGCTCTTGAAGGAACTTTTTAAGATTTTAATTTTACCTCACTGCAGCTGGTGTTGTGCCGTGTGGAGGCCGTAAAAAGTCTCCCCGTACATCATCCATAGTGCAGATAATATTTGATTTACATCCTTTGAGATCAGAGGATCTAAAATTTGAGGTCGATGAAGACTATTATTCTAGATCATCGTCTTTTATATTATTTGGATCCTTTTGAAACTAATCAGTCTTTGAATCGACTGCCCAATTAAATTAAGAAATTACAGTATGCTATTTTCTGGTTTCGTCACCAGATATTGTCAGGGTCACTGGCGAGGCTTTATTAGCCGAAACTACGTAGTCTGGCCCATGTTCCTACTTCTGTATGTATTCTCTGCTCTTGAAGGAACTTTTTAAGATTTTAATTTTACTATGAAAACACCTAGGGCCTAAAATCTATAATACAGATTAATTGAGTAGTGTTGTATTTATGTATGTATAGGTAGATTTTGTTTAATATTTATGCCCCCGTGACGATAGTCAGGGGGGCATTAAGATTTGCTCCTGTCTGTCCGTCCGTCCATCCGTCCGTCCGTCGGTCTGTCTGTCCGTCCGTTCGTCACACTTTACGGTATAGAGTTTGTGTAATCAACTCCTCCCACAGTTTTCAGTGGATCTTTTTCAAACTTTGCATACATGTTGTGGACATATTGAAGATGTGCATGTGGGTCTTTGTTGGAGCTAGAATTAATTTTGACAGAATTACGGCCTTTTGAACTTAGTCATTTTAGCAGAAAATCAGGCAAATTTTTGCATTGTAGGGTATGTAGTTTGTGTAATCAACTTCTCCCACAGTTTTCAATGGATCTTTTTCAAACCTTGCATACATGTTGTGGACATATTGAAGATGTGCATGTGGGTTTTTGTTGGAGCTAGAAATAATTTTGACAGAATTACGGCCTTTTGAACTTAGTCATTTTAGGCAAATTTTTGCATTGTAGGGTATGTAGTTTGTGTAATCAACTTCTCCCACAGTTTTCAATGGATCTTTTTCAAACCTTGCATACATGTTGTGGACATATTGAAGATGTGCATGTGGGTTTTTGTTGGAACTAGAATTGATTTTGACAGAATTACGGCCTTTTAAACTTAGTCATTTTTTGGCAAATTTTCACATTTGTAGGGTGTGGAGTTTGTGTAATCAACTCCTCCCTCAGTTTTCAATCGATCTTTTCCAAACTTTGCATACATGTTATGGACATATTAGAGATGTGCATGTGGGTCTTTGTTGGAGCTAGTAATAATTTTGACAGAATTATAGCCTTTTGAACTTAGTCATTTTAGGCATATGTTTGCTTTGTAGGGTACTAGTATTTTGTGTAATCAACTCCTCCCACAATTTTCATTGGCTGTTTTTCAGACATTGGAGACTTGTTGTGAACATATTGAAGATGTGCATGTTGGTTTTGATAGGAAAAAAATAATTCTGAAGGAATTATGGCCTTTTAAACTTAGTCATTTTGGGCTGCATTTTGCACTGTAAGGTATAAATTTGGTGTAATGTTTTCAGTGGATTCTTTGGAAATAGCATTTGTGCTTGAAAGGTGCTTTAGGGATGTATGCATGTCCTGTGACAGGCGCTGCACGGGGGCATCATTAGTGTCTTACAGACACAATTTCCTAGTTTTCTCCTTTTTTTTCAAAAGAATCAAAATTATTGTTATGTTTGTTGCTCCTCATGTTGTTACATGTTTATGTAAACTGAAAGTAATTATATAGAGGATCTTACATGAGTTCTCGTGTATTATTGAATTTATTAAACGAGTTGGGAAAAAGGATAAGATGCGAGGCTCTGCCGAGCATCTTATCGTTTTCACCAACGAGTTTAATAAATTCAATAATACAGGAGCACGAATGCAAGATTCTATTTATCATATGACACTTAAATCGCATTTTATTAGCAAATTTTGCACTAAAACGTCACGAATTCGCCATTAGAAAACGCGACGTTTTATGGACGCCAACGCATAACGTTACGACGTAAGGACAAGGTGCGCTAAGGGCGGTTTCCGGCCTATCCTTAGTTTTTGATAAAAAAAATATGAGCTGTTAAACAGAGTCTAACTAGATGAAAAACGAAAAAAAATGAATGAATATCTTTTTCCATCTTTCAGAGAGAACGATTTAAATACGTCGGGGGTTCAAAGATTTTCGGTGACGTTTCCGTCGCTTAACGTGACGTCGCGCGAATCACAACGTTATTCCGTGTCTTGCTGTTCTTAGTACATGTACATGCGATGTATTGTTTATATTGTTAAACTGTTAGAAATTAACCTAATTGTCTTTATTCTTAACAGACACCATTGTTGCGCAATATTTCTCTGTAGAAAAGTTTGCCATCATAGGAAACGCGGAATAGACTAATATTTTAATAATAATTTGTATTGCTTAAAGCTATAAAACAAAGGGTAAGCAGTGCAGGCTTCTTGTGCTAACGCTACTGGGTTCGAAATATATATACTGAACATCAAAAGAAACGCATACAATGTATACGCCCAATTTATTTGACGGTATAGGTATATGCTCTTATTTAGACATTTTAAGTCACTTTGTTTGTGATATTCCGACAGAATGAACACCTTAACGCATCGATATTCCGTAAACTTTAGAGACCAGAACGCTTGCTTTTGTGATGGTGTAAAACTTAAAGTCACCATACTTTCAGCAGCTGAATTTTTAATTCCACAAAATGCTCAGCCAGTTATTTTCTCCAGACATAATGACCGCAGTAAGGGTAAGAAACAGCGAAAAAATCAAAGCAATCGAGGCTCGCGTTTTAAAGAAACAATCAGGTGAAAGTTGACAGTACACACGGTAACACTGTCTTACCATTTAATTTCCATAGACCTTTTAACACCCTGTATTTCTTGAAATGAACAGAAACCATTCATACGAAGATATTAAATGAATTAACAGAAGTAAAATAAAAAGATTTGCAAAGAAATTTTTCGTAGCACTGCACAACTTTTGATGTTATTGAACTTCCAAATTTGCTATTTGTTTAATTGCAAGGGACATAATTTGACAAGTGTTCAACTTCAAACTGCTGTCATGTTCCTAAGAAGAATACCATGGTAACAAAACCGACGTTTTTTTCATAACCACACATTAGAGTCGCGTTTTGGAAACAATATGTTAAACTGCCAATGAAAGAAAACTCTTACAACTTTGAACGTTTCACGATACATTGAGATAACTCTATAATCAAGGTTTAATTTTGCAAGAAGCTAAGTTTATATTGTTGGCAGATGTCAGTAGTGTTTTCTGCTATATGCGATTTAAAACCATAAATCAGCTGACAGAAGAAAACTGAACCTAAACTTGTATGCGTTTCTTTTGGTGTTCAGTATATATAACGCATTTTATCACTTGTTTTCAGAGAGAATTACAGCTGGTCAGTATACAATTTTTTTATCACGTCACCATAAGGCTTTTAATTCCTATGCACGCAAGCTGCCATTTATAGCTCTTTCCGTTGCGACCGGTAACATTATTCTTTTTAAATCCGGGACCGAATTTACTGTTCCAGTTTTTGACTCAGTTTCAATGGCGAGGACTGATCAGACACAATGTGTTGCAGTGTGTGTGATTCAGGTTTCAAGACACCAGTATTGTTGCCTCCAGTTGAAAGAAAAAGGTAGGTGATGACCGGACAGCTCGTTCCAAGGTGGAACTGCTACATGTATCATCATTACACAGCAGAAGACAAAATAGCAAACGTCTGCAAAGCAATATATATATACACTGAGCCACTTTAGTTCCGCACCACTTATAAATTTTGTAAGATTTTTCGGAAAAGAAATAGGATAATTTTAATTCGAACTTTCAGCGAAACGTGCATTTATGTCTGCACAATCCACAGAAAAAGTGTTGTGATCGAGCAAGAAACAAACAAGAAAACGGATCCGAATGGGCAGTACCCGCAAAACACAAATTCACATTGCATGATTTTGCATTGCATTCAGACGGCACTGCACTATTATCAGTGTCGAATTTTTGCTATGTCATTGTTCAGAGCCGATTCATTTTCGGCGATATAAAAGACTGGAACGTGTTTGTTAACTTAACCATGTTTTCAGCAGCCGATTATTTTTGATTGCCAAATGCCAAAGGTTTGAAAAAGTTCTTTATATTCACACTTTTTTAAAAACTATAGAAATTTTGAATTTTCCTGAGCAAACCAATTCTTAAAACACTTCTTTTATAATTTCATAGTAAACAACGATGTATCCGCCGTAAATTCGCATACAAACCTTTTTTGGATATATTTACGCCATCCCGTTGACGTAAGCGATGACGTCACTACTCCTAAGGCTTTTGGATGTGAAATGATAGAATAGTTAGTGTTTTGACATTTCTGTGCACACAAGTGACTTGTAACAAAACGATTTGATAAGAAAATCTAGTTTAGTTATTGTAACTGACGTTAACATGACGTCAAACAGAGCATTGTTTCAAAACGTCACGTTGTATCTCAATTTAATCGCAGTTAAAGAGGGTTTGACTTCAAAAAAGTATTCGTTTTTGGTGTTTTTCTATCACAAGGATCAATGGGCATAATGCCTATTGCATAATGGATTTCAAATGCGAAAACGCTTAAGTTGCACGTGCAGTTTTGTCAAAATGTGCTTGTGATGAACTGGAAGGTTTCGCATGAATGATTCTAAATTGTTTTTGCTGTTATCAGATAGATAAAATGCCAATGAATAACATTCTATAAAAAAAGTCTTTGATTATAGCAATTTTGGTGTAAATTGCGGGCTCTGGAATAGTGGTGCGTAATTAAAGTGGCTCAGTGTATATATACATATTTCATTTTAGTAAGGATACACTTCATGAACAAATAATTCAGATACAAATGAGCCGCGTCGCTAAAAATAATCTTACGAGACATGCAGATTACGCATGCCTAGGCCACACAGGCACTCGTTTCAAGCAATGTGAGCCACTCATACCCTATACATATGGATAGTGTATAGGGTATTAATGGCTCACATTGCATGAAACGAGTGCCTGTGCTAGGCCAGCCTGCTTACATGCTCGTCCAGTCAGGGCATGCACTTTACTGTTAAGCATAATTTGTAATTTTGATTTTTGAACAGTGAACAGCTTGCACATGCGTGTCTGGCCATGCGAACGCAGCTATAAAATCTCGTATGTGCGATACGGCTTAAATGTAACAGCAAAGAATAACACACTTGCCCTGCATGCACGAGGGAAACATATGGAATTCGAATAATCACGACAGCAGCTTGATCAGGACTTCCAGTGTTTAACCAGATAATATGCAAACTTTACAGACTCTGATCAGATTGATTGACAAGAAAAGCTTCTTTTAGGTTTCTGTTGGAAATAAAGTACAATAAGTTACTGCATACACTGTAAAAATCCGTAGATTTTACGGTAAAATAACTGTCAACCAGCTGTCAGTCCTTTTACCGTTATTTTTACGGGCGCCCGCGCCCGTAAAAATTGCAGAAATCATCAAGCAGAGTGGGACAGAATAGAGCAGGTGTTGTTTTGGTCAGACAGCCCTTCAACAATACAAAGTAATTTTCGAGTGCACCAGTCAACATAAAAACTTCAATTTCGTTATTTCAACAATGTCTTACAGGCAAACGCCCGTAAAAATAACGGGAAAAGGACTGGCAGCTGGTTTCCAGTTATTCTACCGTAAAATCAAGAGAATGTTTTACAGTGCATCTGTACTTACGTATCTGTTTGCACTTGTCAACTTTTAGATTCCCGAGTTTTCTTAGAGATTCGCAGATTTGCGACAGGTTGATCTGAGTATCTGAATCTATTCTGTCTGTGCGTGCTATCAGGTACCTTTTCACTCGACGCCAGTCATATGGCGATTCAGACAGTAAACAACAACAGGAACAACGTCGCCGAACTTATACTATAAATCCGGTCTTAATTCAACAGATGTATGATTGGATAGATAAATTGTGTTTCGTCCTAAACACTTCAACAGTTTTAAGTCATATCAAGGCGATGGTTGAATGGGCGCATGATGACGGGGATGACACAACGCACAGATTAGACGGCACTGGTCTGATCATGAATTCGACGACCTCTGGATTACATCTCAGTCTGAACGAATCATTTATTATACAAATGCTGCAAAAGGTAATGGTTATATGGGCAATTTTTGATACCGAGATGCACTGACTTCTTTCAAAACTAATAAATTTTATCGTATGAAAATAAATCTACATGTACAAAGTGAAAATAAACTGATTAGCCTGCGCATCCGCACAATTTGGGCAGTACGTTCTCTTTTTGAATCTTGCGACAACTAGATATTCTGACCAGTTTGCACAAAATCGCAGTCTGATTTCTGTGTATCCATCTTTTTAGGTCCATTTTCACGTGATGCCAATAAAATTCGCGAAGTTATTTTCAGCCTTAAAGATTCGCGTTGTGAATAGAGCTTTAAAAATTGATCAATCTAACCTTCAAAGCCGATCTCCATCTCTCTCGCTCCTCTCTTTTTTTACCGACTCCCCAAACCCCCCTCGCTCCCAACTCGCTCATTCTCTCAGAAGAGACCCGGTAGCAAGGTTAAGCGCTGGCCTACTGATCTAGCAGTCCCGGGTTTGAGCCCTGCTGGAGGCGGAAATATTTCCTATCGTAAGTGAGATTCCTCTGCACTCAGCTTTCGTTATCACCCTACCACTGTTTTAATATGACTGCAATACCGTTGAAAGGAACGTAAAATCGCAAATCATCCATCTATCCACTCAAAACACACTAACTTAAAATAATGGTACATGTACATGCACACGTGAAGTATTACCGTTGTGTTCATTATGCAGTCTGGCCACGATATCTGCGAAGCTTTTAGCTTTTGGTGTTTACGAATACCGCGTTTGCTTCGTATATACACTCAGTAACGTTTCTACGATGTGAAATGATACTTGATGGCTTGACTGGGCACGACATATGGACTTGATGAAGACACCTTGCTCTTTGCTAATTTCTGTTGCTGTTGTTGTTGTTTTCATTAAATTCCTCGGACATGATGATGCTCAAACAACAAAACTGATGTTCAATATACATATTTCCATAATTTTTTGGAATGGTTTGAACCAAATATGAATTAAATGGTAGAAACAAACGCTTAAACTTGCAATTTCACAGCAGTTACAGACATAAAAAAGTAAAATTAAAGACTGATCGCATGCGTGTACCAAAGAGACCTTTTGACAATCTGTCGGTCACTCTCTTTCGACGATCTGTACAAAAAATCGAGTTGGTACAGCCATGCGGACATATTTTTATTTTGCAAAACGTACCTGAATATGTTCTTTTTCTTGCAAAACCCCGCAAAAATGGCGTCTTTGACGTTGTAAAATGACGTCACGTAACGTCATGACGTAATTTTTGTGTGCGCACGCGATAGTCCTTATGTTGTTATGTTCAGGGACGGTGGTGGTAATTTGCTGTGACGAGTTTCATTTTTCCCGAAATTTTAGGCCGCTAGCAATACACTAGCGCACCTTGTCCTTTGCATATTTAATCCACTAGTGGATTATCGAATTTAATGCATGGCTTTATTACACTCTCAGATGCGACGTCATATGATAAAAAGGTCTAAAGAATGAGGTATAAACTGAAGGAGCACATCCATTCCTTTGAGAGTTAATCCCTATTGAGAAGGGAGGCAAAAATGTAACTGGTAGAGTTGCCTTCTCCTGAAAGTGTACCCATTCACTTTAATTCATGAAAGTATCCTGCAGGCACATGTTGAAATGACGTCGTACTGACGTCGATGCGACGTTTTGACGTCGCAACGATGTCAGTACGACATCATTTCAACGCTGAGATAAGCATTTTCAAAGTTTCTCAGTTTCTGGAAAACCATTATTTGATGCCATATGGCTTCCGTCAATACCTCACGCCGCTCCTATTTCCAAAAGATTAGCTTTTATCTGATTTCATTAGTCATTTTCTTCATAAATAGGTTGGTCAAGAAACTAACAACCATTTAACTTTCTGAAATTAGGTGAGAATCCCGGCTTTTCAAAGTTCATCAAGGCGGCTGAAAATTATATATCTAGCGGGCAATGATTCGATCTTTCTTATTATGTATTTGCTGAGTTCAGCAAACGAAGAGTTTAATAATTTAACCCTCGACTTACTACATGTAATTTTTCCAAAGCTTCGAGGGGGAATACTGAACGTTAACCCGAAGCAGATGTATGTAGGAATACCATAAATGACTCATCCCGGCGGCCTAGCCCAGCGGGCATACAACGTTGAACAATCATGTATCAACGGCGATACAACGTTACGATATAAGATATGTACAGATGCTTGCGCCTTTCTATCTTGATTAGTAGGCTACAAATGTATGCACCTGAAAGAGGCTTTTAGCCCTTTTGGTTCACTATATTTTGGTTTTACCCGTGCATTCTCCTTCCGACGTGACAGTAAATTGCTGATTTGTGGAACAATGTGACCCCTTGGCAAACTAGTTTATATCTTTTGGACATGTGTCTGTAGTAGGGGAGACCGGGGATAGTTGATGCACGGGGCAAGTTGATGCAGTGGCAATAAAAAGACAATGACGTCATTATGGACGTCAGAAATGACGAATTAAGACAGTAATCGACTGTCGCCATCTTTTCCTGAAGTTTTGCGGAATTTGGACGATAAATGAGAATTTGGTGAAGAAAAGTTCATTTTTGACACATCTAAGTATTTTACAGGTTTTTCGCAATTTTTCGTTTAGTGCGCATTTGTTTCTGGTTGTTCATAATTCATTTATGCACACAGGTAGACAAATATTTAATCTTCAAAATCATATACTCTTCTGAAGGAAAACATTGTGTAATAGTTGTCTACCTTGCTGAATGTCACGTGGGGTATGGTTGGGGCAAGTTGATGCAATGAGCATGGGGCAAGTTGATGCACCATAAAATCCTATTGGACTGCATTGAGCTGTTCATAATATTTGGATGGGCTTGATCTCTAACTGATGTAGGACTATTAAGCATTTCAGATTTGTAGTATCTCTTTTATTATATTCAAAAAATGCATACAATAGCATTCCTTCGATGTCACAGCAATGCCAACAATTTACATGTGCGCACAGTGAACACACGATACAGGCTGCGCATCCGCGCAGTCTGATCAGAGTCTTTGCTGTGCGCTCTATGGATATCTAAGGTCCCATATCTTTTTGTATGGCAAGCGAAGACTCTGATCCGACTATGCTGATGCACAAGCTGGTCTGAGTCTTCGCTGGACGCATATGTATATTGTACGAATTGCTGGGAGGTCGTCTCATTTAATATAGCAACTATAACAATGAAATGATATTTTCCTGTTTAAAATGTTCTTAAGTTTCATAAATAAAATTATAGAATATTTTGATATTTTATAGTTCAGTTACTCATATACAAACATTCCTTCTAGAGGTATTTCGCTTGAGATAACTTCAATGGCTAAAATGATTTTGATAAGTCGCGGCATCTAACTATAAAGAAAGCAGGAATATCCCCATTTGTCCATAGAAACGGTCAATTTCCTGTAGTATCCGTTGCATGGGATTGAAAAGGCAAGAAAGAATGTCTGTATTAACTTGCCCCAAGCATTGCATCAACATGCCCCACTACTGGGGCAAGTTGATGCATTTGACTTGCCAAAGAAATCTACTTAAACGGAAGGGAAATATACCAAAATTCAAAGATTACTATTTGTTAAATGCAGAAAAGGTAGATCTTTTAGAATATGCAAAGATGATCGAAATTGGCCAGTCCAGTCACGAGATATATCAACAAGAGGGCCAAGAGGCCCTGAATCGCTCACCTGAGCAAAAAGGTTAAAGGTCAAACTAGGGTCATAATTTGAACAAACCAGATAGTTTGCAACCATTTCCAAATGGTTCTGAAGAAGAAGATTTTTAATGTTTTTCTATGTATTGCTATGGTTCAAATCCTGGACCCCCTGGGGCAGGGCCATTTTGGACCCTGGGGCTATCATTTGAATAATCTTGGTAAAGGACCACTAGGCGATGCTAAAAGCTAAATTTCAAGCCTCTGCGCCAAGTGGTTCTGAAGAAGAATATTTCTGAATATTTTTCTATGTATTTCTATGGTTCAAACCCAGGACCCCCTGGGGCGGGGCCATTTTTGACCCTGGCACCATCATTTGAACAAACTTGGTAAGGGACCACTAGGCAATGTATCATACAAAATTTCAAGCATCTGCACAGAGGGGTTATGGAGAAGAAGGTTTTTAAGTACATTTTAATTTCGAACCCAAGACTCCTTGCCCCAGAGCCATTTTAGATTCCAGGGCCACCATTTACACAAACTTTGTAGGAGTCCACCAGGCAATGCATCATATCAAATTTCAAGCATCTGAGCCAAGTGGTTCTGAAGAAGACTTTTTAATAGTTTCCTATGTATTTCTATGGCTCAAACTCAGGACTCCCTGCCGCAGGGCCATTTTGGACCCTGGGGCCATCATTAGAACAAACTTGATAAAGGGCAACGAGGCAATGCATCGTACCAATTTTCTAGCATCTGAGCCAATTGGTTCTGAAGAAGAAGATTTTTGAATATTTTTCTATGTAGTTCTATGGTTCAAACCCAGGACCCCCTGGGGCGGGGCCATTTTAGACCCTGGGGTCATCATTTGAATAAACTTGGTAAAAGACTACTAGGCAAAGCTACATACCAAATTTCAAGCATCAGAGCCAAGTGGTTCAGCAGAAGAAGATTTTTAAATATTTTCCTATATATTTCTATGGTTCAAACCTAGGACTCCCTGTCAAACCATTTTGGACCCTGGGGCCACCATTTGAACAAACTTTGTAAAGGTCTACTAGGCAATGCTACATACCAAATTTCAAGCATTAGAGCCATGCGGTTCTAAAGTAGAAGATTTTTAAATATTTTTCCATGTATTTCTATGGTTCAACCTGGGACTCCTTGCCCCAGGGCCATTTTGAACCCGTGGGCAACTATTTAAACAAACTTGGTAGAGGACCACTAGGCAATGTTATATACCAAATTTCAAGCATCTGAGACAAGCAGTTCTGGTGAAGAAGATTTTTAAGTATTTTTTAGTTTCGAACCCAAGACCCCCTGCCCCAGGGCCATTTTGGACCCTGGGGCCACCATTTGAATAAAACTTGGTAGAGGACCACTAGGCAATGTTACATACCAAATTTCAAGCATCTGAGCTAAGTAGTTCTGGTGGAGAAGATTTTTAAGTATTTTTTAGTTTTGAACCAAAGACCCCCTGTCCCAGGGCCACTTTGGACCCTGGGGCCACCATTTGAACAAACTTGGTAGAGGACCACAAGGCAATGCTACATACCAAATTTCAAGCATCTGAGCCAAGCAGATCTGGAGAAGAAGACTTTTAAGTATTTTTTAGTTTCGAACCAAAGACCCCCTGCCCCAGGGCCATTTTGGACCCTGGGGCCACCATTTGAACAAACTTGGTAGAGGACCACTAGGAAATGCTACATACCAAATTTCAAGCATCTGAGCCATGCCGTTCTAAAGTAGAAGATTTTTAAGTAATTTTTAGTTTTGAACCCAAGACCTTCTGCCCCAGGGCCATTTTGGACCCTGGGGCCACCATGTAAACAAATTTGGTAGAGGTCCACTAGGCAATGCTACATACCAAATTTCAAGCATCTGAGCCAAGCAGTTCTGGAGAAGAAGATTTTTAAGTATTTTTTTAGTTTCGAACCAAAGACCCCCTGCCCCAGGGCCATTTTGGACCCTGGGGCAACCATTTGAACAAACTTGGTAGAGGACCACTAGGCAATGCTACATACCAAATTTCAAGCATCTGAGCCAAGCAGTTCTGGAGAAGAAGATTTTTAAGTATTTTTTAGTTTCGAACCCAAGACCCCTGCCCCAGGGCCATTTTGGACCCTGGGGCCACCATTTGAACAAACTTGGTAGAGGACCACTAGGCAATGCTACATACCAAATTTCAAGCATCTGAGCCAAGCAGTTCTGGAGAAGAAGATTTTTAAGTATTTTTTTAGTTTTGAACCCAAGACCCCCTGCCCCAGGGCCATTTTGGACCCTGGGGCCACCATTTGAACAAACTTGGTAGAGGACCACTAGACAATGCTTCATACCAAATATCAAAGCCCTAGGCCTAGTGGTTTCAGAGAAGATGTCATTTAAAGCAAATTGTTGACGACGCACGACGGACGACGGACGACGGACGACGGACGACGCACGACGGACGACGGACGACGGACACTGGGTGATCACAATAGCTCACCCTGAGCCTATGGCTCAGGTGAGCTAAAAAGTCTAAAAAGTGCATCAACTATCCCCGGTCTCCCCTACATGGAACAGGTTTACATGGCTTTGAAGCCTTGTAGCTAAGACTGACTCTTAGACATTAGGTCTCTCGCCGCTGTGGGTTCAAGCCTCTCTTTGCGCACAAGTGAGAAAGGCGGAAAGTGTATAAGGATCTGTCATGGGTGTGAGGTGTGGATAGAAAAATCTGTCACGAGGGTCACTGTTCGGCATCACGAGGCTTGTCGAGTGATGCCGAACAGTGATCCCGAGTGACGGATTTTTCTACCCGCAACTCACACCAATGATAGATACTTTTTCTTGCACACCACGTAGACAGTAAAAATGATGTCAGTTTATGCACGCCAGTCGTTGACGTAAAGAGCCGAATGGCGGTCGTTGAGAGCGGCGCCTTCTTTCAAAATCAAATTGAAACCTCTCAAGCACTAGAATTACGCATTTTAAGTTTCTACCCGCAACTCACACCAATGATAGATACTTTTTCTTGCACACCACGTTATAAAACTCATGTCAGAACTTGACATAGAACATGTATCCTATGTCATGCTCGTGGTTGATCTAACCTAGTCTCGCTTTTTTTTTTTTTTTGTTTCCTTTCTAAAGTTAATGTGTTTGATGAATGTCATTCTGTTTAGGCGAGATTTATTCTTGGCTTCGGGCAGCCTAACCTCGTTTGGCTACTGTTCAACATCACATGTTTGGCTGACTTACAATAATATATATCCTGTGACTTAATTTTGGTCCACCTACAACAAAAACAAAGAAAAAAAAATAAATGAAAAACGAGTTTTCTCATGTACGTACTTTTCCGAGAAAAATACTGGTCAGTACTATTTCCAATCCAGCTTTTCCATTGCCATTAACCTCTAGTAGTTATTTCCTTAAAATACGTTATTTTTCTTTCTCTTTTAATTTATTCATTGACATAGTTTTTTTGTGCCGATTCTGTTGGCGTCGTTAAAACTTCTTGGCTGCCGAATCTCCCGATTGGATTTTAACCTAACTTACATAGGTACATCAATGGCTGGGGGAAAAGAGCTGATAAAATTTTGGTGACTTCGGCCGTTTTCCAGTCAAACAAGGTCTTAGAATGTTGGAAAATGGCTTGTCTACGCTGTATCTCCTGGAGAGGTGGATGGACTTTGACCAAGCTTGCACAGATGTATAGTTGGGACATAGGACATGTAACTGATTAGATTTTGGTTATCTTGACCTCATTTTCAAGGTCACACGAGGTCTTAACATGTTGGAAAATGGCTTATCTGTACCAAGACTCCTGAAGGGAGGGACTCTGGACTTTGACCAGACTTTCTTTGATATATAGTTGGGACATGGAAAAGAATTGATTAGATTCTGGTGACCTTGAAACTATTTTCAAGGTAACACAAAATATTGGGAAATGGCTTGTCTCCTGAAGGATGGATTTTGAACAAACTTTCTCGGATATAATGTTGGGCCATGGGAAAGAATTGATTAGGTTTTGATGACCTTGATCCCATTTTAAAGGTCACAGGAGGTCTAAGAATGTTAAAATAACTTCTCTTTACCCTATCTTTTACATGACATGGCGGATTTTGACCAAACCATCATGGAATCATCAAAGAGAAGGCCCGGACAGGACTGATTTTGGTGACCTTGACTGTATTTTCAAGGTCATTGATGGTCATAGAACGTTGTTATATGAGTTTTACAGTCCTTTCAATGAAGAGCCGATCGTTAAGCAGGCATGGGCGACAACAAGAGGTCCCGGGAAAAAACACACCTGATCTTCCGTGAGCAGAACTTGGCTTTCTCACGTGCGCTGCCGAGGCTTGCACACACAGCAGTGAGAGACCCAATATTAAGAGTCAACATTGTGGAACATAAAGAAACAGTTTATCTGCACCTTATCTCCTGAAATATATTTCATGTTTGAGTCACATCGAATCGTAAGCTATGTCATAGGATGAGTTTCATGTTACAGTTCTTTAGGTTGTCATTGTAGCTCTAGAGAAAATGATTCTGCTGAGAAAGGGCAGGTGTAGGGAAAAGTTTTTGTCAGCCAAGTGCACAGCTTTCTTCTATGTAGATTAACCCTTAATGCGCCAAAAAGCAGACGACAAAATTTACGTCTGCAGAATTTCAAACAAGAGGGCCATGAGGCCCTGATCCGCTCACCTGAGCAATTGGCAAAGTGGCTTTTTCTTATGTCTGAAATTGTCAAAATATGAGTCTAGGGTCAAAAGTCAAAGACTGACCATGACCTCTTTTACTCATAAATCTTATTGTGCTAATAGGCATTAAGATAACCATATATACCATTTTTAGGCCAAAATCTTCAAAACTTTCCACGAAATCTTATGTTCTAGCATTTTCCCATATTTGACCATGCTGCAAAAAAGGTCAAGGTGAACCCAAGGTCATCATTTGAACAGTCTTGGAAGTACTCTAGTACTCCATGCTACTTACCAAGTTTCAAGGCCATAGGCATATTGGTTCTGGAGAAGAAAAATATTAAAGGTTTATATCATAAATGGGCATGGCGGCCATGTTGTCATGTGACCTGGACCATTTCAAAACATTTTTGTTCCCTCAACCCCTGGAGGCTCTATATGAAATGTGACTACAATCGGCCCTTTGGCTTTTGAGATAACTTTTGAAAATGTCAAAATATGAGATCTGGGTCAAAGGTCAAAGAATGACCTTGACCACTTGTACTCATAATTCTTCATGACCTCATTAAGACGACTGTATATACCTATTTTTACGCCAAAATCTTCAAAAATTCCCATGAAATCTTATGTAGTAGCATTTGCCATATTTGACTTTGCCGTAAAATGGTCAAGGTCAAGCAAAGGTCATAATTTGAACAATCATGATAATACTGGAGTACCCAATGCTATATACCAAGTTTCAAGGCCATCGGTCAACTAGTTCTGGAGAAAAAGATTTTTAAAGGTTTTTACCATATATGGGCGTGGCGGCCATGTTGGTCATGTGACCTGAACTGTTTGAAAAAAACTTCATTCTCTCAACCCCTAGAGGCAAAATATGAAATTTGGTTACAATTGGCCCAGTGGTTTTGGAGAAGATTGTTTGAAAATGTCAAAATATGAGAGTTCTGGGTCAAAGGTCAAAGAATGACCTTGACCTCTTATACTCATAAATCTTCATGTACTTGACTGCATTTAACAATTTTAGGCCTTACTCTTCAAAACTTTCCATGAAATCATATGTTCTAGCATTTTCCCATATTTGACCTTGCCGTAAAAAAGGTCAAGGTCAACCCAAGGTCATAATCTGAAAAATCTTGATAGCACTCGAGTACCCAATGCTACATACCAAGTTTCAAGACCATCGGTCAATTGGTTCTGGAGAAGAAGATTTTTTCAGGTTTTTACCATATACGGGCGTGGCGGCCATGTTGGTCATGTGACCAGGACCGTTTGAACAATTTTTCGTTCCTAAGGTCCCAAAAGGCTCTATATGAAATTTGGTTACAATCGGCCCAGCGGTTTCAGAGGAGAAGTTTGAAATTGTCAAAATATGAGAGTTCTGGGTCAAAGGTCAAAGAATGACCTTGACCTCTTGTACTCATAAATCTTCATGTAGTCATTAAGATGACTGTATGTACCAATTTTTAGCCCAAAATCTTGAACAGTTTCCAAGATATCTTATGTTGTAGCAACTTGCCATATAAAACCATAAGGAAGCAAATTTGACCTTACCGTAAAAAAGGTCAAGGTCAACCCAAGGTCATAATTTGAACAATCTTGGTAGTACTCGCGTACTCGATGCTACATACCAAGTTTCAAGGCCATCGGCCTGTTGGTTCTGGAGAAGAAGATTTTTTCAGGTTTTTACCATATACGGGCATGGCAGCCATGTTGGTCATGTGACCAGGACCGTTTGAACAACTTTTCGTTCCTAAGGTCCCAGGAGGCTCTATATGAAATTTGGTTACAATCGGCCCAGCGGTTTCAGATGAGAAGTCGTTTGAAATTGTGGACGGACGGACGGACGGACGGACGACGACGGAGCCTTACCATCCTATAAGCTCCCCCGGAGCTGCTGGCTCAGGTGAGCTAAAAATGTTTCGTCCAAGCGATATCATATTGAGAATTCGAACACTAGAGGGCAAACAGTGTAGATTCAGATGAGGTGGCTCATTATGAGCCACCTCATCTGGATCTTCACTGTTTGCTAATTCAACAATTTTAATTTTTGGCGCTTTAAGGGTTAAGGTGGATCAACAGATTTCGTCATTCCCTCTTCATCTATATAGCATGAGCAACAATTCAGCGACACAGCAAGAAGATAGCCACAAGGTTTCTCTTTTCCTTTCCTGCTTTCTGTAGGATACTGTTTTCTGCTAAAATTTCATACTTTCTAATGTTTTTGTGCAAAACCTCTTCCAGCTATGATTTCCATTTTAGACATAATGAAGATAGGTTAGTATGACGCCTATGTGACAAGACTTCAAACGCCAGTGACAAAAATAGCTGAATTTTCAAACCATGTTGATCCTGAGGCGGTGGCTCATTATAAGCCACCTCATCAGGATCTATGCTGTTTGCCCTCTAGTCTTTGAATTCTCAATATGATATAGCTTAGAGGAAATTTTTTTTTCAAAATTTGCAAACGTAAACTTTGTCGTCTGCTTTTTGGCACTTAAAGGGTTAAGGCCTAGACTGGCATCAGTCTATTAAATGATAATGTTACAAAAAATTTGCAAAATTTTACTAACAATTTAACAATCATACTAATTTTACATTTTCTGATAGCTGAATTTAATGTGATGGCTCTTAATAGAATAGAACAAAAATCTGATGTTTTTTTTTTTTTTTTATCTGGCTTATAGTTATTACTGGAGTCTGGAGCCCATCTAGGGTAAGGCCTTTCAAGCAACTCTGTGGCAGTTTGTGCAATCTACTCCTGCCACAGCTTTTGTCAAGACTTTTCCAAGACTTTGCATAAATATTATAGACATATTGAAAATGGGCAAGTGACTTAAAATCAATATGCAGAATGAAAACCCCTTTACTTTAGTAATCAATTAGTCACTTTATATGGTACCGAACTTGTGGCCGGACCGGGCCGGGTAGCGCAATCGGTAGGGCACCTGACTCGTAAGTCAGAGGTCCTGGGTTCGAATCCCGGTCTGGCCACATACTTTCGTTTCTCCTTCCGCTGATTCAAGAAGGGCAGTTGTCAGTTACTGACGAAAGTATGTGCATTTAGTACTGGTTAACCGCTTAGGAGGTCTAAGCCTGCCCAGGAATAGTGTGGTTAGGTTAACTGACCGTCCCGACATGACCTTAGTTGTTTACCGCGGACGTTAAGCATCAAATCAACCAACCAACCAACCGAACTTGTGAAATCATCTTTTTCTACTATTTTCATTGGATATGTATGAGGCTTTAAGGTGTAAGAAAACACTTTCGGGGGAAGCAATTCTGCCATTTTTATCTTTGCTGCCCTTCTCGATTGGCTTCATTAGACACGGTATTGGACAAGCTGGAAGGGAAGCAAACTGGAAGTCACAAACATGGTTTCCCTTAGTACAAATGGGGGAAAACATGAAAGCTACCCATACATCTTGTGTATTAGAATTTATATGTGTCATGAATATGCATTTAGTTGTGTCCAACAAGATTCAGTGGAAGATAATGGTGCATTGCAAAAGATAATGAAGGGAACTTAATTTCAGCTTCATTAGATATGGCTGGAGCAGTCCACAGCTGAATGCCTATCTGTAATAAACACTTTATAAACATTTCATTGCCAACAAGCAGACGACAAAAAAAATTACATCTGCCAAACTTAACCCAGCAGGCACACAAGGTTGAATCAACGAATCAACCTTGATTCAATGTCACGACGTTGAATCAAGGTTGAATCAATGTTGATTCAACCATGTGTGCCCAGTGGGTAAGGAAATGTTTTGTCCAAGTTATTTCATACTGAGAATTCAATGACTAGAAGGCAAGTTTGACAGATCCAGATAAGGCTGCTCATTACGAGGTTATCCAATAAGTCCTGCATACAAATGAGTTACGCAAATCAAACGGTCTGCATTCCTCCATGCATCTTCCCTTCTTTAAAGTCAGCAAGTTTCAGAAAGTTCATGATCTTCAAAATGCTGTTGCTAGGCAACGGAAGAATACAAACATTAGGGGTGCAGCGGTGGCATCTAATCATCTGTTTAAGACCCTACAGCTTAGTTTAAAACACCAGTGCATATCTGAATTACGCTGGAAGACACAAGGAATGATACTGAAGTAACTAAAAATGGCAGTCAGCAGGGCTTACAAGATAGTTGAAGATACCCCTGCAAAATCTATCTGTAACACAGTTAAGAGCCGACACTGGTCCCATTAGCCATCACAGAAAACATAAATGCAACTTGCACATCATGCACTTGATTGAGGGGAAACTAAATTTTTCCACTTTTTAGGTCTATCAGGGGCCATAACTCCTGTCAAAATTGATATATAACCTCTCCTTTCAAACTCAACATTTATTTTACTAATGGCCATGTACCATAAAAATTTCAAAGAAATCCATTTTTTGAACTTCAGTTATTGAATGGAAACCATATATTTACCATTTTTCAGATCTATCAAGGGCCATAACTACTGTCTAAATCATTGTGTAATCTCCCTTTTCGAACTCAACCTGTATTTTATTGAAGTCCATATACCACATAAATTTCAATGAAATCCATTTATTTAAACTTAAGTTATCGAGCGGAAACCAAATATTTTCCGTGTGTCAGATTTATCAGGGGCTTCAACTCCTGTACAAATTTAGGCACAACCTCCTTTTTCAAACTCAACCTGAATTGTGTTGATGGTCACATATAACATGAATTTCAACAAAGTTCAATCAGTAGAACTTGAGTTATTCAGCTGAAACTAACATTTTGCCTTTTTTTCAGGTCTAACAGGGACCATAAGTCCTGTCTAAATTGACACATAAATTCCCTTTTCAAACTCAACCTTTTTTTCATAACAGTCATATACCATATAAATAACAAACAAATCTATTCATTTAAACTTTTAAGTTATTGCATAGAAACTAAAATTTTTCAATTTTTTAGGTGTATCAGGAGCCATACCACTTGCCAAACTTTATGCATAACCTTCCCTTTTGGAACTCAACTTGTATTTTATTGATGGTTATGAACCATATAGATTTCGAATATATCCATTCATTTAAACCTCATTCATTTAAACCTAAGTTATAGAGCGGAAACCAAATATTTTCCATTTTTCAGATCTATTTGCACATGTTCACGTCTATCAGGGGCTATAATTCCTGTCCAATTTGATGCATAACTTCCCTTTTAAAACTCAACCTGTATTTTACTAATGGTCATGTACCAAATAAATTTCAAATCAATCCATTCATTGAGACTGAATTATTGAGCGGAAACCAAATATTTCCCATTGTTCAGATCCATCAGGGGCAATAACTCCTGTTCAAGTCACTGTGTAATCTCCCTTTTCAAACTCAATCTGTATTTTGTTGATGGTCATGTACCACATAAATTTCGAAGAAATCCATTCGAGTGGAAACCAAAATTATGCAAATTTTCACGTCTATCAGGGGCTATAACTCCTGTCCAAATTGAAGCATAACCTCCCTTTTTGAATTCAACTTTTGTTGATGGTCACGTGCCATATAAGTTTCAACAAAACCAGGTCATTAAAACTTAAGTTACTGAGCGGAAACGGACAATGTGAAAACAGTATACCCACCACAAATACAGTTTGCAGGGGGTAAAATAAATATAGTGCCAAAGTTAAGATAGTGTTTTCTATTAAGATCCTATTATTGTTGCAAGTAAAACCGTGTTTTTCGGGGTACTATAAAATCGTATGAAATGAGTATTTCAGAAAGATGTGTTTGCAGCAGGTGAAGTGACTGAGTGAACTCGGGTTTAACATCCCACCAACAACGAGGTTATATGGAGACAGGACCTCGGTTTAAAGTCTCAACCGAAAGACCAGAGAAGCGGGGGATAGATCTTGCGACCCCTGGATTGGTAGTCCGGAGTTTTATCCACTACACTACAGTCGCTCCTCGCAGCAGGTGAAGTACATCTTAAAGTGACATGTATTTGTTATCAAAGAATACTTGCAAGATGATATGTAGATAAGAAAATATACATGGGGAGCCTTGTTTAATATCATTTGCAGCCTTCGGAAACCAGAATCAAAGTAAAAAACTAGAAATTTGTAATATTCTTTTGTTGCCTAGCAACCACGTGTTTGGTGATGAGGAATGATAAATGTCTCTTAATAGTGTTCTGAAATATAAGATAATCATTTTAAAACACATTTTAAAACACAAATTCTCATAATTTGAAATATAGATTTGCAGGAATTTTCTTCCCCTCACCTCTTGTAAAGATGTCATGTACGTGCAATTTTACCGCCAGTATCACCTACACCTTTTCATTTAACCCTCCCATATGTCACATTCATGATTTTAAATATATGTGTATATTATGCTTGTACCGTTTCTGAGGTAAATTGAGTACCCTTGCTTAAATACCAAAGAAGTTATGACGACGTTTGCAAGACTTCTTGGAATACCCTTGTATCTTTTGGTTAGTATTTTATCAATTTTCACAGCAGTATGTCTGTCTCTGGCAAATCATTTTCATAATGGTACAGTTTTATGCATACTTTGTTTCTCCTTAACAGAGCCCTCTCCCACTGTTAGGGGCACAAAGCATATGACAGCTGTTAAGTAAGGAATTGAATTAAACAACAGCTGTTAAGTAAGGAATTGAATTAAACAACAGCTGTTAAGTAAGGAATGGAATTGAACAACTTAGCTAATTTTTTTCATCTCTTTTATTCATTTAACTGTCCACTATTAGTAGTATTGTGTTATAGCAGGCACGTAGCGCTTAAGCAATCTTGGATCAATGTTGATTCAACATCATGAAGTCACGAAAAAATGTGAGTAGCCTTTGCAGTGCAAAAAGCTCCTCTATTTTTCAGCAAACAATATTAGCACACTTGATTCAATGTGCACAAGAAGACTTAACAAATTCTTGATTAACGAATTGGTTAAGCTAATGATGCTTTGAACAACTGGGCCCAGCTGCTTAATTTTGCTATATAGGACTGTTTTCACCTTCCAAAACAATCCCAAAAATTTAGATCCATTTTGTAATAGGAACCTAGATTTATTTTTTTGGAGATGGGGAGGTGGGGGAGAGGAGGGGTATAATCAACAAATGAAACAAGATGGATCTAGATTTTTGGGACTTTTGTGGGAGGAAAAAACTTTATAACTAAAGAAATACAATATTATAGGACTTTAAATAATGAAGGTGGAAATATATGGCGGTGGAAATATATAAAAATATAAAATATATGTATATGAATATGATATACAAATACAGGTGTGTATCTATAACATATTTTATCTCTATATTACTGTCTTAAATTTTCTTTCCATTGTATATAGTAAGCAGATGCCTCTCTGCATTCCTGCTTAAAAGGCAATAATAATATCCATCATAACTTACTAATATAAATAAAACCACAAAAAAACACACCACTTTTATACATGTAATTGGAATGTCAACAGGAAATTGCTATAAATGGAGAGAAAACTACATGTATATAACAGATGCCCACAAATAAAATAAAAGACTAATGTAACGGTAAATAAACTATAAACGTGTTATAAACATAAATCCTGTACAAGCTAGAAGCCAAATCAAGAGAAAATGTTTGAAGGGACTGAACTCTGTAAATATAATCCATTTGATATTTCAGTCCCTATTATAACAGTACAGATTCCTATCAGGCTGTTCAAGTAATTAATCTGATTAGTCTGGGGGTCTTGGCTGTTTGTGCATACAATCTAAAAATAGTGAGTAATATGGAATAAGCTGTGTGGAAAAGGCCAGGCAGATCTGCCTGGCAACTGGATATGAACATATCACAGGTGCAAGAAAAGCCTTATAAGTGCATGTGACATCTAAACAACAGGGTATAATCGATTCAGCTAATTTTCTCTTCCTGCAGAGACTGTACATCATATTTGCTTCTGCCGAGACTGTCCGCGATCTCTTGCTCCTGCCGAGACTTCTGTACATGATAAATGGCTTCCTGCAGAGACTGTCTATGTGATTCTGCTTCCTGCCAAGGCTCTCAGCAGGAAGCAGAATCATGCGGACAGTCTCGGCAGGAAGCCATTTTTCGAGGACAGTAGTCCCTGCAAGAAGCAAGAGTTTGTGGACAGTCTCGGCGGAAGCCAAATATGATGGACAGTCTCTGCAGGAAGCGAAACTGAGACAACTGGTTTATACCCTGTGTAAACTGTCAATTGGGAGATTGTTGCATTACTGCAATTCTGCTATTTTCAATTTTACCTCCCATCTCATTAATCAACTATTTTAAGAAAGAATTTGCTCCCAAGGGGAGCAAACACATTCTTATAATAGTAAACCCATTTTGATTGGAGTCTCTTCTTACAGAGAGCAAATACTAAACTCAAAAGTTATCTCCCTTTGTCTCCCTTTGCAAAATGGTGGAAAAAACTTGATGGCGTAAGCATGTCCCTTAAAGTAAATGGGTACATCTCTTCCGGAAAAGACCAAAAAAAATTCCTCTCCATAGATTTTGTTTGAACTTGTCATATACAATGTTTAGCTATAGTACATTACAAATCTAAAAAGAAAATGGGAGGTACATGGATTCGTTTTCAAGCCATGGGGCCATGACTAGGAGGGTATGCCGGCACTTCTGACTAACAAAAAGTTGTAACTGTACATATGCAGTAGATTTCATGAATGGCTTATTTCATATGTATCCCCATTTGCCACACACATAAAGCTTGCATGTTTATACAGACATACCTACTGGGAAAGCATGTGACACAAACTTTCTTAGAAGTTATAGAGATTGATCTCGTTCTGGAAAAAATCTTGCTCCATAGATTTCGTTCAAAAACTACCAGTGCACACAAGACACATACTATATTAATCTCAGGTGCAAATTACCTAAGGTTCATGGATAAGATTTTTTGATATTCTAAAGTGCATATAATTATGTCTACCCTCTGATAAAGAAAATGTAATTACTACCACGGCTGTTTGCTCTTTCTGGTATTCTGTCATGTTTGCTCTGCAGTCATTTTACAAGAAATGCTAAAAGAAGATGTATTATTGATTGATAAAAGCAAAAAAGGTATGTATTCATGAATTTTTCAAACGATTCCATGTATTTTTTCGTCAAAAGTAATATATCCCATACACTTTTCATACATGTCAGTGTGACACTTTCTTGTCTGCACTTTCTCTCTTGGACTGGAGATCAACTATTAATACATGTAACTATGGCTGAAAATATCTTTGGGATAGGACAATGATTAATGACTTACTTGAATAATGTGACCCTGACCTTATTTACAAAGTCATGATCAGTCATGCTTGTCTGCACTATAATTGTTGCACAAGTTCTTACATTGAGATAGACCTATTTATCTGATGATGGGCAAAACAGACATAATGACAAGTTGATAGCATCACAATGTTTCTTTTTTGTCACTTTTTTATATGATACAACACTTTTGTCAGAAGAGGGTCAAATACCCCACCCACATTTGTTGTATGCAAGTGGCATGCTGTTGGCTTGTGTTCACATTTTGTCTTGAGCCAGTAGGCAGACACGGCTAAGTATGCTAGAAAGGAAGAAGAAAACAGGAAAAGCTTCTGAACAGGCAACAGTGACCTTGGCCTCATTTTCAAGGTCATGATATGGCTAAAATGAGAAATTTAGATACCGGTAGTAGTAAACCAGAAGTAAGCAGGACATTATGAACACTATAACCCCAAATACCTGATCTGCAGGCTTAACAATTAACATGGTCATCCCCGTATTTCTATTGAATCTGAAACCAAAGTGTTTTATGCATTTCTAATTGAAGTGTATAATCCACTCTGGTACAAATTTCAGCTAGATACATCCTAGTCTAGTACCCATATTCTGCCAACAAAAATGTCTTTTGATTTCGGTCCTGCATACCGAGCGTCGGACCTGGGTTTTATGCTTTCACTACAAACTTGCAGTTGCAAACATAAAATTTGCAAAATAGAGACAGAGTTAAGAAAACTAGTGTAAGCTGTCGAAAATAAATTTCCGATGTCATTTAGACAAACTGATCACAGTTAATTATATAAAAGATGCATTTTATTTCAATATTGTGTACACTAACGAGATGTTATGGTAGTGTCCATATTGGCAATACTGAAGGACGGCACACAAGTGCACCCATTCCCCTTAAAGTGTGGCAAGAATTTTATGCAAAGACATTATGGCACTGTAAAATTGCAGTCATGCAATAAATTTTCAACTACTGAAAAAATTTCTGACAGAAAATATTCAAATACAGGTTGCTTAAGAAGACTAACTGATTGTAACAAAATAATTTCGTTGACAAGTTAATTAACTTTGTTCTAAGTTTGTTGATAAGTATATTAAATGGGTTCTAAGTTCATGTAATAAGAAATATCAGACTAAAATTATCATCAAATGACTATACTGTCTAAGATTAGTAGACAAAATAAAGTTTGTAATCAAAGACTCAGAATAAATTTAAGGTGAACAGATACACTTTCAGAGCCAGCAACTCTCGTTTTAGTTTTGCCTTCCTTCCTTGACAATAGGAATCAACTCTTAAAGAAAAGAACTTGCTCCCTTAAAGGAGCAAATTCTTCCTTTTAAAGTTGATCCCTATAGAGAAGGGGAAAAAAATGAGGGTAGAGTTGCTTCCCCTAAAAAGTGTACCCACTCACCTTAATGGCAATGTTTTATGGAAATATATGTATTCTAGTGTTCAATTTTTATGAAAACCAGAGGTCCAGATATGAGGGGGTACTGAGGATAATATAAAGATAATTTTTCTTATTTCTAAACGAAAACATATGTTGTGACCCTCATTAGAACCGTCTCGCTGAGACGGTTCTAATGATGGGTCACAAAGTATGTTTTTATGGAGAAATATAGATAATTATCCCTAAATTATCTCTGTTACTCCTTCCTATCAGGAGCAATGGAAAACTTACCACAGAAGTGCCATGACTATCACAACATACAGCAGCATACTGTACCATATACACAGTTAACAAAATATTATAGAGGTAACTAAAACTAGAGTCCATGACTACTTAAAAATGGAATAAAACTTTGAAAAACGTGATAAAAAAATGTAGAAAACAAACACGTTTAAACTAGGTGCATACATGAAGCTCTGGAATAAAGGGAGCAACTGATATTACTGAAGACAAACACAGCTGTAAATCTGGAATTCAAACAAGAATAAACACAAAAGCAAAATGATTTGAAAATAAAACATTTGAGAATACTTCTATTTTTTTTATTATGCAAATTTTACTTGCCATTGCACAAGCAGTGTTATTCCTTTGCTGGTATTCATAGCATACCATTACAGAAGTGCCATGGTTGAGTGGTTAGAGTGCATGACTTCGGTGCACAAGGCTGGTTTAATTTCATCAGTTCCATGACCTAAATCCCTCTGTGTGGACCCAGCAGTAAATGGGTACCTGATCTGAATCAGGGCAGATTAAAGGATTGCACAATGGCATGATTGAGTCCTGACTTTCATATGCTGTGCCCAAGACAGTGCAGTGGGCCACTAACAAGCTACTGCTTTAATAATATAGCCATAACTCTATAGCAAATCTTCACTTTTTTTTATCTCTCTTTTTTCTTTCTTTTTTTTTTCTAGCATACAATTGCAGATATTGATGGCATCTTGATTCCATTCCCTAAGAAACAAGTGGTTCATGCTTGGCTCTCGTTTCACAATGTTACGTAAATATGTCAAAAATACATGTTTGATGTCACTGTGCTATTACCATGATGCCGCTAGCTATTTACTCATAGTTGCAATGTATGTTATGTATACCAATAAAGATACATCTACTAGTACAATGGCAAGAGGAGTTTGCATACTTTCAAAGTCAAATTTCCCCAAACAAATATTAAATTTATTATCAAACATTTAATAACTTGTTTATAAACGGGTATATTGAACCATTAAATTGAAGACTGCCCCGAGATTATAAAACTTTTTTTGTGCTCAACCCAGCTGAACATGAAATTTTCTCTGCTGATAAATATGAAAATGCCAACTAATGTTGTCATTTTCATATTCATAAGCAGAGAAAATTTTATACTCAGCTAAATTGAGCAAGAAAACAACAGTACTTATCAGTAATTTGCTATTTATTAGCAGGTAAAATTTCATGCTCATCTGAGTTGAGAATGAAAAAAGTTTTATAACCTCGGGGCCTGATCGCTACCATATTAATTTCAAATTAGATGAGGGGGGTGGAGGGGTATCCCATCCAAAACGACCCAAAACATCTCATTCAGTCTTGTATAATTCTGCTATAACATCATAAAATTGGTGTTTCTCTTCCAAAAAATCTAGATCCATCCTATATGACAAATTTAGATTTTTGGGGTGGCCTTGGAGGGGAAAATGGCCCCATCTTAAGACTTGAATCCAATAAATATGGCATGTGAACCGTTACAATACTGTAACTGTATCAACGTAAATGTAAACTACTTTCCTCAAAGAACTACATAAATTTGTAGCAAAACCATGATACATTTAATACCCATAACTCATTGTATCGTTAGATCACACATTTCAGTCCCTGAGGATATAAAGGATATGATCATACTAAACACTCAAATTACTTCATTGTAACATTTTCATGCCAACTTTTACTTGTAATGATGCAATGCCCAAGATAGTTTTTATTAATTTTATCCATAGATGAATATTTATTTTATGCATAAATATATCTGGACATAACAACTCAGATATCACAGTCAACAGAGGAAACAGTGCAAAACACGTAACTATGAAAAAATGAAAAACAATGATATAAAATAAATTGCCTTGCTGCTGGTACATACATCAAACACTTAGATCAGCTTGCATAGTCATGCTTACTGCTCAGTCATTGCTTTTCACTTTACAGATTCCTAAAGATCCATAGACTACTGAACTAAACAAAAAAACTGATCAAACTGCACAGTTGTTCAGTCTGGTCTATTTATCATGCACCTACTGCAAAATTCCACTGATAACAGGGGTATGATAACATGATGTGATATCATGTCACTGTAGTACTGCGCTTGCGCGAATGTTATCAGGTCATGCCTTCAGACGCGATCTCTGCAGATGATTGGCTGCATACTGACACTGGCCGTGATAACAACGTTCGATTGGTTGAATGACGTCACCGATTTACGTCACAATGCATTCGCGACGTCAAAAAGTTCAAACAAATCTGTGTTTATTTTTCTTTTGTTTGACGCTCTTTACACCTGAAAATATTCTTATGATGCATGATAAATAGAAAACCATGTAAGTGTCTTTTGATATCAAGTTTATCAGGCTCGACCAGAAACACGTAGGACTGGCTCGGCAAGCCTCGCCATTCCTACGCTGTTTCTGGTCTCGCCTGATAAACTTGATATCACTAGACACTAACATGGTATTCTCTATATCTCATCTGAAATCATTACATGATTAGTTAGAATCAACTTCTAGATCTATACATGTATCTCATATTCTGTTTTCACTTTAAAAGAACATGTTCATTTGAGCTGTGACATGACAAAAACTAACAAAGTGGCATTTGCTCTCTGCAAAGACTCAGATCAGCCTGGGCATCTGCCCAGTCTGATCTGTGTCTACTATCCCCATGGAGCTAACTTAGACCCTTAGCTACCCTTAAAGCCTTCAACAAAGACTCTGATCAGACTTGGCAGATGCCCAGGCTAATCTGAGTCTTTGCTAGGTGCATATGCCACTTTGTTGGTTTTGTCATGTTTATACAGCTCAATTCTGAAATCATAACATGATTAATTAGAATAATCTTCTAGTTCTATACAAGGATCTTATAATCTGTTTTCAATTTAAAACAACCTGTTTATTAATACTCAAACAAAAACTATGAGTGGTACACAATATTGATCAGAATCTTCATTTGACAGTTCCACTATTAGTCTTCTATTGGTTATGCATACAGTGCAGAAAAGACTGCATGGATGTGCATGCAGATATGAATTTTTCCCTGTTGGTACTTGATTTCAGTCATTGATGCAATACACATATGAGCCACGACACGACAAAACCAACAAAGTGGCATGTCTGTCCAGAGAAGACTCAGATCTGCCTAGGGATCTGTCCAGTTTGAGCAAAGTTATTGCTGTCAGCAAAAAGGTTGCTTAGATCCTTAGCTACCCTTAAAGAGCACAGCCAAGACTCTAATTAGACAAACTGGCCGCACATGCCACTTTGTTTTGTTGTGTCAGGGCTCAATAAGCCATGATACATAGTCCGCAATGCCAAAGCAAAATCTTAGGTCAGCCAATATGTTTTGAGGCTTTTGCAATGCAGAAGTTCTAATCAAAATGAACAGATGCACAGGCTGGTCTGCCTTTCCCATGTTACATATAAATGCAGATGACTTTCCAGACAAATGGAACTTTTCCTCTTAACTAAAATAGCCTGATTGATTCTTCAGCTGCCAATATTTGAGTGGACACTATTTCATCTCAATACACACCAATGCAGATAAATTTCCCCATTTTCTATAGCTGTTTGTACTGCATTAACTGACATCTGTTTAGAACTTCTGAACCTTAGCAAATAATTCTGTGCCCCAGATAAGAAGTGGTAACAGGGATAATTTTACATACTGCTCCTTAAAAACATACACTGTGATCCTTCATTAGAACTGTCTCACTCAGATGGTTCTAATAAGAGGTCACAACATATGCTTTTTTGAGGGGAAATAAGAAAAATTATCTCAGAATTAACTTCAAAACCTAAATTTAAATGGAGCTCTGTCAGTGATATCATACATTCTAACATGACGTTAACGTTTTCCCCACTGAACGCATAGGAAAAGGCATCTTGTGAAAATGTGTGATAATTCACTTTGCTAACATCGGGACGTGCTAATGCGCCTTGACGATGTTGAATGTAACATTTGCTTCTGTCGACGACCATCTCAAACATAAGTCTTTAGAAAATGTTGTAATATACTTGCATTTTCATTTTATATAATGTTAGAATTAATAATTTTCCTTACCCGTGAATTATCACTGATTAACACACGTTGTCCGGCATATACGAATATTAATTCACTTTGGCTTTGCCATCATGAATTAATATTTCATGATCTGCCCTCCAACAATATGTGGTAATAATCAGCGATAATTCTCGGATAATATTTCATGATCTGCCCTCCAACAATATGTGGTAGTAATCAGCGATAATCCACTGGTAAGGAATTTTTTTTTTTTTTAGTTCTCACCTAGCACCCCATTCTCCTGTGTACATCGTCAAATTGCACTATTTGCCATGCAGCTAAAATATTACTTAAGCACCTTCTTAATAAGAACAAAAACTGAAACAATACATTGCTGAAATTAGTAAAATATGGGTTATGGTGATTATAAAGCTATGTTTTTACAGTAAGATAAACAAATAATACAAACAGATAACCCTCAAAGGGAGAACACTCTAAATGGAAAGTATTATAGTCTCCCTTGTTATAAGGAGGCAACTCTTCCAATTATTAAATTATTTTCCTGTTTCCTGCTGTATGGATCCCTTTTCAACGGGAGCTTCTCTTAAAGGAAAGAATTTGTTCCTCACTTGGGGCAAATTCTTTCCTTTAAAAGTAGCTCCAGAGAAGACAGGCAATCATTTCTAGATCAGAGTAATTTCCCTATATTAGGTGGCTACCTTAAAGGAAACAAGAGCTGTCGCCTGACAGCATAGCTCGCCTGAACTTGTCCATCGCACAGTTGCTATGGTGGTGTGAATTGCATACAACTTCAGGCAAGCATGTCCATAATGACAACACATTTCTAAACAAAAGCTATCTCAGAAATAATGTTAAAATAAAATTTAAAAAAAACCCACATGAAATTTCAAAGTCCATGAGCTTGAGTTCAAATAACTGAGGAGTGGGGGTGGTGGGGAGTGGGGGAGGGGGCAGGATGTACCAAAACCCTGAACCATTATCTAACATCAGTCCAGGTATTAGTATAAACTGAGTCCATTATGGCACTGTGAAATTATGTCTTCATAAATATAAAATTTAACCAAAATCTTTAAGACAAAATTCTAAGTTGATGACCTTGACTTCAAGGTCATCCAGTGGGGTAAGTATATAGTGCTTTGTAAAAACTCAAAAAAGTGTCTAACATCAATTAAAGTGTAAACTAAATCTCTGCCCAGCATTATGAATCAGTGTGCAATTAGAAAACTTTAAGAAAGCCAAAAATTTCTTAAGTCCCTGACCTTGATATCAAGGTCATTGAGCGGGGTTGGGGTTGTACTCTGTAAAACTTTGGACTAGTATCTAACTAAAGTGCAAATATCAAAAGAATTCATCTATGGGTTCAGGAGGTATGGGTCATTAAAACACTTTAACCAAAACATCCAATCAATAAAAATACAACTTTCTAAGTCCATGACCTTGACATCAAGGTCACTGAGGGGGTGGGCGTAGTACCCTGGAAACTTTGGACCAATATATAACTACAGTGCAAGTTTCAAAGGAATCCATTAATGGGTTAAGGAGATATTGGGCTTTCAAAAACTTTAACCAAACCATCCAGTCCGAAAAACTCCCAATTTTCTAAGTCCATGACCTTGATATCAAGGTCACTGAGTGGGGTAGGGATTGTACCCTGTTAAACTTTGGACCGATGTCTAACTACAGTGCAAGTATCAAAAGAATCCATCCATGGGTTAAGGAGATATAGGTATTTAAAAAACTATAACCAAAACATCCAATCCGGATGCGTACCCTGACGCCAGGGTGACAACAATAGCTCTTCCTGAACTTTCATTCAGGTGAGCTAAAAATTTGTTCCCTTTTGGGAGCGAATTCTTTCCTTTGAAAGTAACTCAATAAGGGCAGAGAAGGGAGGCAATTTTTTCAAGATCAGAGTAATCTCTCTTGGCGTTGAACCCATTAACTTTAAATAAGTTTCTGCCCCTCTTCCATTTCTGTTTCTTCTTCAATTTTGGATTTTCTTCTTTTGAATAATTTATTCTGAGTTGGTGACAAGAGGGCAAAACCAACCCTTTTCTTCTTAGGAGACACAGGTATATCACCGTCTGAATGACCTTGACCCTCTTCAATATACAAGCTGCGACCTTTTCTAAATCTACTCCGTAGTTCAGCTAGACTAGGCTTTCCGAGGCCAGGTGAAACATTGTGAATAGTGTGATATGCATTCTCAACTTTCTTATTTCTTGCCTTCGGTTGATACCTGGCAAGGTAGATTGCTGGATCTTTTCTGTACTGTTCGTCAACATGTTCTTTTGCTTGCTGGTATTCTGAAGCCAGGTCTTGATACCATTCCTATAAAAGAAATGTGTAAATGAAGTTGTTTTTTTTATTGTTTTTTTTTTTGTGTGTGTGTGTGTGTGGTGGTGGTGGTGGGGGGGGGGGGGGGGGGGCAGCGGGCACACCTTAACTTCTTTATAATGCATATTTTAAAAGGTTATAATTTATCACACAACGATGGCAAGACATCAACTAAAAGAATATCAATATTGATAGAGGTGATGGACTAGGTCAATGCTGATAGTCTCTGGTTGATATCACATCATATTCAATGGCCATACAGGGTGTTAAGAAAGTTCGAAGACATTACAATATTGCTTATAACTTCACAAGTTACATTCATTAAATCTTAAAACTTTACAGGTTTCAAGAACTATTCAATATTAAAGGATCCACAATATAACAACTTTTATAACCGCACTTTAGCGTAATAAAATTAGCAGTTCATACCCAATGATAAAGCCACTGACCATCATACTGTTAAGACGTGTTTAAAGGAGCTCTGACAAAGTGTTACCTAAAATTAGTTCTAAATGGAGTTCTGTGGAAAATTTTATACTGGAATGTAGTTTGTTCATTCAGGAATTCAAATTTGGATATATCTAGTGAAAATAAAACATAACTTTGGAGATATTTAATTAAATTAAAAATCTCTTTGTCTCTAATTTTATACTGGATATTTCTTATTTTAAATCATAATTGGATAAGCTTGGATTAGTGATTATTCCCTGTCAGTCAGTTTACACTTACATCACCCAGGAGTTAAAGGCAATTACTTTCAGAAGATTAACAAACACCTTTCTAACTGGCACCAGATGTTATCAGACTAATCTGTTTGTGTAGCACTCAGGATTTAGTTAGAGGTTTAGAGTCATCACCCACAGGGATTTGATCCAGTTTACATTTGAAACAGAAAAGATGTCACAAAATGCAAAAAGTCTTCCAACTTTGCAGAAAATGAATGATTCTGATTTTACACATGACTACCATGACAAAAATAATGGTGTCTTATACAAACTACTGCCCTCCAGAAATTTTGATTCCTTCACAGTTACCTTTTTCAGCCAACAAAGTTTTGATGAGATAACAAAGTTACTTAATGCGGAATACTCATTTAAGTCAAACTCCAATGGCTCTGCATCTACTGCAACCACTGAAGTTGATACTCAGAAGGTAGTCCTTACCCGTTACAAAACTAAGAAACTACTAGCTCAAGGTAGTGGCAGCTGGGAATGGAGAAACACTATCTTCAGAAATTTATCAAGTACATGTAAACTTTCACCGCAACCTTCAGAAAATACTCAGGTCAACCCAGGAAATACCCCAAACAGGCACAGGTCAGAGAACAAACCCAGCAGTTCTAGCCCAGTCAGCAAAATGGTCAACACACTTATAAACAAGAGGCCCAAATGGGCCTGATATCGCTCACCTGGCTTTTGTATCCGAATGGTCCCCATTCTGATACAAAATTGGTCCAATTCCAGAGATTTTCTCAATTTCACATTTTGCTACTTTTAGTAACAGAGGCCAACTTGTCTGGTCTTTATATATTTACTTTTGAAACACCTCAAGGCAAGAATCATTTTGCCACAAATTTCATCAAAATCCATTCAGGGGTTACTGAGATATAGTCAGTTTCATGTTTTGTGCTATTTTTAGTAACGGCAGATGGCGGCCATCTTAGAATGCCAAAATGCAAAAAATTGAAAAGCTTTCATGCAAGGACCATTTTGACACAAAATTGGTCCAGTTCCATTGCAATTTCCTAATTTTCAAATTTTGCTATTTATAGTTACAGAGGCCAACTTGACGGGTCAATATTTGTTAATTTGTGAAAAACATCAAAGCAAGAATCATTTTGCCACAAATTTCGTCTCAATCGCTTCAGCGGTTAATGAGATGTTGTCATTTTCATGTTTTGTGCTATTTTTAGTAACGGCAGATGGTGGCCATCTTGGAATGCCAAAATGCAGAAAATCGAAAAAGCTTATTGAAATGATCATTCTGACAGAAAATTAGTCCAAATCCACTGAGATTTTCTTATTTTCACATTTTTCTATTTTTAGTAACAAAGGCCATTATGACTTGTCTATATTTATTTACTTTTGAAACATTTCAATGCAAAAATCATTTTGACATAAATTTCGTCAAAATCTATTCAGCGGTTACTGAGATATTGTCATTTTCATGTTTTGTGCTATTTTTAGTAACGGCAGGTGGTGGCCATCTTGGAATGCCAAATTGCAAATAATCGAAATGGCTTCATGTAAGGAACATTCTGACACAAAATTGGTCCAATTCCATTCAAGGGTTCTTGAGTAATTGTCATTTTATGTTTGTGCTATTTTTAGTAACGGCAGATGTCGGCCATCTTGGAAGAGAATTGCAATTAATCGAAACGGCTTCATGCAAGGAACATTCTGACACAAAATTGGTCGAATTCCATTCAAGGGTTCTTGAGTAATTGTCATTTTTATGATTGTGCTATTTTTAGTAACGGCAGATGTCGGCCATCTTGGAAAGCCAAATTGTAATTAATCGAAATGGCTTCATGCAAGGAACATTCTGACACAAAATTGGTTGAATTCCATTCAAGGGTTCTTGAGTAATTGTCATTTTTATGTTTGTGCTATTTTTAGTAACGGCCCCCATGGTGGCCATCTTGGATAGTCAACTGGCACAAAATTTAAATAATTCCTTTTAAGAACCATTGCTGACCAAATCTGACCACAATCGATTGCGTTTTCTTGAGATACTGACATTTGAGCAAAATCGGTCTTGTAAACGCTAAGTAGGTCACTGTGACCTAATTCCGCTATAGATTTTTTTCATTTTTACAATTTTTAATCCCAAGGTCCCATTAATGTTCCACGCAAACTTTCGGCCAAATATACCAAATGGTTCTGGAGAAGAAGTTGATTTTGTTGTTTTTGCTATTTTTAGTAACGGCGGCCATCTTGGATTCTTGACCTGACCCAATTTTACAATTTTGAAACCCTGCAGTCTGGTCATGCTCCATGTGAAATTTGAAACCCATGGGTGCAGTGGTTTTAGAGAAGAAGTTGTTTGAAGTTGTTTGAATATGTCATTTTTTGACATTGGCATTTGAGCAAAATTACACTCGTAAACAGAAAGTAGGTCACTGTGACAAAACTCCGCTACAGATTTTTTTCATTTTTACAATTTTGAATACCAAGGTTTCATTGATGTTCCATGCCAAAATTCAGACAAATATACCCAGTGGTTCTGGAGAAGAAGTTTATTTTGTTGTTTTTGCTATTTTTAGTAACGGCGGCCATCTTGGATTTTCAACCTGACCCAATTTTACAATTCTGAGACCCTGGAGTCAGGTCATGCTCCATGTGAAATTTGAGAACCATGGGACCAGTAGTTTTACAGAAGAAGATGTTTGAATATTTGTTTTTAGGTGTTGACGGACACATTCCGTGACGACGCACGACGCACGCCGGACGCATTGGTATGACAATAGCTCACTATGGCCCTTCGGGCCAGGTGAGCTAATAAAATCATAAGTCCAAGAGCAACATCAACTCCAGTAAACTCTGAAACTAGCAACACACCAGAAAGGCTAAAGAAAAAGTCAACAGCTAAAAACAAGAAACCTTCCAATGACACTGCAGCACTAGCTAGCTCGATCTCTGAGCAGAATGTCAATGACAGTGTTGTGGATCCAGATTCTGACGACGAGATCACCTATGTCAAACAATTATACATAAACACTGGCTCTCCCTCAACAGATAACAGATCAGGATCTGCTGAAGAAATTAGCAAAATAATGTTGATCAAACAGGAACTTGAAAAACAGAAAAAAGACAATAAGGAACTCCAGAAGTCCTCCAGAGATCTGTTAACGCAAACTCAAACACTTAGAAAGGAAAATGAAAAGCTACGACAAGCTGTAGGGGCCAAACAGAGTGAAGTGAATATTGCAAAAAAGAAACTACAAGATAATTCCAAAACCTTGACACAACACGAACAAACAAGTAGCCCAAAGGGCAACAATTGCTCACCTGAGAGACATTGTAAACCCATAGGGATATTTAAGATGCTCAAGGGCAGCTAACTCCACAGTCAGTGGTCCAATCAGGCTGAAAATTAAACTCATCCAAAACATTATGTATGCCCTCATTTAATATATGCAAGTTTAAAAAGTATCCGATCAAGAGCACAATAGACAGAGCTGTCAAGGGCAGCTAACTTCGTAGTGGTTGGCCTGATCTGGCCAAAATTTGAACTTGTTTAAGATATTATGCATTTCCTCATTACCTGCAAGTTTGAAAAGGATCGGATCAGTAGAAACCAAGAAAAAGTGGCGACATTGATTTTTTGGATGCTCAGGGCAGGTACTCCATAGTCAGCGGTGGGATCTAGCCGAAATGCTAACTAATCCAAGCTTTTATGCATATCCTCATTACCTGCAAGTATGAAGAGGATCCAATGAAAAATGAAAATGTGACGACGTTGTTTTCTCCATTATAAGACTATGGGATTTTTTTCAAACGCTCAAGGGCGGCTAACTCCGTAGTCTGTGCTCGAATCCGGCCAAATTTCGAACTCATCCAAGCTCTTATGTATGTCATCATTACCTGCAAATATGATAAGGATCTAATCAAAAACCTTGACTGCAGCACCCTGAAAGTCAAACTTGCTCGAGATATTGTCATGCCCTACATTTGTGTGAATTTATTTTAAAATCCGTTGAGAAATGTAGGTGCTAGAGCGATGACAAAGTTTTTCTAAAAATAGCAACAGTGACCTTGACCTTGGGCACAGCATCCTGAAAGTCGAACTTGCTTGAGATATTGTCATACCCTACATTTGTGTGAAGTTATTTTAAAATCCATGGAGAAATGAAGGTGCTAGGGCGCTGAAAAAGTTTTTCTAAAAATAGCCACAGTGACCTTGACCTTGGGCACAGCATCCTGAAAGTCGAACTTGCTTGAGATATTGTCATACCCTACATTTGTGTGAAGTTATTTCAAAATCCATGGAGAAATGAAGGTGCTAGGGCGATGACAAAGTTTTTCTAAAAATAGCCACAGTGACCTTGACCTTGGGCACAGCACCCTGAAAGTCGAACTTGCTCGAGATATTGTCATGCCCTACATTTGTGTGAATTTATTTTAAAATCCATTTAGAAATGTAGGTGCTAGAGCGCTGACAAAGTTTTTCTAAAAATAGCCACAGTGACCTTGACCTTGGGCACAGCACCCTGGAAGTCAAACTTGTTTGAGATATTGTCATGCCCTACATTTGTGTGAAGTTGATTTAAAATCCGTTGAGAAATGTAGGCGCTAGAGCGATGACCAAGTTTTTCTAAAACTAGCCACAGTGACCTTGACCTTGGATGCAGCACCCTGAAAGTCAAACTTGCTCGAGATATTGTCATGCCCTACATTTGTGTGAAGTTATTTTAAAATCTGCTGAGAAATGTAGGTGCTAGAGCGCTGACAAAGTTTTTCTAAAAATAGCCACAGTGACCTTGACCTTGGGCACAGCATCCTGAAAGTCGAACTTGTTTGAGATATTGTCATGCCCTACATTTGTGTGAAGTTATTTTAAAATCTGCTGAGAAATGTAGGTGCTAGAGCGCTGACAAAGTTTTTCTAAAAATAGCCACAGTGACCTTGACCTTGGGCGCAGCATCCTGAAAGTCAAACTTGCTCGAGATATTGTCATGCCCTACATTTGTGTGAAGTTATTTTAAAATCCGTTGAGAAATGTAGGCAATAGAGCGATGACAAGGTTTTTCTAAAAATATGTGATGATGTTGTTTTCTCCATTATAACACTATGGGATTTTTTCAAACGCTCAAGGGCAGCTAACTCCGTAGTCTGTGCTCGAATCCGGCCAAATTTCGAACTCATTCAAGCTCTTATGCATGTCATCATTACCTGCAAGTATGATAAGGATCTAAGCAAAAACAGTTGAGAAAACGTGATGACGCAATTTTCGCCATTATAACCCTATGGGATTTTTTTCAAAAGCTCAAGGGCAGCTAACTCCGTAGTCTGTGCTCGAATCTGGCCAAATTTCGAACTCATCCAAGCTCTTGTGTATGTCATCATTACCTGCAAGTATGATAAGGATCTAATAAAAAACAGTCGAGAAAACGTGATGACGCCATTTTCCCCATTATAACCCTATGGGGGCTATCTGTTGCCATGGAAACCAGAGTTCTGAGCTGATCGGCACAAAAACCTAATGCAGCCTTTCCCCCACCCCAATGATGCTTCAGATAAAATTTGATTGCCATCGGCCCACTGGTCTCTGAGATATTTATGTTTGAAATTGTTGACGGACGGACCCACGGACGGACGACGGCTCGACTCCCATCCTATAAGCTCACCTCTGAGCCTTCGGCTCAGGTGAGCTAAAAATTAAGGAACTGGAGAAAAAGCTTGCTTCTGTTTCCGCTGACAGTCTTCTGTTTGAAGAGCAAAACTCAAAACTTAAAGAGGAGATTAAAGCTTTAAAAGCAGACAAACTTAAGCTCACTGACAAGCTAATGCACAACACATTAGCTTCGGACTCTCTTGAAAGCAAACTGGAAAGAGAATTCGAAAATCTCAAAGAAGAACTGTCTGATGAAATCAGACAAATAAAAGAACAGATAAACAAGTAGCCCAAAGGGCAACAATTGCTCACCTGAGAGACATTGTAAACCCATAGGGATATTTAAGATGCTCAAGGGCAGCTAACTCCACAGTCAGCGGTCCAATCAGGCTGAAAATTAAACTCATCCAAAACATTATGTATGCCCTCATTTAATATATGCAAGTTTAAAAAGTATCCGATCAAGAGCACAATAGACAGAGCTGTCAAGGGCAGCTAACTTCGTAGCGGTTGGCCTGATCTGGCGAAAATTTGAACTTGTTTAAGATATTATGCATTTCCTCATTACCTGCAAGTTTGAAAAAGGATCGGATAAGTAGAAACCAAGAAAAAGTGGCGACATTGATTTTTTGGATGCCCATAGTCAGTGGTGGGATCTAGCCGAAGTGCTAACTAATCCAAGCTTTTATGCATATCCTCATTACCTGCAAGTATGAAGAGGATCCGATGAAAAATGAAAATGTGATGACATTGTTTTCTCCATTATAAGACTATGGGATTTTTTTCAAACGCTCAAGGGCAGCTAACTCCGTAGTCTGTGCTCGAATCCGGCCAAATTTCGAACTCATCCAAGCTCTTATGTATGTCATCATTACCTGCAAGTATGATAAGGATTACCTGCAAGTATGATAAGGATCTAATCAAAAACCTTGATTGCAGCACCCTGAAAGTCAAACTTGCTCGAGATATTGTCATGCCCTACATTTGTGTGAACTTATTTCAAAATCCGTTGAGAAATGTAGGTGCTAGAGCAATGACAAAGTTTTTCTAAAAATAGCCACAGTGACCTTGACCTTGGGCACAGCATCCTGAAAGTCGAACTTGCTCGAGATATTGTCATACCCTACATTTGTGTCAAGTTATTTCAAAATCCATGGAGAAATGAAGGTGCAAGGGCGATGACAAAGTTTTTCTAAAAATAGCCACAGTGACCTTGACCTTGGGCACAGCACCCTGAAAGTCGAACTTGCTCGAGATATTGTCATGCCCTACATTTGTGTGAATTTATTTTAAAATCCATTGAAAAATGTAGGTGCTAGAGCGCTGACAAAGTTTTTATAAAAATAGCCACAGTGACCTTGACCTTGGGCGCAGCACCCTGGAAGTCAAACTTGTTCGAGATATTGTCATGCCCTACATTTGTGTGAAGTTGATTTAAAATCTGTTGAGAAATGTAGGCACTAGAGCGATGACCAAGTTTTTCTAAAAATAGCCACAGTGACCTTGACCTTGGGTGCAGCACCCTGAAAGTCAAACTTGCTCGAGATATTGTCATGCCCTACATTTGTGTGAAGTTATTTTAAAATCTGCTGAGAAATGTAGGTGCTAGGGCGATGACAAAGTTTTTCTAAAAATAGCCACAGTGACCTTGACCTTGGGTGCAGCATCCTAGAAGTTGAACTTGCTCGAGATATTGTCATGCCCTACATTTGTGTGAAGTTATTTTAAAGTCAATTGAGAAATGTAGGTGCTAGAGCGCTGACAAAGTTTTTCTAAAAATAGCCAGTGACCTTGACCTTGGGCGCAGCATCCTGAAAATCGAACTTGCTCGAGGTATTGTCATGCCCTACATTTGTGTTAAGTTATTTCAAAATCCGTTGAGAAATGTAGGCAATAGAGCAATGACAAAGTTTTTCTAAAAATATGTGATGACGTTGTTTTCTCCATTATAACACTATGGAATTTTTTTCAAATGCTCAAGGGCAGCTAACTCCGTAGTCTGTGCTGAAATCCGGCCAAATTTCGAACTCATCCAAGCTCTTATGTATGTCATCATTACCTGCAAGTATGATAAGGATCTAAGCCAAAACAGTCGAGAAAACGTGATGACGCCATTTTCCCCATTATAACCCTATGGGATTTTTTCAAACGCTCAAGGGCAGCTAACTCCATAGTCTGTGCTCGAATCCGACCAAATTTCGAACTCATCCAAGCTCTTGTGTATGTCATCATTACCTGCAAGTATGATAAGGATCTAATCACAAGTAGCCCAAAGGGCAACAATTGCTCACCTGAGAGACACTGTAAACCTATAGGGATATTTAAGATGCTCAAGGGCAGCTAACTCCACAGTCAGTGGTCCAATCAGGCTGAAAATTAAACTCATCCAAAGCATTATGTATGCCCTCATTTAATATATGCAAGTTTAAAAAGTATCCAATCAAGAGCACAATAGACAGAGCTGTCAAGGGCAGTTAACTTCGTAGTGGTTGGCCTGATCTGGCCAAAATTTGAACTTGTTTAAGATATTATGCATTTCCTCATTACCTGCAAGTTTGAAAAAGGATCGGATAAGTAGAAACCAAGAAAAAGTGGCGACATTGATTTTTTGGATGCCCATAGTCAGTGGTGGGATCTAGCCGAAGTGCTAACTAATCCAAGCTTTTATGCATATCCTCATTACCTGCAAGTATGAAGAGGATCCGATGAAAAATGAAAATGTGATGACATTGTTTTCTCCATTATAAGACTATGGGATTTTTTTCAAACGCTCAAGGGCAGCTAACTCCGTAGTCTGTGCTCGAATCCGGCCAAATTTCGAACTCATCCAAGCTCTTATGTATGTCATCATTACCTGCAAGTATGATAAGGATTACCTGCAAGTATGATAAGGATCTAATCAAAAACCTTGATTGCAGCACCCTGAAAGTCAAACTTGCTCGAGATATTGTCATGCCCTACATTTGTGTGAACTTATTTCAAAATCCGTTGAGAAATGTAGGTGCTAGAGCAATGACAAAGTTTTTCTAAAAATAGCCACAGTGACCTTGACCTTGGGCACAGCATCCTGAAAGTCGAACTTGCTCGAGATATTGTCATACCCTACATTTGTGTCAAGTTATTTCAAAATCCATGGAGAAATGAAGGTGCAAGGGCGATGACAAAGTTTTTCTAAAAATAGCCACAGTGACCTTGACCTTGGGCACAGCACCCTGAAAGTCGAACTTGCTCGAGATATTGTCATGCCCTACATTTGTGTGAATTTATTTTAAAATCCATTGAAAAATGTAGGTGCTAGAGCGCTGACAAAGTTTTTATAAAAATAGCCACAGTGACCTTGACCTTGGGCGCAGCACCCTGGAAGTCAAACTTGTTCGAGATATTGTCATGCCCTACATTTGTGTGAAGTTGATTTAAAATCTGTTGAGAAATGTAGGCACTAGAGCGATGACCAAGTTTTTCTAAAAATAGCCACAGTGACCTTGACCTTGGGTGCAGCACCCTGAAAGTCAAACTTGCTCGAGATATTGTCATGCCCTACATTTGTGTGAAGTTATTTTAAAATCTGCTGAGAAATGTAGGTGCTAGAGCGCTGACAAAGTTTTTCTAAAAATAGCCACAGTGACCTTGACCTTGGGTGCAGCATCCTAGAAGTTGAACTTGCTCGAGATATTGTCATGCCCTACATTTGTGTGAAGTTATTTTAAAATCAATTGAGAAATGTAGGTGCTAGAGCGCTGACAAAGTTTTTCTAAAAATAGCCAGTGACCTTGACCTTGGGCGCAGCATCCTGAAAATCGAACTTGCTCGAGGTATTGTCATGCCCTACATTTGTGTTAAGTTATTTCAAAATCCGTTGAGAAATGTAGGCAATAGAGCAATGACAAAGTTTTTCTAAAAATATGTGATGACGTTGTTTTCTCCATTATAACACTATGGAATTTTTTTCAAATGCTCAAGGGCAGCTAACTCCGTAGTCTGTGCTGAAATCCGGCCAAATTTCGAACTCATCCAAGCTCTTATGTATGTCATCATTACCTGCAAGTATGATAAGGATCTAAGCCAAAACAGTCGAGAAAACGTGATGACGCCATTTTCCCCATTATAACCCTATGGGATTTTTTCAAACGCTCAAGGGCAGCTAACTCCATAGTCTGTGCTCGAATCCGACCAAATTTCGAACTCATCCAAGCTCTTGTGTATGTCATCATTACCTGCAAGTATGATAAGGATCTAATCACAAGTAGCCCAAAGGGCAACAATTGCTCACCTGAGAGACACTGTAAACCTATAGGGATATTTAAGATGCTCAAGGGCAGCTAACTCCACAGTCAGTGGTCCAATCAGGCTGAAAATTAAACTCATCCAAAGCATTATGTATGCCCTCATTTAATATATGCAAGTTTAAAAAGTATCCAATCAAGAGCACAATAGACAGAGCTGTCAAGGGCAGTTAACTTCGTAGTGGTTGGCCTGATCTGGCCAAAATTTGAACTTGTTTAAGATATTATGCATTTCCTCATTACCTGCAAGTTTGAAAAGGATCGGATCAGTAGAAACCAAGAAAAAGTGGGGACATTGATTTTTTGGATGCTCAGGGCAGGTACTCCATAGTCAGTAGTGAGATCTAGCCGAAATGCTAACTAATCCAAGCTTTTATGCATATCCTCATTACCTGCAAGTATGAAGAGGATCCCATGAAAAATGAAAATGTGATGACATTGTTTTCTCCATTATAACACTATGGGATTTTTTTCAAATGCTCAAGGGCAGCTAACTCCGTAGTCCGTGCTCGAATCCGGCCAAATTTCGAACTCATCCAAGCTCTTATGTATGTCATCATTACCTGCAAGTATGATAAGGATCTAATCAAAAACCTTGATTGCAGCACCCTGAAAGTCAAACTTGCTCGAGATATTGTCATGCCCTACATTTGTGTGAAATTATTTTAGAATCCTTTGAGAAATGTAGGTGCTAGAGCGATGACAAAGTTTTTCTAAAAATAGCCACAGTGACCTTGACCTTGGGCACAGCACCCTGAAAGTCGATCTTGCACGAGATATTGTCATGCCCTACATTTGTGTCAAGTTATTTTAAAATCCATTGAGAAATGTAGGTGCTAGAGCGCTGACAAAGTTTTTCTAAAAATAGCCACAGTGACCTTGACCTTGGGCGCAGCACCCTGGAAGTTCAACTTGCTTGAGATATTGTCATACCCTACATTTGTGTCAAGTTATTTTAAAATCCATGGAGAAATGAAGGTGCTAGGGCGATGACAAAGTTTTTCTAAAAATAGCCACAGTGACCTTGACCTTGGGCACAGCACCCTGAAAGTCGAACTTGCTTGAGATATTGTCATGCCCTACATTTGTGTGAATTTATTTTAAAATCCATTGAGAAATGTAGGTGCTAGAGCGCTGACAAAGTTTTTCTTAAAATAGCCACAGTGACCTTGACCTTGGGCGCAGCATCCTGAAAGTCGAACTTGCTCGAGATATTGTCATGCCCTACATTTGTGTGAAGTTATTTTAAAATCCGTTGAGAAATGTAGGCAATAGAGCGATGACAAAGTTTTTCTAAAAATATGTGATGACGTTGTTTTCTCCATTATAACACTATGGGATTTTTTTCAAATGCTCAAGGGCAGCTAACTCCGTAGTCTGTGCTCGAATCCGGCCAAATTTCGAACTCATCCAAGCTCTTATGTATGTCATCATTACCTGCAAGTATGATAAGGATCTAAGCAAAAACAGTAGAGAAAACGTGATGACGCCATTTTCCCCATTATAACCCTATGGGATTTTTTTCAAACGCTCAAGGGCAGCTAACTCCGTAGTCTGTGCTCGAATCCGACCAAATTTCGAACTCATCCAAGCTCTCGTGTATGTCATCATTACCTGCAAGTATGATAAGGATCTAATCAAAAACAGTCGAGAAAACGTGATGACGCCATTTTCCCCATTATAACCCTATGGGGGCTATCTGTTGCCATGGAAACCAGAGTTCTGAGCTGATCGGCACCAAAACCTAATGCAGCCTTTCCCCCACCCAAATGATGCTTCAGATAAAATTTGATTGCGATCGGCCCACTGGTCTCTGAGATATTTATGTTTGAAAGTGTTGACGCACCCACCCACCCACGCACCCACGCACGCACGCACGCACGGACGACGGCTCGACTCCCATCCTATAAGCTCACCTCTGAGCCTTCGGCTCAGGTGAGCTAAAAAGTCAACTGAGATTACAAGAAAGCAAAGTGCAACTTCTTCTTCACATAGAGATGATAATGAGAGAACTTTCAGGCAGAACAATCAAAACACTGAAAAGCCATCTAAAACAGCCAGCCCAGAGTCACATATAAGGACAGTATTCATTGTAGGTGATGACACAACCAGCGTCCTCAGCCCAAGAATTCTGTCTGATTCAAATATGTCAGTTAAAATAAAGACCCATAAAGAAGGCAGAGTTGGAACATTGGAAAGCACTCTGGAGAAGTTCACAGAAGACAGAATAGATTTCCTGCAAAACCTGAATGCTGTGGTACTGCATGCTGGTGCAAATAATATCTCGGATGCACAGTCATCAGAATCAATAGTAGATGATATGAAGAAAGCGGCTGGTGCCATAAGGAAAGTAAACCCTGATGCTAAAATATTCATTTCATCCATTCTTCCAAGGAGAAATGATAGATTTGTTAACAGTGCCATCAGTGACACAAATCAGTTTATCAAACGTGCATGTCAAGAGTTAGCATATCTGAAAATTTAAAATGCTTTATCCAAGGCAAACTATCACCAGAAATTAAATTTGAAATAGCACCAGTTTCCTTCTCATTTGTACAAAAGCAATTAGAAACACTTGACCCATCAAAAGCAACAGGACTTGATGGTCTGAGAGCAAGATTCCTAAAACTTAGTTCAGCAGTAATAACAGGTCCTCTCACAAAAATCATAAACTTGAGCATTACAACAGGAATTTTTCCAGACAACCTCAAGAAAGCTATAGTTACTCCATGTTTCAAAAAGGGGGATAAATCTGACATGTCCAATTATAGACCAGTTTCTGTCCTTTCATTGTTATCAAAAATTATTGAAAAACATGTAGCTGAAAACCTTAAGTCTTATCTATCTGAACATGATTTGTTATATGAACGTCAGTCTGGGTTCAGAAGCAATCACTCTTGTGAGACTGCTCTTATTGCGATAGTTGATGACTGGCTTTCTGCTATTGATAATAACGAAGTAGTAGGAACGGTACTGTTGGACCTCTCTAAAGCTTTTGACCTTGTTAATCATAGACTGTTGCTTGAAAAACTAAAACAATATCAGTTCAGTGATGGCTCTCTTCGGTGGTTTAGGTCCTATTTTGACAAAAGATCTCAGCAAGTTTCAATCGCAGGAAAGTTGTCACGTTCAAAGCATATATCTTCTGGTGTACCACAAGGATCAGTCTTAGGTCCCTTGCTTTTTTTGCTCTATGTCAATGATTTACCACTAGAAATTAAAAAGGCTGTCATTGACAAGTTTGCTGATGATACAACTGTATCTAAGTCAGGCAGTTCTATCCAAAACGTGGCTGATGATCTGAATGAAGAGATGAAAAATGCTGCTAATTGGTTTGGTAATAATCACATGTCCGTCAATATTGGCAAAACAAAAGCAATGTTCGTTTCATCTGTTCAGAAACAGACCCTTTTCCAGGACAGTTCCCCAGAAATTAGGATAGGCACAACAATATTAGAGGTCTCAAACAAAGAAAAACTTCTAGGGGTCACCATTGACAATACACTGAACTGGTCTGCACAGGTTGATGCAACCATCAGAAAGTTTAACTCCCTATTATTCTTACTTGGCCGGATCAAAACATTTTTGGACATATCAACAAGGAAGTTATTTTTCAATGCATATATTCTTCCACATTTGGACTACTGCAACTCTATTTGGGGTAACTGTAGTAATGAGCTGCTTAATAGAATCATCAAGTTTCAAAAAAGGGCTGCCAGATTGATTCTTGACAAGGACTTCAGCACCCCATCAGCTGAGCTCTTTCAACAGCTTGGATGGATGAGGTTTGATGAAAGGGTCAAATACAAGAAAAGCATACAAATGTACAAGTCGTTACACAACCTAGCACCATCTTATATGTGCAACAAGTTCACTTATTCACACAATATTCACAATCTTGACTTAAGATCAGCAACAAACCAGACACTCTATGTACCTAAACCTAAACTTGAGATCTACAGGAAATCACTGGCTTACTCTGGGCCTAAAATATGGAACACCCATCCTGAACCAGTAAGGAATGCACCAAGTTTAGGGTCATTCAAGCAGCGGTATTTAACATGGACAAATGGGAACGCTATGTGAAATGCATTTATTTCTGCATATGACTGGCGTTGTGTGGGATGGGCTTTGGGACCATTAGTGGGCAGTGACTACTGTAATCAGCATGCTTCCAAGGTCTGTAGATTTTTTATGGGAAAAAGGAAGGCTCTGATACTGGTCTGTGCAGAAGTGCTGACAGATCTAAGTTATCACTGTTTACACATGCTGTGAGGTACCATTTCATGCAATGTCACTCATACATTTATGTTGTACATTTTTTAATATTTTCTGCAATTATTCTGCACTTTTGTTACATAAGGAAACAGTAGTTAATCCATCATTTGCAATAAAGCATCTTTTAAATTAACCTATTCAAATTGCAAAATATTTCATATTTTAACTGTTATTTTGATACAAAGGTGCTTAAGGGAATTCCGATAAAAGTAAGATGCTCATATTATTATTAGCTTTACCTCAAGAAACAAATATAATGTTGTACAGTTCTTCTAGGTGTAAACCAGGATCCAGTTTTGCATTTGGAAGGAACTAAACAAGAACTGAATATACTGAAGAAAAAACACACAAAAAAACATGAGATTTTATAATCTTATGGGAATGAGCTCTTGGTTTTATCTTACAAAATCAGACTTAACATGTATTATGAGAATGATGACTAAAAGGTCTTAAAATACATGTGTGTTATTGAATATGTATCCTGCATACAGTATATTTTGACAAAATTGTCTGCAATTATATTGATGGATTATAAAACCTTTAGTCCACAGTATTTCTTCTAATAAATGCTCTAATCACTTTTACTGTGAAAAAGGAAGGGAAAAAGCAAGATTCTACCAAGATAGGCTTAGACAACCAAAATTTGGTTTTAATTGACATTTTTTTGTGTCATAAAGGTCTTTATAGGACTTAAGAAGTACAACACCCCTGTGGGACATTTAGTGGAGGAAATAAGGTAAATGCTAAACAGAGCTTTCAATTTTATACTGAAACATCATTATTAGACTACCATTATTACTTTATAGTAGTCAGTTGCTTTGACAAATTGATAGTTCCTACATCGGTTTGAGTTGCCGCCCTTGCGATTGTGGGTTGGCCGTCTTGTAGGTCAAAAATCAATAAGATAAATAAGAAAATAATTGAAATTTTAAATTTTCTCTTCACAAGAGCACATTTTCAGCTATTATTCCTTATATTTATTAGTAAATATATTTATGTTGTAAATCAGTGCAACTGTCACAGTGGAGAGGTTCGAGACTTTTTCAATAATTAAATATTTGTAGGTTTTGTCTATTTGGCTTAATTGATTATTGACCTACAAGATGGCTGACCTACATTCGCGGGGGAGGCGACTCAAACTGAAATAGGAACTATCAATTACTTAAATTGTCTTAAAAATTAGAAGAGTTTGATTTAGATGATAAATCCAAATTGTTCTGACAGAAAAAGCAAACACTGAAGGCCTCAGTCAAACTGGGTCTACACAGTTTGCTCAGTAATGACTGTCCAAATACTTTGGGTAAATATGGTAAAAGAGATCTTAGTAGTGCAATGCAGAATCTGATGTTTTTATAATGGCTAATCCAAATTTTGTTTGCTGCCTCAACCTCAATAGATATTAGTATAAATCTTTGTTTGACAAAGTCAAACAAAAGACCATCAGTTGTTTTTATTGTGTGATTTTTATAAATGTTTGATTCAGATAGCATTGATGTATTTATATGTTTGTATATTTAACCATTTGTATGTTGATTCAGTGAACTTTTCATATGAATGTCTGAATCTCAGATACTCAGACATCTTCAGTGTCAATTCAGTCAGTGGAGCCTGATTACTTAGCTTTTTCAGGATCTACGCAATTGACAAAGACAGAACATTCTGAATCAGCACAACAAGGGTTAAACTATATGATTATAATTGTAAATAATGTTAGATAGTAGAGTTAGCCATAGAGGGCCTCAGGGAAGATTGGTTTTTGTCAACCAACTGTGTTTTACCCTCTCTAAATAAAGACATTACTTACTTACTTACTTACTTACTTACTTACTTACTTACTAATGTGTCAAAGTGGCTTGCTATTCATTATGGATTTGACGCATAAAGGTTAGGCATATAAAACTGTTATTTATTCTTATCCCTCAGTGAATCATCATTTTAAAACTAACTCAAATGATAGAGACTAAGCCAAACCGTATTTTCTTAGTTTCAGTTTGTAAGGAATCGTAGACAACATGCACATTTTGACAGATGATCCATTACATGAAAAAGCAGATGAGGCTTTAATATTTTGCAAAGGGGGTGGGGGTAATGAATTAACATCTGAAACGAAACTTGAACTCAAAAGTTGACAAAAAATCATTTATATCATGGAGTGTGTCTTAGAGATAAGGGAGACAAGAATAAAATTTCGAAATACTTATGGTGTATCTGTAAAAAAACATATATTTGAAATTTTACCACCAAAAAGTCAAATTATGCTAATGTGTTGATAAAATAACATTTCTACGACAATAATGCATCTAAATGGCAAGAAAGTTTGTTAATTACAAGGGCTTTTACCCAAATATGGCATATTTCAAGAGTTTCCTAAACAATTTCATATTCTTACCTAAATTGTTTCATAACAACAAGGTTTTAGTGCCAAATGCAATGAAAAATGAATCTAAAGTTAAATCTAAAGAGTAATTTGTGAAGTGTGATTTTGCAAACAAAATATGGAAAGAACAATCAAAGCAAATGTTTATTCTTGCTGTGATAATAAATATAATAACAACAGGCTAAAATAAATCTGCAAATGCCTCTGTGTGTACAAATACTGATAAAGATTCTATCCCTACCCCCTAGAATTTAAAGAATCAATTGAGAATGGGGGTACCCCTTCGATTTAGTCAAAAATGCCGTAGTAAACCGTCGGAAAATAATAACAACTAAATAAAATAAATTACAAAAATATTCCCTGCAATACATGTACCAGTACTTTTACATCTTAAAATATTTCTATTACTTTTGAAACAAGACCTGTCCGCGTACAGGATAGCTTGCCTGCAGCGCATTGCCCATCACATAAAAAAACTTTAACCAAAACATCCATTTCGGACGCCGACGCGGACGCGGACGCCGACGCTGACGCCAGGGTGACAACAATAGCTCTTCCTGAACTTTCGTTCAGGCGAGCTAAAAACAAGATCTAGAGATGCAGAACTCTAATGCTAATCAAACTTTTGCCTTCACTATTGTCAGCCTTGTAGAGGGTGTATCCATGGCAATTCAGATTTTCTCGTCATTTTGAAATCGAAAAAGAATTTATACATTGCATATCTTTGGTAGTACTTTCCATACCACACTTACAAAGTTTTGCCAAAATCATAGCATTATTAAGCTTTCAGTGTAAGTTTAAATAATGTCTATGAGCTTTCTTAACACCCTGTATACTCAACAACTACTGATTTTATAATCCAGGGTACTATGACACTGCCTATATGCCCACCAGAATTCACTCTAAACATTATGACATATCAACTCCAGGAGAGAGGCTGACACCTTTGTTGCTATCTTCTATCACTTATGTTTAATAATTGAGCCATGATATGACAAAACCAACAAAGTGGATGTGCACCCAGCAAAGTCTCAGATCAGCCTGGGTGTCTGCCTACTCTGTCAGTCTTTGCTGTGTGCTGCAAGGGTAGCTAAGGGTCTAAGCCAGCTCCATGCGGATAGCAAAGACTCTGATCAGACTGGGCGGATGCCCAGGCTGATCTGAGTCTTGGCTGAGTGCACATGCCACTTTGTTGGTTTTGTCATGTTGTGGCTCATGTATATCTTCTGTGACATCAGTATCTTTGCAGAGCAGCTGACATCAAATGGCTAACCTCAGAGGCTTTAAGAACCATAGAACAAATTAATATCACAGCCAAATATTGCAGTCTTCAATTTGGAAAAAATCCACAAAATCTCCTATCTCTCTTGTTCATGGCATGATCATTACTATGATTTCTTGCAATAATACATCAATAGAACTACACTACTGTCTAATTTGGAAATACCCTCCTAAATTACAGAGAGACAGAAAAAGGCCCAAACTTTTAAGGTGTATAGTCACAGTGTTTTTCCACAAATTTTACAAAAGGGGAACAACTCTTGTGATTTTTCTGTCTGCTTTGCTGGATGATGTAACCCTTCTGAGATGGGGTCTACTCTTAAAGGAAAGAATTTGCTCCTAAGGGAGCAAACTATTTCCTTTCAGAGTTAACCCCCAATAAGCTGGGAGGCATAAATAAAAGTAGTAGAGTTGCTTCCCCTGAAAAAAGTATCTATTCACCTTAATCAGGTGAAAGAGGCACATACCAGTTTAGTGTCTGATGGCGATAATTTAGCCATAATTTTCCTCACTGTAGGGTCATTCTCCAAATCCTGAGAGAATACAGAAAACATCATGTTAAAGACATAAACTGACTATATTGGCATATAAATACAGTACTATTAACATACATTCAGTGATATATTGGGCATGATAACCCATTATTTGCAGGGGCGATAATGCATCTCCCATGCTTAGGGTATGAGTCTGCGTGGTCAGATAACCAGAAATCATGTAGTTTGAATCGTGAGAGGTAATCAAGATGACGTGTGATGGTCGACATTTCATCAAAATGATGCTTAAGATGATGTCAATCTGCTAATTTCAGGTGATGTTAGGCACATTTTTTTATTCTAGCATCCAACTTGTTGATTTCTTTGATGTAAGACTTATGAAAATCAGTGGATTTCAGTATGTGATAAACAAATTATAATATGCACTTTTGGCCATTCCCCACCCCACCCCCACCCCCAACTTGAGCAGTATCATCCACTGAAAAAGTGGCCGTACGAACTACTTACATTAATGAAGTTGAAACAGCTGATTGTTTCAACATTCTGCTGTAATTCTTTCTGTTCTTCCGTGACCTGTTTGGGTCGTAGTTCTTCTTTAAACTTCCGCCATTCCGCCAAGAAATTCTTCCCAAGGTTCTTAGTTGTCTGATAGTAGGTTCTGGCAACCTATGTATAAAGTTCACCACAACAATGTTACTTTTTAAAAGCCATTTCATATGCAGGGTAGAAGAAACGGAAAGTCACATGCGAGGGACAAGTAGATAGTGAATAAAAGTGGCCATCTATCCAAGGATATGGCAAAATTAATACCAACTTTTAATAGACATGTAATATTCTTTTTAACACAAGAGATCAGTGGGTGAATCTTCCCATTAGAGGTTCAGATGTTTATCTTTCAGTTGTCGCTGGCAGACTAATATGGACAGATTTAATTACAAGCTAATTTCAATGTTTCAGCACAATTAAGTTCCTAACCCTTAAAGCGCCAAAGATTAAAATAGTTAAATTTGCAAACAGTGTAGATCCAGATGAGGTGGCTCATAATGAGCCACCTCATCTGAATCTACACTGTTTGCCCTCTAGAGTTCAAATTCTCAATATGATATCGCTTGGACGAAACATTTTGTGAAATTCTGCAGACGTAAATTTTGTCGTCTGCTTTTTGGCACATTTAGGGTTAAGTATCACCTGTCCTTGGCAAGTGAATGAAAACTTTTTCTCATCAGTCCTACAATTGAGATAATTTTCACCAAAACTTTTATTACACACGTATATTCCGTTTACTACCAAATGCAAACGGCGTTCCCAATATTTTCTCAAAATTGATTAGAGCTAGAAGATTTTTGAATTGCTCATTCTTAATTTTTATCCTATACCCAAAATTGTAATTTACTAGAAATGTATGTATCACTCAATACTGCTGAAAGTAAACTGCTTATGCAAGACATGTCAATGGAGAGGACAGTATGCTGAAACTTGCACTTCTGCATCACATAATAAAACCAGAGGACCATTGGTCCTGTAGCTCACCTGAGTCCATTCATCCTTAGCACTCAAGAGTAAGAAACACTGAAGTAAGTTGTACAATTCGGCCTAATTTCAACTTTGACTGAGTTATTATGCTTGTCCTAGTAAATATTAGCAAGTTTGATGAAGTTACAATAAAAAAAAACATGTTTGTAAAACTTTTTGCCTAAATATTGCAGTGTTACAGAAATAAATGCCAATTTGCACTTTTCCCAATACAAGTCTATGGAAACTTTAAAATGCCATAGTAATGAAACCATGTGGGCAACAATAATAAAAAAACAATCTTTACGTAGTGGCTAATGTCATGAACATGTATGCAAAGAATCAGCTTCGTCCCCCTATATGGTTTTTGAGGAAAAGATTTTTTAAATATTTTTTTCCAAAATATTTCCTTAATATTGCCATGGCAACAAATCAAATTCGGCAATTTTGGACAAAATTAATAGGAATCATAGAGGACTACTCAAGCAACATTTCTGTAGATAAAAAATCCAAAAATAACTGCAGGGAGATAGCAAAAACTGCAGCTTTCCATTTTTCCCCATTATATTTCAATGGAAACTATAAGTTGTCATACCAACCTATCCACTGAAGCAATTGCCATAAAAAACTGCAATTCTATAGAGGCTTGTACAAAGATCCGTTCCGTAAAGTTTGAGCTTTATCGGCCACATAGTTTCTGCAAAAATGATATTTTAATATTTTTTCTATTTTTAACCATTCGGCCGAATGGCAATCAGCCAAATTGTGCAATTTACATTAATTTCATGTGGTTGATAAAGGACTACTCAAGGAACTTTTCTGTAAAAGTTTTGCCAAAATATCTGCAGTCACATAGCTATAAATGCAAATTTTCAATTTTCCCATTATAAGTCAATGTCAACTTTAAGTTGCCATAGCAACCAAACTGCTGGAGCAATTGCCAAGAAAAACAGTATTTTTATAGACAGTAGTACCTAGATCCTTTCTGTGAAGTTTGAGCTTTATTGGTTGTATAGTTTCTGAGGAGATGATTTTTGAATATCTTTTCTATTTTTAACCATTCGGTTGCCATGGCAACCAGCCTAATTGTGCAATTTACATAAATTTCATGTGGTTGATAGAGGACTACTCAAGGAACATTTCTGTAAAAGTTTTGCCAAAATATCTGCAGTCACATAGCAATAAATGCAAATTTTCAATTTTCCCATTATAAGTCAATGGCAACTTTAAGTTGCCATAGCAACCAAACTGCTGGAGCAATTGCCAAGAAAAACAGTATTTTTATAGACAGTAGTACCTAGATCCTTTCTGTGAAGTTTGAGCTATATTGGTTGTATTGTTTCTGAGGAGATGATTTTTGAATATCCTTTCTATTTTTAACCTTTCGGTTGCCATGGCAACCAGCCTATTTGTGCAATTTACATAAATTTCATGTGGTTGATAGAGGATTACTCAAGGAACATTTCTGTAAAAGTTTTGTCAAAATATCTGCAGTGACATAGCAATAAATGCAAATTTTCAATTTTTCCCATACAAGTCAATGGAAACTTTAAGTTGCCATAGCAACCAAAGTTCTGTAAAAAACAGTATTATTGGTTCCCCCTGTCTATAGATGCTATATATGAAATTTGGTAACAATGGGCCTTGTAGTTTCAGAGGAGATGTCTTTTGAAAATATTGACGGACGACGGACAACGGACGGACGACGGACGGACGGACGACGGATGCCTGCCTATACTATAAGCTCACCTGTGAGCCTTCGGCTCAGGTGAGCTAATAAAGCCAGGACACAAGAAAAACAACAAGCAAATTCGGTGAATTTATATCCCCCGCTGAAGTTGCCCTGATTTGTTTATTAATTATGTTTTTTTTATTAAGTTTCATATAATTTGGTCCCTGGGCTGAAAGAACTATTACTCTGGCATAAGTGAGGCATAAGCTGAAGCTTTCTTACACTTGCCTCGGCATCACTGCACTATGATGATACATTTTTAATTCAGTTTCAAGATATTTTGTGCAGTCCAATATCTAAGTTATGGCTAATTTGTGGATTTTAAATCAATTCAAGGGCATTAAATCATGCACTACTAATGCGATTATGATCAAACTTAATGTTCACTGCTATGTCAAGACAATCATAAATATTTTAAGTTTCATGAAATTCCATTCATTGGTTACTAAGTTATGACTCAATTTGTTGATTTTTTCCAAGTCAAGGGCAACTAGAGGTGGCAGTAAGCATGGCTTACTAAATACCCCCCGCATTTAACAGTTAGGCATATATGTTATGACAACTACAAGTGCACATCTATATACCAATATCTGTTCACATATTTAATATCAGTCAAACGGTTTAGGAGAAGTAGCAACAACAAACTCTATTTACCAAGACTACAAAGGGGCACAACAAAGCTGGAAAACCCTTTTGAGAAAAACAGAGCAATATGTGCCAACTCTTTCTTCTACTGTATCTGTGCACCAATTCTGAATAAAATGGAAGTGAAAATGGCATAAAAAAACTTCAAACTATGGCAAAACATATAAAACTAGAGGTGGCAGTAAGCATGGCTTACTAAATACCCCCCGCGTTTAACAGTTAGGCATGCAGCTTTGTCATTTAGGTTTTATATTTACACAGCATACATGTTATGACAACTACAAGTGCACATCTATATACCAATATGTGTTCACATATTTAATATCAGTCAAACAGTTTAGGAGAAGTAGCGACAACAAACTCTGTTTTCCAAGACTACAAAGGGGCACAACAAAGCTGGAAAACCCTTTTGAGAAAAACAGAGCAATATGTGCCAACTCTTTCTTCTACTGTATCTGTGCACCAAATCGAAATAAAATGGAAGTGAAAATGGCATAAAAAAACTTGAAACTAGGGCAAAACATATAAAAAAGGGGCATAACTCATGCAAAAAGGGTTAATGCACATCTTCATACCAATATGTGTTCAAATACTTAATTTCAAGAAAATCTGTCAAATGGTCTTGGAGTAGTAGCGATAACAAACTTTTCAGACAAAACTACAAAGGGACATAACTAAGCAGGAAAACCTTTCCGGAAAAACTGAACAATATGTATCAGCTCTTTCCATATGCTGCCTCTAGTAACCCAATTTGAATAAAATGGAAGCAAAAAAGGCAAAAACACTATAAAATAGGGCAAAAATTATCAAAAAGGGGCATAACTCAGGCAAAAAGGGGCAGAATTTAAAAATCAAAACCCTAATGCACATCTTCATACCAATATCTGTTCACATACTTAATTTCAAGAAAATCCGTCAAACCATCTAGGAGGAGTTGCGATAACAAACTTATTTCATGAAAAATACAAAGGGGGCATAACTCCGCAATTAAAACCTTCGAGGAAAAATTGAAAAATATGTATCCAATATTTTCTTATGGTGCATCCATGGACAAAATTTAAAACAAATTGGAGCAAATTTAATGCAAAATCCCTATAAAATAGGACAAAAAATATCAAAAAGGGGCATAATTCAGGCAAAAAGGGGCAGATTTTAAAATCAAAACCCTAATGCATATCTTCATACCAATATCTGTTCACACACTTAATTTCAAGAAAATCCGTCAAACCATCTAGGAGGAGTTGCGATAACAAACTTATTTTACGAAAAATACAAAGGGGCATAACTCCGCAATTAAAACCTTCGAGGAAAAATTGAAAAATACGTATCCAATATTTTCTTATGGTGCATCCATGGACAAAATTTGAAACAAATTGGAGCAAATTTAATGCAAAAACCCTATAAAATAGGGCAAAAAATATCAAAAAGGGGCACAACTCAGGCAAAAAGGGGCAGAATTTAAAATCAAAACCTTAATGCACATCTTCATACCAATATCTGTTCACATACTTAATTTCAAGAAAATCCGTCAAACCATCTAGGAGGAGTTGCGATAACAAACTTATTTTACGAAAAATACAAAGGGGCATAACTCCGCAATTAAAACCTTCGAGGAAAAATTGAAAAAATACGTATCCAATATTTTCTTATGGTGCATCCATGGACAAAATTTGAAACAAATTGGAGCAAATTTAATGCAAAAACCCTATAAAATAGGGCAAAAAATATCAAAAAGGGGCACAACTCAGGCAAAAAGGGGCAGAATTTAAAATCAAAACCTTAATGCACATCTTCATACCAATATCTGTTCACATGATACTTAATTTCAAGAAAATCCGTCAAACCATCTAGGAGGAGTTGCGATAACAAACTTATTTTACGAAAAATACAAAGGGGCATAACTCCGCAATTAAAACCTTCGAGGAAAAATTGAAAAAATACGTGTCCAATATTTTCTTATGGTGCATCCATGGACAAAATTTGAAACAAATTGGAGCAAATTTAAGGCGTTGCGGACGGACGGACGGAAAGACGGACGGAAGGACAACGTCAAAACAGTATACCCCCCACAAACACAGTTTGCAGGGGGTATAAAAAGGGGCATAACTCATGCAAAAGGGTTAATGTACATCTTCATTCAAATATGTGTTTGCACACTTAATTTCAAGAAAATCCATCAAATGGTCTTGGAGTAGTAGCGATAACAAACTTTTCTTACGAAAACTACAAAGGGACATAACTCAGCAGGAAAACCTTTCCGGAAAAACTGAACAATATGTGTCAGCTCTTTCCATATGCTGCATCTAGTAACCCAATTTGAATAAAGGCAAAAACCCTATAAAATAGGGCAAAAAATATCAAAAAGGGGCATAACTCAGGCAAAAAGGGGCAGAATTTAAAATCAAAACCTTAATGCACATCTTCATACCAATATCTGTTCACATGATACTTAATTTCAAGAAAATCCGTCAAACCATCTAGGAGGAGTTGCGATAACAAACTTATTTTACGAAAAATACAAAGGGGCATAACTCCGCAATTAAAACCTTCGAGGAAAAATTGAAAAAATACGTATCCAATATTTTCTTATGGTGCATCCATGGACAAAATTTGAAACAAATTGGAGCAAATTTAAGGCGTTGCGGACGGACGGACGGAAAGACGGACGGAAGGACAACGTCAAAACAGTATACCCCCCACAAACACAGTTTGCGGGGACAGTTTGCGGGGGGTATAAAAAGGGGCATAACTCATGCAAAAGGGTTAATGTACATCTTCATTCAAATATGTGTTTGCACACTTGATTTCAAGAAAATCCATCAAATGGTCTTGGAGTAGTAGCGATAACAAACTTTTCTTACGAAAACTACAATGGGACATAACTCAGCAGGAAAACCTTTCCGGAAAAACTGAACAATATGTGTCAGCTCTTTCCATATGCTGCATCTAGTAACCCAATTTGAATAAAATGGAAGCAAAAAGGCAAAAACCCTATAAAATAGGGCAAAAAATATCAAAAAGGGGCATAACTCAGGCAAAAAGGGGCAGAATTTAAAATCAAAACCCTAATGCACATCTTCATACCAATATCTATTCACATACTTAATTTCAAAACAAGAGGGCCATGAGGCCCTGAATCGCTCACCTGAACAATTGGCAAGGTGGCTTTTACTTATCATGTCTGAAATTGTCAAAATATGAGTTTTGGGTCAAAAGTCAAAGAATGACCATGACCACTTGTACTCATAAATCTTCATGTACTCATTAAGACAACCATATTTTTAGGCCAAAGTCTTCAAAACTTTCCATGAAATCTTATGTTCTAGCATTTTCCCATATTTGACCATGCCGCAAAAAAGGTCAAAGTAAACCCAAGGTCACCATTTGAACAGTCTTGGTGGTAATCTAGTACTCCATGCTATTTACCAAGTTTCAAGGCCATAGGTGTATTGGTTCTGGAGAAGAAAAATATTAACCATAAGTGGTAATGGCGGCCAAGTTGGTCATGTGACCTGGACCGTTTGAACAAATTTTCATTCAATCAACCCCTGGAGGCTCTGTATGAAATGTGTTCACAATTGGCCCTTTGGCTTTTGAGGACATGGTTGAAAATGTCAAAATATGAGCGATCTGGATCAAAGGTAAAAAAATGACCTTGACCTCTTGTACTCATAATTCTTCATGAACTGATTAAGACAACTGTATATACCAATTTTTTAGGCCAAAATCTTCAAAACTTTCCATGAAATCTTATGTTCTACCATTTTCCAATATTTGACCTTGCTGTAAAAGGTCAAGGTCAACACAAGGTCATCATTCGAACAATCTTGATAGTACTCAAGTACCCAATGCTACATACAAAGTCTCAAGGCCATTGGTCAATTGGTTCTGGAGAAGAAGATTTTTAAAGGTATTTACCATATATGGGCGTGGCGGCCATGTTGGTCATGTGTCCAGGACCGTAAGAAAACTTTTTCATTCCTTCAACCCCTCAAGGCTCTATATGAAATTTGGATTCAATTGGCCCAGTGGTTTTAGAGCAGATTGTTTGAAATTGTCAAAATTTGAGATTTCTGGGTCAAAGGTCAAAGAATGACCTTGACCTCTTGTACTCATAAATATTCATGTACTCATTAAGATGATTGTATATGCCAATTTTTAGGCCAAAATCTTCAAAACTTACCATGAAATCTCATGTTCTAGCATTTTCAGATATTTGACCTTGCCGTAAAAAAGGTCAAGGTCAACCCAGGGTCATAATTTGAACAATCTTAATAGTACTCGAGTACCCAATGCTACATACCGAGTTTCAAGGCCATCGGTCTACTGGTTCTGGAGAAGAAGATTTTTAAAGGTTTTTACCATATATGGGCGTGGTGGCCATGTTGGTCATGTGACCAGGGCCGTTTGAATAATTTTTCTTTCCTAAGGTCCCAGGAGGCTCTATATGAAATTTGGTTACAATCGGCCCAGCGGTTTCAGAGGAGAAGTTTGAAATTGTCAAAATATGAGAGTTCTGGGTCAAAGGTCAAAGAATGACCTTGACCTCTTGTACTCATAAATCTTCATGTAGTCATTAAGATGACTGTATGTACCAATTTTTAGGCCAAAATCTTCAACAGTTTCCAAGATATCTTATGTTGCAGCATTTTGCCATATAAAAGCATAAGGAAGCAAATTTGACCTTGCCGTAAAAAAGGTCAAGGTCAACCCAAGGTCATAATTTGAACAATCTTGGTAGTACTCGTGTACCAGATGCTACATACCAAGTTTCAAGGCCATCGGCCTATTGGTTCCGGAGAAGAAGATTTTTTCAGGTTTTTACCATATATGGGCATGGCGGCCATGTTGGTCATGTGACCAGGACCGTTTGAACAACTTTTCGTTCCTAAGGTCCCAGGAGGCTCTATATAAAATTTGGTTACAATCGGCTCAGCGGTTTCAGAGGAGAAGTCGTTTGAAAGTGTGGACGGACGACGGACGGACGACGGACGACGGACAACGGAGCCTTACCATCCTATAAGCTCCCCCGGAGCCGCTGGCTCAGGTGAGCTAAAAATCCGTCAAACCATCTAGGAGGAGTTGCGATAACAAACTTATTTCACGAAAAATACAAAGGGCCATAACTCCGCAATAAAAACCTACCAGGAAAAATTGAAAAATACGTATCCACTATTTTCTTATGCTGCATCCATGGACAAAATTTGAAACAAATGGGAGCAAATGTAATGCAAAAACCCTATAAAACAGGGCAAAAAATATCAAAAAGGGGCATAACTCAGGCAAAAAGGGGCAGAATTTAAAATCAAAACCCTAATGCACATCTTCATACCAATATCTGTTCACATACTTAATTTCAAGAAAATCCGTCATACCATCTAGGAGGAGTTGCGTTAACCAACTTATTTCACGAAAAATACAAAGGGGCATAACTCCGCAATAAAAACCTTCCAGGAAAAATTGAACCAGAGGGCCAATGGCCCTATATCGCTCACCTGAGCACTGAGGTTACAGCAACAAAACACCATGCCCAACAGCAATAAAAAGCACCATTTATGTGGAGGATAATATCACAAATATTTATGAAAAAAAGCTTTATCCCCCCGTAATGGCTTCTCAGAAGAAGATCTTTGGCTGCAATGGCAACCAATCAAAATCAGGTATTTGGGAAATATTCATATGGCTGGTAGAGGACTACTCCAGGAACATTTCTGTAAAGCTTTTGTCAAAATATCTGCAGTAACACAGAAATAAATAGCAAATGTCCACTTTCCCCATTATAAGTCTATGGAAACTTTAAGTTGCCATAGCAACGAATTCACATGGGCAATGATAATATAAAACATACTTTAGGTAGAGGCTAATGTTATCAATACGTACGCTAAGTATCAGCTTCATCCCCCTCATGGCTTCATTTTTCCCATAATAAGTCAATGGAAACTATAAGTTGCCATAGCAACCAAAGTTCTTATGGGAATGGAAGAAAAAGAAAAAATTTATGTAGAGGCTACTGTCATCAACACATCTGCACAATATCAGCTTCATCCCCCATATCGCTTCTGAGCAGGAGATTTTTTTTTTTTTTTCGAAAATTTACCCTATATTTTGCCATGGCAACCAATCAAATTCAGCGATTTGGAGAAATTTCATATGAATCGTAGAGGACTACTCAAGAAACATTTCTGTAGAAAAAAAATCTAAATAACTGCAGTTAGACAGCAAAAATTGCCAATTTCCATTTTCCCCATTATAAGTTAATGGAAACTCTTAGTTGCCATAGCAACCAAACTGCTAGAGCAGTTGCCATGAAAAACAGTAATTCTGTAGAGGCTAGTACTAAGGTTCTTTCTGTAAAGTTTGATCTTTATTGGCCACACAGTTTCTGCGGAGACGATTTTTTAATATTTTTCTATTTTTAACTATACGTTGCAATGGCAACCATTCAAATTGCGCAATTTGCATAAATTTAACATGGCTGGTTAAAGACTACTCAAGGTACATTTCTATGAAAGTTTTGTCAAAATATCTGCAGTGGCATAGCAATAAATGCAAATTTTCCATTTTGCCATTATAAGTCAATGGCAACTTTCAGTTCCCATAGCAACCAAACTGCTGGAGCAATAGCCAAGAAAAACAGTAGTTTTATAGAGGCTAGTACTAAGATCCTTCCTGTGAAGTTTGAGCTTTATTGGTAGTATAGTTTCTGAGGAGATGATTTTTGAATATTTTTTCTATTTTTAACCATTCGGTTGCCACGGCAACCAGCCAAATTGTGTAATTTATATGAATTTCATTCGGTTGATAGAGAACTACTCAAGGAACATTTCTGCAAAAGTTTTGTCAAAATATCTGCAGTGACATAGCAATAAATGCAAATTTTCAATTTTTCCCATACAAGTCAATGGAAACTTTAAGTTGCCATAGCAACCAAAGTTATGAAGCGATTTGGATAAAAAACAGTATTATTGGTTCCCCCTGCCCATACATGCTATATATGAAATTTGGTTACAATGGGCCTTGTAGTTTCAGAGGAGATGTCATTTGAAAATGTTGACGGACGGACTGACGGACTGACGGACGGACGGACGGACGGACGACGGACGACTGCCTATACTATAAGCTCACCTGTGAGCCTTCGGCTCAGGTGAGCTAAAAATACGTATCCACTATTTTCTTATGCTGCATCCATGGACAAAATTTGAAACAAATCGGAGCAAATTTAAGGCGTTGCGGACGGACGGAAAGACGGACGGACAACTTCAAAACAGTATACCCCCCACAAACACAGTTTGCGGGGGGTATAATAACTCAGTGCTAACTGAAGCAATTTGGACAGAACGTAAGATGCACCAAGGTCAGTGTTCTCCCCAGAAATTTTAGAAGGCATGTTGCTTTTAGCACAAAAATCAGATTTTGACTTGTTGATAAATTTTTAAAATCCTTAATATAGCAATGTTTGTTCAAAACTAGAGGTGGCAGTAAGCATGGCTTACTAAATACCCCCCGCGTTTAACAGTTAGGCATGCAGCTTCGTCATTTAAGTTTTACATTTACACAGCATACATGTTATGACAACTACAAGTGCACATCTATATACCAATATCTGTTCACATATTTAATATCAGTCAAACGGTTTAGGAGAAGTAGCGACAACAAACTCTGTTTTCCAAGACTACAAAGGGGCACAACAAAGCTGGAAAACCCTTTTGAGAAAAACAGAGCAATATGTGCCAACTCTTTCTTCTACTGTATCTGTGCACCAAATCGGAATAAAATGGAAGTGAAAATGGCATAAAAAAAAACTTCAATCTAGGGCAAAACATATAAAAAAGGGGCATAACTCATGCAAAAAGGGTTAATGCACATCTTCATACCAATATGTGTTCAAATACTTAATTTCAAGAAAATCTGTCAAATGGTCTTGGAGTAGTAGCGATAACAAACTTTTCAGACAAAACTACAAAGGGACATAACTAAGCAGGAAAACCTTTCCGGAAAAACTGAACAATATGTATCAGCTCTTTCCATATGCTGCATCTAGTAACCCAATTTGAATAAAATGGAAGCAAAAAAGGCAAAAACACTATAAAATAGGGCAAAAATATCAAAAAGGGGCATAACTCAGGCAAAAAGGGGCAGAATTTAAAATCAAACCCCTAATGCACATCTTCATACCAATATCTGTTCACATACTTAATTTCAAGAAAATCCGTCAAACCATCTAGGAGGAGTTGCGATAACAAACTTATTTCATGAAAAATACAAAGGGGGCATAACTCCGCAATTAAAACCTTCGAGGAAAGATTGAAAAATACGTATCCAATATTTTCTTATGGTGCATCCATGGACAAAATTTGAAACAAATTGGAGCCAATTTAATGCAAAAACCCTATAAATAGGGCATAAAATTTCAAAAAGGGGCATAATTCAGGCAAAAAGGGGCAGATTTTAAAATCAAAACCCTAATGCACATCTTCATACCAATATCTGCTCACAAACTTAATTTCAAGAAAATCCGTCAAACCATCTAGGAGGAGTTGCAATAAACTTGTTTACAAAAAATACAAAGGGGCATAGCTCCGCAATAAAAACCTTCGAGGAAAAATTGAAAAATGCGTATCCACTATTTTCTTAAGCTGCATCCATGGACAAAATTTGAAACAAATTGGAGCAAATTGAATGCAAAAACCCTATGAAATAGGGCAAAAATATCAAAAAGGGGCATAACTCTGGCAAAAAGGGGCAGAATTTAAGATCAAAACCCTAATGCACATCTTCATACCAATATCTGTTCACATACTTAATTTCAAGAAAATCCGTCAAACCATTTAGGAGGAGTTGCGATAACAAAACTTATTTCACGAAAAATACAAAGGGGCATAACTCCGCAATTAAAACCTTCGAGGAAAAATTGAAAAATACGTATCCAATATTTTCTTATGGTGCATCCATGGACAAAATTTGAAACAAAGTGGGGCAAACTTAATGCAAAAACCCTAAAAACTAGGGCAAAAATTATCAAAAAGGGGCATAACTCAGGCAAAAAGGGGCAGATTTTAAAATCAAAACCCTAATGCACATCTTCATACCAATATCTGTTCACATACTTAATTTCAAGAAAATCCGTCAAACCATCTAGGAGGAGTTGCGATAACAAACTTATTTTACGAAAAATACAAAGGGGCATAACTCCGCAATTAAAACCTTCGAGGAAAAATTGAAAAATATGTATCCGATATTTTCTTATGGTGCATCCATGGACAAAATTTGAAACAAATTGGAGCAAATTTAATGCAAAAACCCTATAAAATAGGGCAAAAATTATCAAAAAGGGGCATAACTCAGGCAAAAAGGGGCAGAATTTAAAATCAAAACCCTAATGCACATCTTCATACCAATATCTGTTCACATACTTAATTTCAACAAAATCCGTCAAACCATCTAGGAGGAGTTGCGATAACAAACTTATTTTATGAAAAATACAAAGGGGCATAACTCCGCAATTAAAACCTTCGAGGAAAAATTGAAAAATATGTATGCAATATTTTCTTATGGTGCATCCATGGACAAAATTTGTAACAAATTGGAGCAAATTTAAGGCGTTGCGGACGGACGGACGGACGGACGGAAAGAAGGAAGGACAACGTCAAAACAGTATACCCCCCACAAACACAGTTTGCGGGGGGTATAATTAACCTAAATTTACATTACAAATAATTTATTGATGATCCTCAATGCATTTAAAACAACTTTACTTGCTAAGAAATGAAACTTAATAGCACTTTAATAAATTTTCCTTGAAAATTAAGGCATGTTGCAGAGGCAATTTGAAGAGGAAGGCATGTTGCAAGCGACATGCCTTAATGGTCTGGGGAGATCCCTGCAAGGTGTTACAGTGATACATATTTAGTAAAAGTTTCACAGAATTCTATTGATTGATTGCATTGGTTATAGCTAAATTTGTCAATTTTAAATTGATTCAAGGGTACTTCTGATGCAATTTTGATGAAACCTTATGTGCATAACCGCCTTATGGTGATACATATTAAGTTTAAGTTTCATGAAGTTTCGATAATTGGTTACTTAGTTATGGCTTGTTTTATTGATCTTAAGTCAATTCAAGGGCAATAACTCATGCACTACTTAAACCAGTGTGATGAAATATGACATGCATCAGCGGGTTATAGTGATATATATTTATTTTAAGTTTCATGAAATTCCGTCTAGTGGTTACTTAGTTATGGCTCATTTTGTTGATTTTAAAACAATTCAAGGGCAATAACTCCTGCATAACTGAAGCCAGTCTGATGAAACTTGACGTGCATCAGCGGGTTATAGTAATATATATTTATTTTAAGTTTCATGAAATGCCGTTCAGTGGTTACTTAGTTATGACTCCGGACGGACAGACGGACGGACGGACGGAAGGATGGACGGACAGACGGACGGACGGACGGACGGACATGGAGAAACCTATATCCCTCCGCCTTCGGCGGGGGATAACAAAGTGGCATGTGTGCCAGCAATGACTTAAATCAGCCCGGGCATCCTCCAAGTCTGATCAGACTCTTTCCTGTGCACTTAAAGGTAAGCTAACGGTCTAAGCTAGCTCCATGTGGACAGCGAGGACTCTGATCAGACTGGGCGGATGCCCAGGCTGATCTGAGTCTTCGCTGGGTGCACAATGCACATACAACTTTGTTGGTTTTGTCATGTTGCAGCTCAAATGCTGTAGCTGATGGCAGGAGTATTGCAATAGCTCTTCGTGTACACTAGTATATAAGAGCTAATAATTTCATACCAACCTTGACGTCATCATGCCAGAAGCTTTTATCGGTCTTTGTAGCAGCTTTGTCTGGAGCTACCTCCTTAACCTGTAACCATAAACACGGAAATAAACAGCTGTTGAACATGATAAATACACATGGTTAGTTCCGCAGCGTGGAAGGTTTATCTGTAGCATGTGTGGGGCTGTAATGAATCTTATAGAAACATTTATAAAGCTTTGAAGTTGCAATTTTCACAATGATTCCTACACTGATAAAGGACATGACTCATGCTTTACGAATTTTATTTTACTTTGCTTTCATGAAGCTTCAAATAAATTCAACTTAACAAACATTAGCTACAACTATTAAATTCTGGAAACTTTTATGGTAACAACTATAATTTAGGACATATTTGTGTTACATAATAACCATGGATGGACACTCTGCACCAGGTGTGTGCAACTATGGTTACGTACGGCATAGATACTTCGGGAACGTCATTACGAGAATTGGAACAACAACAACATTACATACTAACCTTGAGCACAAGAACTCCCATGACGAAAATGCATGAAATGTTTAGTATTGTTAGAAACAGACTGACTAGTCCTAGCAGTGCTGCATCCTGGGATATATTGCAGCTGTACACTGGGCGATACTCGTTGTTAACAAAGTGGGGACAACTCTCTGGAATGCTCGTAACTGGCACTGGTGATGTTATCATTGGTACAGACGAGGTCGCTGGTGTTGTTATGTTTGTAGAAGGTGTTGTCTGAATAAAACAGGTTTAAGCATCCTGTCAGCAAATCTAACACAATGGTGTTCCCTCCTTTGACCGATAAAAGTAAGGGAAGTAAATGTTTTTGAAACAGAAAATAGAGGAAATTTCATTGCCTCCCATGACAAAATATTTTACTTCCTTGATTCGACTGATTTCCTCTCTTTGCTACCCATCTATTTCCTTCCTAAGTTCCCCTGGCACAAAATGGCCATTTTGTGCTGATGTGCCATGAAACCTAAATAACTCACTCATTATGTATTGGACTGATTTGATGCTTAACGTCCACGGTAAACAGCTATGGTCATGTCGGGACGGTCAGTTAACCTAACCACACTATTCCTGGGCAGGCTTAGACCTCCTAAGCGGTTAACCAGTACTAAGTGCACATACTTCCGCCAGTAACTGACAACTGCCCTTCTTGAATCAGCGGAAGGAGAAACGAAAGTATGTGGCCAGACCGGGTTTCGAACCCAGGACCTCTGACATATGAGTCAGGTGCCCTACCGATTGCGCTACGCGGCCCGGCCACACTCATTACGTATAGTTTTAATAATTTTTCATAATAAATTTTATAGTATCAAGATAAATGGGTAAATCTCCATTTTTTTTCAGCCATTCTGGTAAAGGAAACAACTTCTGTGTCTTCCTGTTCAATTCCCTAGGTGGCATAGCTTTTCCAAAAAGGATCTACCCTTAAAGGATTTGCTCCCAGCAGAGCAAATTCTTTCAAGAGCTGACCCCTATTGAAAAGGGAGTCAAAAATAAAAGTGTCAAAGTTGCTTCCCCTGAAAAAGTACCACTACCAATTTGCCTTAAGTCCAGATAACTCATTCTTTTACCGCTGAATAGTTGGATATGTTTCACAGAAATGTCTGTTTAATGATATTTTGTTATTTAAGAAATATTTTTTTCCTTACCCATGAATTATAGCTGATAAACACATATTGCTGGAGGGCAGATCACAAAATATTAATTCATGACAGCGAAGCCGAAGTAAATTAATATTCCCATCTGCCTGACAACACGTGTTAATCAGCGATAAATCACAGGTAAGGAAAAATAATTTTGATTCTAACATTATACAGAATGAAAATGCAAGTATATTACAAATTCAATGTTTTCTAAAGGTCTATTTTTGGGGCGGACATCGACACGATCAAATATTTACATTCGACAGCATCAGGGCGCAAAATTGGCATGTCCCGATGTTAGCAACGTGAATTATCTCAAATTTTCACACAACGCCACTTCCCATGTGTTCAATGGGGAAAACATTAATGTCAAGTTAGAATACTTTTTATAAGAGTGATGTAACAGTGATGTCCTAAGTCATATTTCCAGTGACCTATTTCTATACGTATCAAAATGCCTATATTTTCAATGTGTATATTCAGACACTTTAATCCAAATCTGCCAATTATTAAATGGCTTATGTAAGGTCAAAACACTACAAGAGATCCAGCAAAGTCTAAAGCATACATGAATATATAAATATTTTAATGTCATTATCACAACAGCTTAATGCTTGCAAAATCAGAATTCAAAGTGAATGGGTAAATGTTCAGGAGAAACAACTCCACTATTTTCATTTTTGCATCCCTTCCAGGGCTGGAAAAATACACTCGTCCGCTCGTATTTACAGGTGCCTAATACTGCAGGATGAGTGAAAGTTTTAGAATTTGCCAATGTAACTTATCAAATTCACCATAACTTTTGACACAGTTGATGATGCAGGACTAGTAATTGGGTAAAGATTTTACGAGCCCTGCCTTCTCAATAAGATTCAATTCTCAAAAGAAAGATTTTGCTCCTCTATGAGCAATTTCTTTCTTTCTTTAAGGGTTAAAGCCTTTTCCAGGGCTTGACAGGAAGTCATGAAACTTGTTTCCCTTTGTAAAAATGGCAGGAAAAACATGAAGGTGCTGCCATTCACCTAACATAATATTTTCTTTTCTGGTATTTCCCAATATACAGTATTCAGAAGGAAGTTATAACTCACAGAATTTAGTGTTGTTGTTATATTAGGCAGAATAGTAGTAGCAGAAGTAATCACAGTAGTTATCACAGGTTCTATCACAGCGGGAGGTTTGATGGCTGCCAGGAGACCGTAAGCCCATAGTATGCCCTGGAAACACCAATTTTATATGAGCTGCGACAAGACAAATACAACAGAGCTCTAGATAAGAAGGAGTATTTGATGATAATTAAGGATAATTTTTTTTATTTCTCATCGAAACCATATGTTGTGACCCCTCATCTGAACCGTCTCGTTGAGACGGTTCAGATGAGGGGTCACAACTTATGTTTTTATCCAGAATTAACAAAAATTATCCCTAATTATCACCAAATACTCCCTCTTATCTAGAGCTCTGTACAACAAAGTGGCATGCACACCCAGCGAAGATTCAGGTGATCAGCTTTAATATCTACCCAGTCTGATCAGACTCTTGGCTCCCGGCATGGAGGTAGCTTAGGCTCTTAGCTACCCTTTAAGGGCAAACAAAGACTCTGATCAGACTGGGCAGATGCCAAGGCTGATCTGAGACTTTGCTTGGCGCACATGTCACTTTGTTGGTTTTGTCATGTTACGGCTCATATATTTGAAATTGAAAACAGCATTTAAGTTTAATACAATGCCACTAACTCATAGCCTGAGTGGTGGTTGCAGGCCCCTCTCAAACTGTGGTGGAGAAGTCTGCTGGAGTGAATCCACAATGGACCAGAGAGCAACTGAAAAATGTTAGAATGTCATTCCATAGTTTTAAACCCAGAAGTGCATTTACTTTAATTATGTGAATGACATAGCAAAATATACCAGGGTACGGTTGCTAAAAGCATCGTTAGCTTAACGATGTTGTTAGATGAGGATTCACAAAATCAATTGCGGTAATATTTTTGCTGAAAAATTCTGAAGAGCTTTTGCACTCCTCATATTTTTTTTTTCAGCAAAAAAATGTCTGTGTACATAACATTTGAAAATTTAACGTCTCGTTAACTTATGACCTCTTGTACTAGAACTGCTGAAAGCTGCTACTAATTAATTCATCAAGTCAAACATTGCAAACTTAACACATTTCCAATATAGTTTGAAATTTATCTAGATTAAACCTACATATTACAAATTAAAGTAAAGTATTGGGACACATAAAACCATTAATTTTCCATTTGTCCCAAATGGAAAATTAATGGTATTTAGGTGTCCCAATATCTAAGCACTGTATGGTATAATGCAAGTGCATAACAAAGTTTCTTCTTTATTTGTGCTTCTTTTACATATTTCTCCATAGAAGCATACAATGTGACCCCTCATTAGAACCATCTCTGCGAGGCAGTTCCAATGAGGGGTTACAACATAGGAAATTAAGAAAATTATCGCAAAATTATCCCTATTACCCCTTCTTATCTGGAGCACTGAAATTATTATCACTAGATACAGAAGTGTTTGTTTTTTTGTTTCAAACTTTCAGACAGAGTAAATGGTTATGATGCCCTAATATGCACCCACCGAAGACTCAGATCAGCCTGAGCATGCGCCCAGTCTGATCAGAATCTTTGCTGTGAACTTAAAGGGTCACTGAGGATCTAAGCTAGGTCTATGTGGACACAGAAGACTCTGATCAGACTAGGCAGATGCCCATGCTGATCTGAGTCTTCCCTGGATGCACGGGCCAATTTATTGGTTTTGTCGTGTTGCGGCCCAATAATATAGAGTAATTCAGGTAAATACCCAGTAAATGATTACTTACAGCATTCACTGCTGGTGGAAGCAGGGAAGCAGAAATTGCCACTCCTACCAGGGAACCAGCATTACCTCCCAGAATGCCAATGGCTACTCCAGCACCAGAGGGCACTGCTATCAATACGCCAACCCACAGACTCCGCAACATTCCCCTGTTTAAAACTTTAAAATCATTAAAGCACTAAAAAGGATACTCAAGATAAGGGGGGTAGTGAATGACACTTCCAAGACAATTCCTTTTAATTCTTCATAAAAACATGTTCTGTGGTCCCAGCTTCCATAAAAATTTATTGTCACACCTCACTAGAACTGTCTTACAAAGGCAGCTCCAATGAAGTATCATAGCATAGCTTTTTACAGAAAAATATGAAAAATTATCCTGGATTTATCATCCAATATTCTCTTTAACAACAGTCTGACATTGTATGGTCAAGGAGACAAAATGAAATACAGTGGACCCTCTTTACAACGACGGCATTTGTTCCCAATTTTTTATACGTTAAACTGACTTTGCTGTTGTAAAAAATGCATATTTAGAACAATTTAGCCATTCTGTGTAAATCAAAATGACGTTTTAAAGAATTTTGATGTTGTAATGAGTGCCGTTGTAAAGAGAGTTGAATGTATAGGGCACAAAGGAGCCCAATACCAACCTGACCAGTTACTGTAAAATACTTGTATTCGATATTAATTTCATTTGGTGGTATAGGCAGTTAGCATAAAAAGCAGTAAAATAGATCTGCCAATATTCAGTTTCCAATGCATTTACATACCCAGACTTACATCTAAAGCTGAGATCATGCCAAAATTAAATTATCCCCAGAGCTCTAGATAGGAGGGAGTACTTGGTGATAATTAGGGATAATTTTTGTTGATACTGTATAAAAACATATGTTGTGACCCATCATCTGAAACGTCTCGTCGAGACTGTTCAGATGAGGGGTCACAACATATGGTTTCAATGGGAAATAAAAAAATTATCTCTCAATTATCATCAAATACCCCTCTTACCTAGAGCTCTGTAACCCAATATGGCATACTCATCAGCCTGCCAAAATTTGATACAGCAGAAATTAAGAGTTTTACTCCTAATCTTTCGATAAATGCAACATACAGTTTTCAAGCTGATCTGGAAAGTTGTTAGCGGAAGCTGTCACTTCAAACAATCTGCTACACTACTGTTTTCTTTTTCATTTCAACTGTAACTGTCATAGCCTGTAATATTTACTGACTGACATTGATAGCAAGTAGACTTGATGAACTATTTTCATCTTTTAAGCCAATCAGAATTTGTGTTAAGCTGCGACTATGTTTCTCACTCAGAAATGGGTGGCTCTTAATTATGTTTAGTGGCAGGTTATCAAACAATGTACCGTTTTGCCAAAGACAAAAATAGACTAGAAATGTTTTTCAGAGAAAAACTGATGTCCCCCCACCAGCCCATTTTCAATCCCCCCTTATGAATAAAAAACCTGCGCAATAAAAATTCTAGCAAGTTTGGAGAAAATCCATCATCTGGTTCTAAAGATATGCTACATAGATGACTATGTTCTTGCAAATGAGGTCAAGGTCACCAAAATCTATCAGCTCTTAAAGTTGACCCAATGATGTATCCATACAAGTTTGGTGAAATTCCATCCACTGGTTCAGGAGATACAGTGAGTACAAGAAATTGTCATCTAAGTCTGCCAGTGACCTTGAAAATGAGGTCAAGGTCAGCCAAATTTAATCAGCTCTAAAACTTGTCCCAATGATGTATCCATGCAAGTTTGGTGAAATTCTATCCATTGGTCCAAGAGATATCATGGGTACAAGAAACTGTCATCTAAGTCCTCCATTGACCTTAAAAATGAGGTCAAGGTCACCAAAATCTAATAGGCTCTCAAACCTGTCCCAATGATGTATCCATGCAAGTTTGGTGAATTCTATCCATTGGTTCAAGAGATATCATGGGTACAAGAAACTGTCATCTAAATCCTCCATTGACCTTAAAAATGAGGTCAAGGTCACCAAAATCTAATCAGCTCTTAAGCTTGTCCCAATGATGTATCTATGCAAGTTTGGTGAAATTCCATCCATTGGTTCAGGAGATATAGTGGTTACAAGAAATTGTCAGCTAAGTCCTTCAGTGACCTTGAAAATGAGGCAAAGGTCACCAAAATCTTTTCAGCTCTTAAACCTGTCCCAATGATGTATCTATGCAAGTTTGGTGAAATTCCATACATTGGTTCAAGAGATATCATGGGTACAAGAAATTGTCAGCTAAGTCCTGCAGTGACCTTGAAAATGAGGTCAAGGTCACCAAAATCTAATCAGCTCTTAAACTTGTCCCAATGATATATCCATGCAAGTTTGGTGAAATTCCAGCCATTGGTTCAGGAGTTATTGTGCATACCAGAAATTTTCACTCAATTTAACTTCTCCTGTGACCTTGAAAATGAGGTCAAGGTCACCAAAATCTAATCAGCTCTTAAGCTTGTCCCAATGATATATCCATGCAAGTTTGGTGAAATTTCATCCATTGGTTCAGGAGATATTGTGCATACAATAAATTTTCATGCAATTTAACTTCTCCTGTGACCTTGAAAATGAGGTCAAGGTCACCAAAATCTAATCAGCTCTTAACCTTGTCCCAATGATATATCCATGAAAGTTTGGTGAAATTCCACTTATTGGTTCAAGAGATATCGCGCATACAAGAATCTGTCACGCCGACGCCGACGCCGACGCACCGGGATCCGCACTGAAAACAATATGTCCCCCCTCACCTTTGGTGGGGGGACATAAAAAGATGAAATGACTCTGATTGTTATTGGAATGTTTGTTCTTGACAACTCTGAAAGTGTCTGTCCTTGCTACAAGAATGAAATGAGCCACGACACAAGAAAACCAACAAAGTGGTTGTGCGCCCAGCATAGACTCAGATCAGCCTGGACATTCGCCCAGTCTGATCAGACTCTTCGCTAAGCGCTTAAAAGGTAGCTAAGGGTCTAAGTTACATTCATGCGGATAGCGAAGACCCTGGTCAGACTGGGCAAATGCTGAGGCTGATCTGAGCCTGCGCTTTGCACACAACGGCTTTGTTGGTTTTCTTGTGTCTCGGCTCAAATGTTGTAATGGCTGATGGACTAGTAGTAAAATATGTTGCCTGTTGAGTTATTTTTTGGCCTATCCAATATTTGAAACCGCTAAAATTCAGAGCTCTAGATAAGAGGGGTATTTAATGATAATTGAGGGATAATTATTTTTATTTCTCACTGAAACCATATATGTTGTGACCCCTCATCTTAACCGTCTCTTAGAGACGGTTCAGATGAGAGGTCACAACATAAGTTTTTATGCAGAAATAACAAAAAAATATCCCCAATTATCACTAAATACTCCCTTTTATCTAGACCTCTGATTAAATTCCAGACATTTAGACCCTGAACTCCTAAGCAGCAGTCTGATCTATTTGCTCATGAATTCTGTGCACATACTGAGTAGGTAAACGGTGAGAGCTCACCTGGATTTCATTTCAATTGTTGGCCATGAGTCAGAACTACCCCACACTGCTCCATTCAGACCAATTCCACCAGATATCAACCCAAACAAGAAACCTTAAATATGCAAAAAATTATCACATGATAAACATTTGAACTATATTCATACACAGTGCATCTGTATTTCAATAAACTTGAAAATTATCTCGTTTTAAAATAATGAACAATTTGAAGGTATGTGTAAAACATACTGTGAAACATGTATGTTAATTTGTATATTTTGTTTTTATTCATTTTTTGAAAAATTAAATGCTAGAGCCATACACAATGAGTAGCTCTAAAAATCTGGGCCCAGTTGTTCAAAGCATCGTTAGCCTAAAGAGCTTGTTAAGAGGTCAACTCATTAACTGTTTTACAACTTTACAACCAAATATACTGATATTTTTTGTTGGAAAAATGTGAGTGCAAAAGCTTCTCACATTTTTTCAACCAGAGGACCAATGGTCCTGTAGCTCACCTGCCACTTGGTCCTGGTATATATTTTAATGCTTTTATACATGTATATAGCACCAGGGCAGGGGCAGATAACCCCCCTCCCTTGGGGATTAATGTTGAGTCCCAATTCTATATACCAAGCCACAAGGTCACTGGGCCTTTGGTTCTGGACAAAGATTTCTGAAGGGTTTTTATCATATATGGGTGTGGCGGCCACCATGTTCATGTGACCATGACCATCTGAACAAACTTTGATTCCTTTGACGCAGTATTAAAGCTCAATATGAAATACAATAATCATTTGTATAAACTATGATATATACATACCGGTTCCAAGGTTATAGGCCTTTCGGTTCTCGAGAAAAAGACGTTTGAAGAGTTTTTACCATATATGGGCATGGTGGCCATCTTGGTCAAGTGACCAAGACCATTTGAACAAACTATGGTTCCTTTAAGCCGGTGAAGCTCCGTATGAAATATGGCTTCAATTGATCCTAGTGGCCTCTGAGAAGATGTTTAAAAATGTTGACGGGTGACAGAATCTCAATGACCTTGTACAAAAGTCAAAGAATGACCTTGACCATATCTTCATCTGGTCATTTAATCAACCATATACACCAAATATTGCACCTTAGACTTAAATAGTTTCTGAAAAATCCACTGTTTAAGCATTTTCCCATATAAAAGCCTACATAATGTACCAAAGTTGACAGTGTCATAAATTAGGTCAAGGTCAACACACGATCATTTGTATAAACTATGATGGGCTTGAGTGCCCAAAGCTACATACCAAGTTTCAAGGTCATAGGCCTTTTGGTTCTGGAGAAGAAGATTTTGAAGGGTTTTTACCATATACGGGCAAGGCGGCCATCTTGGTCATGTGACCCAGATCCCGGGTATAAACTTTCGTTCCCCCATCCCACTGAGACTCCATATGAAATTTGGCTTCAATCTCCCCAGTGGTTTCAGATTAGTAGATGTTTGAAAATCTTGACGACGGATGGTCCGACGGAATGACCTTGACCTTTATAGACATGATATCTTCATCTGGTCATTTGGTCGACCATGTATACAACATATTGTACCTTAGACTTAAATAGTTTCTGAGAAATCCACTGTTTTAATGTTTTTCCATATAAAAGCCTAACATACCAAAGTTGACCATGCCGTAAATTAGATCAAGGTCAACGCAAGGTCATGATTTATATAAACTACGATAAGCCGGCCTGAACAATGCTACATACCAAGTTTCAAGGTCATAGGCCTTTTGGTTCTGGAGAAGAAGAGTTTTGAAGGGTTTTTACCATATATGGGCATGGCGGCCATCTTGGTCATGTGACCCAGACCCCGGGTATAAACTTTCGTTCCCCCATCCTACTGAGACTCCATATGAAATTTAGCTTCAATCGGCCCATTGGTTTCAGAGGAAAAGATGTTTGAAAAACTTGACGACGGATGGTCCGACGGAATGACCTTGACCTTTAGTGACATAATATCTTCATCTGGTCATTTAGTCGACCATGTATACCAAGTATTGTACCTTAGACTTAAATAGTTTCTGAGAAATCCACTGTTTAAGAGTTTTCCAATATAAAAGCCTAAAGTAATAAAGTTGACCATGCCGTAAATTAGGTCACGGTCAACGCAAGGTCATGATTTGTACAAACTATGATGGGCCCCCATGCCCGATGCTACATACCAAGTTTCAAGGTCATAGGCCTTTTGGTTCTGGAGAAGAAGATTTTTGAAGGGTTTTTACCATATACGGGCATGGCGGCCATCTTGGTCATGTGACCCAGACCCCGGGTAAAAACTTTCGTTCCCCCATTCCACTGAGACTCCATATGAAATTTGGCTTCAATCAGCCAAGTGGTTTCAGAGGAGAAGATGTTTAAAAATCTTGACGACGGATGGTCCCACAGAATGACCTTGACCTTTAGTGACATAATATCTTCATCTGGTCATTTAGTCGACCACGTATACCAAGTATTGTACCTTAGACTTAAATAGTTTCTGAAAAATCCACTGTTTAAGCGTTTTCCCATATAAAAGCCTAACGTAATAAAGTTGACCATGCCATAAATTAGGTCAAGGTCAATGCAAGGTCATGATTTGTACAAACTATGATAGGCCCGCATGCCCGATGCTACATACCAAGTTTCAAGGTCATCGGCCTTTTGGTTCTGGAGAAGAAGATTTTTGAAGGGTTTTTACCATATATGGGCATGGCGGCCATCTTGGTCATGTGACCCAGACCCCGGGTAAACACTTTCGTTCCCCCATCCCACTGAGACTCCATATGAAATTTGGCTTCAATCGGCCCAGTGGTTTCAGAGGAGAAGATGTTTAAAAATCTTGACGACGGATGGTCCGATGGAATGACCTTGACCTTTAGTGACATAATATCTTAATCTGGTCATTTAGTCGACCATGTATACCAAGTATTGTACCTTAGACTTAAATAATTTCTGAGAAATCCACTGTTTAAGCGTTTTCCCATATAAAAGCCTAACGTAATAAAGTTGACCATGCCGTAAATTAGGTCAAGGTCAACGCAAGGTCATGATTTGTACAAACTATGATGGGCCAGCATGCCCGATGCTACATACCAAGTTTCAAGGTTATAGGCCTTTTGGTTCTGGAGAAGAAGATTTTTGAAGGGTTTTTACCATATATGGGCATGGCGGCCATCTTGGTCATGTGACCCAGACCCCGGGTAAAAACTTTTGTTCCCTCATCCCACTGAGACTCCATATGAAATTTGGCTTCAATCGGCCCAGTGGTTTCAGAGGAGAAGATCTTTAAAAATCTTGACGACAGATGGTCCGACGGAATGACCTTGACCTTTAGTGACATAATATCTTCATCTGGTCATTTAGTCGACCATGTATACCAAGTATTGCACCTTAGACTTAAATAGTTTCTGAGAAATCCACTGTTTAAGGGTTTTCCCAAATAAAAGCCTAACGTACCAAAGTTGACCATGTCGTAAATTAGGTCACGGTCAACGCAAGGTCATCATTTGTACAAACTATGATGGGCCCGCATGCCCGATGCTACATACCAAGTTTCAAGGTCATCGGCCTTTTGGTTCTGGAGAAGAAGATTTTTAAGGGTTTTTACCATATATGGGCGTGGCGGCCATCTTGGTCATGTGACCCAGATACCCGGAACAAACTTTCGTTCCCCCGACCTAGGTAGGCTCCATATGAAATATGGCTTCAATTGGCCCAGTGGTTTCAGAGGAGAAGATGTTTGAAAATGTTGAAGGACGACGGACGGACGGACGGACGGACGACGGATGCCTGGCTATACTATAAGCTCACCTATGAGCCTAAAGGCTCAGGTGAGCTAATAAAAAATACTGGCATATTTGAGTGTGAGTGAGTGAACTCGGGTTTAACGATCCACCACCAATGAGGTCATATGGAGACGGAACCTCGGTTTAAAGTCTGGAAGCGGGGGATCGATCTTGCGACCCCTGGATTGGTAGTCCGGAGTGTTATCCACTACACTACAGCCGCACCTGGCATACTTGAGATATTAATGTTTGAAAATTTAACGAAATGCTAACTAAGACGTCGTTAGTTTTGAACAACCGGACCTATTACAACAAGTGTTGAAAACTGATGACATTAAAGACTGAGATCTGCTGAAATAGTGTGTCTATGAGCAAATGTAGGTGCCGGTATGCATGGTTGTGTGAAGAAGGAATGGGTGTAAATGGGGAGAGGTGTTCTTATTTCTCCACAGTGTGATACAAAATTCTCATGAAATACAAAATAGCATGTTGATCAGAAAAGGTGTCAAGCCTATTAATGGTGGCTGTTGTTTTCCCCACACAAGTTTTATTTTTTAGGAGAATGCTACTTTATGAGGGGAGGTGTTTGTAAAAGTATTCTTCTTTTTAGATTTTTTTCTCATGAATGGGCTTAACATCTCATAAGCAAATATTCTACAGTACTAAGAGCTGTGGACTGCTCACCTCAGCACTTGAGTTGACAAATGACAATGTATTGCTTGTCAGCTAAATACAATTATGTGAGTAAGTAACCATCAAGATTTTTACCTAGGCCATCTTGGTCATGTGACCACAAGCATTTGAACAATTTTTTTTCCTCTTTCCCATGAAGGTATGAAATGTGGCTTCAATCAGCCAAGAGGAACACTGGCCTAGTAAGCTAGCAGCCCAGGTTCAAAAGCAGGATTCCATTTCACACAGCCTTTCATTACCATCTTTCCATAAGCTTGATATGACTGAAATTTTGTTAAAAGGGCCTTAAACCTAAGTTATCCATCAATTACCCACTGTCCAAGTATCAATGCTCCAGATAAGAAGGAGTAACAGGGATAATTAAGGGATAATTTTCTTTACTTCTCCATAAAAACATACATAGTGACCCCTCATTAGAACCGTCTCACTTCTTATCTCGAGCTCTACAAGAATATTATCTAGCACACAAAAGTAAATCTGGTCCATATCTACATACCTATCACAAGACAAAGAAATAAGCCTTTGAGTTCTGACTTCAGACCAAGGTTTCTTAATTCATACACTTTGATCACATGACCAAAAGTCCATGCCAGTATAGGACCCTGAAAATAATAAGATAAAATTGCATGTTTTTTTGTTTGTTTTTTGTTGCTTTTTTTTGGTTTTCTCTGTTACACAAGTATTTAGGCTCCAAAAGTATGTAACATTGTAATGAGAAAATATGCTCTTCAAGGCCTAAATAACTTTAAAATTACAAAATTATTAGAGGGTGAAATGCCATAACTTAAGTCACAAAATAGGTGTTCCATACCAGAACCTCCAAATATATTTGAATGTGTGCTTATGTTTGCTGGTTCATGATGCAGCAAGTCTTACTATGCACCTGTTACAATGCAAGTTACCATATAAATTCTATTAAATGCCCTGAAGGCATTGCATGAGCAAATTCTTCGTTTTAAGAGTAGACCCCATTTCAAAGAGCAACGGCATCCAGAGAAGCAAACAGGAATTCAAGCGTATTAATATAACATTATTTTCGTAAAAGAAGCAGGGGGCATTATTAGAGCAGGGGCGTTTTTTAGGATTAATATCGTATGTAAAGTTACACCTGAAACTACCTTAATGAGAATTAGTATCGGGACATAAGAGCCAAAGTAAAAAGTGTAGACCCTAAGCAGCTTGCTCCAAAATAAGCCATCTGATCAGGGTTTGCGCTAATTGCGTTCCTTGCTGCAATTTTTTACACAAGGCCAGGTAGTAGAATCTTGTCCAAATGTTTGGACAGCTACGCATACAGTCATTTGTTATGGTGTTAAAATATTTGGCTCATAATGAGCCACCTGATCTGGATCTACACTGTTTGCCCTCCAGTCTATGAAATGCAATTTGATATTGCTTGGATGAAATTTTTATTTAAATTTTGCGGAGGTATACTTTGTCTCTAAAGTTTTCACTATAATACACTAACCATCAGAGGTGAAATCAGCATGCTGGCCACTAATACTACAGAACTGTTTTCTACTAGGCCCATACAAGCTATCAAACTGAAACAGACATAAAGTAATGTTAAAACAACATTAATCATGGACATTTTACAAGATGATTTTATTATCTGGGGATATGTAAAAAGACTGCTGATAGAACCCAGAAATTGCAAACTTAACTGTGCAGACCCTGATCAGACTACCCAGTCTGACTGTCAAATTTTTACAATAAAATGAGCCACGACGCGAGAAAACCAACAATGTGGTAGTGCACCCAGCGCAGACTCAGATCAGCCTGGGCACCCGCCCAGTCTGATCAGAGTCTTCCCTGATCGCATGGAGGTAGCTTAGTCCCTTAGCTACCCTTTGAGCACTTTACGGAGGGTATGATCAAACTTGGCGGATACCCAGGCTGATCTGAGTCTGCGCAGTGCGCACAACCACATTGTTGGTCGCGGCTCAAACAGGCATGCTATTCTAGATCTACAATCTCGAGAGTAAAGCTAAAGGTAAAGGCTACCTGTAGCCTGGTGGCCATAAGATTGTAGCAGAAAAGTAAAAGAAAGCTCTATACTTGCTCAAACATGTACTGAAAAGAGGCTTCCATAATTTATTAATGTCCATAGCATGTGTCTGCTTAATTTTGTTTATAATTAGAGAAAGTGAGCATGGGCTCACGTATACCCCCAACCAGTGCCACCGCCTAATGAAAGCGTATGTTTAACACAAAACTCCAGGCAAAATACATGTGCAAAATTCAAAGTCTGTGACCTTGACCTTCAGCCAGCAGCAGCATCCATATGATGTAAACAAGTATGAAATAAAACAAGTCAAGCATCATTAGGTTACATTCAAGTATATTAAAACAAGCCAAAAAACACAACAAATTGCAAAGTCCTAGTTATTGACCCCTGGCCCCACCCATGAGCCTGACCCAGCAGCTTTTGAGTCCACATCAAAAGCAATGCTACAGAGATATCATGAACCAAATATGGAAGGAATCTTAAAAGCAGTTACAAAGATATGAGCAATCAGAAAGGTTTAACATAAAACTTTGACCTAATGAAAATGCCTAAGTCCTAATCATTGACCCCTGGCCCCACCCTAGGGCCTGACCCAGAGGCTTAGGAAGTTCAGGTCAAAGGTAATGCTATAGAGATACTCTGAATCAAATACAAAAAGAATCTGATCTGTTGCTACAGAGATATGAGCAATCCAAAAAGGTTTAACGCAAAACTTTGATATAAAGTTGACGAACAAATGGATGGACGGAAGGATGGACGGACGGACTAACGGACGGAATGACAAAAACTATATACCCCATGGCATACTTCATATGTCGGGGGTATAATAAGTACCAAAGCTTCTGACTATATCATATACATCATTTTAGACAAGCCATGTGAACTAGACAAACCTTTCAAGGAATGTGATTATCTTCCTGTCTGGGCATCGTCACTTAACAGAGCTAAACAAGAAAACTCAAAAGTTTTACCCTGTCCCTACTGCTACCAGAAAGCAATAACTATGTCTCTTATCTTCTAGTCACAGGCAATACAACACTGTTTAAGACACATGTGATTTAAACCCAACTTCCAAGCCTTGTAATAAATTATCAGAACATATATCAAAACAGGTAATTTTCAAATTATCCCTGCAGAGTTTGAAATAGAGGATCTTACTCGAGTGGTCATTTCATATGAAATTTATGAAACGAGCCTTTGGCGAGTTTCATAAATTTCATATGAAATGACCACATGTGTAAGATTCTGTTTATCATATGACCCTTTAAAATAGGATTTTATCGCCTTCAAACTGAACATTATTTCCATAAGAAAACGCATTGTTGACATGGACGTTTTCAATGACGTTACCTGTACGCACCAATGTGTTATTACACATGAGGTGACACGATTTTTATGATACGACATTATCTACTGAATAACAGCCACGTCATGTGATAAATATTGATATGTCACACAAAAAACTTAAGTACAGCTGTAATATCTACATGAAGTTGATATTTCAGAGCTCCAATGGGTATTGAGGATAATTGAAAGATAAGATTTTACTTATTTCTCAATAAAGATGTGTGTTGTGACCACTCATTAGAACCATTTCGGAAAGACTGTTCTAATGCGTAGCCACAAGCTATGTTTTTAAGGGGAAATATGGAAAATTATCCCTGTTACCCTTTCTTTTCTGGAATTCTGTATTTAACAGGTTTTAAAGTCTGGGAGGAATTTATTATATTACTTGCAACTATGAATAAAGTTCAAAACCAAATGATTTAGTCAAATATATTTTCATTTTCCTTGCAATCGCATTGTAACAACCAAATACATGTAACCCTTAAAGCACCAGAAACACAGTTGAATTTACCAAAAGAGGCAATTGTAAATGGGCTGCCTCACTGTTAGCCACCTTTTCTCTAAATTCTCAGTCCGATAAAACTTCAACAAGATTTTTTATGAAATTTTGCAGACTTAAAAAATTCTGAAGACTGCTTTTTTGGCACTTTAAGGATTATACATAATATGCTGCCAGATTATTGCAGCCAAGGAAAAGTCATGAGAGTCCTGGGTTGGAGGTTATAAAACTTGAGTATAATCTCAAACTCAAAATAAACCACACTGATTGGCTGTCCTCAGTAGCAGCCAATCAGTGTGCTTTATTTTGAGTTTGAGAATGTATTCAAGTTTTATAACCTTCGAGCCAGATGTTTCATTCCACTTTGCAACATGGAACAGTAATAGTGAAACTGTAGGGGTTTTTATATCAAATTTGGTCTACCTCAGGAAGTGATGAGTTTTCCATTCTTTTCCATCTTGTTTTACAAAGGGTAACAACTACTGTGACTTCCTGTTTGCTTTCCTGGGCAACACAGTAATTCCAAATTGGGGTCTACTGTTACAGGAAAGAATTTGCGAAAAAAGTGCACCCATTCTCCTTCCACACTCCGGGTAGGCAGCAATCAAAAACGCTCTTAACAATCGATTAACGCGGATCAAAAACCGTTAGAAACAGCGTTTTCAATTGCAAATTGTCGCCAATTTGCAATCAAAAATGCTGTTTCTAGCGGTTTTTGATCCGCATTCGTCAACTGCACGATTGTTTCAATTGCCGCCTACCTGGAGTGTTAAAAAGGCATGACATATATCCTGATGTGTACTTATTAGAGCTTATTACAGCAATTAGGGCACCAAAATTATAACTAAGGCTGCACAAGGCTTATTCAAGAATAGCTGAAGAAGCATTAAGCACCACACTTGTAAAGAAAAGGCAGCAAGAGTACAGTTATATATGTCATATACAGTTATAAATTTTGACTAAACATGTAAAGCTGAAGTAATGCTCGGACAGTATGTAAACACATATTGCCGATAGAATAATATTTCATTTTCTGTATACCTCATTCACTTAAAAGGCACACTTGAGACCTGTCCCTACAAAAGATGTAAAAACTAGCAAGCAAATTTGGTGAATTTACATTCCCCACAACCTAAGGGGCTCAGGCTTTTTATAAGCTACGTTTCATCTAATTTTGTGGATACTAAAGTAAATGCAAAGGCAATAATTCATGCATAAGTGATACTGTTCTAAGAAATCTGCTTTCAACACTACTTCTTTATGCCTATGGCAGGTAGCCAATGAACCTGAGCTACCTGCTTATGGTGATACGTATTCATAACAAGTTTCATAAAATTTCATTCCCTGGTAACTTATGGCTTTGGAGTCCTGTTAGCTCAGTAGTATAAGCACTGGTCTGCAGATCTAGTGGTCCCGGGTTTGAGACCCACTGACAGTGGAAATCTTCCCAACTGAAAAGGGATTCCATTGCACACAGCCTTTCATTATCATCCTTGCATCCTCCTGATATACTGTTAAAAAAGACGTAAATCGCAAGTCAGCCATCCAGCCATTAATTATGGCTCAATTTGTTGATTCTAAATTGTTCAAACTTATTCTTCCAAAGGGAATAAAAATTATAATAACAATGTATTGAACCACTCTTATTTCAAATTTTCGGCCTTAGGCCTTCTTCAGGAAATTTGGAAACAATTATTTCAACTATGTGACATCCATTTAGAAACCATGATATTTGTATCAGTTGACAGGGGTGACGTCACATCATTTACTGTAAAGTTACTAATAGGTTGGCGTAACATCAAATGACGTGACGTCATTTCCCGCCAAAACAGAGTACAAAACCACTATTCCAACATGCCATGGATATTAAGAGCAGAAGAACAACTCACACTTAAATAAATAAATAAATAAAAATTAAAATTAAATAAATAAATAAATGAATAAATGAAAAAAATATATTAAAAAAATAAATAAATAAATAAAAATTTAAAAGAAAAAAAAAAAAGGAATAAAAAAAAAAAAGGGAATAATCTTAATAATAATAATAACAACAACAATAATAATAATAATATATATATAGAAGATATATATTTATATATATATATATATTATTACTATTACTATTTTAATAATTATTATAATAATATTATCATTAAACAAAAAAACTGTCCCCTGTCACAAAATACCATCCTCAAATCGTCTGCACTGCACTTAATTTAATTTTATATTGCATCCTTGTGGTATTTTAGTTTTAAGTTTCACTATCCACTGTTCCTCGGCTAACTGTCTGTATATGCAACCTTCTCGAAACATTCTTTGTAAGATGGAAACTCTTACATGCTGCTCCCCATGGCCTTCAAAATGTCTCATTATTGGTTTTTCAGCCTGCTGGCGGACGTCCCGTAGATGTTCATCTATTCCCTCTTTCAGTGTCCTCTCAGTTTCTCCAACATACACAGTCTTGTCACATTTGCTGCAGATAAGGGCATAGACAACGTTTCTATCACTGCAACTCACGTTCTCAGCCGTCTTGTATTTGGCGTCTTTAGTCGAACTCCATACTTCATCTTTATGTATGGCATTGCATACCTTGCAGGAGCATGTGCTATCTGTCTGTTTCACTGCCTTGTTTGTCTTCCCATGAACCAGGGTATCAGCCAGATTTTTGTCCCGTCTGTACGCCACTATTGGAGGCTTCTGGACCGCTTTAGCCATCTTCTCGGACCTATGCAGCACAGGTAGGTGTTTTCTAACTATCTTATGGATGTCTGGCAGGTGTTTTGAAAAAGTAAGCACTAAGGGTACTCTTTCTTCTTTCTTTTCTTTGGTTTTCACATTAAGAAGGTCATCTTGTTCTAGGCTATCTACCTTTTGTAGCTGTTTTTCAATAGCTTTACCACAATAGCCCCTTTTCCTCAATTGGACCTTCAGCTCTTTTCTGTGTACTTGATAGTCCTCTTGTTTCTAACAAATTCTCCTTAGCCTTAATCCAAGTCCATAAGCTAGGCCTGATTTTGTGCTTGGTGGGTGATTTGATGCCTTGTACAGGTAGAGCTGTTTGTCAGTAGGTTTCCTGTAGAGACTAGTGTAGACCCTGCCATTCTCCAGGTGAACCCATGTGTCAAGAAATTCTATCTTCTCTCTACTGTATCTCAGCTCTATCTTGATGTTCCTGTGAATGCTATTGGCATACTCTGCAAATTCCTCCAATGTGTCCGAGCTACCCGTCCATAGACCAAACCCATCATCAATGAAGCGTTTGTAGAAAAGTGGTCGATCATATATATATCTTCTATATATATTATTATTATTATTGTTGTTGTTATTATTATTATTAAGATTATTCCCTTTTTTTTTTTTTTTATTCCTTTTTTTTTTTTTTAAATTTTTTATTTATTTATTTATTTTTTTAATATATTTTTTCATTTATTCATTTATTTATTTATTTAATTTTAATTTATTTATTTATTTAAGTGTGAGTTGTTCTTCTGCTCTTAATATCCATGGCATGTTGGAATAGTGGTTTTGTACTCTGTTTTGGCGGGAAATGACGTCACGTCATTTGATGTTACGCCAACCTATTAGTAACTTTACAGGAAATGATGTGACGTCACCCCTGTCAACTGATACAAATATCATGGTTTCAAAATGGATGTCACATAGTTGAAATAATTGTTTCCAAATTTCCTGAAGAAGGCCTAAGGCCGAAAATTTGAAATAAGAGCGGTTCTAAATTGATTTATGGGCAACAACTCCTGCAAAACTAAAACTATCCTAACAAAATGTGTTGTTACGGGCCAACTCTCCTACCTTTTAATATCTACAATAGTAGATTTGCGCATAGCTTCGTATATATTCAATCTCTAACAACTGCGTCAGGGAGTTAACTCTTTGGCTCAGTGGTTAGATCATTGGACTATCACCCGAGAGTTCCGAGTTCGAATCCCAGCAAAAGACTGGAATTTTTTCAGCTATGCTTTGGTCCGTTTGTTGCGGCAGCAATGTCGTAAGAGTGTTGAACCACTGCATTATGATCAATATTTGAGCCGCGACACAAGAAAACCAACAAAGTGGATGTGCGCCCTGCACAGATTCAGATCAGCCTGGCATCCGCCCAGTCCGATCAGAGTATCTCTGTGCACTTAAAGAGTAGCTGAGGGCCTAAGCTTCCTCCATGCGGACAGCGAAGACTCTGATCAGACTGGGCAGATGCCCAGGCTGATCTGAGTCTTCGCTGGGCACACAACCACTTTGTTGGTTTTCTTGTGTCACGGCTCATTTATCTTAAGTTTCAGTAAATTCCATTCAATGGTTACTTAGTTATGGCTCTTGATAGATGGAATTAATGGCACTTGACATATTTGATGTCTGTTGGCTTGAAGGTTTATCCAATGAAACGTAGTTTCTTTAATTGGACTTTATGGAATTTTTCAAACTGAAGTCCTCAATGTTTGGTCTGACATTTTGGGGCACCACACAACAAAAATCAACAAAGGGACATGTGCACCAGGTGAAGACTCAGATCAGCCTGGCCATCTGGCCAGTCTGATTAAGTCTTCGCTGTGCACTTAAAGGGTCACTAAGGGTTTAAGCTAGCTCCATGCAGACTGAAAAGACTCTTATCAGGGCAGGCGGATGCCCATGCTGATCTGAGTCTTTGCTGGGTGCACATGCCACTTTGCTGGTACTGTTGTTTCACTGCTCATTTATCGTCCTAAGATCCTGGACCCAGTGCAGTACTTTCCTGTTAAGAATGGCTGTCAGAACAAGCAAAGCCAATGAAATGTTTTAACTGTCTGTGCATTTGTATGTGTGTACTTAAATCATAGAATTGTTAATTAGTTAACCCATAATGCGCCAAAAAGCAGAAGACAAAATTTACATCTGCAGAAATTTAAAAAAATGTTTTGTCCAAGCTATATCATATTGAGAATTCAAAGACTATAGGGCAAACAGTGTGGATCCAGATGAGGTGATGAGCCACCTCATCTGGATCTACAATGTTCGCAAATTCAACAATTTTTCATTTTTAGCGCTATAAGGGTTTTAGTACTGAGGCAGTGCTGTGATTTGATGCTAGGAAGAGAATACCTATCACATCTACTTTTAATTTCTAGCTGACATCACGTCATGTCCAATGCTACACTGCTAAATAATTAATAGCTGTGGATACACTACTGGCACTATAATGCCATTAAATGCACTAGCATCAACTAAAGAAAGCATGCTTATCATGCAAAAAGTTCTACTGATTTACTATAGAAAAGTTCTGAGAAAATTTCCAATGATTCAGAAAAGGACCTTTTACGGATAATTTTAGGATATGTTATGTCAAACTTTTAACTGATTTATTTTTATGTAATTCACTAAATATCACTAAATATTTCCAGTGATTTTTGCTGAAAATTCTTGAAATATTTCCAGTACCTTTGACTGTAGTGATTAATGTAAAAATAATTAACAAAACAATTTCCAGAGATTCCAAGACAAATTTCCAGTGATTTATTATAGAGTAACTCACAGGATCTTTCCCAGTGATCTACTCTGGAAGATTTTTCATAAACTTTCCACAACTTACCTCGCTAGTATAATAAGGAGAAGGTAATCAAAGGTAAATTCAGCATTGCCCCTCACTGAGTCAACAACCTGAAATGCCATTAAAATGCTTATTACTGGGGCGAACATGCCCATGGCCTGACAAATCCTTCGTTCATCTGCTCAGAACAGGCAGGTATTTTTGCTTGGCAAGTAATACTTTTTTCTAATACTTGTCCAGAAAAAATAATAAGATATATATTGTCTAGTCTAGAATAAGTTACACAGGCAAAAACCAATGTAATTCAGCTTTTTCTTGTAGGTTGTCTACCGGACAAGAAGTGTCAGGCCCTGCATACCAGTGCAAATGGTGCAGACTCATATCAGACTGCTCCCAATGAGCAGTCTGATCAGGATCTGCTCTGTTTATCAGTCAGCTAACACTTTTATAACATCTACAAATAGGACATACTTCATCCAAATTGGAACAGGGTGGCTAACATACCTTTAGCATTAAATTTCACATTTTTGTGTATTTCCATCTTGGCAGCTTCTAGCAGTAAACACCTTGTATAAGGAAAGAAAATATTCTTGACCTTGGTAAGAAAATTAGATATATCTTAGTCTTAAGGGGTGTATAACTTCCCTTGAAAATGTATCAGTTCACCTTAATCCTGAACTTAGAGAAAGATGATTTTATTTCCAGCCATGTTTCAATCATTGCCAGTGACTTTGAGCAGACTGATCAATAGGTCATGAACAAATCTGAGGACAATTACAGTAACTGGCCAAGGTGTACCATTAGTCAATTTAATAACGGTAATGCACCTACCTGTTGAACAATGAGCCTAGATTTAATGGATTTCTTGAATTTGCTTTCTTTCTCTTGAGCTTCTACACTGCAAATAAAGGAAAGTGTCCATGATACTTTATAGAAATAAAGGAAACTGCATGCAAATTTTTATCTAAATAAACGAAACTGTACATTAATGTTTAAAGAGATAAAGAAAATGTCCATGAATCTTTATAAAAATACAGGTAATAACTGTTGATGAAACTTTCCAAACATTATGGTCACTGTAATAAAACTCTATCAATATGAAAGAAACTATCTATGAAAATTTATCAACATGAAGAAAACTGTACATGAAACTTTATCAATACAAGCAAATTCGGTGAATTTATATCCCCCGCCGAAGTGGTCCTGATTTGTTTATGGTTTATCTAAAGTTACATGAAATTTTGTTCACTGGTTACTTAGTTACGGCTGAACTTGTGGATTGTAAATAAAATCAAAGACAATAACTCTGGGATAAGTGAGGCATAAGCTGAATCTGTTCTTAAACACTTGTCTCAGCATCACTGCACTATGATGATACATTTTTAATTCAGTTTCAAGAAATTTTGTTTACCGATACCTTAGTTATGACTAATTTGTGGACTTTAAATCCATTCAAGGGCATTAAATCATGAACTACTAGAGCGATTATGACAAAACTTAATGTGCCCTGCTGTGTCATGACAATACATAATTATTTTAAGTTTCATGAAATTCCATTCATTGGTTATTTAGTTCGGACTCAATTTGCTGTTTTAAACCAATTCAAGGGCAATAACTCATTGCTTACTGAAGCAATTCTGACAAAACATAAGATGTACAAATGTGATATGGTGATACATATTTAGTATAGGTTTCATAGATTTCTATTCATTGATTACTTAGTTATGGCTGAATTTGTCAACCTTAAATTGATTCAAGGGCAATAATTCATGCACTACTGATGCCCTTCTGACGAAATTTTATGTGCATAACCATGTTATGGTGATACATATTCAGTTTCAGTTTCATGAAGTTTTGATCAATGGTTACTTAATATGACTCATTTTATTAATTTCAAGTCCATTAAAGGGCAATAACTCATGCATTACTGATGCCCTTCTGACGAAACTTTATGTGCATAACCACGTTATGGTGATACATATTCAGTATAAGTTTCATTAAGTTTTGATCATTGGTTACTTAGTTATGACTCATTTTATTAATTTCAAGTCCATTAAAGGGCAATAGCTCATGCACTACTGATGCCCTTCTGGCGAAACTTTATGTGCATAACCGTGTTATGATGATACATATTCACTTTAAGTTTCATGAAGTTTTGATAATTGGTTCTTTAGTTATGACTCATTTCATTAATTTCAAGTCCATTAAAGGGCAATAACTCATGCACTATTGAAGCCAGTCAGATGAAACTTCACGTGCATCAACGCATTATAGTGATACATATTTATTTTAAGTTTCATGAAATTCCGTCCAGTGGTAACTTAGTTATGGCTCCGGACGGACGGACGGAATGACGGACGGACAGACAGAAGGACGGACGGACGGACATGGAGAAAACTATATCCCTCCGCCTTCGGCGGGGGATAATAAAAACTGTCCATGCAACAAATCCGTCAGGAAATTCTTTTGCCATTTCAAAATGAGTGGAAAGGAACAAGAGCCATATTAGTTATCTAATCTCATAATTCAATTCTATCATAAAAACTAGCCAATCTGCTACTAAAGTCTCTTTTCTTTTTTTCTTTTTTTTTTCCTTTTTGAAAATCTGGAATTCACATGACTAAATCAAGGCATTTTTTCGCATCGGAGCTACAGACAGGAAATATGTCATTATATGATGATGCCCCATTTTTGTGAAATTTGCAGCATTTTATTTTCTTCAGTATCTGAAACAAGGGCAATCAAATAAGATGCTATAAGATATATTTTATTTTGACAAGGAACAAATCAGCACAGAGCCATAGGTACAACTTTTTTCAACATGATTTTCTTTATACAGTAAAATTTTGATAATTCACTCTGATAATTCAAAGTAATGGATAATTCAAACTCATTTTAAGTCCCTGTCATAAGATTTGTTTACCTGATACAGAATCTTAATAAAATATTGTTTAAACCATAAGAAATGTACATATTAACTCCTGATATTACAGTCTCGAAAATTCCAACAAATATGACTGGTCTCTTGGACTTTGATTATAGAGCTTCTGCTGTAAAGTCAACTCTAAATATTCATCTCAAACTACTGATATCTCAAAGTAAATTTTCTGGTCCAAGAAAATTTACTTTGAAATATCAGTTGTTTGAGAAAACAGGAGTCGAAATGTAAAGAAAAGTAGGAAATATTCTTTAATAAAAAAGGGTACTTAGAATCTCGTGTTAGAGATAACGAGATTCAACAGTATTTTCCCTAAGTATTCACCTAAATCATTTGCTTCTGGTGAATGGGTAAATTTTCAGGGGAAGTAACTCTAGTATTTTCATTTTTTCCCCTCCTTCCTCATTGGAGGGTCAACTCTTAAAGGAAAGAATTTGCTCCTAAGGGTTGAAGCCAGTGTTAGGGCACGACCAGTGTTGCAACATTACATTACTACACATGAACAGACTTAATTTAACAGAGACAGCTATTTTCGTTTCTTTGATGTGTTCCTTGCTTCCTGGCGATCATCTTTCAGAATTTACTTTACCTTGGTTCCTTTTCATCAACAGGTGTGGAGCTCTCTTCCGCTTCTTCCTTGGTTAAACTTTCATGAACACTAGTTGGGAACACACTGAAATATACAAAGCTTCAGATAAGTGAAGCACCAGCTGATATGGACTTAAGGTAGATGGGCACACTTTCAGGGTATGCAACTCTGCCATTTTCAGTATTGCTTCCCTTCTTAATGGGGTTTAACTCTTAAAGAAAAGAATTTGCTCCTCCTTTAAGCTCCTTCAGGAGCAAATTCCTTCCTTTAAGAGTAGATGCCATTTTGATAAGGCTTGGTTCTCCAGTGAGGGAAACAGGTAATGGTGGTTGTAAAAATTGCAGAAAAATGTGGTGTAGTATCCATATATCTTTAGCTAAGGCTCATGCAATGCTGGAGGTTCAAATTTCAGAGCCAGTAAAAAAGGTAAAGGTTTCACATAGCCTAATAGCCATAGCGGCAGTGGGGGTTAGAGGCCCACTGTATCTTGGGCACAGCAGATGAAAGGCAGAGCCCATCCCTCTCCTTTCGCTGCCTTATCCTTCCCTGATTAAAAAAAGATACCCATTTACTACTGGGTTGACAGAGGGAGTTTTCCAGTCGTGGGATGGCGAAACCCGAGCACGACCTCATGACCTTCCAGCGACTTTCTGCACCATAACGAGTCACTCTAACTACCACCTGACCACGTCACTTCTCTAGTAAAGGAGCCAGTAAAGGGTTAAGTGTATGTCAAAGGTACAAAAAAGAGCATTATCATAAGGACCATTCTAGGAAGCAGGATTTCATCACATCCGTTGACTATCAGCTTCTTCAATCTCACTTATTATAGTTTTTTCTTTTCTTGCCTGAATTTATAGTAGATAAAGATAAAGAAGCCTTATCTGAAGTTGCTGACAACATTAGCTCTTAACTTCTACTGAGCAGTTCAGATCCAAAAGGAACAGTCTGATCAGGGTCTACACTGTATGTCATGATTCCATCTGCATCTTTTGCACATATTACTGCTTTACTAAACCAACAATTATAGTCATTATTTTAGTCATCCCATCTTTTAGAATTTTATGGTATTTTTAAGACATATTACATGTAATAAATATTTATCCTTCTTTGTCTTCCTGGCACTCCCATTTTTATGTGAGCAACAGGCAAGGGAGCTACCTGTACATTTTTATGCTTTTGGCATGGCCTGGCAGGAATTCGAACCCAAGACCTTCCATCCATGAAGCCAACAACCTAAGTCCCTGAGCTACAGGGCAGTAAAACTCCTACCTTATTGATGAGCCAGGCAATCTGCCAACACCCAGGCCTTTCAGTTTGTTTAGAATGTCCTCACAGTTTTTGCTGTCTTCTTTTACAAAGGAGAGCTGGAAACAAAATCAAGATTTTGAAGGCATACCCATAGGTTAGTACACAGGAGCCAGTCCAGTATTTACAATATGCCATACTGGCATATTGTAAATACTGGACTGGCTCCTGTGGGGTGACCTGACCGGCTTCTCCAAAAGGAACTCTCAGCATTTTCTTGACTTGAGTAACTGTAGACTTACCTAAATATATAAACCAAAGTGGAGTTAAATTATACAAATGGACATTACTGCAAGGTCTGGTTTCCAACCTATTTTCTATGCATAAAGCTATCCTGATCAATTTGACTATAAAAGTGAGAGATTTTATCACTGTAAACAAACCATATCTTTTCATTTAAAAAATTGTCAAGAAACGATACCAGCTCCACCTTTCTCAAATAAATTCATATATCATAAATTCAGATGTTGCACATAATGGTGGACTTGAATGGATCCAAATTTGGCCGTCTTAAATTCTGATATTGAGCATTACTTGAATTACTGTAGCGCATGAATAGCCCTCCTACTTTAAAATACATGTGTTTATCATTGAAGCTTTCCATATCCAATATTCCTTTAACCATACAGCCTATGTTTACATTTACATGCCCGAGAAAGAAGCAGAAATCGTGTTTTGCCTCAGAAAACAGCAGATTTTGATGATAATTCTGTAAGATTTTTTTCTTATTTCTTCATAAAAGCATATTTTTTGTAATATGCCTTGGCAAGAGGCTTCTAATGCAGGGTCACAACTGAACATATACTATAAAATATATATTGTGATCTGCAACAGAAGTTTCTTGGCAAGGCGGTTGTTGCAAACCAGGTTACAACATTATACTTTTATTGAGAATAAACATAAAATATTGCAACCCTTCCAAGTAAAGGTGGTTATGATGAAAGTTTTATGATATTTATTTCTTCATTCTCCATAAAAGCGTACATTGTGCCAACCCCCACCCCACGAAACAATCCCTGTCCTCTGAGACAGACCTAGAGTATTTGGGTTGTTTAGAAAGGGGAAAAAACAGTCTTACAGCCAAATAAATAGCCTTTAGGGTATGCTTTAATAAAGAATAGACAGAAAGTATATCAGAAGTACTATGATTCTCTCTCCCATGCCCCTACTCCAACCCCATACCCCTTTTACCGGGAGTACTTACCCTATATAGCTTGTTATCTGCCACTTTCTGTAATGATACATTCTCCACCTCAGAACTTTCTAGCACACTGAGAACTTGCTGCAAACACAATAAAACGACTCACCAGTAAGGTAGTTACTACAATAACTAGAAAATGTGTTGGTGAAACACAATGCCCCAACAGTTACCGGTACTCTGACCTCAAGATAACTGAGCAGGGTTGGGGTGGTACTCTGCAGAACTCAAACCAGTATTTTACGCTGGTTCAAGTTCATGTATAACCTAAATCCATCCAGGAATTATGAAAATGGAAAGACTCGGTGACACAGGGCTCGGGAAAACCGGATTTCTTTCGGTCCCAGACCGAAATTCAGAAATTGGGACCGATTGGAAACAGCCCAAAGCCCCCAAAAATCGGTCCCATACTGGCCCAATACTTAGGAAATTTTCTCCGATTCGTCCGATAATTGTTACATACGGCCGTTTGATCTTGTCCCGACGTATGAAATATCGCCACTGTCTTATAAAATTCTAGCACGTGTCATAACTAATCGGATTAACGCAGGTGTTAGCCAGACGAAAAGACCGCCTACGGGCCAATCGAGATTGTCAGTATGGAGCACTGAACCACATGACGGACCGCCTACCTGTCAATAACAAGTGTCATAATGACGCGCACTCTTACGACAGTCTGCAAAACAACTTATCAAAATCACGATGACTGGGCTTTGGGATGAAAGGTGTCCATCTTGTAAAAAAATTATGGAACTATAAAATATGAAAATGGAAACGTCCATTTCACCGATTTTCCTAGTTGTATCGTCATATCGTCATGCAGACCAGTGCGAAAGTAATGCCGATCAGTGCACAAAAATAGCGCATTTTGATCAGGGTCTACGCGATTATTATATTGGGTATAATACTAACGGTAGCGTTGATATGCAATTACCCGCTCGTTTATGGGTCAAGCACGTTTTGTCTTTGATGTAAAGATAAAAGACGCCGCGGTGAGTATAACGTACGCAGTGTCATTCTAACTGTATGACGGCTAAAGGTACCTAAGTTCACACACAGATGACTAACAATCGTATCAGCCAGCGCAACTAAGCAGTCAGACCGGTCTTTCTTGTTCGCATCTAACATGAATAATAATGAACAGCGACCTAGCGACAACCGAATACTTCGGTGGAAGCTAGTCATTATACGCTCTTCACGCGTTCCTTAAGTCACCATTTCTGACGCGGCCCATTCGGCGGCAGTGGAAGGGAAATTATGCAATTTGGGTACGTTAAACAGTACAACCATCATAGAGTTAATGCTCAGGACTTACGTATTGTTCACAAACAAACAGGAATGACAGTCAATAATATTATTTCATTGCAATAGGCTTGAAAAGGTTGTCTCCCCTGTCCACATGTCAATCAAGTGTGATGTCTTCTCTCACGTCCGCTTTGCCTATGAACACGTTCTAGTCTTGTATTTGCTTCTACATGCGTAGCTAAACGTCTTAAAATGTTTGAAACCAAGAACTCCACCAAACACAACAATGTACGACCATTGTACGGAAATCGGGATTAATTCATAGGACTTCGCTTGTTGTCATCAGTTTTCGTGACAGGTATCATTTTTTTCCAATGGAAATTAGTTAGGTGATGACGTCATCGGCTGGACCGATTCATTTTTCAATATTTCCCGAGCCCTGCGGTGACAGGGGTGTGCAGCCATGGATTTATTCCAGTGAGCCTCCTGAGGAACATCGTTATGAGAATTAAAAACATCATCATCGATCATGAAACAATAAGCCTTTAGAAAACTTTAAGTAAACCCCACATTTCTAAGTCTATGACCTTGACATTAGACTTACCAAGTGGGGGAAAAGGTGGTACTCTGTAAAACTTTGGACAAATCTCTAACAACACTACAAGCAACTATATCAAACAAACCCATCCATGAATTAAGAAGATATGGGTCTTGACTTAAACCAGAACTGCCAATGCTGATGCGGATGCAGGCCCCAATACCTGGGTGACTACAATAGCGTTTCCCTCATAAAGATGAGCTGTAAAAAGACAATGCACTAATACAAACCTTATAAACTGGCTTCACTTGGACCAATGGTGTCAAATATTTTTCTTCAATAGCCTTTACTGCCTCATCTTCTTCTATATTACCCTTATCTCCTGCCTCATCAGTAACACTTCCTGTTGTCTCTGCATCTTCAGACACAGAAATTTCTGAATGATCTGCTTTTTCTTCCTTTAAACTTGCAGCATCAGTGTCAGCTTTTTTATCTGGTGATGGCTCAAACTGACTATCAATTTTGGGTTCTTCTACTGCTACCACTTCAAAAGTTTTTGTAGTGCCTGCTACAGTCTCACTTACTGTTTCATCATCAGTCTGTTCCGAATCTTTTTTTGGACTGTTTGTTTTATTGTCTTGAGAACTATCACTAGGTATTTTGTCATTTTGTTCAGACTCTTTACTAAAAGCATTTGTTTCACTGTCACCTTTACTAGAATGAGAAGCTTCTGCAGTTGCTTCAGTAGATATTTGCTTAGAATGTTCAGTTTCTTTTGGTTTCGGGATAGTTTCTGCTGTAACAGTTCCTTCTGTATTTACATCAGCATCACTTTTCTCTTTTCCAGATGAATCTAATGAGTCTTTAACTTCAGGATTAGGCGTTACTTCATCAACTGTTGCTACAACAGTCTCAGATGCTGGTTCTTCACCATCAGCAATCTGATCGTTGACTTCTGATTCTTCAGTCTTGACTAATGACTCTTCTGACTCAACCCATCCTAAAAGTAATATAAATAAATGCTCATATTCATATTTTACATTAGTTGAATCCTGCTTCTGGTTTACATTAACCTTTGTACAATACTTCAAGCACTTTTTTTCCTTTTTTATTTGCTCATGTAGTTTTAGGAAAGTCAAAGAGATTTCTTGTTCTGTTTTAGCCATTTTATCATATACAATATAGCTTCACACCAAACATATCATATCTGATTTAGTGTGCTCAAGTTCCAAAATATGATACCAGAGGAATTTCTTTTTCTCTGTAAACACAGATGTTGTGGCAATGAAATTTGGCCCCGTTGAAATCTAACCAGAACCATCTTTAAGAATATTCCAGTGAACATGCCATGTTGTAACAACCTCTACCCAACCTTGCCCAAACTTCATGGATATTTGAGCAACACTAGGCGGACGTTGTACAAACATCACATGTCCACTGGGTAAGCAGTTCCAACCCTATATTCTCCAAGCTAACATTGAACACTTGTCTTTAGGACTGAATTCAGAATTCCAAATTCGGGTAGTAACTGATGAAAATTCTTGGGATTTTTTTTTCTTTTTTTCTTACTGCTCCATAAAAGACAAAATGCTGTGACCACTCATCAGAAACAACTCATGAGACCTCACAGTGTCTGTATTATTACGGAGGGTAACATGAAATTCTCTTAGAATTACTATCAAATCTTATCTGAGCTACACTTCTAGTCTTTCCATTATCCATACTGACTTGTTCTCTCTAATCTTCTTGATTATCAGTCTCTAGGTCCACTATAACTTTGTCACTGTTGATTACCAAGCTTACATCTTCATCATCTGTTCCCATCACCCCACCCCTGCAAGTTGGCCTTTTTAATAACTGTCACTTAAAAGGACTACCGGTAAATCAGATCGGATTGTTTGATCTGGATCTTCACTGTTTGCTCTGATCCAAAAATTAGCAAAAAACATCCAATAGCCACCAAAAAGTAATGAAATTTAACCCCAGAAATCCTCCCATAATAAGGAATGTACAGCAAGACAAATATTCCCACGCAGGGCAAACCTCAAAAAAACTGCAGTCCAGTCAGCACACCTGACCCCTGAATGCTCCCACCATGTATTGTCTTACCATTATCCATGATGCCTTCTGTTTCCGCTTCATCTTCTTCAGTAACTGTGTTCAGATCAACTACAACCTTGTCACTGTCGAGCCCATTCTCTTCAGAGTTTACATCTTCTTTTCCAAAGCCGGGCTTGTCTGTTTTTGGTGCTTCATAAGGCACATGTACAACAAATAAGAATGCCATGATCAGCTGGTCTCATCAGATTCTGTGGTCTTCTAACTACTGGAACATACATGTATAGCGGAAATGTTCTAACAAGAATTCCGCGGAATGCAGTGTCTCACCTGTCAGCGCCTTGTGAAACTGACCTAAACGCAAAAACCCGATGGAAGTTTACACCGCCGCCGCAGCCGCTGACGACACCGGAAAAGCAATACCTATGTCTCGCTTCGGTGAGATAAAAACGGCACAGATTGCATATGTTCTTTTCTGTAAGTTTACTGAGAATGAAGAACGAATGAATCTACAGTCTTTAACTGAAAACTGAAAACAGCTAAATTTGCAAACAGTGTAGAGCCAGATGAGGCAGCTCAAAATGAGCTGCCTCATCTGGATCTGCATGGTTTGCCCTCTGATCTTTTAATTCTTATTTTGATATAGCTTGGATGAATCTTTTTTTTAATTTTGCAGACATACATTTTGTTGTCTGCCTTTTTTTTGCCTTTTGAGTTAAATTAACTGACTATTTATAAATTTAGACTTTCTAACACAATGTCATGCTTATTATGCACTTCAAGACACCTGAAAAATTGGCAAAATCATTTCACCCTAGAGCTGAAACTGAGTTATCATTTTTTTTTAAACATCTGGAAGAAAAAGGGTAACGGGTCGTCACAGACCTATTCCCCATTCGGACCCTGGACCCTGGGTCATTTTGGTCCTATTCCCTTTCAGTCAGGTAGTTTCAGCCTGGGTCATTTTGGCCCAATCTCAAGCGGTGGGTCATTTCGGCCCAGTTTTGGTGGATCGTTTCCGTCGGATTTTTTTGGTACAGTTTAAATAGAAAATAAAAAGTGTTTCCTTACTAAATTTATATAGTCTGATGATATTCATTGACTTATCAAATGTGAAATCACTATCTATCTATCTACCTGTCTGTCTGTCTGTCTGTCTTCCCACTCTTGAAGACTATCGTACTACAGGTTCACATTGTTGCCAAGGCCCATTATTCATTGGAATGCCCTACCAGCCCATATTCCAGTCCTTCCCCCCGTGGCACAGTTCAGCAGTGCTGTCTGACAGGTGATTCATGTCTCTCCCTAAACACCAGCTTCTGTTTTTATCTTTTAACAATAGTAACACTCTTCTCATACAATACAAACTCCCTTTTTCTAAGCTTTTATTTCCGCTAACCCCCTTCAACACTTGGTTTACAGAATTGTCTGACATCTCCCTCAGGGGTTAAGACATAAAGGAAGATTACCTACCTACCTACTGGTTAAACATGTAAAGGAACCCTACCCCACCCCACCCACTGTAAGGCCCTCCCAATGGTGGTAAAAGTGTGTGTGTGGTATGGGGGGGGGGGGGGGGGAGGGGGGGGGTAGGGTGTGTGTTCAGCGCTCTCTTGCTCCCTGAAAATAATGCCCACATGTCCCCAACTCCCTGAAAATATTTTCCCATCATGCTACCTAATATTATTTTGCTCCTACAGTACCAACAAAATCCCTAAAAAAAAATAGCTGTTCCTCAGCTCCCCAAAAAATAATCAGGCTTGCTCCCTAAAATGTTTTTGAACCTTTTTTTTTAGATAAGAGATGCATATAATATTAATTAGCTACTTCTCAGTTTGAAGGCTTAACATTTTACCATTGAAAAGCAAGAGTACTGATGTCTCAGATTGAAAGTCTGAAGGGATTGAAATCTTTAAAGTATACTTTAAGTCATACAAACTGTTATGGCTTTTCTAACTTGTTAGGTAATTTAATTTATCACATGACATTGTGACGTTGCTGTTATTCAGTGGATAACGTCATGTCATAACAAGACCTGTCCCCATACAGGATAGCTCGCTTGCAGTGCCTTGCCCATCACATAAAAAACTTTAACGTAAAACTTTGACACCCACGCCAACGCCAATGCCCCAAGTTACAACAAAAGCTCTCTGTACTTTGTACATGCGAGCTAAAAATCATATGACCACACATGTAATAACACTTTGCCGCGTACACGTAACATCATTGACAACGTCCATGTCAGCAATGTGTTTTCTTATTGAAATAATGTTCATTTTGAACACGTTAAAACCCCACTTTAATGGATCATATGATAAATAGAATCTTGCACTCGTGGTCATTTTATATGAAATTTATGAAATGACAACTCGTGTAAGATCCTCTATGTATGTGAAATAAAGAACTGTGCTGTTGCTGCATTCGTGTACATGCATTTGAGCTCCTCGCTGACATAGCAAGCTATTCTGAAGGGTCCCACTTTACTGAGTGAGACACAATAATGACATATGTATGTCTGTTAAACTTTTTCATGCACTATGAGCTTGACCAATATAAAAATAAAGATGAAAGTGCTAAGAAGGCTTCCTGAGTCCCAAACACTGAAGTATATATCAGAAAGTCAGTGTGGCTAAAACGTGGGAGCAAGTCAGTGGGGAAGGGGGTAGAGGTTGATGGAGGTGGGAGGCAATCCCCCCCCCCCAACACACACACACACTCCCCTCCCCTAACTCAGCTTCCCCAAAATTAAGGCTTCCTCAGTAGCTTCCTAAAAATTACTGCTGGTGCTCCCTAGCTTCCTGAAAAGAATAGCCTTTCTATCCTCCTCCAAATACCTTGGTGGGCCTCTCTTGGAGACTAGACAGGTGAGACACATCGTCCTGCGTACTGATAGTTTATTTGTTTTCCTTCCGAAAGCTGATTTTCCTTTGATTAGTTTTTCCCAAAATAGATATATCAGGCCGAAAGGACTCACTGCTATAATTGGGCCATAATGACACACCCCAATTGGGCACAAACAACCCACTCCTGAAATCGGGCCAAAATGCCCTGACCGAAAGGGAATAGGACCAAAACGACTGGATTCAAGTAAAAGCTCATCAAAAACTTTGCTTATGGGCATTTTTTCATATGCCATGGAATACAGAAGTAAGTAGGTTCTAGTGATTTCCTTAGGTTCTAGTGATTTCCTTGTGCTGTGGGAGCCCCAGTAACTCAGTGGGTTAAGCGCTGGCCTACTGATCTAGCAGACCTGGGTTCAAGCCCCGCTTGAGGCGAAATAATCTTCTGCAGAATATAAATTTCAGTAAATTTCCTCAGTAATGTAGAAAACATCCAATCAGTGCACCACTGCAAGAAACCTGGCCACCTGGGTCACCCAGCCAAATAAGCCAAACGCTGCTTAAGTTGCAACAATAGTCCACCACTTTAACCATGTTGCCATAAAAGCAAGCTTCTACAGCGAGGCACTAGCAGTTGTATTTATACCTATTCAGTCCAGTACTAATGCTGTACCATGTTGTTGTTGGTACATGTAACTTCTGCCTTAGTCGCACACCTCTTTTCGAGTTGAACAGTTTTTATCACATGTATGTCCATTTTAAAATGATGCCCATCCCATCACTCTATCTACATTCTAAGATTATATACAGTTTAAAATCTGGCTCAGGTGTACCACCCTCTCCACTAGTCTGGCTACAGACCTATGTTCAATAAATCCTCTGCAAAGGAACACCAGAGTAACATACAGGTTCGACTGGGGCCAGGCTACCTCTCCACAACAAGGAACAAATATAAAAAGTAATTTCTTCCTTCTGTGTCCAGAGGTCAGTTCCAATTTCTTATGGCGTTAAAAGTGAGGGTTGTAACGCATAAGTCTTGTCAATTTTTCAAAATCAGCATGTAACTCAGTCTATGGTTATAGTTTTGGCTCTGAAACATATACCGCATGGAGGGAGAGTCATCCCCTCTGCAGGTTGAAGATCCCTACTATAGCTACATGGCTATATGTAAGCTTTCCTCCTGCGACACCAGAGTGTACACAATTACACCCTCTGTTTCCCCCTCAGGGGTTAAGACGTAATGGAAGATATAGAACACATAGACAGACCCGACCAGTACGCGGACACTACCAGTACGCGGACACTTTTGTGTTTGGCGTCAAATAAACGTTATGATACTTTCTAAATTCAACTGACTTTGTAACATTTTTTCAAGGCATCATTTCTTTATCCTTTTGTCATTACTTTTACGGTCCATCGAATTACCCCAAACCACCCCAAACCGCCCAATAAAAGCACCCAAAACCACCAAAAACAAATCACTTGAAACCAAATTTGGTATTTTGCAGCAACTTACACTACTTTAGAATTATTTGGTAATACTTAAAATATTTATAAATTAGGAAAATTGATTTATATTTGCAGCTACAGGGAAAAATTGCTGTTACCAATATGAGGCTATATTTATGTATGTATGTGAATATATGAATGGTATATAACATGCATACACTTACACATACATGTGCTGACAAACATATAATGGACATAAAAACATACATATGCGACATATTTACATACATGTACGTACACGCGGCATAAATACGTATACCACTATATTATTATCAATGCATACAATATGCAATTCCCTTTTTCTAATCAAATAGCTCATATTTATTATTATTAAATAATTTTGAAATCATTAAAAAGCATAAACACAAGGTTTGCAACCTATTTTAACCTGAAACAATACTAAGAAAAGTGGTTTGGGGTGGTTTTTAGGCGGTTTGGGGTGGTTTGGTGTGGTTTGGGGTAATTCGATGGACCCTTACTTTTATACTTACACAACACAGTTCCGAATTTGCAGGGCTGATGCAGACGGGTACCATGCTCTATGTTTCAGTTTGACTGCGGCAAACACGCAAACAGGCAAAGCAAACAGCCATGTGTCAAAATGAAATCAGTACAATCCTTTACCGTGTTTGTACATTTTTGTTAAAGACAGGACTTCTCTGCCGGGGGGTCTGGTTCCCAGCACTTAACAATGTTACCTATATAGGTAAAGGTGTGAAAATTTAGTAAACCAATCAGTGGACCAGAATTAACAGTTATGATGATTTTATTGGCTGACTGGAGGTGTTGACACTATGAGATCAAGAGACAGAATGACACTGTGGAAGTTAATCCTCCTTATATAGTCCCATCTCTGTCTTTAACTACATTTATCAATAATTTTATTAGTATCGCGACGTCTAAATGTCTTCTCGGTTTACTGAGATTCTAAAGGTGTTCGCGTACTGGTATAATAAGCCTGTTTGCTACAGCAAATAGTATGGCCTCAACAGCGTTACGTTGCGCATAAGATTTTTTTCACATGTTCCTTTTGTCTATATTTGGCACAAGGATTTTCCTAAAACTGCATTTCTGGTAGTCTGGAACACATTGGAGTCTTAAACTTTAAGTGAACACCCTTCAAAGTGTCCGTGTACGTGTCGGGCCTGTCCAGGGTCTATGTAACCCCGAAACCGTTCAGGTGTTCCTTTCTCTTCGGTGTTTAGTATGAGGTTCTGCTTGTCTGAATACCTTCGGTCGGGTTGTAACTTCGCATGTTTACCTTTTACTCCTACAAAGCAAGCAAACAAATAGGCATCATGCCATAAAATTTCTCATTACAGGCTCCCCCTGACATGAGGTGAAACGGCCAGGGGTAATTCATTCAGAAGGGACCAAAGGAGCAGGGCCACTGGCGGGGACGAAACGCCCTGGGGCGAAACGATATCCAGGAGGCTAATTATTTACGGTTTTCGATTGCTTCAAAATATTACGGTTTATAAAAGACCGCATAATAAACTGATAAGCAAATAGGTTTCGTCTGTTGAAAATGAATTGCCTGATTACAAATAAAATCACATCTAACCTGTAATTTTGCAATTGGGCAGCGAATTATCTCCCTTACGAAGTCGCGGGGCAATCGGCTCACCTCGTATGACTCCGGAATCCTTCGTCAATAATGATGACAATCGTAACACTTCGGCCAATTCCGTATCCTGAATCGAAGATATCGGCGAGGATGTCCGATTGTAATGATGAAGGATACGCAATCGGAACACCGCTCGGCCAATTCCGTGAATCATGGAATTGGCCGAGGAGTTCCGAATGGAAGGATACGGAATCATATGAGATTTGCCGAATGAGTCGCGGGATGCATGGATAACGGAAATACCCGAAACGCTATAAAAAAGACCCAAAACGATCCTTAAAGACGCAAAAGGCAACGAAGAGACCCCAAAAATGTTTGAAATCTTGTATTTTATTACATTTTTTGTTTAATTTTTGGTGAACATTTTCAATAACTTAAATATATTTAGTGAATAATGATTTAAAGGGAAATCACCCCATAAAATCTGCAATTGAGTTTTTGTTGAAACTTCATACATTGGTAAAATATTATATGCTGAGTGAAAAAATGAAATAAAAAAATGGGCTCACCGTACTACTTTTTGAGATAATGCAGCGCCATCTATATGCCTGTGTGAAGGGTTGCGATGTCTATTACGAAGACTTTGTCCGAGAAAATAGATGCCCGATTGTTTCGAAATAAAGATTAATTAACTCCTCTTTCTTGTCTCCTTGTTTGAACATCAAAAGTGGCATCGTCGAATGTCTCATTATATAGGTTATTTGCAGTTTTTAATTTCCCGCCATTTTCCATTATTGATAAAAATGTGGAATTTCTTCAATGTACAAAGTTCCACAATTGAATTTATTTTATATACTTTTGATATTGTAAAGAGATGATCTACCCCGTGCAAATACGCAAATGAAAAAGATAAGTCACCGGCCAAATATTCGAGTTATGGAAGGAAAACCACTTTTTCCGCGCGGTTTTCATATAAGCAGGTTGACGTCAATGTTTTTATGCGTTGACGTCGCTTTCTATTTGGTGCCATAAACGGCCATATTGATAACGCTCTTACCTTTCGATGCTTGTTTATAGCAATTGAATGTAATTCCCTATTCATTTTCAGCTCTGTCCTTTTCCCAGTGATCTCAATATAAAAATGCCCATATTTCCTCTCATAGACAAAAATAATATAAATATGTTGCACGTAATCGTTTTCAGGGAAATAAAATCATTTGGTACATATTTCATTTTATTATGATCCGTTGATTTTTTTTTTCTTGTTCAGCGTTCATGGACTTGCAAAGTTAAGTGGATGTGGTATCTGAACAGGCCTTGAACAACTACACACATCTGTTTAATAGTGCTGTACCGCTTATTAGCGTATCATCAAAATCCTATTGTCAAGTGTTCTAAAGCTGTATCAACTTTTAACAGGAGATGACTTTAATATAAGCGTTTCGCTTACCGTCAGATCTTGTACCATATTATCTGTACTTTTCTCGTAATTATGTAATTTACACTAAATAAATATTTAGTAGCTTTAGTATTTAGTTGGTTGGGACCGGAGCCATTTTGTCTGTTGCTTGGTCCACCGGGGCTCAACTGGTGACCTTCTTTTGCTTCAGATTTCCAGTGGGGTTGTTTGGCAGGACAGGGATCTCCACCTGTCAGACGGCCCGTTGTATCTGTTGAGTCCTCGTCTTTGCTTCTTCATGGTGTTGAAATTTGATTTATGTGTTTACCGTGATGATTCATTGACGAGTTAGAGGGTTATCATGCGAACCGAACAACCAACTAAATGTTTTGTACCACTTCAGAAACTGAGGGTGAGGTTGGGCCTGTAAAATCGATTTAAGCCCCCAGTAATTCATTACTGACCGTTCCAAGGCGGTAGTTCTGTTGTGGTTCTCTGTTGCCTGTTTTTGGTGTCAGAGTTTCTGTGATGTTTTACCTTATGTATGTTCTTATTATTTTTGGTTCAGTTTGGGTTGCTGAGTGGCCACCTTTTGGGAACAAGCTGCTCACTCGGTTGGCCATATGTTCTCTGTATCTTGATTATTTGTAATCTTAGTTGTTTCCAACTATGGTTTGAGGGCTGGATTTGGATTTTGATTGCTTCAGTTCCTGGTCTTTGCATACTTCTAACTTTTACAAATAAGAAATGCATCATATTTCCGTATCATCCTGTTTATTTGAATTCTAAGCAACAAAAACCATTTAATTATCCCCTCGCACAACGAAGTTGTGGAGGGGATATACACCTTTCCTATAATTCAGAGTCTGTTCGAGTTTTGTCCCTTGCAACGCCTATGACGTCATCTATAGGATAGGCTATTGTTTTTCATTGTGTAACCAAATGAATGCCGGTTTTCCGTATATATTCAAAACTAACATTCAACGGTTAAGATTAAGACAACTATACTAGTCAAAATAAGTTCCGCCGCATTGACTGAGGCATATCTTTCCGAAAAGGTATCATAATGAATGAACTTAAAGAACCATTGTAGTACTGATATGACCTTTTTATATGGCTAGACAGACAGGTTTCAAAATTTTAATATAAACCGACAGTTTGCGCAACTTCCAATTTTAGTATGGGCTATTTCTAATTTCCCGAGATTTCTCATGAAAAGAACCGCCTTTTCTTTTGGTTTTACTCTCATTTTCTGATCTGCACTTCTTAGACGCATTCATTGGATTCCAGTTGCTTGATATACAAAAGAAAAGCGGAATTCAAAACGGTTTTCACGAAAAGTTCTCACGTCTAAATTTCAACGTTTAGGCAGGAAAGCCAAACTCTCTGAAGTTGCAATGGCATTGTAATAAACATTTCAAAACTGCATACCTGACACAATTTTGCAATAAACTGATGCATTCTCATTCAAAAATGTTTCAAAGAAACGTATTCACATGTCCAGGAAAGCAGAACAAAAATTTGTGACTGATAAGCCCATAATCTGAAAATCAAATTTCCTATAGTTTTGAATCAAAGGGAGGTAATTTACAATCTCGCACATTTTAAGATGCCATTTTCGCCATTTGAAAGGTTGTTCAAATTTGATTTAGATGTTTCTAGAATAAATGATGTCTTGAGAATTTAATGAGACAAAAATTAAGGTACTGCGCATGCGCAGTAAGTGCCTAGTCGCAGTTTCTATGGTTTATTAGTTATGCGAGGTAACTCTGTACACGCAAGCAGGAAACTGAGACATTAAAAAGTTTTCCGTGGATCAATGTTGTGGCAAGTAATTAAAAGCAAAATAATTTGAAAATGTTATACTTAAATCGTCAATATCATGATTTGAAATTGCGCCACCTGTCAGACGGCCCGTTGTATCTGTTGAGTCCTCGTCTTTGCTTCTTCATGGTGTTGAAATTTGATTTATGTGTTTACCGTGATGATTCATTGACGAGTTAGAGGGTTATCATGCGAACCGAACAACCAACTAAATGTTTTGTACCACTTCAGAAACTGAGGGTGAGGTTGGGCCTGTAAAATCGATTTAAGCCCCCAGTAATTCATTACTGACCGTTCCAAGGCGGTAGTTCTGTTGTGGTTCTCTGTTGCCTGTTTTTGGTGTCAGAGTTTCTGTGATGTTTTACCTTATGTATGTTCTTATTATTTTTGGTTCAGTTTGGGTTGCTGAGTGGCCACCTTTTGGGAACAAGCTGCTCACTCGGTTGGCCATATGTTCTCTGTATCTTGATTATTTGTAATCTTAGTTGTTTCCAACTATGGTTTGAGGGCTGGATTTGGATTTTGATTGCTTCAGTTCCTGGTCTTTGCATACTTCTAACTTTTACAAATAAGAAATGCATCATATTTCCGTATCATCCTGTTTATTTGAATTCTAAGCAACAAAAACCATTTAATTATCCCCTCGCACAACGAAGTTGTGGAGGGGATATACACCTTTCCTATAATTCAGAGTCTGTTCGAGTTTTGTCCCTTGCAACGCCTATGACGTCATCTATAGGATAGGCTATTGTTTTTCATTGTGTAACCAAATGAATGCCGGTTTTCCGTATATATTCAAAACTAACATTCAACGGTTAAGATTAAGACAACTATACTAGTCAAAATAAGTTCCGCCGCATTGACTGAGGCATATCTTTCCGAAAAGGTATCATAATGAATGAACTTAAAGAACCATTGTAGTACTGATATGACCTTTTTATATGGCTAGACAGACAGGTTTCAAAATTTTAATATAAACCGACAGTTTGCGCAACTTCCAATTTTAGTATGGGCTATTTCTAATTTCCCGAGATTTCTCATGAAAAGAACCGCCTTTTCTTTTGGTTTTACTCTCATTTTCTGATCTGCACTTCTTAGACGCATTCATTGGATTCCAGTTGCTTGATATACAAAAGAAAAGCGGAATTCAAAACGGTTTTCACGAAAAGTTCTCACGTCTAAATTTCAACGTTTAGGCAGGAAAGCCAAATTCTCTGAAGTTGCAATGGCATTGTAATAAACATTTCAAAACTGCATACCTGACACAATTTTGCAATAAACTGATGCATTCTCATTCAAAAATGTTTCAAAGAAACGTATTCACATGTCCAGGAAAGCAGAACAAAAATTTGTGACTGATAAGCCCATAATCTGAAAATCAAATTTCCTATAGTTTTGAATCAAAGGGAGGTAATTTACAATCTCGCACATTTTAAGATGCCATTTTCGCCATTTGAAAGGTTGTTCAAATTTGATTTAGATGTTTCTAGAATAAATGATGTCTTGAGAATTTAATGAGACAAAAATTAAGGTACTGCGCATGCGCAGTAAGTGCCTAGTCGCAGTTTCTATGGTTTATTAGTTATGCGAGGTAACTCTGTACACGCAAGCAGGAAACTGAGACATTAAAAAGTTTTCCGTGGATCAATGTTGTGGCAAGTAATTAAAAGCAAAATAATTTGAAAATGTTATACTTAAATCGTCAATATCATGATTTGAAATTGCGCCACCTGTCAGACGGCCCGTTGTATCTGTTGAGTCCTCGTCTTTGCTTCTTCATGGTGTTGAAATTTGATTTATGTGTTTACCGTGATGATTCATTGACGAGTTAGAGGGTTATCATGCGAACCGAACAACCAACTAAATGTTTTGTACCACTTCAGAAACTGAGGGTGAGGTTGGGCCTGTAAAATCGATTTAAGCCCCCAGTAATTCATTACTGACCGTTCCAAGGCGGTAGTTCTGTTGTGGTTCTCTGTTGCCTGTTTTTGGTGTCAGAGTTTCTGTGATGTTTTACCTTATGTATGTTCTTATTATTTTTGGTTCAGTTTGGGTTGCTGAGTGGCCACCTTTTGGGAACAAGCTGCTCACTCGGTTGGCCATATGTTCTCTGTATCTTGATTATTTGTAATCTTAGTTGTTTCCAACTATGGTTTGAGGGCTGGATTTGGATTTTGATTGCTTCAGTTCCTGGTCTTTGCATACTTCTAACTTTTACAAATAAGAAATGCATCATATTTCCGTATCATCCTGTTTATTTGAATTCTAAGCAACAAAAACCATTTAATTATCCCCTCGCACAACGAAGTTGTGGAGGGGATATACACCTTTCCTATAATTCAGAGTCTGTTCGAGTTTTGTCCCTTGCAACGCCTATGACGTCATCTATAGGATAGGCTATTGTTTTTCATTGTGTAACCAAATGAATGCCGGTTTTCCGTATATATTCAAAACTAACATTCAACGGTTAAGATTAAGACAACTATACTAGTCAAAATAAGTTCCGCCGCATTGACTGAGGCATATCTTTCCGAAAAGGTATCATAATGAATGAACTTAAAGAACCATTGTAGTACTGATATGACCTTTTTATATGGCTAGACAGACAGGTTTCAAAATTTTAATATAAACCGACAGTTTGCGCAACTTCCAATTTTAGTATGGGCTATTTCTAATTTCCCGAGATTTCTCATGAAAAGAACCGCCTTTTCTTTTGGTTTTACTCTCATTTTCTGATCTGCACTTCTTAGACGCATTCATTGGATTCCAGTTGCTTGATATACAAAAGAAAAGCGGAATTCAAAACGGTTTTCACGAAAAGTTCTCACGTCTAAATTTCAACGTTTAGGCAGGAAAGCCAAACTCTCTGAAGTTGCAATGGCATTGTAATAAACATTTCAAAACTGCATACCTGACACAATTTTGCAATAAACTGATGCATTCTCATTCAAAAATGTTTCAAAGAAACGTATTCACATGTCCAGGAAAGCAGAACAAAAATTTGTGACTGATAAGCCCATAATCTGAAAATCAAATTTCCTATAGTTTTGAATCAAAGGGAGGTAATTTACAATCTCGCACATTTTAAGATGCCATTTTCGCCATTTGAAAGGTTGTTCAAATTTGATTTAGATGTTTCTAGAATAAATGATGTCTTGAGAATTTAATGAGACAAAAATTAAGGTACTGCGCATGCGCAGTAAGTGCCTAGTCGCAGTTTCTATGGTTTATTAGTTATGCGAGGTAACTCTGTACACGCAAGCAGGAAACTGAGACATTAAAAAGTTTTCCGTGGATCAATGTTGTGGCAAGTAATTAAAAGCAAAATAATTTGAAAATGTTATACTTAAATCGTCAATATCATGATTTGAAATTGCGGCGGAATTTGTTTTGACGAGTATATATTGTTCCAACTATATTTTGCTCTTTCTTTGTCGGAAAATAAGCTTTTTAACTTATAGCATATGGGAATTTGACATAAAATTAGAAGATTTCCGACTAAAATATCGGGCCAAAATTACCGTAATCGAAACTATGTATCACCAGTACAGCTTCCAAAACATAAGGAAAAGAAAGAAACTCGCGGAGGATGCTCAGATCGTTATTACAAAAGAAACAAAACGAACGATTAGCTGAATATAAAGCAGACACACGCTAAAAATGACCACAAAAGTGTGCTGACATGGAATTTGTTTGTGTAATCACTGAATCGCGCGCATTGCCGCAATAAACAAACACCTATGATTGTGTATTACCTAGACACGTGTTCCGAAGGCAGCTTTGACACCTACCGTGAAATGGAAACGGTCAAATAAATAAATTAATCCCGAAGATAAGTAAGAGATGGAAAAAAAATAATATAAATTCAACATTGGGTTCAAACATACGGAAAACTGTCTGGATGCTGATGCTTTAAAGTTAGATCGCACAAGAAACCGTAAATATCAGCGCTATAATCTGTCTGGCAATAATGCGTAATTACTATCTGAATGCTAACGTTTTACCTGTCGGAAAAATGGAAAGAACTTTTCAGATTTACGAAACTTATTTCTACGAAATGTAACTCTTTTATATTGAGCAAACGTGAATGAATTGCCGGGGTGTTAAAACACGGCGTCGATGAAACGGGTCATGAGAATCATGAGCGACTTGTCGGGATTCTCAATATGATATTACTTAAAATAAATAAATAAAAAAATATATAAATAAAAAATGTCACATGAAAACAGGGCAATTATACTTTAATTTGGTCTTTCAATGAATTTTTTGCAGTTCGCATTTACAAAACGTCTGCTTTATGCATGTTATGTGTGCTTGCAGTTGTACTGAATAATATGGGATGCTCCTATAGATGACGTCTCAGGCTATTTGGGTAGATAACTCGTGCGCGACTTTATCGATTTATAGGAAAGGTGTATAGGGTCTGTCCCGTACGCTCATACGTACATATTTATGTATGTATGCATGTATGTACGTATATGTTCACCTTTTGTTATCGCTCTAGTGACCTCATTTATTTACCGATTTGTAACTTCACACAAGTATAGGGTTTGACATTACCTCAAGCGAATTTGCGTTTCAGCGAGATGGGGTCAAGGCCAAGGTCACAGTGGCTATTTTTAGAAAAACTTTGTCATCGCTCTAGTGCCTTCATTTATGGTCCGATTTTAAATGTAACTTCATACAAATGTTTAGTATGACAATATCTTAGACAAGTTTGCGTTTCAGCATTCTAAAAGTCAAGGTCAAGGTCACGGTGGCTAGTTTTAGAAAAACTTTGTCATCGCTCTAGTGCCTTCATTTATGGACTGATTTTGATTTAACTTCAAACAAATCTTCAGTAAGACAATATCTTGAATAAGTTTGCGTTTCAGCGTTCTAAGGACAAGATCAATGTCACAGTGGCTATTTTTTTAAACTTTACCATCGCTCTAGTGCCTTCATTTATGGACCGATTTCAATGGATCTTCATACAAATGTAAAGTATGACAAAATCTTGGACAAGATCTCGATTCAGCATGATGGGGTCAAGGTCACAGTGGCTATTTCTAGGGGGAAAAACTGTGTCTTCGCTCTAGTGCCTTCATTTATGGACTGATTTTGATTTAACTTCAAACAAATCTTCAGTATGACAATATCTTGAATGAGTTTGCGTTTCAGCGTTCTAAGGACAAGATCAATGTCACAGTGGCTATTTTTTTAAACTTTGTCATCGCTCTACTGCCTTCATTTATGGACCGATTTTGTTGTAGTTTCACACAAATATTTACTATGACAATATCTTGGATAAATTTGCGTTTCAGCGTTCTAAGGTTAAGGTCAGGGTCACGGTGGCTATTTTTAGAGAAACCTTGTCATCGCTCTAGCGCCTTCATTTAAGAACCGATTTCGATTTTACGTCACACAAAATGTTTACTATGACAATATCTTGGATAACTTCGCGTTTAATGGTTTTAGTATCAAGGTCAAGGTCACGGTGGCTATTTTTAGAAAAACCTTATTATCGCTCTAGCGCCTTCATTTATGGACCGATTTCAATGTATCATCACACAAATGTAAAGTATGACAAAATCTTGGACAAGATCTCGATTCAACATGATGGGGTCCAGGTCAATGTCACAGTGGCTATTTTTAGAGAAAAAAAACTTTGTATTTGCTCTAGAGCCTTCGTTTATGGACCAATTTTGATTTAATTTCACACAAATGTCTTTATGCCAGTGGGTGTGAAGTTCTCGAAATGCGAAAGAGTGTGATGGCATAAGCTGGGAGAGATACTGCAACAAGCCCATAAACAATTTTGAAAAATAGGACCGGTCTGGAATCTCTTCACTACCAGCTATCGAAATTATATTATAAAACAGTGTTACTTGTGTGTAAAACCACCCATCTACATGCGGTGTGTGTAAAATCATTTTTAAGAAGATTGGCATTCATGCATTTGGAAAATTACTCCAGATCTAGGATAAAGATTTTTTATGTGGCATATGTTTAAATATAATTTTAAGCTACTGTAAAACAAATAAGATTGAACAAAATATCATTGTCTATATTGTCTATTCTGGTTTATTTTCTTTTTTATTTGTCTTAATGAATTGGCAAAATGGGAATAATGACGTACTTTGGAGTAGTTGAGACGGGAGAAGCCGAAAAGGGAGTAGGCGAAATGAAACATACCATATTATGAAATGGAAATACACTACGCGAAACGGGGGAATTTATTGACGATATTCAAAAGACTATTCAAAATTTAATGATTTAGTAGATATGTTTTTTTTTTACATTTTAATGTTTCGGGGTAAAAAAAGCCATACAGAAAAGACACAAAAACTGTGTATATTAAAAAATTAATTAATAAATAAAAAAATAAAATAAAACGCTTGTTTCAACAAGTGTATTTTCTAAATGTATCCCTAACGTTTTTCAGCATGTTCTAAATCTGGTTTGGTATGCAGTTAGCTCTCATGTTGCTACTCCAATTTCGCCTATGATTAGTCTCATTTCACCTAGTCCCATTTCGCCTATAGCTACTCTCGATTCGCCTATTACAAAACGTATCGCTATTCCAATTTTACCAATTAGCCATTTTAACATAAAAAGCAATTAATTGTTTATTTTTATGAGTATTATCTTATTTTATTTAAGAAATAGATCAGCTCTAGCAGTGAATTGTTGAGTAATAATTCAGTGTTGTGAGGTCAGTTGTAAAGCAGATCATATCACGAGCGCGGAGCGCGGGTGATATATCTACTTACAACTGACCGACAAACAGTGAATTCTTACTCAACAATTCACTGCTAGAGCTGAACTATTTCGAATCTAACACTCAAAAACGCCTAAAAACTATTCTTTTCATCCAAACTCTCCCAACCTTCCTGTCAGCGCGTTTATGCTCCCGCCAATATTCTTAACTGTATCTAAGACAAATGTAGGTTTTAATGGCGATTTTAAAAAGAAAAAGAGACATTACACCGTCTAACGGTTCAAACCGTCCCAAAATTACGCCAGTAGCTGCAGTGACGTCAGCAATTAGACTCACGCGCTCCAAACCAGTGAATTGTTGCAGAATAAAACACGTTAACTTTCCATTGCTTCTGTAGGCGCACTGTGTTAGAATTAACATCATTTTTAAATATTGGACCATACCACATCAAGATGAAATATTATTAGATACTTAAAGGGAAATCACCCTATAAAAACTGCAATTGAGTTTTGTTGAAATTTCATACAGTGGTAGAATATTATATGCTGAGTAAAAAAAAATAATAAAAAAATGATGTCATCGTACTACTTTTTGAGATAATGCAGCGCCATCTATATGCCTGTGTGAACCATTGCTATATCTATTACGAAGACTTTATGCGAGAAAATAGATGACCGGTCGTTTCGAAATAAAGATTAACTAACTGCTCTTTTTGTCTCTTTGTTTGAACATCAAAAGTGTCATCGTCGTATGCCTCATTATATAGGTTATTTGCAGTTTTTATGTTCTCTGTATCTTGATTATTTGTAATCTTAGTTGTTTCCAACTATGGTTTGAGGGCTGGATTTGGATTTTGATTGTTTCAGTTCCTGGTCTTTGCATACTTTTTACTTTTAATTTCCCGCCATTTTCCATTACAGGTAAAAACGTGGAATTTCTTCAATGATAAAGTTCCACAATTGAAATTTTTCATATACTTTTGACATGGTAAAGGGATGATCTACCCCGTGCAAATAAGCGAATGAAAAATATAGGTCACCGACCAAATATTCGAGTTATGGAAGGAAAACCACTTTTTTTCGCTCGGTTTTCATATAAGCAGGTTGACGTCAATGTTTTTATGCATTGACGTCGTTTTAAATTTGGCGCCATAAACGGCAATATTGATAACGCTCTTACCTTTCGATGCTTGTTTATAGCAATGCAATGTAATTCCCTATTCGTTTTCAGCAATGTCCTTGTGTCTTATCTTAAACTGTCGCCTTCAAAGTTTCGTATGCAGACAACGCATAATGACAGAAAGTCCAAGGACTGAAACTAGGCAGCATATTCAATGTTGTTTCTCATAGAAAATTCGAACTTTTTCAGGGACTTTATATCTGATGAACCAGCTCATATGCGAACATTGTATAATGAACCGCGCCACTGCCCGACAGAAACATCGGCAAAGCTTGGTCCGTGGTGCATGATTTCAATTTATCATTAGTGCTAAGACCAATTTCCGAGGATGCGCAGCCTGATATTTTTCCCTGTTCACATCTACAATTTATGAATCATGTGGAAAGTTCAGGGCAATTAGTGAAAAGTTAGAGATTCGCCGACTAGCTACGCTTCTCAGAATCATTCTGAAACCTTGCAGGGCTCATCTTCACGGTCTGTAAATGTGCATGTGACTTTGGGGTTATGGTCGAATAATTTTATCATATTCTTTTCCATTTGGAACGTCGTAATTTTCAGGCTGCATGAGGAAGGTCTAGCAGGCTTGAAGACAGAGTTACTATCCTTGGAAGAGCTCTCTCCGAGCATGTATACTGGTCTGCAGAAAAAAATCTAACAGTAAAAGCTTAGATCAGCCTGCGCATTGTGGGACCGACCTAACCTTAATGACCTGATCTAACAATAAAAGCTATCAGCCTGCGCATTTGCTCAGTCTGATCTCCACTTTCACTGTTTGCATAGGTATTTCATGACTCAAGCCAAGGGTACTAAGTCCTTATTTGCATTTATGCTTGCATTAAGTTGGTTGGTTGTTTTGGGGTTTAACGGCCCTTTGAGACAGTATTTCAGTCTATATCGGGCATTAAGTAATTACGAGATTCAAAACGCACTTGCAGTTTTCACATCCTCTCTTTACCTAAAACGTTGCACACTACCACAAAACAATTAGCGCTCTCTTTTCCATATAAAATTCTTCAGCCCCATTTTCGTCATTATTTTTTGTCCAGGTTTATATATTTGCCATTATTCTGTCGCAAACAACTCATACGTTTGTTTCAACAAAGCTTCCATTCAGGGGCGACGCCATGCTGTCTTCGAAAGTGACGTAAACATTTTAGCGTTACTGCAAACGACGTCATGATAACCATAGCAGGAAACAATGACGCTGCGTCAAAATGTATGCGCACGAACATTGAGGTGATTTCCCTTTAAAGGCTCCATAGTCCTACCAGTGGGTAAATTCGTCAAAATACAAATCATTATGAAACCTGTACAGCCTTCAGAATTAATGAAGATATGTCGGTTGATGTGCTTTTTTTGTATCAGATAACTGGCAAAAAAGAAGGAACAAATTGTTTTGGAAAAATGACGAGCCTCTCCATAAAAATACGCCTTTCGTCACTGGTTCCCCGTTAAGCAATGAAATCAATGGGATCCTGATTAACATTTTTGTACATTGTATTTTTATCATTTGTTAAAACGCCTGTACCTTGTATTTTTATCACTTGTACCTTGTGTTTTTACCATGAAATAAAGCTTGTGAAATCGAAAGTAGGTCATATTAGTTGCCAACTAAAATGACCTAGTTATTTTTTTCAAATCTATTTTAAGGTAAACTCAAGGGCGTTTTGATTTTTCAAAGCCGTTTCTTTCATGGTAGTGGTTGGCCCTGACAAGAATCTTTCTTAGAGATCCGCCGCTTATTTATTTAACGCACCCTCAGTGAGGTAAAATTGATAATGAAAGTTCCTTTTTTAAGAGTTGAGCGCAATACTGGTCGGGTAATTATGTACATGTGCTGTAACTTATTTACACACAGAAAGGCTGGAGTGGTTATGTATTGTTTCACTTGTCAATTCACAGAAATCTGTGTTAGAGCCACAAGTCTCTTCATGTGTATTATGTATATATACTCCCTTGAATACACCTCTATATAACCAGATTTGTGTTAATTGCTTGTGAGAGTAACAAATGAAACTATTAATTAACTTACTTTATGTCGAAATTATGTCAAAGTAAATACTTCTCCATTTCAATATAAATACAAGATACACTTCAGGAACTGACTGAATCAGATCCCAAACCCTACCCCCAACATCAAAGGGAAAGATTGACAAAGACATCCCAACAAACAATAAATTACAAGTGATTATCACTTTTTTTTCTATTTTCTGCAAGCAGTCTCTTCAATTTAAGTACTTTGAATATCTTCTATGCATGCAAAAAATATGTGCTGTCTCCGATCCTTTCCGTACCGGTATTATTTTGATCCGATGCATCCGATTCGGCTCGATTCAGTAACTCTTGACACCGGTATCAGTTTTTTTTGCGTTATCACGTGACTTTCGTTGGATGGCGGTGACTGCAAACCGACTTTCATCAAGTTTTGTGTTGTTAATAAAGTGCACTGTCGAGAAAGGAATGTGTGTGAGGTAAAGCTCTCATCTGATTTGTCATGACTCTTTGTTTTATTATCAGAATGGAAATCATCTGTATAAAGTCCTGCAATACTCATCTGTTGTCGTTAATTGAGAACTTAGCAGCTTATTGTTTATCAATTAACAAGTATTTGCTTTTACAAAAAGTGATCATTGCCACATGCTTATTTCACAGTAATATTCTCGAATGTAAGCCCACCGTTGACATTAAGATACACCTCAGTCATAAGATATAAAGGACTAGCTTTCTACAAATGAGCAGCGACATGAGAAACCCAACAATGTGGTTGTGCGCCCTGCGCAGACTCAGATCAGCCTGGGCATCCACCCAGTCTGGTCAGACTCTTTGCTAAGTGCTTAAAGGATAGCTAAGGGACTGAGCTACCTCCATGAGGACATGTCGTGGCTCAAATGTTGCCAAATTGGTATCTGTACAGACTACAGAGGTGTGCCATCAGGTTTTGCTGCAATGAATCAAAAGTGTCACTTCACTGCTGCAAGAATTCAGTTGGTGCTGGACTAGTCAGTGTTGCAGTAAAAACGAAATTTGTGAGTCCATCGCTTATTGAGGAAAACAGCCTTAAACAGGTCTAGGAAATTGACAAAATGACAAATTATTTTTTGAGGGGCAGAAACAAAAATGTTTACGAAGAACCTCCCTGATTCCCTGATTTCCTCTGCTGAAATGTCAGATGATTGTGTGTCAAAGTTCTCATCTCTCGTGAGAGCTAGGGACTAATTTTCCTCCAGTCACACCCCCTGGTGAAAGATTGTCGATTTTGGCGTATCATCAGTAAACAATTCAGATTCAGATGGGTGTACATTTTCATTTTTCTGTCCTTTTTTTTACAGATAAGCTGTCATAGTTATATTGCTGCTGCTGTCTTGAGATCAAGGCCACAGGCTTTTGTGTTTGCATTAAAACTTTTGTATTAAGTATCTTTGCAACTAGCAGAAAATGAGACAGGTATTGCTTTTCTGTTGTTGGCCTATGGCATAATGCATATACTTTAGTCAAGTTTTCTGGTTATCTATGTTGTGTGACATTGCACTATCAGGTGACTGAGGAATTCTTGGTCTTCTTCTCATGTTCGTGAAATCAGTGAATAGAACTTTTAGACTAGGTCCACTCAGGAGCTTGGTATGTCTGTTTATCTGCCAGCCTTAAACTTTACATTATTTTTAATGACTGATCCTATCAGTCATTCAATGCTGTCACAAGCGTATTTTGGAAAGTGGCTTTCACAGCTGTGTTCTTCCGCTTAGAAATGAAGTGATCGTAAGGTCATTTCGCTAAAAAACGTCTGGAATTGAAAATAAGTTTTGTATGAAGTTAAATGAGAACTTATATAACGTATTCTTGTGCAGGTATAATCATTTAAGTAGTTTTGTAAAATAAGACGCATCCAACTAATGACATCAGCGGTCAAAAAATATAACGAATACAGACTGAATATTAAAAATAATCAACAGTGATTTTTTTACCCCTGCGTCCTGCGTCTGAGACGCATAATTTTCCCAGAGGACGCAAAATATTTCCTTGGCTGCGTTCCGGGACGCATAAAAATAGCCGATCGGTAGTCCAACTTCCGATTTTGGCTTCATTCACAAAGCTACTTTCGTTTTAAGAATATAGCAACGGTGCATTAGCAGATTGTTATATTACTGGTAAAAAACAGTACCATAGTCTTTCCTACTCCCGCTAAATACCGAAGTCTACCTGTAATACCAATAATCAATAGTAGTTGTCCAGTACCGGAGGAACATAGTATTATCGACCACGGTGATGTTTTTTACCTAAGTGCAAACTTTTATCAATACACCGGGTCAATAAGTAATCATGCCTCCGAAAAACAAGAAAAAGATCAAACTTGATTCAAAGCAGCAAACTTTATTTGGTCTTCTTGGGCAAGACAAACACGCAAGGCCAGATGTTGCAGATCATGATGCGACCGATCAAACTTCTGAATCCGAAATGACAACGGATGTCTCCAAATCCAATACACTGTCTGACAATCAGACATTAGGTGATTTATTTTATTCCTGTGACCACAGGAGCTTGACGTTGGTTATTTTTTATATAAATAAGGCTTGTCCTTTGAAGCCCTTTAAGTTTGGGATGCAGAGAAAATATTGCTTTTGCATCCCAGTAAACAGGGCTCGGGAAAACCGGATTTCTTTCGGTCCCAGACCGAAATTCAGAAATTTGGACCGATTGGAAACAGCCCAAAGCCCCCAAAAATCGGTCCCATACTGGCCCAATACTTAGGAAATTTTCTCCGATTCGTCCGATAATTGTTACATACGGCCGTTTGATCTTGTCCCGACGTATGAAATATCGCCACTGTCTTTAAAATTCTAGCACGTGTCATAACTAATCGGATTAACGCAGGTGGTAGCCAGACGAAAAGACCGCCTACGGACCAATCGAGATTGTCAGTATGGAGCACTGAACCACATGTCGGACCGCCTACCTGTCAATAACAAGTGTCATAATGACGCGCACTCTTACGACAGTTTGCAAAACAACTTATCAAAAGGCTTTGGGATGAAAGGTGTCCATCTTGTAAAAAAATAATGGAACTATAAAATATGAAAATAGAAACGTCCATTTCACCGATTTTCCTAGTTGTATCGTCATATCGTCATGCAGACCACTGCGAAAGTAATGCCGCTCAGTGCACAAAAATAGCGCATTTTGATCAGGGTCTACGCGATTATTATATAGGGTATAATACTAACGGTAGCGTTGATATGCAATTACCCGCTCGTTTATGGGTCAAGCACGTGTTGTCTTTGATGTAAAGATAAAAGACGCCGCTGTGAGTATAACGTACGCAGTGCCATTCTAACTGTATGACGGCTAAAGGTACCTAAGTACAAACACAGATGACTAACAATCGTATCAGCCAGCGCAACTAAGCAGTCAGACCGGTCTTTCTTGTTCGCATCTAACATGAATAATAATGAACGGCGACCTAGCGACAACCGAATACTTCGGTGGAAGCGTGTCATTATACGCTCTTCACGCGTTCCGTAAGTCACCATTTCTGACGCGGCCCATTCGGCGGCAGTGGAGGGGAAATTATGCAATTTGGGTACGTTAAACAGTACAACCATCATAACTTGGGCGAGTTAATGCTCAGGACTTACGTATTGCTCACAAACAAACAGGAATGACAGTCAGTAATATTATTTCAATGCAATGGGCTTGAACAGGTTGTCTCCCCTGTCCACCTGTCAATCAAGTGTGATGTCTTCTATCACGTCCGCTTTGCCTACGAACACGTTCTAGTCTCGTATTTGCTTCTACATGCGTAGCTAAACGTCTCAAAATGTTTGAAACCAAAAACTCACCAAACACAACAATATACGACCATTGTACGGAAATCGGGATTAATTCATAGGACTTCGCTTGTTGTCATTAGTTTTCGTGACAGGTATCATTTATTCCAATGGAAATTAGTTAGGTGATGACGTCATTGGCTGGACCGATTCATTTTTCAATATTTCCCGAGCCCTGCCAGTAAATATGCAAACCCTTGAGCTTGGGATGCAAAGATTTTAGGTCATGTGAGTCCTGGGACTCAAAGAAGGAGATTTGTAAAAAAATCACTGAATCAATCCGCCAATTACCGTATTAGCCCCTCTTCGAGCGCCCCTCATATTTGATCAAGTAAAAGATAATCAGCTGCCGCTGAAAAAAACTGTTTTACATTTGTAAACTTGCCTAAAACAGTATTTCGGTAACCGTTGTCGGAATTCAAATATTACTTGTGTACAAGAGATAGAATTTTTGCAGGTGCATTAAGTGGTTTGAGCCGATGTAGCATGACTTTATTTTGATAGAATCAGTCATTTCAGGGCCATTGGCCCTTTGATTTCTTTTGGGTTTTATGGCCCTTTCAAGAATATATTTCACTTAAGTTGAGCCAGTTGTCAAGCAGAGGGGAAAAACAGAGCTCCCAAAGAATAAAATCCTGATCCTCTGTTAGTGGAATGCTTAATGTTAGATTGCCTCTCAGTAAGTAGTGGCACTGGACATGGGTAAATTTGAGTCCCTTTTGTCTTGCTCTTGTTAACACTTAAAAGTGCCCAAAAAGCAGACAATAAAATTTATACCTGCAAAGTTAAGGAAAAAAAAAATCATTCCAGCTATATCTGAAGAATGTGGGGCAAGACGCTTTTTTTTCATGAGCCACCTCTTCTGGATCTATGCTGTTAGTAATTCAGATATTTTCAGTTTTGGAACTTTAAATCAAATCAGCCATTCCTTTTGCTGGAAATAGGCCTGTCTGAATTGTGTGAATAAATCAAATCAGTCATTCCTTTTGCTGGGAATAGGCCTGTCTGAACAGTGTTCCCACTCAAATTTTAAACTGAGGGTTTTTATACCCCCTGTCTATAAAATTTGCGGGTATGAAGTAAAATTTACGGGTATGACTTTTTATCTCGAAAAAGTTATGGGCCGAAATGGACATGGGCCGAAATGACCCGGAATCCTTGGTCCGCTTCTTTTGCAAACACTAAAGTGCCGATGTGTTTCCAATTGAAGCCTGAAAAAAACGAAGAAAACGGCTGTCATGCCTTTTTCCAGTCCTCGTTTTATCCAATATTAATCATTTGATGGATTCCTTTCCAGATGAAAAATAGAAAGTGCCGTTTCCAAACAGGAACAGCGAAAATAAACGCAAAGATACTGACAAATTCTGTCGGCCATTATGACAGTTCTAGTGCGCAACATGACCGCACATGTCATTAATATTCATGCAGCCGATTAGTGGTAGTGTTTTCCAATAATGAATTTGATAGGCTGTAGAACGGATGTGACAGACGTGAATGAAAGCATGGTATCTTACTACGGCCCGCATTTCAGATCAAAACAGCGACTTCTGACTCTCTTCTCGGCTACAAAAATCATCTGGCCTGGCAGACTTGCAATAGAATGAAGAAAAATGATGATTTTTTATATTTTTGAGAGAAACATATGTGCGTGAATGCACGTTCTTGCCCCAAAATTTATGCGTGATTAGAATGATTTCCGTGTGATTCACGCACAATTCTACGTGAATGGGAATACTGCTGAACTGTGTGAAGTAGGGGTGCCATTAACCCTTTTAAAGCCAAAAAGCAGACTACAGTTTCACAAAATTTACGTCTGCATAATTTAAAAAAAAGCCTTGTTCAAGATATATTGTATTGAGAATTCAAAGCTTAGAGGGCAAACTGTGTAAATCTAGATGAGCCACCTCATCAGGATCTGTGCTATTTACTAATTCAGCTATTTATACCCCCTGCAAACTGTGTTTGAAGGGGGTATACTGTTTTTACGTTGTCCGTCTGTCTGTCCGTCCGTCCGCAACACGGTAAACTTGTTTTGTCTCTGACATTGGAAGTGTTGATAGTATAATATTGAGCTCCAGTTTGCTATATTTTATTAAATGACATATTCTTGTCCACCTCAGGTACAAAATGAGGATAAACAAAAACATTTTCACATGAAACAGTGGTGATATGATGCTGTAGTTTCCAGCTGCTCTTTGTGACTTTTCAACCTCACAATGGAATTTGGATTAAGCTTAATCTATTGATTTAGATCATATATTGACATCTGAATGATCCTTTAATGATTGATCGCTTTGAACGGCTAATTCTTTCTTCAAGAGCTCTAGATAAGGGTGGGGTTTGTGATGATAAGTCAGAGATATATTTCAGTCTGTTCTCGGTGTAAAAATATGCTCCGAATAAGAAGGGGTAACAGGGGTACATGTAATTTGGGGATTATTTTCCTTATTTTTCCATAAAAGCGTATGATGTGACCCCTCATTAGAACTGTCTCATCAAGACAGTGCTAATGAGGGATCACAGCATATGTTTCATTCAGAAATATGAAAAAATATCTTGTAATTATCCCCAAAAGGCCTCCATATCTTAAGCTCTGGGTTTTGAAGATATGGATGGGGTTAACCGTTTTGACGATCAGTCAGGGATAATTTCTGTTTGTTCCCTATATGATGTGGCCCGTGGATATGACTACATGTACCATGATGAGAGGGTTTTGATAAAAGGGCACTTTAACAGGATAGCAAGGTTAGGCCAGAATTGTAACAAAATCAACCTCAGAGTCTGTGGTGTGTGTCAATACATTTAACATAAAAACTGTAAAATGATTGTGCTTGAGCCAGCAAACAAGTTTCAGTTGTCTTTGAATTTGAATTTCATATAAAACAGGTATTCATAGAGATCAATTTTTGAACCCTATCCAAACTTGATACAAAAAATATGGCAGTTAAGCAAGTATTTGATGAGGAATTTTGAATGGTCAAAATGGCCTTTGTCCAAGATATATTGTTGAAAAACATCTGAAAATACAATATCTGAATTAATACATTTACCATAAAAACTGTAAAATGATTGTACTTGAGCTAGCAGAGATAAGTGCTAGAACAGTTACAGACCCTGATCAGACTGCTCTGATGGATCAGGTTCTTTTTAATGTATACCTGATGATAAGATGGGCCTGGCCAGTTTCAGATATGGGAGAGTCCATTTCAGAAATTAGTCGGTAAAATTGGTGTATCGGAATACATGTGGTTATTAGGGCTTTTAAATTGTTGGCAAAACATTCTGAGTTTGTAGTGGGGGTCCAGTTGTTGCATGCCGCTATTAAAAGAATTCCATTCAAAATGCAGCAATGTCAATAGGTGTAGCTTTGGTAGAGACTTTTATACACTGGATTGTTCTTAATTTCCATAAAATGCCTGCTGGAAGCCCTAAGCAAATGGCTTCTAATGAGGTATTGCCAGAGTCGCCAAATGCATAAAATAGTCATTTTTCAAGTTTTGTAGGCAGACAAATGATTGTGAGTTTTCAATAGTTCTTAAATATACTGTTTAAAACATATCAGCTGGAATGTGTCAGAGCTTCAAATAAGAGGGGGTATTGACAATAATTCAAAGATAAATTTTCCTACTTTTCAACATAAACATACATTATGACCCGTCCTTAGAACCATATGGACAAGATGGTTCTAATGAGGGGTCACAACATATGCTTCAAAATTTTGTGGAAAATAAGGAAAATTAACCCTAAATTATCCCTGTTACTTTTTCTTGTCAGGTGTACTGATATGTATATTTAGGTATATTATGATCCAATGCTTTACTGTCAAATACTATTCATGCCAGTCAGTGTAAAAATAGCGCAGCATGTAAATGCCAGTCAGATCATGGACTGGCTGGCAGTTTATTTTATAATGATAGTTCTTAAAACAGACTGGCAAATATTTGATAGCTCTTAAAAAAAAACTGACAAACATAAATCGTATCATGACTTGTAGTGACTTTAAAACAGACTGGCATGAGCTGTATCATGACTGGTGCTAGTCAGGTCGGTAAATATCCGTACATTCAGATTGAAATGTCTCCCGAAAATCCTGAAGACAATCAAACCTGACTTATATGCCACCTATTTTATTAAAGTGTAAACCTAATAAAAGGCAAAATCTTCTGTACCAAAGTTGTGTTTTCAGTGTTAATTTATTTGAATCAAGCAGCCACCAGCTTTTAGCAGTTTTGGCCTTTCCCTTAGGATGGATGGATGACTTGCGAATTTACGTCCTTTTCAACAGTATTTCAGTCATATCAGGTCGATGAGACAGTGACAACAAAAGGCTGTGTGCAATGGAACTCTGTTGGCGGTAGGAAAGATTCTCTCCCCACTACGGCTCCATCAGTAGGTCAGCTCTTAACCAACTGAGCTACCAAGACTCCCCCTTCCCTTGGGGGCTTCTTAAGATGTGCGACTATGTGCAGGATGATATTGAAAGTTTATCTCCGTTCAAAAAAAAATACATGTTGTATTGATTATGTCTCGGATTTTTAAATTGATTTTGTTCAAAGATTTTATTGACATCCTCCACTGTGTGTTTTTGATGGTTTTTATCTACCATAAGAATCCTAAATACTGAGGCAGATGTGCCTTTACCAGCAAACAGTGTAGACCCTGATCCTCCTAAGGAGCAGTCTGATCAGGGTCTGCTCTGTTTGCCATTCTGCTATCATTTTTTGACACATTGCTCGATAGTGAAATTGGCATGTTATATATTTAGGATAAATATGGTAATAAGTCAGGAGCCCCAACATTTAAAGCAATTTCGGTATCTGAATGGGCCATTCAGAGAGCAAGAATACACTGCACTATTATTGACTTGATTTGGAAAGCTTTTGCGTATCTCGTTTCAATTGATTCTTCTTCAGGTAATCTGAATATCATTTCCGCTAATATAGTGTAAAATTGGTCGAAACTTGCCACAGTTTGTTTGTGAAGATAGGACATGGTGTCCTTTGATTTTATTGCCGGATTAGTTGAATAGATATAGGATGGTTCATTGTCATTGAATCTTATGCACTGAGCTTCAGATAAGGTTTGGTTTTTACTCAGGATTATTTTGAGATAATTTTTATTGTTTTTCTCTACAAAAATTATGTTGTGACCCCTCATTAGAATTGTCTCGTGAGACAGTTCTAATGAGGGGTCACAATATGTTTTTATTGTGAAACCTGAATCAGTGTTACTCCTTATCTGGAGCAAAGTAATACCTGATCGATGTGTGGGTATTAAAATACGTTAAGCGTTCTATGTGTAGTGTGAATATTAAAGTCATTGTCAACATTTTCAATATTTGCATAATTATAAAAGGATCTTTTATAGATGAGCCGTGACACGAGAAAACCAACAAAGTGGTTGTGCGCCCCGCGCAGACTCAGATCAGCCTGGGCATCCTCCCAGTCCGATCAGACTCTCCACTTGGCACTCAAAGGATAGCTAAGGGTCTAAGTTACCTTCATGCGGACAGCGAAGACTCTGATCAGACTGGGCGGATGCCCAGGCTGATCTGAGTCTGCGCTGGGCGCACAACCACATTGTTGGTTTGGCCGTGTAGCGGCTCAGATGTTTTAGAATATAACAGATCTCTTGAGGATTTTGACTGAAAAGAGGGTAGAATTTGTTAGACAGCGTTTTATGTGATACAATAGAGTTTACGGGATACAATAGAAAGAGTCGTGATTATACGGACTTGCTCAGTTGGGAATGTAACTTATAGGAGGTGAGAAATATACTTTTGTTTGGTCATGGCCGTGTCTGAGTGCTATTTTGCCAGTAAGCAAACAGAATTAGATATAAACTGTAATTATCTTTCAGTTAAAGGGTGTCTTTTTGTGAATTTTATAGGTTTAATTGACAGTCATGCAGTCATCCTTTAATAACAGTGGGTATGGAAATTTGGAATCCCAAAGACAAACCTGGAAAAAACCCCATAGGAATCCTATGTTTGATGACACTCTTTGAAAAACCATCATCAGTCCTCAAATTGGAGGCTGGGGCTTCAAAACAGAGCTTTAAATATAAGTTAGTGTTTGCTCCAGATAATAAACTGATCAGATCATTGGAAATTCCAAATTTTTGGTGTAGACCAGTCATGCACCTCATGATTATGCCAAAATAGACGTGTAAACAATTACTGCTAAGTTTTAAGAATCACATAAAATTACGTAAAAGTTGGCCTAAGATTCTTTCAGATGATTTCAGCCACCCGGAGCTACCACATGTAGGCACAAATTTGGTCTCCTGTCAATCTAATACAGTAAAATAACATTTGGTAAAGGGACAAAGATTATCATAAGCTTTGTGGGTAGAATTACCTTAGCCAAGGCAATAATTAATCTCTTTATGATATCATTATTACACCTCATTATAGGATAGCCAGGTGTCTATTATGTAGAAATTACATGAAGAATAGGGAGGGACATTATGAAGTTGAACAATTTAAAGAGAAAGGGTACACGTTCAGGGGAAATATGCTTAGTTGCCTCCCTTCTCATTTGAAGTCCTGCTCATTGGACACAGCCTTTTATTATCACCCTCCCATCGTCCTGATACGACAGAAATACTGTTAAAAAGGGCATAAAATTGCAAGTCATCCAGCCATCTCAATGGAAGTCAACTCAGAAAGAAAAGAATTTGCTCCCTTGGATCAAATTCTTTCCCATAAGAGTAGATTCCATTTTGGAAGGGCTCTATTGTCCAGGGAAGCAAACGGGAAATCATAAAAGTTGTCCCTCTTAGTTAAAATGTTCATGTTAAAATGTCCCCAAAAATCATGGAGGTGCACCCATATGCCTTAATTACGATATCATAAATTTGAACAATTTAATTTTACTCTGTGGTGATATGGCAAAATATTTTACAGTTGAAATGGCAAACATGGCAGACTGAGGTCAAATTGCTTTCATCTCGGTCTACACTGTTTGCATAGCACTTCTGTTGACTATTTAGAGTGATTATGGTAGTTTAATTTCACCATGCCGTATTTATTTGGCTATAAAACGATGTTGTTTCATCTCTAGAACAACCTGAAATACCTGTATCAGTCTTTGATTGATTCTGATATAAGATGGGTTTTTCCTTTCCAAAACAGTCCCAAAAATCTAGATCCATCTTATAAGATGGATCTAGATTTTTGGGATTGTTTTAGAAAGAAAAAACAACAACAACACATCTTTTAACTGAAGAATAACAGTATCTGTTCAGCCATTCGCAGTCTTCAGATTTTTACTAGTCTGAGTCTGTATTGTTTTCCCCTCAGCAACCCCCCCCCCCTTCCCCCCGAAAATGATTGAAACATTTATGTACCGGTATGTTGTGGTTTGAGTACCGTTAGAATGAGATTTATAGCATTAGGTTACAACATGTAACAGGGAGTGGCAAAATTCATAGAGATAATTTCATTCTTTGGGTTTTGCCATAAAATATGATATGAAAACTACATGTAGTTAATAAGAAGTTCTTGTCAATGGATCTAATTGTACACTTGAAGGCTAAAGTTCCCATCTACACAGGGTATAATCGATTCCGCTAATTTTCGCTTCCTGCAGAGACTGTACATCATATTTGGCTTCCGCCGAGACTGTCCACGAACTCTTGCTTCCTGCAGGGACTACTGTCCTCGAACATTGGCATCCTGCAGAGACTGTCCACGTGACTCTGCTTCCTGCCGAGGGCCTTGGCAGGAAGCAGAATCATGCAGACAGTCTCTGCAGGAAGCCATTTATCATGTACAGAAGTCTCAGCAGGAAGCAAGAGTTTGCGGACAGTCTCGGCTGAAGCCAACTATGATGTACAGTCTCTGCAGGAAACGAAAATTAGCGGAATCGATTATACCCTGTGATCTACATTACTTCCTTTGTGGCTTCTGAAATTATTTACTTACATTCAAAACTACACAAGTATGATTAGTATAATCTGATATCTGATGTAAGTTTTTTTTTGTATGTGTACAGTTTTATTTGAAATCAATTAAATCATTGAACAGAATAATTGTAACTAAACATTTCTGGTAGACTGTGAACAGATTTACCAAATTGCCAGAAAGTGTTGTAACTCCTGAATAACTCTGCCTGTAACCATTGTGACCGTAAATATTGTAACTCCTGAGCAGATATGGTCATATGACTGTAATTAGCCTGTAAGGTGTGAGCAAAGATGATCAGTATTACCATAAATGTTGGAACACCTGGGCAGGAAGAACATTATGAACATATTAAATAGTGTAACTCTTGCAAAGGGTGACTGTTATGACCATAAATATTGTAATGCTTGAAAAAAGATGCATTGATGACAGTGAATATTAATTCCTGCGCAAAGATGACTGTAAATAAATAGTGCATGAGCTTAGACAACAGTAATGACCATAAAGTTAACAGTGTAGCTCATGAGCTAAGATGACTGAAAATAATGGCAGCTCATAAGCTATGATGACCATAATGACAGTAAATAGTGTAGCTCATGAACTAAGATGACTGCAAATGTTGTAACTCATGAGCTAAGATGACCATATTGACAGTAAAAAGTGTAGCTCATGAACTAAGTTGACAGCAAATAGTGAAGCTCATGAGCTAAGATGAAGATAATGACCTTAAATAGTGTAGCTTTTGAACTAAGGTGACAGCAAATATTGTAGCTCATTAGCTAAAATGACCGTAATGACTGTAAATAGTAAAGCTCATGAGCAAAGATGACTGTAAATAATGGCCCAAGATGACCATAAATAGGGTTCAAGATGACTGTAATTATTGTAGCTCATGGACTAAGATGACTGTAAATAGTGTAAATTAGGAACTAAGATGACTATAAATATTTTATCTCATGTAGGAAGATGACCATAATGATTGTAATAGGTGTACCGGTAGCTTATGAACTATGCACTAAGATGACCATAATGACTATATAATGTAGCTCATGAACTAAGATGACTTTAAATATTGTATCTCATGAGTTAAGATGACCCTAGATAGTGTAGCTCATAAGCTAAGATGCTGTAAATAGTGTAGCTCATGCGCTAAGATGCTGTAAATAGACCATAAAAATTATAAAAATTGGGATACCTAAAACAATAATCATAATTTTCATAAAAATAAAACAGGTGGGTTTTACAATACGGTATAGTGTCCAAAAGATGCAAATAGAATCATAAACAATGTGGATCCTGAGGAGCAGTGTCATCTGGGACTGCACTGTTTGTCTAGACCTAAATGCCCCAGTGCTCAGGGATGTTGTGCTATGCAGTTTCTAGAATTTTAAGGCAGCTAAAACAATGGTTTTGACAATAAATATTGTACTTGAGGCTGGGCAAAGATGACTGTGCAGACACAACTGTGATGAACTGTAAAAAAGATGTCCTGTGCAATCTGACGGCTGACAATACAGAAGAGCCTGCAGTTGAGCAGACAGCCTGAATCTCACCTGTTTACATGTCATGGCATACCAGCTCACTTACGTGTGCCTTACTCCAAAAGGGTCTTTTGGAAACCACACAATTAATAATGCAATTCACTGAATTCAGTATGTACCTGTATATGGAAGGTGCCCTTGGTGCTCTTAATTATAACCCCTAAAGCACCGAAAAAGCAGACTGCAAAAATGGGTCAGTAACATTTGAGGAAGTGTTTTGAACAGGCTATATTATGTCATGAATTCAAAGAGCGTAGATCCAGGTGAGGTGGCTCATAATGAGCCACTCTCTCTGGATCTACACTGTTGGCAAATTCAATTTTTTCTTTTTTTTGGCATTTTAAGTATCAGTAGAATTTCAGCAAGTATTACCACCTGCTATTTTTGTCACCAGTCTGCTGTTCCATTAATCACTTATGTACCTGCATTAACAAAGGGCTACAAGATGTATCAAGTACATCCCAAACGGTCACAAATTATTTTACTATTTACCGTCAAATCTTAGAAGCTATGAGGGACGCCCATTAACCTTTGTGATACTCAAAGCCTGAGAGAGAATTTATCTGCTTTAAAGGTTTTCTCACCGCCATAAACTGAAATTGATTAAATCCATCTGCCTTCAAGCTAGTTTTATTGTTGACAAAATATTCAGCACTGTAACTTTTGTAACGAAACGAATCTTTATTTAAGTCTCACCTCTCTACATGAAAATAAAAATACATATTTACAGAATTATAAACATGCGTTTTTCATTAAAATGTTAAGAGCCACTCCTACAAGAAGTTATGAGAGACTAATATGCAATTTTTTTGACACATTAAACATTGCCTAGATTAATTTTTTTAAACAGTTGTTCTTCATACCCAGGGTACATATCATAAAAATGAGATAAAATCTACACAACGATCACCCCGACCATTCAAACGTGGACTTGTAGTTGTTCTTCATGGGATCCTCATCAATGCAGTAATTGGTATTTTTCAAGGTTTATAGCCCATGATTCAGTTATATTTCAGTTATTTAGAGTAACTAAACCCTTAACAAAAACCATTATAAATATCTGAAGGTTTTTTGGGTAAAAGCTTATACTTGTAGTAGTAATTACTAATTTACATGCTCGCTATAGAAATGCAAAAACAGTACGTCCTGAAATTAGAGCTAATGATGCATATTATATTGATTTGTAAAATAATATTGAATCCTGTGCTAGCATTCTTTTGTCGGGACGATCAATTGGTTGATATAATATTGAAAGTACAGTGTAATTGAATTTCTGTAGTGATTTTACACACTGGTATCATCTGTTCAGCCATTGAAATAGAAAAAAAAAAAACAGAAAGCAAACAAACATGCTGTATTGACTTAAGAAAATTGTTCAATTTGTCATCAGGTTTTTTAACGAACTTTTATATTGGAATTGCCAATATGTCTTAATTGCTTCTCTACACTGGCAAGCAGTCACCTAACTCTTAAAGTACCCCAAAAAGCAGACGGCAAAATTTACACAGGCAAAGTTAGAAAAAAATAATTTCCTCCATGCTTTAGAATATTGAGAGTTAAAAAACTTGAGAAAAAACAATGTAGAGCTAGATGAGGCAGCTCATGATGAGCTCCCTCATCTGGCTGTACACTGTTTGCAAATTTAGCTGTTTCATTTTTTCGTGCTTCAAGTGTTACTGGTAGCTGCAATGGAGCAAATGCAGCTGAAGGAGCAATTCCTTGGAAGTATCGTGGAACTGTTTAATAAAAATTGGTAATACATAAAGCCAAATACTGGCCCAGAGGTTTTAAAACTTTAGTACATTCTCAAACTCAAAATAAAGCACTCTGATTGGCTGCTTCCGAGCAATGCTCGGAAGCAGCCAATCAGAGTGCTTTATTTTGAGTTTGAGATTATACTCAAGTTTTATAACCTCAGACCCTGCTCTGTTGTTGGTGAAGTCAAAATCAGATTTTTGCAGTATAAATGCAGCAGAGCTGAGCTAAATATACGAACTGAGCACAGTTTGTCTTTTTAGGTCATTCACAAAAAAGCCATATACAAAGAGAAAGTAAAACCTGCAAAACAGTAAAAAACAAGTTTTGTATTGGGGTAAGCTTTAGTCTTTCCAGCTGTCAACTGCTAATACTGCTTCCATCTTGATTTAAAAACATGTAGTGCAACGGATGTGCATTCCTGTATTTAACTGCTTTGTTGTTGCTAAGCCCCTATTAGTTCAAAGCAAAAAGAGGACAGGAAGGTCTTGGCTTGCAATGGACATCTCTGAGCCACACTTTCAGATGCAATCAGCCAGGCCACGTAGCGCAATCCGTAGGGCACCTGACTCATAAGTCAGAGGTCCTTGGTTCGAAACCTGGTCTGGCCACTTGCTTTCGTTTCTCCTTCCGCTGATTCAAGAAGGGCAGTTGTCAATTACTGGCGAAAGTATGTGCACTTAGTACTGGTTAACCGCCTAGGGGGTCTAAGCCTGCCCAGGAATAGTGTGGTTAGGTTAACTGACCGTCCCGACATGACCATAGCTGTTTACCGAGGAGGTTAAGCTTCAAATCAATCAATAAAAAATTCAGATGCAATCAGCAAGAGCTGCAGATGCCAAGCAAGGCCCTCATCGCAGGCATATCCCACTGAGCCACCTCAAATTTCATAGTCCAAGATGGACGACATGCAAGAGCATCAGGAAAGAGATGTCTGATGCAAGGAGAACCATCACAAAGCCAAACCAGTCTGAAAGAATGGAAGCCAAGCTCTGCTAAGATCCTTGTTGCTGAGAAACATTTAACAGCATGTTCAGATTTAAACAGTTTAAATAGTTGCATGGGGGAAATGATTTATGTGGGTGAATCCCCGAACTGTCCAACTAAGGAGAATAAAAAATTCAGTTGCATCGTTAGAAGCTGGATTAGCATGATATCATGATATGACAGTGTGAGTAAATGTGAGAGAGATGTGTTTTTTCAATGGTTTTGAACATCCACAAATATATAATGGTATATCTATCTGCGAATCACATCACAAGTTATTCATCAGTCACATCTCAATTTTTACACACCAGTAAAAAATACAAAATAGACTTGACAAAAGGTGGTCTTAAAGATTTTTGATATGTCTCGGTTACAAATAACTACAATGGTAAACTCTTGTTAGAGGATTGATTGACAGATCAGGGTGACAGCAGTGTATTTTTGTGGTAACTCAGAGGTCTAAATTATCCTGATATACGAAGCTCTAGATTTAGCTGTTTTTGACGTTATTTGCAATTCAGAGATACTTCCTCTTTCCTGCCAGCTGTAAATATCTTACGTTATGGCCCTTCATTGGAACCACTTTGGTGGCTCCTTGAAGAGCCACAACATACAATTTTGTTGAGAAATAAGAAAATTTGTCCCATAATTATCCCCCAAATCTATCTGTATCTAGAGCCTTGATATGTAGAAAACATCACTGTCATGCAATATTCCCATTTTGTACAGCTCCTGCCAGTGACTAAAAGTTTAAATTTTCAATTGATAGCTTTGCACTTGTAATAGGACCAGCTTAAATTTTTGTTTCGCGGCTGGGCCTCAGGGTTGTTGCTCTTGTGGACACCTGCTTCTTTGGAAGTGGTAAGGGTATATATTAAAACCTGGAAGAGGAGTGGGCACCCTAGGGTGCAAAACTTTGCCCCAAGATGCTGTAAGGGCCATAGAATTAAACTTCACCTGAAAGTTATGAGAATCTTTTTTGAAAGCTGCAACTTGTTTTCTAAAAAATACAAAAAATTGAGAGCAGTAAATAACTGTCAAATATCTCATGAAAATGAAATTTTTGACAGTAAGAGATCTGTAAAACAAACCAAAAATTTATCATCAATTATTTATTCCTTAGTGCGAGCAATCGAAAGAAACAGCAATGTCATTAGTTTTCGTGGGTCAATGAAAAGGGTAATCATTTAGTCAAACACTGCATGAAAATGAAGTTCAGTGCCTTGGAATCCCTGGTGATTTGAAGCTATCTCAGATATATGTAAACAGTCCTGAATGATACTCTGAACCAGAGACTTGCAGGTGGAGGTACAGTTTATGCAACTGTGACTAGAAAAAGCCACAGCACTAAGTTAGGGATATGAGCCGCGACACGAGAAAAACAAAAAAGTGGTTGTGCGCCTAGCGCAGACTCGGATCAGCCTGGCCATCTGCCCAGTCTGACCATACTTCGCTAAGCGCTTAAAGGTAGCTAAGGGTCTCAGCTACCTCGATGCGGACAGCAAAGACTGTTCAGACTGGGCGGATGCCCAGGCTGATCTGAGTCTGTGCTGGGCGCACAACCACTGTGTTGGTTTTGTCGTGGCTCAATCCTACATGTAATCAATCCTACATGTGTCTTTCTATTGTCTCGCTTATATTTACCTACATAACTACTGCAGACTGCATATCTATCTGTCTGTCTTTTCAATTTATATGCCAATGGAATAAAACTGACAAACTACTCCCTTGCATTGATATACTTCTCTGTATTTAACTGGAGGGAGAAGTCACTTCTCCGGAGGGAAAAGTCACTTCTCCCTAAAATTCTGGGCTAGTGAGAGCATTTGGTATAAAGGATGTTAGTATGGGGTCACTGTGCTTTAGGACATGAAAATGGAACATTTAAAACCCGCGATATAGCTGATTTTCTTATTTGGTTTGAGATGGACAAGCTACAAGTAATTATCTTTTTAATCATTTGACAATTATGTTCGTTGTCCACCTTGAAATACAGTCCTGATTTTGTCATATTGTCAAGTCATAATAATGCACATGGAATTTTCTCCAGCGGACTAAAAGCTTAAGAAAACAAAATTATGCTTATCTTTAATCTTATTTATAGGTCTTAAATCAATCCATATTAAAGTTTTAGTTCCAATAATCTTGTTAATAAGGCAAATGAAAATATTTAACTCTTTGATCAAATTATCAAATACTTGAAATATTAATCTTGTTAATTCTTATGAGAGAAATTTATTTTTTTAGTTCCCAAGCTTGTCTGGAGCCTGGTATCTGCCATTGCCTGATGGTACCAGAAAATTTACTTTGAGATATCAGTAGTTTGAGACAACAGGAGTTGAAATGTAAATAAAAATAGGAAAAATATTTTTTGATATAAGAAGACACTTTGAGATATCAGTGTTCGAGATATCGAGAGTTGACTGTAAATAATATTCACTAAAAACACTATTCTTTAGATAAAATCTGCCCGCCAGGCACAAATTTTCCCTCCATCTAACTTGGTCGATACTGTTTGCAAAGCGCCCTCTCCAGCGAATTTGGTCTTTAATTGAGATAAGCTCATTATAGTCACATTTTATTCACTTGGAAGCTTCTTATTCATTAAAAGTTTGACTTTTATGTAAAATAAGGGATTTCAGGTCATTATAATTCAAGGCAAAGTCAATTTGTTGGGCCGATCAGTGTGGGTTAATGAAATTTAAATGATTGACCATTAGCTTGGGTTGTTATAATGTTTGGTTTCTCGTTTCAGATTATACAGAGCCTACTGCGGATTAAATTGACTGTGATATTAGATTCCAAAACATGATAGAGTGACTTTTAACATGGATTTTAATGGTCGGCCAAGCTGAAACATACCAGCAGAGTTAAGAAAAAAGGTTTATTTACTTATATATTTATACCATATCGTATACATAAAATGAAGGTATAAAGGTGTCATTGACACTTTTGGCCTGATCTTCGATGACACTATAAAGGTTCGGGTGATCATTGCCAAAGATATTTTATTTTGATCAATTGGAGTGTACCATAATTTCCAAACATATACACCTTGAAAGATTACCGTAAAACACTTATATTTGGCAGAAAATTAATTTTGTCACTATTGATCAATGGTAAAGATGGCAAATGCCTAAATAAAAGTCTGCCAATTTCAGTTTTCAGTACATTTTCAAAGCTAGATATATAAAAAAATCATGAAAGCAGCAGTATAAAAATTCACCAGTTTGCCAGTTACATCTCTTAAAATTGCCAAAATTTGATGCCGCAAATTTTACGTGTTTTACGGTACTGTAATTATCCTAAAATTGGAAAAAGTTGATCTTACTATTTTATGATAATAGCGAAAATGTACTGGTGGAAGGGAAAACAGTGCAGACCCTGATCAGACTGCTCCCCTGTGGGAGCAGTCTGATCTGGGTCTACACTGTTTGCTAGGGTACTTCTGTGTAAATATTTAGAATCATTACAGCATTCTATGTCTTGTTTGGACATAGTTTGCTCTACTTTAATAGTTTGTGATTTTAACATGTACGATTACTACCAAATTAATTTACAGTACGAGATTATGCGGAGAGTTAAGACATTAAATCTATTTCGGTGTTTGCTTCGAAGATCAAACAAGTTTGTCTCGCTGTCGAGTGTGTAAAATCAAACATACAACTTACCCGTAAATATTGTGGTTTCAACTTATTGGAAAACCGATATTGCTTAAACGTATGAAGGTAAATCATAAAACCAGTCTTGTTTCTTTGATTAAAGTGTGAAGACACCAATAAAATACTAAAGCGCAGTGAAGGATAGCATGTAAATTGATTAAAATTACGGACACTATAGAAAATTGGAATTTTAAAAAATTTGAATTTGAAATCAGAATATGTCCATTGCAGGATGAGCGATGGCACTGTTTGTGAAGAAATGTCCGTGTTTACGGCCAAAGATTGAAGAGGATGTGCGTGTTTTGGATTATAGACACTGTAGTTTAACGGATGTTCCCGGTGAAGTGTTTAACTTTGAGAGAACTCTAGAGGAATTACTTGTGGATTCTAATCAAATCGGAGATTTACCTAGGGTGAGTATGGTGTAGTGTGACATCAGAGGTCCTGAAAAGAGGAAGTATTTGATGTTGATTAGGTGTAATTACAGGTAACCTCAATAAAAACATGCATTGTGACCCTTCATTAGAACCATCTCACCAAGATGGTTCTAATGAAGGGTCATATTGCATGTTTAGATGACATCTCAGAATTATTATCAAAAACCCACCATCTATAAAGCCATAAGGGAGTAGTTGATTAGAGTGCTTAGATAATTTCTGTAAATGTTTTTATAGAGAAATAAGAAAAATTTCAATGAGTTCTCATCAAAGCTCCCAATATAAAAGGAGGCCTCTAAGGAATTTTGGAAGATTCGTGTCATAGTATTCTATCACATACTGGTGCAAGATTAAAATAAAGTTTAAAATACTGCCTTATAAGGAAGAATCCTAGAGCCTCAGTGGTCACCGTTGGTTTAGTTCCCTTTGGAATACAGTTGTCTTTCTTTCTCATCATCTCACTCATCCCGTATTGGCTTGAAACAACTGAAATACTTCAGAAAAGGCCGTTAGAAATTCTTATGGCTACAACCACTGGCACTTGTGTCAAAGAACAAAGCCCACCCTCCCTTAGGTTGGAAGGGCTTTTTTCTATGAAACAAGTGCCTATGGCTACAACATATGTTTGTATGGAGAAAATGAAAAATTATTCCAGAATTGATTGCTAATAGTCCCAATCTCAAATCCTGTGTGTAATACCCTGGAAAGAAAATTGGGTGTAATGCAACTTCAAGTGGTAGCTATTGTGGGAAATTTCATCTTAAAGAATTCATTACTGATCTGATTCAGTCTAGCCAGTAAAACGCATTAAAGTTGGAGTGGCTTTGAAAACAGGGTGGATTATTATGTAAATTTTCACAAATACCGTGGTTGGTAATTTCCTGTTCTGGAGGTTTAGGCACATAATGGGCGAAAAATAAGAATATTGCAAGGTAAAAAAAGGGGGTTTTGATATTCACAAGACAAATAAAGCATTTCAATATTTACTGCCTGTTGGTTATAACACCAGTGTTGAGCAGGACCAATCTCAGCCATACATAGGGGTCCAACCCAAACTCAGCCATACATAGGGGTCCAGTTTTTGGTTCATTCACCTGCTAGTTCTGTAGTCATCAACATTTCAACATTAAAAGTGCAAAACACCAGACAAAAAATATACATCAGTCTGCAAGATTTAAAACTTGATGCTTCCAAGGCATTCAGTATTGAGAATTCATAGCCTAGAGGGCAAACTGTGTAGATTCAGATGAGGGAGCTCATTTTTAGCCACCTCATCTGGATCTGCAGTGTTTGCAAATTCAGGTACGGATTTTCATTTCTGGCTAACTATGAAACTTGACACTTGGTGCCAGATGTGTGCAACTTTGATTACATACTGCTGAGCCACTTGGGGAGCGTCATTATGAGAATGGAAACAAAACAAAAATCATACTTCTGTTCTTCCTTCAAAAGATAGCTTTTTCAAATGCAAGGAGCGTTTTCCCATGCAAGGAGTTTTATGACATTGTCCTGGTTCTGGAACAAGTCAACGGCAGGTGTGAAATGGATCTGGAAGATTTCTTGTCACCTTTAAAAACAAAGAAATGGCGGTGTAAATATAATAATTGTAGTGCAGTTGTAAGGTTCAGCCTTGTCTTGTAATGTGCTGTGCATGTTGCTCGGCAATAAGGAGAGACACTTAACGATAAAACTTACTTTTCATATTCATTATTTAACCTCTGGAAGTATGTGACAAATTGAGTTAATTGAGAAATCAATTTTTCCAGTCTTTTTAGGATGAATTATTAATCAGCTGAGTATCATGGTCAATTAATAATTTCTTTGTTCAGAACAGGGATGGTGTAAAAAGATTTTAAATGTTGTATAGTTCAGTGAAGCGGAGCACCCAGCATAGTGGATCATGTAGTCGTCTTTCACACACGGTGCAATTGGTTTAACTCCCGCTGGCAACATGTCTGGTTACTTTTGTCAATCCTGTGTATCAGAGCCCGGTTGTTCAAAACTAACAACATCGTTAGTTAATGATTCTTTAACACTTCAAACTTTAATATCTTAAATTCAATTTCCCATATAAGTCTGTGATTTTACCTTGCAGTTAATGGAGGGATGTATACCTGTTTAAAGTAGACTTGGTTTTAGGAACTATGAATTACCACAGCAATTAGGGGTTTCTGACTTGCATTTCTTTAATACCTTAGACATGCTCTTGCATATTTGATCATCTGCCTGTTGCTGCCAAAGTAAGGTTCACCTTTTGTTTGTGTAATTTCACTGAAAATTATGTCACCACTGCCACTGCTATTGCGAAAGCCCATCTGGAAAATCCAGTCAGATTGAACAACATACTTGTTTATACTAAATATGGTTCTATTATATAAGACAGGTATCCCATTAACTCTTATGCGACAAAAAGCAGACGACAAAATTTACGTCTGCAGAATTTCAAAAAATGTCTCGTCCAAGCGATATCATATTGAGAATTTGAACACTAAAGGGCAAACAGTGTAGATTCAGATGAGGTGGCTCATTATGAGCCACCTCATCTGGATCTACACTGTTTGCCTATTCAACAATTTTAATTCTTGGCGCTTTAAGGGTTAATTCCAAATGTGCCAATTCATTATGCTGCAAATTTCTATCAAACACAGAATATAATCTAAAGAACATAAAGTGCCTACCTGCAAAATTGCATTTATCAAATGTCAAACAAGGCATGTAACCTACCCCATGTTAATGTGCTTGTAAAGATACACCCAAATGCTTCTAAATTTGGACAGAAGGGCCCAATCAGTGTAGAACTTGATCAGATTGTTGCTGCAGGCTTGAACAAACAGTGTAGACTGATCATTCTATTTGATCAGGGTCTGCCATGCTGGCCATACTGCCAGAAGATTTTTGACGCATTCCCAAATGGTAATTCTGCATAATGAAACTGTAAGGAAATCATCATAGCAATGTTTACGGTAATTACGGAAGTTGTCTTGATATAATATCAGGTATGATAAATAATATCTATTGGTATTCAGTTGCAGTCTTGTAATACCTGTAAATATCTAAAAATTAGGACACCTAAAATTTTACCGTAACTATCCTAAAGATGGAACAGTTTGCTTTTTCAGTGGAATAATGTATCCAAAAGATGCATAATTTATGAAATGGCAAACAGTGGAGACCCAGCTCAGACTGCTCCTTCTGGAGCAGTCTGATCTGGGTCAGCACTGTTTGCTCAAACTTGTCTGTCCTAAGACATAGAAATTTTATGGTATTTAATATTTTGACAGGTGGTGGTTGTCATTTGCAAAAAAAATTTAAATTCCAAACTTTATAGGTTGCCTTATTGATAAGCTGAAAATCGGGGAGGTAAAATTGTTGGTATTTTCTTTTTTCTCAGCAACTAGACATTGGGGTCTCTGTTTAAAATGTAACAATGGAATTTCAAATTCCAGTGAAATTCTAGAGTAATTTACAGTGTGTGTGGACTACCAAAGAATTCAGCTAAGATTGGAAATTCAGCTGAATTTTCAGTCAAATTCACTGGTATTGCTTGGGAATGTCACTGAAACCCCGTGAGTAGAAATTTCACTGGAAAAACAAACAAACAAACAAAAAATTTAAGTGTAGACAAGTTATTTATTCAAAAAAGAAAATGGGAACATGTGTATCACAGGTGCTTAAAGTTTCCAAAAATCAGGAAATCAAAAGCAGTATTTACATTGTGGTCCCAGGTTCGAGACCTGCTGGAAGCAGAAATCTTGCCACTGTAAATGGGGTTCCATTGCACACAGCCTTTCATTATCACCCTCCCATTGCCCTGATATGACTGAAATAGCGTTAAAAAGGATGTCAAATCACATTGTCCATCCATCCATCCATCTAGCTCACAGTAAAATCTGACACTAGGTTCAAACCATTAGTGCCACAGAGCCCTAGATAAGAGGGGTATTTGATGATAATGGAAGGATAATTTTCTCTATTTCTCATTGAAACCATATGTTGTGTTCCCTCATCTGAACCGTCTCGTCGATCATCATCCCTCATCATCAGATGAGGAGTCACAATGTTGTTTTTATCCAGAATCAACAAAAATTACCCCTAATTATCACCAAATACTCCCTCTTATCTAGGGCTCTGGTGCCAGTGACGCAAACAGAATTTCACTCAGAGAACTGGTAACTCTGGATGGACTGGGACCAGAAATTTTGCAGAGGCTTTCTAATATGGTCTTTTGAGTTGACCTCCACTAGATTGAACAGATCAAGGACATTTTCTTTAATATCTACCATTTCTTTCTAAGCCAGGTGACAAATTTGAAGGTCCTAAAACTTCTAAAAACTGAACCAAGGTCAGGAGTTGAAAATTATCAAAAGTTTCTGTTTGCATTAAAAACTAGAATTAAACCACTTCAAACTAACTTTTCTTCCCCTCTTTTGAAAATCAAAATTGTAAGTACTTATTATGCTTGGAGTATTTCCCCCAGATATTTGAACCATTATCCCTGAACAAACAGTGCAAACCCAGATAAGACTGCTCCTAAGGAACAGTCTGATCTGGGTCTTCACTGTTTATCAATTTTTATAGACTACTGTTTGATATATTTAATGGACTTAGTGAAAGTAAAAACTGGAAGAATATATGACAGAAATTGGGGGTGCCTTAATTTTAGGGTAATTTTTGGTAGTACAGGGACAGCTGTTACTTGGGGTTAGATAGAGTGCACAGCCGGTGATTGAGACAGCTAGGGGGTTGAATAGCATGTACATTAGGTACTGGTTGAATGGTATCCCTCTAGAAACCATTTCCAAACATATTGCTAAACTGAATTTGCTGTTACATAAATGTCATATCAGGTCAATGGGAGAATGATAATGAAAGGCTGTGTGCAATGGGACCGCGTTTATGGTAGGAAAGAGTCTCGCCTCAAGTGAGGCTCCAGCCGGGCCGCGTAGCGCAATCGATAGGGCACCTGACTCATAAGTCAGAGGTCCTGGGTTCGAAACCGGGTCTGGCCTCATACTTTCATTTCTCCTTCTACTGATTCAAGAAGGGCAGTTGTCAGTTACTGGCGAAAGTATGTGCACTTAGTACTGGTTAACCGCTTAGGAGGTCTAAGCCTGCACAGGAATGGTGTGGTTAGGTTAACTGACCGTCCCGACATGACCATAGCTGTTTACCGTGGACATTAAGCATCAAATCAATCAATCAAAAATGGGGCTCCAACCCGGGTCCACTAGATCAGTAGGTCAGCGCTTAACTCACTGAGCTACCAGGCTCCTCAACTCCACCGTATTATCACCAATACTTATAAATAGGGTCCATTTTGTAGAGATTCATTTCTCGTGAAATTAGTTGTTTCACACCGTTTTAACTTGAAAGTCTATCAAAATAAATTAACAACAGTAAATGATATATATGACCAGTCCATGTCTCATGAATTTAAAACAGCGTGAAAGTATGTTGGCCTATAAGTTTATAAAAAAATTGCAAAAAATTACAGTATAAAAATACATGTATAGATGGCATCCCAAATAATGATAACCAGTCAAATTTCGATCAAGGTTCGTCACCCTAGTGTGAAATCATTAAATCAATATCTTTGGGCTGAAAATTTCCTTGTTGTCCTGTCGCAAGATTGATCTTTCTGCGATCATTACAGGTCATTGTGATAATAATGGTGATACTATATTGATATTACAAGTGATAAGATGATTATTAATTCAGGGTTGTTTGCAGAACTTATTCTGCTAACAGCCATCATGCACCACTTTGCAAATTCAGTGGTGTTTTCATTAACTCTTTAAGCACCAAAAAGCAGATGACAAAATCAAAATTTATGTCTGCAAAAATTAAGAAAAAATGCCATGTTCAAGACATCTCATATTGAGAATTCAAAGATTAGAGGGCAAACACTGTAGATCTACATAAGGTGGCTCATTATGAGCCTCCTCATCAGGATCTACACTGTTTGCAAATTATGCTATTTTCGTGACTAGTGCTTAAAGTGTTAAAGCATCAAAGGTTAATGAAAATTTACTTTTAAAGAAAGAAACCTGACATACGTTTAGTTTGTATTTGCCTTTTTTTCCTCCTTCCTAAAGGATAAACTACCGCCATCAACCTAATTAGCGCACATGCCCTAATAAGCGCACATCATGGGAATTTCTGAGGCATATGATTATTAACGCACATATTTTTACCAGTTTATTTATTACAAATGCTGAAAACACTATATTTCTCTCTTTCGGTTTTCAGTTATAAAGCTTCTCCATCATTATAAGCTATAAGCAGTTTTGTGAATTCTATATCTAATAATTCTTTGAAATGTGCAGTCTACTGCAAGTTTTAAATGCCATTTTGAAAATGTTAAACCCACAGTGCGCTAAAAGGGTTGAATTTAAAGTTTCATGAATTTAAAGTACCAGTACCGTTTGGGAACGATAAATACTGAAAGCATTAACATATAACTGACTACATGACTCTATAATGGTTGTGTTTCAAGCATGTATGAAATTGTTTAATCGCTGGGTTTATGTCCATAAGCTAAACAAACATGTGAGCAAACTTGTCATTGCCGTCATGCTGTTTGCATTGAAAGGCTAGTCAGATGTTTGGAAGTTCTAAATCCGTTATCGCCCAACACATCTGAGCGGAGTATAAACTTTACCTTAGTAAATCCCTTACACTTGTTTGATTTTCCGCTGTGATCTTGTTGACATAGATTTTTGACAGGTCTGATTAAAATCTCAATAGGGAAGAGAAGATAGCTGGCAACTAGCTTGAAATAAAGAATCTCAGCTTGCCGTATAAGGTTGAAAGCTGTGAGTGAACTAAAATTATATAAATACGATTATGCAGTGATAATCCAAAAGCTATACTGTAACCTTTAACCTACTGATTTGCCCTGATAATGAAATTGAACCAGTCAGGCCATGATTTTAAGGAAGAATTGTAACTGGAACTAGATCATGATTTTAAGGAAGAATTGTAACTGGAACTAGGTCATGATTTTAAGGAAGAATTGTAACAGTTGCAGTATGCATAGTAATCGATCCCAGGAGCAGTCTTGATCTGAATTTGCACCTTGTGCAAAACCATAGCTTTCACCTACAGGAGGTGATTTCACCCACAGGAGGTGAATGGTTAAAAAAGCTGATGACCCATAGGCTCAAATACAAATGCTCCCAAATCATTGCAGAGGTTTGTGTGAGAAAGCAGCATGTGCTTTCTCACACAAGCCCCTGCAATAATTTGGGAGCATTTCTATATTTTAGCCTATGGGACAGACATACTGACCTTTAAAGGAAGGAATTTGTTCCCCTTTGTGCAGATTTTTCCTTTTAAGAGTAGATCCGAATTTTGAAAGAGCTTCGTCGTCCAAAGAAGCAAACAGAAAGTCACAAAAGTTTTTCTCCTTTGTAAAAAAAACTTGGCAACCGATAAATCTTTACATCACAAAAATATTCTGGAAAGGTTCTTGAATCACAAATAAACACATTGTATTAAAGTTAGTATATAGGTGCTAGTGTATAGGTGCATTGAACTCATAAATTTACTGAAAAAATGCCCTTTCTTTATTATTTCAGGAATTGTTTTACTGCCATGGCATCCGAAAGTTGAGCATTAGTGACAACGAAATCAAAACAATTCCAGCAGCTATTGAGAGTCTTATCAGCCTTGAACACCTTGACCTCAGTAAAAATGGTAAGTGTTTCATTTCTAGAAATTATGTTGCCACTGTGTTGCAACCACAGAAGGAAGCTGACTTGGGCGCTCTGCAAACTCTGCTGTGCCGTGTCTCACACCGGGTAGGCGGCAATCGAAAATGCTTGTGCAGTCGACAAACGCGGATCAAAAACCGTTAGAAACAGCATTTTCGATTGCAAATTGGCGACAATTTGCAATCGAAAACGCTGTTTCTAACGTAAGAATTGTTTGTTCTTCGGTGCAAATGCAAAGATGAGCTAGTTAGTTCATGGCTAGTTCATGGCTCAGTTGTTCATTGAAAAATATTTAGGTCACAAAATTGTGTAGATTATGCAAATATTTTGACCATTATTGTTTCGCCATAATATGTGAAGTACATGTAAAAGCATGGTCAAAGATTTTCAGGTACAGCATATTTTGGGTTATAAGGCATTTTTACCAACTCCAGAATGACTCCAACTATCTTAATCAGTCTTCACAGGGTATAAACCAGTCCGCCAATTTTTGTTTCCTGCAGAGACTGTCCGTCATATTTGGCTTCCACAGAGACTGTCCGCAATCTCTTGCTTCCTGCAAGGACTACCGTCCTCGAAAAAATAGCTTCCTGCCAAGACTGTCCGCGTGATTCTGCTTCCTGCTGAGAGCCTCGGCAGGAAGCAGAATCAAGTGGACAGTCTCTGCAGGAAGCCATTCATCATGTACAGAAGTCTCAGCAGGAAGCATGAGATCGGGGACAGTCTCGGCTGAAGCCAAATATGATAGACAGTCTCTGCAGGAAGCGAAAATTGGCGGACTGGTTTTACCCTTTGATCTTGTGTACTGCTGTAATATGGGTTAGTCCCAAAAATCTAGATCCATCTTTAAGAAGGATCTAGATTTTTGAGGTTGTGTTGAAAGGGAAAAATCCCATCTTATAATCAAATAAATACCACATGACAAAACCAACAATGTGGTTGTGTGCCCAGCACAGATTCAGATCACCCTGGGCATCCGCCCAGTTCGACCAGACTCTTCGTAAAGTGCTTAAAGGGTAGCCAAGGGTCTAAGCTACCTCCATGCAGACAGCAAAGACTCTGATCAGACTGGGCGGATGCCCAGGCTGATCAGAGTCTTTGCTGGGTGCACAACCACATTGTTGGTTTTGTCGTGTTGCTGCTCATATTACATATTGGGATTTTGCATATTATGGTGACAGATGGATCTTTTCCTTGTACTTTTAGTGTATGTAGTTTGAGATTTCATAAATCAGTTTTAAATAAAGCATCATGCTGAATGACATAGTTGTTGCTCTCAATTAGTTATTCCAATTTATGATTTCAGGAGTGATTGACATCCCCGAGACCATCAAGACATGTAAATATCTTCAGATTGTTGATGCCAGTGTTAATCCACTCGGAAAGTAAGTTACATATGCGAAAGAAAGAATGATGTTTTCAGAAGGTATTATGTGGCCAGAAAGTGTTATTTGGCCTTGTATGAACATCAGTTTTCACTCAAAAGCACAAAAATAATAGTTATATAATGATACCTATAGGATGGATACATGCATGGTGTTCCCCATACTGCCACCATGGATCCGTTCTGCTGAGGTGTGGGGAGAACGTCGTTATGAGAATTGAAATACAACAGCAACTATAGTATATATTGTCCTATTTCTTTGTAAGCATAAAAACATTTGTTTCCTCATCAGATAAGGTGGCCGTGTTTATCCCATTGCATTCTGGGTATTTTTTGTCGTCTGCTGAAATTGTTGTCTGCATCAAAAATAAAATTTTGACAGTATTGGTCTAACTTACTCTTGTAGAAATGATGTCTAGGCAGCAAACAGTTTGGATCTCAGATCAGGCCCCACGTTTGTGGGGCTTGATCTTGATCCAAACTGTTAGCTCAGATACCCATTTCCCAGATACCCCTAAAGGGGTATTCTGAATGGAATGGGTTATATAAGTTTGTATGGAGAAATGACGGAAATTAAGTAAGTCAGCAAAATTTTCACTAAAGATTTATTTTCACTAATATTTGTAAATTTGCTGGCTTGCAAATTCGAGTATCTCGCCAATATTTGAGAAAAAATAAGGCTGAAAAAGAAATTGTAGATTGACACATGTAGGTTGTGTATTCAAGAACTTGCTACCATTTTAAAACTAAATACCGCAAAGAAAACATGCAAAAATAAAGCTATTTGCAGTATTTACAAAATTATTGTCAAGACTCACGTATCTGGAGGGGTGCAATCACTTGTGGCCCCTAAATTTTGGGTTGGGTCCCTGATTTTTTTTTAGAGAAAATGAATATTACTGTAAGTAAAACTTCCAGTTTTTGGCAGTCTTGGCCTCTCAACTTTATCCCTGGGTGTGCATACAATTTACATCTTACCCTGCATTTGGGCAAGATAATTACTGGGTACCATAAAAGACTCAACAGCAAAGGGAGATGAAACAAAAGACGCATGAACCAATATCCATAACCTTAAGGCAACTGGATACACCTCCATGTTATTCTGTAATTTTTACAATGGGAAACAACTTTTGTGCTTTTCAGCCTGCTTTTCTGGAAGACAACACCTTTCATGATTAGGATCTCCTTGTAAAGGAAAGAATTTGCTCCTTGAGGAGCAAATTTTTTCCTTTCAGAGAAGCCCCAATGAAACTGGGAGGAAAATCTTCTTAGTAAGGATCACCTCCCTTAGAACTATTCAGAGTCACCTTAAAATCAGTGTGTTTGTTGCTGCTCTTTCAAAAGATAAATTTCAAACTTTTAATTCTTCAGCGAGAGTCAATATTTACTCGAAATCCTGGGCAAACAACAGTCTACCTGCTTTCTTGTATGTTGTAAGGCATTTGTTTGTTCACGCAGTTTGGGTTCTTTGATAAGAAATTTTACGGCTAAAAGAGTTATGTATGCCATTGTTGAAGTTTGATGACTCTGTGCCATAAAGCTATGACATTAAACTGTGAAAGTTGACTTTGTGTCGTACATGGAAAGATTTTGTACCTACCGGTAATGTGTACAGAGAATGTATCACACTCAAAGACTGTAAAAATTGATCGAAAGTCACTGCATAGTCAGCACCTGTTATTTAAAAGCTCCTGCTTCAAAACTAGGTCACTATAAATAATAATTTATTTAGATACTTTCAAAACTCTTACAGGCTTGACACACTGTTTTGTTGATTTACCTGGGATTAGCAGAAGCGAGACAGGTATTTCTTGTCTGGTGTCGTTGTTGCCTGCGTAAAATCTGCATCAAGCTGCTGGTTTACCTCTGTTTTGTGACAATGCACAGACAGGCGAGACTGCACATTCTGCTGAATTTTTAGCTCACCTGAGCCAGCGGCTCCGGGGGAGCTTATAGGATGGTAAGGCTCCGTCGTCCGTCGTCCGTCCGTCCGTCCGTCGTCCGTCCGTCAACAATTTCAAACAACTTCTCCTCTGAAACCGCTGGGCCAATTGTAACCAAATTTCATATAGAGCCTCCTGGGACCTTAGGAACGAAAAGTTGTTCAAACGGTCCTGGTCACATGACCAACATGGCCGCCATGCCCATATATGGTAAAAACCTGAAAAAATCTTCTTCTCCAGAACCAATGAGCCGATGGCCTTGAAACTTGGTATGTAGCATTGGGTACTCGAGTACTACCAAGATTGTTCAAATTATGACTTTGTGTTGACCTTGACCTTTTTTACGGTAAGGTCAAATTTGCTTCCTTATGCTTTTATATGGCAAAATGCTACAACATAAGATATCTTGGAAACTGTTGAAGATTTTGGGCTGAAAATTGGTATCTACAGTCATCTTAATGACTACATGAAGATTTATGAGTACAAGAGGTCAAGGTCATTCTTTGACCTTTGACCTGAACTCTGATATTTTGACAAGTTCTAACAAACTCCTCAAAAGCCACTGGGCCAATTGAAACCAAATTTCATATAGAGCCTTCAGAGGTTGAGGGAACAAAAATTATTCATACGGTCCAGGTCACATGACCAGCGTGGCCACCACGCCCATATATGGTAAAAACCTTTAAAAATCTTCTTCTCCAGAACCAGTTGACTGATGACCTTTAGACTTGGTATGTAGCATTGGATACTCAAGTACTATCAAGATTGTTCAAATTATGACCCTGGTTTGACCTTGACCTTTTTTACGGCAAGGTCAAATATGAGAAAATGCTAGAACATGAGATTTCATGGTAAGTTTGGAAGATTTTGGCCTAAGAATTGGTATATACAGTCATCTTAATGAGTACATGAAGATTTGTGAGTACAAGAGGTCAAGGTCATTCTTTGACCTTTGACCCAGAACTCTCATATTTAGACAATTTCAAACAATCTCCTTTAAAATCCACTGGGTCAATTGAAACAAAATTTCATATAGAGCCTCCAGGGGTTGACGGAATGAATAAATTTTCTAATGGTCCTGGTCACATGACCAACATGGCCACCACGCCCATATATGGTAAAAACCTTTAAAAATCTTCTTCTCCAGAACCAATTGACCGATGGCCTTGAGACTTGGTATGTAGCATTGGGTACTTGAGTACTATCAAGATTGTTCAAATTATGACCTTGTGTTGATCTTGACCTTTATTACAGCAAGGTCAAATATGGGAAAATACTAGAACATAAGATTTCATGGAAAGTTTTGAAGATTTTGGCCTAAAAATTGGTATATACAGTTGTCTAAATGAGGTCATGAAGAATTATGAGGTCAAGGTCATTTCTTGACCTTTGATCCAGATCCCTCATATTTTGACATTTTCAACCATTTCCTCAAAAGCCAAAGGGCCAGTTGTAAATACATTTTATATAGAGCCTCCAGGGGTTGATTGAATAAAAATTTGTTCAAACGGTCCAGGTCACATGACCAACATGGCCTCCATTACCACTTATGGTATAAATCTTTAATAGTTTCCTTCTCCAGAACCGATACACCTATGGCCTTGAAACTTAGTAAGTAGCATGGAGTACTAGAGTACCACCAAGACTCTTCAAATGGTGACCTTGGGTTTACCTTGACCTTTTTTGCGGCATGATCAAATATGGGAAAATTCTAGAAAATAAGATTTCATGGAAAGTTTTGAAGATTTTGGCCTAAAAATGAGTACATGACCCAAAACTCATATTTTGAGAATTTCAGACATGATAAGAAAAAGCCACCTTGCCAATTGTTCAGGTGAGCGATTCAGGGCCTCATGGCCCTCTTGTTTTGTTTCAAAACGAAATTTAAATTTCATTCTTGAAATATAGAGCATGAATAAGTGCAAATGATAGAGGTTGCATGTTATTTAGCAATTTGAAAAAAATATTTACTGACGAGCCAGTCTAATGTTTATGTGGAAAATCTACCAAATCATCGAAATGTCTCCCCATTATTTTAAGTATTTCTATATTTATTCTAAATGATACCATGATAGAAATTTTAAGTATTATTACTTTTCATCATATACATGAGACATATATATAAAGTCTATATTTATTCTAAATGATAGGATGATAGTAATTCTAAATGATATTACTTTTCCTCATCTAGGTGAGACACATATTAACAAAGTACTTCAGAACTTAATATGTTTAGAGGTGTAAGCTGATCATTGAATAATTTCAAAAGATGCATTAATATTTGGGTTACCGTAAAAGATCTTAAAATCGGACACCTAAAATAATTATCGGAATTGTCTTAAAAATTGAACAGTTTGATTATACAATGTAGTAATGTGTCCAAAAGAGTCAGATGTAATGGCAAACAGTGTAGACCCAGATCAGACTGCTCCTTAAGAGCAGCCTGATCTGGGTCTTCACTGTTTGCTCAGAAGTATCTGTCGCAATACTTAGAATTTTTACGGGTAGTTTGGTTAAAGAGTGAACTAATAGACAGAAATTCAAATTCCATTAGAAAGGTGTGTCTAAGTGTATTAAAATTCATTTCCGAAATTGATTTGCTAACTTAAACATGCAATTTCAATTTCAATTCAATTCTTTATTCACTCTAGGTTAACATAGTTAACAACAAGAGGGCATGCAATGATATAAATTCAAACTATCGACATCGTGGCAATCATACATACATGTTATAGATGTTATAGCTACTTCTAATAACTGAATTGATATGTTATAACACTGGGTACACAACAGATGCAGTTTCAGAACACAGACACAATAATGGTAGGGGAGAAGAAAAAAAAAAAAAAAAAAAAAAAAAAGTTGTACTTGAAACCTTTCGAAATATTAAATCAGCAACTCATCGAATAAAGAAATGAGTATATGGCAGCTACCCGCTGGCGCTGGTCACACGACACCGAATCAACATTGAATCAACCCTGATTCAACGTCATGACGGTTGAATCAGGGTCGATTCAAGGCCAATCCAATGCTGCGCGCCTGCGGGTAGGTAAAGGCAGACATACTAACCGTAATGAAAGTCATCCTATGTAACGAACAAAAGTATACTACATGTACCTTCTGAATATATACATGACCTGAAATTTTCAAGATTGGTTAGAAACATAAATAGATAGACGTCGCAATGGTGGTGATAAATAATGCTGTACTATTTACTGTAACCATAACTAAACGGCAAAGCTAGAAATGCTAGTTACTTCCTCTACACCCCGGTTCCATACGCAGAATCCACATACAGAACAGATGTATAAAGGAACCAGCTATAGCAGTTCCGCTGAGAATTCGCCGAATCAGAAAAAAATAGTAGAAGCGATCGTCACACACAAAACAAGGTGAGAAAATATACGAAAGTGTCCCTAGTTTATAAAATTTACTCATTTGGTATAACGGTATGAGCGTTAATTCAAGCGTGTAATTCATCAGTCATGTAAGTTGTCCAGTCCAGATGAAGACGTTTTGATACTTTAATGCTGTTGATACTGGATTGTATACGAGATTATTCTGCCAATATAAGGATTATTGTGTACAACTTCTATTTTACATGATTTTACGCGTGTGTCATGGAATATAATTTTTTTTTTCTGAAGCATGAGGTAAGTAGTGTACTTGTCATATAATATGTATGTATGTTTGATTAATCGTGATATGATGGAAGCAGCAGCTAGTTAGTTATACAATAGAGCACCGTACTTTAGAAAGGTAAGTATATATTAGTAAAAAAGCACTATTAGTGTCAGTTTTTTTCATGATATAGTTACCACAGCGCTTTCCACCCCGCCCGCGCGTACCTGGTAAACGCTGTCAAATGGTACGACCAATGTTGGTCTGCTCAAAAGAACAGCTCAAGTTTAAATAGAAGCCATCCTAACATGTTCTGGATACAGGGGAGTGGTAAGTGGTCGTTGTGGCAAATTAATATATATGATCAAAAGACTTTCTGTGACAATAGCAAAAATGTTATTGACATTTACATTTCCGTCTCTTACAATTTTCTCAAATAAATAAATAGTTTTTCTCTTTATTCGAGATCTGCATAATATCTTAAAATTGTTCTTATTTCACGAAAGTACATAGTATATTTATTCTTATCCGACAGTTTCATTTATTTTCTTAATAAACATGCATAGTTTTCTCAGTTCAGTTATATTATTAACGTTCATTAGCTGTTTAAATTTGACTACATTTGGATTTACAAGATAATAGTTCTTAATGTAATTGCTTCGAAGACTTTTAAAATACTTGCATGACATGATATAATGATATTCGTCACCTATATCTGCGTTACACAGGTGACAGATTCGATCTTTCAATGGAATACTCGCCCATCTTCCTCTTTCAACCGGCAGCCTGTGATTTCTGGTCCTAAATGCTATGAAAATTTTACAGTAATAAGAAGATAGGGCAGAAATGTAATTACTTTGATTTGGGCTATCCTTATATAATCTGTAATTTGTACCACTAGACGCATTATCAAGAAAACTCGACCATTCTTGCAGAAACTGATCATTAATTTTTTGTGTTATAGTTAGTTTAAACCATTTAGGATTAATCGGGTTCTGCGTATCCCAAATACCTGAAAATCCACACGAATCTATAATATTTTTAACATTTTCTAGATAGCTGCTTTTGCAAAGAGAACTTTTATGCATTTGATAGATAAAATCATACATAAGTGAGGAAAGTTTCTTCTCATCATCATTTACGGTAATCAGTTTGGTCCAATATGAAATTATACGCGATTTTATATCTAAAACGATTGGTGTAATGCCCAACTCACCATAAATCATAAACGAAGGTGTAGCTTTTTTCAGATTAAATATATACTTATAAAATTTTAACTGAACCCTTTCAATAATATCACAATTCCCATTTCCCCAAATCTCACATCCATAGAGAAGTATGGGCTTGATTGTTTTATTAAAAAGATCAATTTGAATATCGAAGGGCAAATTTAGATTACGAATTTTCTTTATTAATGAAAAAAGGGCTTTATTAGCTTGCTCGGCTATATACTTCTTTGTTGTTGTAAATGTTCCACTTCTTGATAGAAAAATGCCTAAATATTTGTATTCTTTCACTATCTCTAATTCCGTGTTATTGAAATAAAAATGTAAATTACTGCTCGGTCTTCCGCGGCTTATTATAAGAATTTTAGTTTTATTAACATTGACTTTTAATTTCCAAATATTACAGTATTCCTCAAATGATTTTAAAGCAGTTTGTAAATTTTCCGCATTGTCACCAAATATTACCGTATCATCCGCATACAACAGAATAAACAATTTAAAGTAAATATTTGTATTTTAACATTTTAATAGTTCTTTCCCCAATTATGAATACTCAACTTACATGTAATTATATTTCTTTAAAAAAGGAAATTTCTGTCATATTGGGTCATTATATTGGTTTGAATATTTGAACAAGGAAATAATATGACATACTTATCTGAGAAAATTTGTTTGCTTAAGAGAACTAAATTGAACATTGTGACACCAGACTTGATTTCTCTTATCAAATTCATTGGAATATTTAGGTTTCTAAACATTACTGTATATCTTACTGTTTCTTTTGTTGAAAAAAAAAAGTTTATGAAAAGTTTTGGGAGAAATTCAGTTATTTTTGGCTAGCCTGTAAAGCCACATGCACATTTTCGTTTTGTCTGCAACATGTGCACAAAGTTTTAAAGGAATCCACTCAAAACCATAGGAGCTGTTTATTACACAAACTCTATACTCTATAGTACAAAAAAACAACAGTCCAAAATGATTTTGAAAGTTCAAAAGGCAGAAATTCTGTCAAAATTCAAAAACCACATGCATGTGAAGATGTGCTTGTGGCTTTTTGATGGAGAGTGAGTGAGTGAACTCGGGTTTAACGTCCCACCAACAACGAGGTCATATGGAGACGGGACCTCGGTTTAAAGTCTCATCCGAAAGACTGGAGAAGCGGGGGATCGATCCTGCGACCCCTGGATTGATAGTCTGGAGTGTTATCCACTACACTACAGCCGCTCCTTTTTGATGGAGAAGAAATGAACTTTGACAGAGATGTGCAGCTATTATTTCAGGGGTTTTATTAACCATAAGTCTGTTGGTCCTGGACCAGTGATTTTTGGGCATGGCCAGTTGATGTTTTTGGTAGCTGGTCCTGCAGACCAACTGATTTTGAAATTAAATGAAAACACATGATAACAAAGAATAGCCGAAACATCAGGAGGACCACTTAAATTGTGGATAAGTTGGTCCTGTGGACCAATAGTCATTCAGTCCTTAGCAAAATCCCTGTTATTTCGATGGAAAAGAAAAGAATTTTAACAGAATTACGGTCTTTTGAACTTAGTCATTGGAGGCAACTTCTATGTTCTTTAGGTATGGAGCTTGTGTATTCAGCTCCTTTTACAGATTTCAATAGAATTTTTAGAGCATTTGCGTAAACATTGTAGATATAATGCAAATGTGCATGTGGTTTAATAGCATTGTTGATGATAGACAATTTTGTGATGTACACAGCCCTGTGGCAGAAGCCACACGGGGGCATCCTTTGTGTCTTACCAACACAATTTTCTAGCTTTCGTAGAAAAATCTTGGGGGTAGGGTTGTGTGTGTGTGTGTGTGTGTTGGAGGTGGGGGGGGGGGGGGGGGGGAGAGATAGAAGGGTGGGGGCAAATTTATTAGAAAGGCGACATTTACAATACATATATTCCAGTTTTGTTCTGCATATATTAGAATATAAGCAATTTATAAAGTTTAGAGGGGAGTAGGGACTGTCAGCTATCAGGTGGTAGCAAGCTGGGTGGTTGAGGGAGATCGTGTTTTGGTAATTGTCTAAAATCCTTATCATAGATAATTAAGGGGTAGGATGGGGAGGGGAGGGATTCATGGGTTGTGTTTCTGTCCAAAATCCTTATCTTGATGTTTGATGTTTGCCCAGGTTTTGAAGCTTTCTACATTACTTAAAAATATGTACTGTCACATAACCAGGTGATTGTGCCCCAACTAGATAAACATCTTAAACAATTATTTGTCAACACAAAGCAACCTTTAAATTCTTTCGTTTGGCATTAAGTGTTTTTCTTTTTTTCGGTTACACCGCCCATTAGGTTCGTGAAGGGATTGTTATAATGTTTAAATTAAACATATTTCTCCAAATACTTTCATTCTTTATCAAGTTCTCAATGGCCACCCAATTCTCTTTTGTTCCTTGTCTAGATTTTTGACAGGTATTTTCTATGTCTTTGGAGCTGCAGATTAGGATGTCTTTTGTTGATAATTTTGAGACAACCCCTGTTTGATTTACATCAAAACATATGTTGTGCTCACTCTTTAGAACTGCCTTTTCGAGGCAGTTCTGAAGAGGGGTCACAACATATGTTTATATATAGAGAAAAAAGAAAAATTATTACAAAAATAACACCAAAAAATTATTTTATCTGGAGCACCGGGCGTGTGAAGATGGCCCTTGATACTTACTTGCTAATTGAGATTATTAAATTGTTGACATACTTAATTATAGGTAAAGTAAAAGTGACACACACTTAAGAAAATTCTAAATAGTAATTTTGGTATTGATAGTTTTGAAGTACCTCTAAATCTGGTTTTACAAGTTTTAGCCCTTTGCTAAAATAGCTTTTCTTTCCCCATTACCTGGAGAATTTTGCACTACATAAGGCAATGCATGGCAGTCAGAAAAGTCCTGCACAGTCATCTACAGGATGTGCAGAATGCCAGGGCCCATAGGATATAGGGTGTTCGCCTTTCATGCGAGCTGTCGCCAGTTCAACCCCAACGAGCAGAAAATGTCTGATTGATTTTTCCAGTCAAATATAATACCAGGAAATCTGCATTTAGTGTTCTCTGAGCTAAACAAACTGGTCGGTCTGGCCACATACTTTCATTTCTCCTTCGGCTGACTCGAGAAGGGCAGTTGTCAGTTACTGGTGAAAATATGTGCACTTAGCACTGGTTAACCACTTAGGAGGTCTAAGCCTGCCCAGGAATAGTGTGGTTAGGTTAACTGACCGTACCAACATGACCATAGTTGTTTACCATGGACGTAAAGCAACAAACCAATCAATCAATGGTATCAGCGTGGCGGTCAGTGGTTGCAGTATCACTGAATGTTGGCTATGGGATCTGTCTTATCAATAGGGCTTCTACGTTTACACGGATAAACGGTAACGGTTCGTGTTTATGTGCTAAACGTTTACAAAATTCACACATCGTTTAACCGAACTTGAACACCCGGTAAACCACCAACAAGTTATAATATCTTATACAGTCGTCAGTAGTCAATCTTAATGTGCTTGACGGCGTCCTCGGAAACATCTAATATTAAAATCTTTATTTTCTAACTTCTGTGTACCTTACGCAAAGCATGACCTGTACACGTTTTGCCAGAAAATTGTTACGTCATAATCGGCAGCTAATTGTATAAAGTACAGATCAAAGGCAAGGTTATGTCTGCCGACAACACGTGTTGTGCAATAGAAAAAATTAGGACTACCTCGGTACCTGTGTTTCACAGTATGGATAAGCTTACCGCGAAAGTGAGATAATTGCAGCTTGTAACGTTGACAGTAAGTATCAATTAACATGATAATTATGTCCGATGTTTTATAAATCTCCCAGATAAATCTAATCCATGTAATTATCAAATACGGTGGAAATAATTGCTGCCGTCGGAAATTGGTCAATAGTAAATACGTTTTCTTAATACCATCGGTTACTGTAAACTTCGAGTTGACCCCCCGAAAATGAAAGCGCATTATTGGATGACACTGTGGTAACATAATTATAATAATTATAAGGTATGGGGGGCGTCTCATAGATGTCCAATACTAAGAATAAAATTTCAACGGTACTGGTCGTTTAAACGGCATCGTTTCGTTTTCTAGCGGTCGTGTAAACGTTTACAATATTTTGTAAACGTAGAAGCCCTACTTATCAAACCGGCAAAACTGCACATGTGCCTGTAAAACACAACATATACAGAGGTAATGTGCCTGTTATGGTTTACCATAGTAGGGGAGAGTCAGGTAACTTTGGACAGCAGGTAAATTCAGACAGAGACATTGTTTCCTTTATATGTTAGTTGTTTGAAATTAAAACAAAAATTACTGGGCAAACAGTGAAAATCCTGATGAGACGGCTCATTATGAGCCGTCTCATCTGGATTTTCACTATTTGCAATGGAATGTCCGAATTTACCCCCCTGTCCAAAGTTACCCGACTCTATCCTACCCAGGGACTGTGGTCTTATTGAACAAGGCCGACTGGACCATCAACATCTATAAGATTAACTAGAGGCATGTTCAACAATGTGGGAGCTCTCCAAGAGATCTGTGTGGATCAGTGTACTTGTACCAAGCTGTACACTTTAGGAGCCATCTCATCCAGATCTATGCTCTTCGCACACTCAGCTTTTCTCATTTTTGGTAACAAATTGCTTTATTTTTCAGGTTGCCTGATGGTTTTACCCAGCTTCTGAACCTCACGCAGCTGTACCTCAATGACACATTCCTCGACTACCTGCCGGGAAATTTTGGAAGGTAAAATGGTCATGTACCAAACACAGAATTAACCCTTAAAGTGCCAAAAAAGCAGACAACAAAATTGACATCTGCAAAATTAATAAAAAATTCATCCAAGCTATATCATATTGAGAATTCAAAGAATAGATGACATACAGCATACATGCCTCATCTGGATCTGCCCTGTTTGCAAAGTCAGCTATTTATGTCCCCCCACCAAAGGTGAGGGGGGACATATTGTTTTCAGTGCGGATCCCGTCAGCGTCGGCGTGACAGATTCGTGTATGCACGATATCTCTTGAACCAATGGATGGAATTTCACCAAACTTGCATGGATATATCATTGGGACAAGTGCAAGAGCTGATTAGATTTTGGTGACCTTGACCTCATTTTCAAGGTCACAGGAAGACTTAGATGACAATTTCTTGTATGCGCGATATCTCTTGAACCATTGGATGGAATTTCACCAAACTTGCATGGATATATCATTGGGACAAGTGCAAGAGCTGATTAGATTTTGGTGACCTTGACCTCATTTTCAAGGTCACTGGATGACTTAGATGACAATTTTTTGTACCCAATTTCTTTTATGCGCGATATCTCTTGAACCAATGGATGGAATTTCACCAAACTTGCATGGATATATCATTGGCACAAGTGTAAGAGCTGATTAGATTTTGGTGACCTTGACCTCATTTTCAAGGTCAATGGATGACTTAGATGACAATTTCTTGTATCCACTACATCTCCTGAATCAATGGATGGAATTTCACAAAACTTGCATGGATACATTATTGGGACAAGTTTTTGAGCTGATTAGATTTTGGTGACCTTGACTTTATTTTCAAGGTCACTGGAGGACTTGGATGACAATTTCTTGTACCCTTTATATCTCCTGAACCAATGGATGGAATTTCACCAAACTTCCCTGGATACATGATTGGGACAAGTTTATGAGCTGTTTAGATTTTGGTGACCTTGACCTATTTTAAAGGTCACTGGAGGACTAACATGGCAATTCTTGTACCCACAATATCTCCTGAACCAATGGATGGAATTTCGCCAAACTTTCGTGGATACATGATTTGGACAAGTTTAAGAGCTGAACAAAATGTTGGTGACCTTGACCTCATTTTGAAGGTCAGAAGAGGATTTAGATATGTGAAATTTTCACTAAAATTGATGTATCTCTTTAGCCTTTGGCTTGATTTCCACTTTACTTTCATAGATATACCTATGGGACAGTCTCAAGAGTGTACTGTGTTTTGATGACCTTGACCCCATTTTCAAGGTCAAAAGCTATCTTACAAATGCGTATTTTTCTCTCTTAAAAATGAGATATCTTGAATCGATGGATGGATATTCATCAGACTTGCATGAATGTATCGTTGAGCCAGTTTAAGACATGTTTAGTAGTTGGTGACATTGACCCTTTTTTGAAGGACATAGTCTTCTATGTAGGATATCTTTAGAACCAGCGGATGGATTTTGTCCAAACTTGCATAGATATTTTATTTGTACAGGCTTTTTATTCATTAGAGGGGATGGGAAATGGGCTGGTGGGGGGACATCAGTTTTTCTCTGAAAAACATTTCTAGTTTCGACATGCAATCCCGTTTGTGGTTAAAAGATTTTAACCTCAAACTAGATTCAGTTCCAGATGGCTAGCTTAGCAGGCCAGCACTGAACCCACTGAGCCGCTGGGGCTTCTTAGATGCAGTAGATGATACGTAGTAAACAGTCAAACTTGTGTTAAAACACAGGTGTAGTATGCTTAATTGCCCCTGAAGGTTATTGTTAGTCCTTGAAGCATCAAAAAGCAGACAACAAAGTGTTTTGTTTAACCCACATTATATTGAGAATTCAAAGACTAGAGGCACACAGTGTAGATCTAGATGAGGCGGCTCATTATGAGCCACCTCATCTGGATCTACGCTGTTTGCAAATTTAGCTATTTTCGTCTCTGGTGCTTCAAGTGTTAGCTGAGGTGGCCTTAATGGCAGGTTTGACTGTAAAGGAAAATGTTAACTGTATGGCTAATAGTGCTCACTCAGCTAACATAGTTCATTAATAAGTGATCTGATCCAGGTTTGCCCTGTTTGCTGAGGTCTTGTGCAAAAAAAAAAAAACAAAAAAAAAACTGCAATATTTAATGGTTGGTATATAAATTTTAATATATGCCTGAACAGGTATACCAAATCTCATGAGTTCTATGATGAAAACATGTTTTGGAATTTTCTGTCTTGGGAACTAATTGTCTTTTGGACTAATTGAACTCTTTTGAAACATCGAGATTACTCACGCCTTGTTTTTTGAAAAAACAAAGGACTATTTAGTTTGAAAAATCAAGCGGTTCGGTGATAGTCACTCGTATATGAAGATAAACATTCAGAATTCCGAATGCGGAATTTAGTACAATAAAATATTGTGGCCTTTGAAACTAATGCATTGAGCTAATGTATACAAACCAGTTGTAACTTGAAACATGTATTGTGCGATGACAGCAGAGAAATGTCTTTTGCGTTGCTCTGATAAAAGGCATTCAGGTTTTAAAATAGTGTTTATGTGAACTAATTATATTTTGCCATTAAATAGACTGGGGTGCATTGAAATAGTTTGCATACGAGATTTGAATTGAATGTGTAGACTATTTGTGTGCAGTTTTGCTGATAATATCACTAATTTATTCTTTTTGTAACCTTTAACACTAGTCAAGCAAAAATTTATCAAACTTCTAGACTGGTTTACAATCATTCGATAGAGGCTGAAATCACAGTAAAAATTAGAAACTAATTTATCATATGACGTTGCTGTTATTTGGTGGATAATGTTGTGTCATAAAAATCGTATGACCACATGTGAAATAACACTTTGGCACGTACACGTAACGTCATTGAAAACGTCCATGTCAACAATGTGGTTTCTTATTGAAACAACATTTTATTTGAAGGCGTTCAAATCCCATTATGATAAACAGAATCTTACACTTGTGGTCATTTCATATGAAATTTATGAAGCTCGCCGAAGGCTCGTTTTATAAATTTCATATGAAATGACCACTTGTGTAAGATCCTCTATATTTATTAATTGATGTAATTGTCCTAAAAATGGAACAGTTTGGTTTTACCATGTAGCAGTGGGTCCTAAAATAGCTGATTGAATAGAAAACAGTGTAGACTCTGGTCAGATTGCTTCTCATGATGGGTCTAGTGAGGGGTCACAACCTCTGTTTTCATTGAGAAATAAATAAATCTTAGAATTATCCACAAAACCGCACCTTATCTTGAGCTCTGCAAAACCGAGGCCCCTGTTGGCTTACGGCAGCTATGCCGGAGGGACATAAAACCAGAGCACTCCTTACCTGGTCCATCAGTGTATTCCAGTTGGGCATAATTCCTAAAGTTTGAAATCCCCTTTGGACTGTCCACTCTTTATGGTCTGACAAATTTCTCCTGCAGTCTGATTTGGTCTGCACATTTTGCTCAGGTGTTGTTCCTTGATTATGCTTCTAACTTCAAAGAGGTTTAGGGGCTGTATCGATTTGGGCCAGACTGTCCATCCATCCATCCATCCATCCATCCATCCATCCATCCATCCATCTATTTGTATGTACCTACAAAACAATTTTGGGGGTGTCCTGTTAGTTTTGGCATAAACTTGGTACAATTATTATGATGATTTATGCATCTTGTAAATGATCATATCTGGAAATTTTCAATTTAATCCAGGATGTAATTAAACCATAATAAAATTAGTCACTTAAAAAATTGATTTGTTTCAAAATTTAGTGCCGAACAATTTCAGTAGCAAAAGGAGACATTACTATAAATTTATATAAAGTGAAAAATTATATACTTTTAGTATAATGTACACCACATTGACCCAAATATTGGGACATATCGTACATTCCTATTTTCGGCTCTTCGGACTTTGAATAAAGACGTGTATATTAAGACATGTTATTATCTTGTCAGAAGCTTACAAAGTTTCACAAACAATGTAGCCCCAAAACAGACTGCTCTTTAGGAGCAGTCTGTTTTGGGTCGACACTGTTTGCCCAGGGATGTCCGTCGCAGAATTTTGGATAAATGTGATACAATATAATCAGATAGTTTCATGTCATTAAATATCTTTTGACTACATCAGAGGAAAATGAGACAGGTATTAAGATGTTTTGTTCTAGGCATGTTTATAATTTTCTGATATTTTACTTGATAAAAATAAGGTGTACTTTGGTCTATCAAATTTACGATGGCTGCTATTTTATGATATTGTACTTATTTTCAAGGATCATCTTGTCAAATATTTGTGGTCTGTCCAAACCCCATTGTTTTTGTTTCAAAAGTAGTTCAAGACAAAAAGAATTTAGCTTTTTACCCCACATACCTGAGTACATTTCATTAGTGAGTGAATTAGTGAACTCTGGTTTAACGTCCCACCAACAACGAGGTCATACGGAGATGGGACCTCGGTTTAAAGTCTCATCCAATAGACCAGAGAAGTGGGGGATCCATCTTGCGATCCCTGGATTGGTAGTCCAGCGCGTTATCCACTACACCACCGCCGCTTCTTACATTTCATTAAAGTAATTAAATGCTACACACACATCTGGATGGATAGACAGAGAGTCAGGCCAAAAATAATAACATTTGATATTCAGAAACTTTAAGTCTTGATTCTGTGATCTGCTAATAGGGACAAGCCTACTTTTGTTGTGAATCTTCTTGTACAGAAATACCGGTATTCATTTTCTAGATAAAAATGCTTGGGGAAAGTATCAAAACACATCCTTTTTGATAGCAGAAACCATCTTTTAAAGCCAACTTCTAAAATTGGTCCTAGACAGCTGAAACCTACTTCTTTACCATGGCCCTTAGGCCTTCTTAGATGAAACCTACTTCTAAAATATAGCCATTTTGGCCTTGATGGCTGAAAACTACATCTTACATAGGGTCATTAAGCTTTGATAGCTGAAACTTACTTCTAAAATATGGCCATTGGACATTGATAGCTGAAACCTACTTCTAAAATATGGCCATTAGGCCTTGATAAATGAGCCCTATACTATGGCCATTAGGCCTCATTAGCTGAAACCTACATTTAAAATATATGGCCATTAATAAGACCTTGATAGCTGAAACCTCCTTGTAAAATATGGGCATTTGGTCTTGTTAGCTGAAAGCTGCTTCTAAAATATGGCCCTTAGGCCTTGATAGAAACTTACTTATAAAGTATGCCTTGTAGACCTTGATAGCTGAAACCTACTCCTGAAATACAGTCCTAAGGCTATGATACCTGAAACCTATCTCAAATACAGCCATACAGCCTATGATACAGGCCTTGATCTCATTTAATTTCACCAGGCTGGTCCAATTTAAAATTTATGTCTACTTTTTCTAAACAATCTTTATAAAATGATATATCCTTAGATCAACCAAATAATTAGATCAGCCAAATTCTAATTGAGGCATTTCTATACATGTCATATTTATATAGAAGTATAAACCTAAAGTATCGTTAGTATCCTCAGGTTTGGGACACACTTCCCAAATATGGCAGTTATCTGAAAATTTAAATATTTTGATTTTTCTAGCCAGTAATAGATCGGATTTGCTGATGGGCTGGCAAACAGTGTAGACCCTGATCAGACTGCTCCTTAGGAGCAGTCTGATCTGGGACTACACTGTTTGCTTGGGCTGTTTTTGTACATTTATTTATGATCATTGCGGTACAATCTCAAATGATATCATTTGATAACTACCCACATTTTGAATTGAAAAAAGTCAATACTGCATTATGTTTTGTATTGATTACAGTAAAACATATAAAGACGTCAATTTCGGTTCGTGAATTCGTAAGGTAAACACAGGTATACAGGTACACTGTTGATGTACTATGGTGCATCGGAAATGAAATTTAAGCTGTAGTAAAATATGCAAGTGAAATTGATGATAAAAAATGAATTGGTCATGATATTAAAATATAAAGTTACAAAACTTTGGGGATGGACAGGGGGGGATTGGGGGGGAGTAGGTTTTGATATTTTGCTCTTGTCTATCATATTTCTCTGTTTTTCTCTCTCTCTCGATGACACCTGGCTATAGACTAAAATACTGTCTCAAAGGACTGTTAAATTCAAAACAACCAATTAAATCATATCTTTTATATGTCAGGGCTCCAGGATAGAAGATTAGTTCCGAGATAATTTTCTGTCATTCTTCAGTCTGAGCCCAGTGCTGCACATAAAGTGATTTTTTGGATAATGTCGAAGTAATCTTTATTTCTCAACAAAAGCAGTAAATCGTGACCTCTGTATAGAACTGTCTACTAACTCTATCCCCGTCCCCACCCATTACTTCTGTGAGGAGCCACAACACATGTTTTATAAGAGAGATAGAAAACTTGTATTCAAAATAGAACTCCGAATTACATTTTCCATTATTTAATTTCAGGCTGTCGAGGTTAAAGATTCTGGAGCTGCGAGAAAATCATCTGAAAACTTTGCCAAAGTCCTTCTCCAGGCTGACAGAGCTTGAAAAGTTGGATGTAGGCCACAATGAATTTACTGAACTGGTATGCTTACTTAGACTTTGTTTCAAACCAAGACTTAAAATACATGAATAAGCTTTTACAGAAGATATACTGTCAAATCTGTGAATGAGAGGAGTATTTAGTTTTGATGGTATGTTGATAGTTAAGCTGCAAGACAGAGACCCCCCCCCCCTCCCCCACAGCCCCCACCCTGTTTAGAATGACATCAGGTCTTGTGTAATTCTGCTATACGTAACATTGATTTCCCTTTCAAAACAATCCCAAAAATCTAGATTATATCTTAAGTGATGGATGCAGATTTTTGGGGTTGCTAACCCCAAAAGTTTTTGAAATTCACCTTATTAACTTACATTGTGAATTTGTGACTTCTGCTGAGTCAACCTAGCTGAGGGAGTTTCTGCTGTCAGACCACAATTAATGTTTTTATAGAGAAAGTTGAAAAGTTATTTTGGAATTATCATTGAAAGAGCTCTTTAAAGAGACGTAAGACCTGACAATTTATTTGGCGATAAGATGGGGCTTTCACTCCAAGTGTACCCAAAATATGTAATTCAGCCAGAGCTCTAGATAAAGGGAGTATTTAGTTATAATTAGGGATAATTTTTGTTGATTATGCATAAAAACATATGTTGTGACCCCTCATCTGAGACGGTTCAGATGAGGGGTCACAACATATGGTTTCCATGAGAAATAAGAAAAAATTATCCTTTAGTTATCATCAATTACTCACTCTTATCTAGAGCTCTGTCAGCGTTGTGTATTTCAGCCATTATGTAGTGTTTTCTCTTCCAAAGTGATCCTAAATATCTAGATTCATCTTGTGAAATGAGCTGGGGCACGACAAAACCAACAAAGTGGCTGTGCGCCCAGCACAGACTCGGATCAGCCTGGGCATCTGCCCGGTCTGATCAGAGTCTTCGCTGTCCGCATGAAGGTAGCTTAGACTCTTAGCTACCATTTCAGCACTTAGCGAAGAGTATGATCAGACTGGGCACATGCCCAGGCTGATCTGAGTCTGCACTGGGCGCACAGCCACTTTGTTGATTTTCTTGTGTCACGGCTCAAATGGATCTTGAATTTTGGGCTTGTTTCGGAAGGGAAAGCTCTGTCTGAAAACCAAATAAATGTGGTACATTTTAAAACCATTTCTAACTGTTTTTTTCTTTTAAATAGCAGTTCAAATGGAGCAATGTCCTTGGTCAATAGAGAGGTTTATTTATCATTCATTGGTTTGAATGAAGGCTTTTTTGAAATAAAATGGACATTACATTGGTTTTGAATTCATATTTTAGAACCCGCCATTATGTCAATTAGTGTCAAGACTTTCAAATATACTTTTAAAATTAAGTTTTAATTTTTAATTGAACATCAGTGGGCCTCTGTGGCCTAATGGATAAGAGCACTGACTCTAAAATATTAGGTCTCTCATCGCTGTGTTTTCAAGCCTCAACCCGGCACATGTGAGAAAGCCAAGTTCTGCTTATGCTAGGTCAGATGGTTTTTCCCTGTGAGCTCCGGTTTTCACCAATCCTGTGCTTAACATTGGCTGGAAATAAGCGAAATATTCCTATAAGGGCTGTAAAACCCATACCAAAAAAAAACCCAACAAACAAACTGAACCCCACTCTTCATTTGTGCTTGTAGTAGTTATTACATTATATATTTTAATATATATATTCTTATATTATGTATTAACATTATCAAAAATAATTAGCTTGGAAACAGTAGATATCAATGCTCTGGGTAAGAAGTAGTTTATGATGATAATTTTGGGATATTTTTTCTTATTTTTCATCAGAAAGGTATGTTTTGACCCCTCATCTGAACCACCTCATAGATGTGGATCAGATGAATGGTCAACATGTACATTTTTATTCAGACTGAAAAAAACACAAAAAAAACCCTAATTATCACCAGGTATTTCTCTAATCTAGAGCTTTAAGTAGATGGATGGTTTTGGGCACTACTACCTTTTCAATAGTATTTCAGTCATTTTGAGTTGATGGAAGAATGAATGAATCTTGGTGCAGATGAAATGAAAGAATCACGACATAGGTCAGACTCAAACCCTCAACCCAGACTGTAGCCCTTGAGTTTCTGATTCTGAGTCTAGAGTGTTAACATAATGAGGAGAGTTTTTAGGTAGTCTCAGTTCACTGTCAATTTGTCCTAAAATGTGTTCTGTAATATTGAAGGGCAGCAAAGAAGTTCTTTCTGACATACCGATAATCTTTTATTTTGTTACAGCCTGATGTTGTCGGTAGCCTCAGTAACCTGCTTGAATTGTGGTGTGACCATAACCAGATAGCCACCATTACACCAGTAAGTGACAGACTTAAGTAGATGTGTATTTCACATTTGAGATCAAAAGTGGGAGACTTTTGATGAAGTTTTTCAAAATATAAGGGAGATATTTCAGTTGTGCATTTTGGACACATTTCAGTCTTGCATATACATTAGCAATGTTTTACAGGAGTTTTACTAAATCCTTGTACAGCATTGGACCAGGTGAAATAATAAGGGCATAGTAATATTCTTTGGACTGCATCTGCATTAAACGCATTTAATAAATTGTATAGCAAAACTTCATGAATGAAGAAACATCTGCAAAATAAAACTTCATGAATGAAGAAACATCTGTATAACAAAACTTCATGAATGAAGAAACATCTGTATAACAACACTTCATGAATGAAGAAACATCTGTATAACAACACTTCATGAACTTCATGAATGAAGAAACATCTGTATAACAAAACTTCATGAATGAAGAAACATCTGTATAACAAAACTTCATGAATGAAGAAACATCTGTATAACAACACTTCATGAATGAAGAAACATCTGTATAACAACACTTCATGAACTTCATGAATGAAGAAACATCTGTATAACAAAACTTCATGAATGAAGAAACATCTGTATAACAAAACTTCATGAATGAAGAAACATCTGTATAACAACACTTCATGAATGAAGAAACATCTGTATAACAACACTTCATGAACTTCATGAATGAAGAAACATCTGTATAACAAAACTTCATGAATGAAGAAACATATGTATAACAAAACTTCATGAATGTAGAAACATCTGAATAACAAAACTTCATGAATGAAGAAACATCTGAATATCAAAACTTCATGAATGAAGAAACATCTGTATAACGAAACTTCATGAATGAAGAAACATCTGTATCACAAAACTTCATGAATGAAGAAACATCTGTATAACAAAACTTCATGAATGAAGAAGCATCTGCATAACAAAACTTCATAAACTTCATAAATGAAGAAACATCTGTATAACAAAACTTCATGAATGAAGAAACATCTGTATATCAAAACTTCATGAATGAAGAAACATCTGTTCGCAATTTTCAGACTGTTGGTAACCTGAAGCAGCTGATGTTCTTTGATGGATCTAAAAATAATATCCAATCATTGCCAAGTGAAATGGAAGGCTGCACGTCATTGGCTGACCTACATCTGACAACAAATCAGCTTCAAGGCTTACCAGACTCCATTGGAAACCTTAACAACTTGACAACATTGAAAGTTGATGACAATCATCTTACAGCATTACCAAATACTATAGGAGGGTAAGTCAGTGGAAAAAAAGTTAGGAAGACAAACTGTAGAAAAGAGCTGTGACACTACAAAACCAAAAAAGTGGCGTGTGCACCCAGCAATGACTCAAATCAGCCTGGGCATCTGCCAAGTCTATCAGACTCTTTGCTGTTGGCACGGAGGTAGCTAAGACCCTTAGCTATCCAATAAGTGCACAGCAAAGACACTGATCAGACTGGATGGATGCCCAGGCTGATCTGAGTCTTCACTGGGCACACCTGCCACTTTGTTAGTTTTGTCATGTTGCACCTGCCACTAGCAGAAGCAAGATGTTGGTATTACTTTTCTCTTGTCGGTGGCATCATTGGTGTCAGCGGTGTAAAATTTTGTCAAGTTCTGGTGTAGGTCTGGTTTGTGACAATGCACAGACAGGCAAGATGCCGCCTTTTGCAGGATTCTTGTTTTCATTACAAAATTTATGATAGTCAGAATTGCTGTCCTTACGAAGGAGTGGCCATTGTCTTGAGGTAAAGGCCTGGACTGCCAATCCAGGGGCACAGGGTCAGAATGCCCTTTCTTCTGCCTCTCTTGCAGTCTCCAGAAGAGACTTCAAACTGAGATACCTGTGACAGATAATGTTCCTATACTCAAATTGTCATTGTTTTTTCCCCAGTACGCTGAGGGACAGCCACAAGGAATATTAATATTGCATGACAAACCCAACAGAAGTTACATAATTTAGGACCAAAATTATTTGAGTTCTTAACATGTACTGGAAATTAATGTTAACTTGTATTTTTAGCTCACCTGAGCCGAAGGCTCCGGGGGAGCTTATAGGATAGGTAGGCTCCGGCGTCCGTCGTCGTCGTCCGTCGTCCGTCGTCCGTCGTCCGTCGTCCGTCCACAATTTCAAACGACTTCTCCTCTGAAACCACTGGGCCAATTGGAACCAAATTTCATATGTAGCCTCCTGAGGACTTAGGAACGAAAAGTTGTTCAAACGATCCTGGTCACATGACCAACATGGCAGCCATGCCCATATATGGTAAAAACCTGAAAAAATCTTCTTCTCCAGAACCAATAGGCCAATGGCCTTGAAACTTGGTATGTAGCATTAGGTGTGCGAGTACTACCTAGATTGTTCAAATTATGACCTTGGGTTGACCTTGGCCTTTTTTACGGCAAGGTCAAATTTGCTCCCTTGTGCTTTTATATGGCAAAACACAAGAACATAAGATATCTTGGAAACTGTTGAAGATTTTGGGCTAAAAATTGATATCTACAGTCATCTTAATGAGTACATGAAGAATTATGAGTACAAAAGGTCAAGGTCATTCTTTGACCTTTGACCCAGAACTCTCATATTTTGACAATTTCAAACAATCTCCTCGAAAGCCACTGGGCCAATTGGAACCAAATTTCATATAGAGCCTCCAGGGGTTGAGGGAACGAAAATTTATTCATACGGGTTGGGTCACATGACCAACATGGCCGCCATGCCCATATATGGTAAAAACCTGAAAAAATCTTCTTCTCCAGAACCAATAGGCCGATGGCCTTGAAACTTGGTATGTAGCATTGGGTGTGCGAGTACTACCTAGATTGTTCAAATTATGACCTTGGGTTGACCTTGACCTTTTTTACGGCAAGGTCAAATTTGCTCCCTTGTGCTTTTATATGGCAAAACACAAGAACATAAGATATCTTGGAAACTGTTGAAGATTTTGGGCTAAAAATTGATATCTACAGTCATCTTAATGAGTACATGAAGAATTATGAGTACAAAAGGTCAAGGTCATTCTTTGACCTTTGACCCAGAACTCTCATATTTTGACAATTTCAAACAATCTCCTCAAAAGCCACTGGGCAAATTAGAACCAAATTTCATATAGAGCCTCCAGGGGTTGAGGGAACAAAAATTTATTCATATGGGTTGGGTCACATGACCAACATGGCCGCCACGCCCATATATGGTAAAAACCTTAAAAAAACTTCTGCTCCAGAACTGATTGACCGATGGCCTTGAAACTTGGTATGTAGCATTGAGCACTCGAGTACTATCAAGATTGTTCAAATTATGACCTTGGGTTGACCATGACCTTTTTTACGGCAAGGTCAAATATGGGAAAATCCTAGAACATAAGATTTCATGGAAAGTTTTGAAGATTAAGGCCTAAAAATTTGTATATACAGTCATCTTAAAGAGACATGAAGATTTGTGAGTACAAGAGGTCAAGGTCATTCTTTGACCTTTGACCCAGAACTTTCATATTTTGACAATTTCAAACAATCTCCTCAAAACCACAGGGCCAATTTTAACTTAATTTTTTCATATAGAGTCTGCAGGGGTTGAGGGAATGAAAATTTAACGGTCCAGGTCACATGACCAACATGGTCACTATGCCCATATATTGTAAAAACCTATAAAAATATTCTTCTCCAGAATAACTGACCGATGGCCTTGAAACTTGGTATGTAACATTGGGTACTCCAGTATTATCAAAATTTTACAGAATGATGCCCTTGGGTTGACCTTGACTATTTTACGGCAAAGTCAAATATGGGAAAATGCTAGAACAGAAGATTTCATAGGAAGTTTTGAAGATGTTGGCCTAAAAATTGGTATATACAGTAAAACCTGTCTTAGTGGCCACCTCAATTAAGCAAGCAACCTGTATTTAAGCAAGAATGTAGTCAGTTCCCGAAACATGCACATACATTGAAATGTACCTGTATTAAGCAAGCACCTGTCTTAATAATCTTGATAATCCCTTAGGTGCTTGCTTAATACAGGTTGGATTGTACCATCGTTTTAATGAGGTCATAAAGAATTATGAGTACAAGAGGTCGGTCATTCTTTGACCTTTGATCCAGATCTCTCATATTTTGACATTTTCAGACATTTCCTTTAAAGCCAAAAGGCGAATTGTAAACACATTTCATATAGAGCCAGAGGGGTTGATTGAACAAAAAATTGTTCAAATGGTCCAGGTCACATGACCAACATGGCCGCCATACCCATTTATGCTATAAACCTTTAATATTTTTCTTCTCCAGAACCAATACACCTATGACCTTGAAACTTGGTAAGTAGCATGTAGTACTAGAGTACTACCAAGACTGTTCAAATGATGACCTTGGGTTTACCTTGACCTTTTTATGGGAAAATGCCAGAACATAAGATTTCATGGAAAGTTTTGAAGATTTTGGCCTGAAAAATGGTTTATATGGTTGTCTTAATGAGTACATGAAGATTTATGAGTACAAGAGGTCATGGTCATTCTTTGACTTTTGACCCAAGACTCATATTTTGACAGTTGCAGAAAAACCCACTTTGTCAATTGTTCAGGTGAGCGATTCAGGGCCTCATGGCCCTCTTGTTAAAATTTCAGTTGGTCTTAATATAGTGTGATATATTATTTTACTCTTTGTCTTTCAGAATGTCATCTTTGTCTGAGCTGAATGTCAGTGCCAATGACCTCCAGGACCTTCCACCTAGTCTGGGTCTACTCCGTTACCTACGCACTCTTTATGCGGACGAGAACCTGTTGGAGTTTATACCAGCTGAGTTGGGAAGTTGTAGCGGAATTACTGTCCTGTCTCTCCGAAGTAACAAGCTGACTTACATTCCAGATGAGCTCGGCAGAATTCCACGACTGAGAGTGCTGAACTTAAGTTCCAACCAACTAGAATGTCTGCCCTTCACTTTCGTCAAGTTAAAAGAGTTACAGGCTCTTTGGTTGTCAGAAAACCAGGTAATGTTAAATTTGAAATTATCTTGAAGGCATAATTTCTTTTCAGACTGACACCAGAAAAAGAATTTGCAGAGAAATGATTGAGACACATGATGGACTCTAATTATCCATATGGCTGTCATTATTTTAGCCACAACATGACAAAACCATCAAAGTGTTATGTGTGCCCAGCAAAGACTCAGATCAGCCTGGGTAGCTGCCCAGCCTGATCAGAGTCTTTGCTATTAGCAAAGACTCTGATCAGGCTGGGCAGCTACCCCTACTAAAACACTTACAGGGTAACTAAGCATCTAAGCTACCTCCTTGCCAACAGCAAAGACTCTGAACAGACTGGGTTGCCTCAGCAGTCCCAATTTTTGCCCACCTTTGATGGATGGTTTGATCGGCATAAGTGAAATATTCTTGAAAAGGCAATAAAACCCATGGGAAAAAAGGATTATTAACCCTTTTTTGACCAGTGGACTTGTCCATTCTTATCATTCATATAATCCCATTACTAGTTTTAGGGGTTTCTGGTGAATATTATCACTTTTATTGTACTTTGCACAGAAATTCCTGTAAGCAAACAATGTAGACCCTGATCAGACGCCGCGTTTTGCGGCGTCTGAACTGGGTCTGCACTGTTTGCATAATGTCCCCAAAACGGGTATCCGGTCTAAAAAGGGTTAAGGCAAAAAGGATAATATGCATGTCTAACATTCTGTTCATAAATTTATTGACAATTGTAACATCGCAAGCTTTTGTCTCTGGGAAAATTATACAGTTACACTATCAATACCTGTGTTTTGTTCCAGACCCGTCCATTGATCCCTCTGCAATCAGAATATGACCCTGATACTGGAAGAAAACTGTTGACTTGCTACCTCCTACCACAGAGACCACCACAAGATTCAGGTATGAAAAAATGTTTCATGACAATTTTTTTCAAGAGGTGTATTGGTGCATCTTCATATTTTGGCAGCCATTCTTTCAAAGGGAGACAACTTCCAGGGTTTAACTTATTACCAGCTGCCAAGTGATGTGACCTTTGAGAACTTATTTATCTTCACTGCAACTTGTGTTAAGTTCCATGTGATCCAGTTCTAGCATAAGGGCATATAGTGTGTGCTCTGTCAGTTTAGAGAAGGACGTTGCCAGTCATGAGATTTGGGCAATGCATATGTCCAACCAGTTTAATAGAAGATTTTTCTTGTGCATTCCATAAAATCTGGACATAATGTGCCTCTATGTGGATTGTATTGGTGAGTGTTTCCAGTATCTAAGTACTGGCTCATTGTTGGTATATACGTATATTAGTTACTTTCTTTGTATTTTGATTATGCTTTACAGTTTAATATATGTTTATTGGTTTGGCCATACAAGTGGTCACACAATCTAGAATTTATTCTTTCTGTAGCATGAAGAAAAAAATCTTTTGAAACCTGAATATTATCAGTGCTTCTATTTACCAGTATTTAATGAATCATTGTTTGTGGTTTCCTTAAATTACAGGAGGTCCAGATGGGGACAACGACAGTTTTCATGCCTCAATGTGGGAGGAGGAGAGAAGGCAAAGACAACTGATCCACTTTGAGTTTGGAGATGATTCTGATGTGGATGTAAGTTTGGATGCAAATTACATTTATTCTGTGTTGGAGTTAGACTTGTTGTTGTTGTTTTATTGTTTTACGTCCAGGGTAAACAGCTATGGTCATGTTGAGACGGTCAGTTACCCTAACCACACTATTCCTTGGCAGGCATAGACCTCGTAAGCAGTTAATCAATACTTAATGCACATACTTTCGCCAGTAACTGGCTACTGCCCTTCCTGAATCAGCGGAAGGAGACAGGGAAGTATGTGGCCGGACTGGGTATTGAACCGGGGACTTCTGGCTCTTGAGTCAGATGGACCACCGACTGCGCTACTCGGCCCAGCTGGAGTTTAGATAATAATTATCAATGAACATGCAGTTTTCCATACAGTGTACTTGATGCAGCTTCTGCTGTTAACTGCTTTATATTGTGAGACATTTTCAGTGGCTTTTACTACCAAAGGAGGATCCCAGTAGCTCAGTAGGTTAAGCGCTGGCCTGCTGATCTAGCAGTCCCGGGTTCGATCCCTGCTTGAAGCGAGAATCTTTTCAAATGTAAATGGGATCCATTGCACACAGCTTTTAATTTTCAGCCTCCCGTTGTCCTGATATTTCTGAAATACTGTTGAAAAGGATGTAAAATTGCAAGTCGTCCGTCCATCATTACTGTTAATGGGTGGAACTGTGTACATAGTCCTGGGGAGTTAAGGTGAATGGGTATGGGTACAATTTCAGAGGAAGCAATTCTACCTTTACCTTGGTTCCCTTCTCAAGGGGAGTCATGGCCCCCACCCATCGGGGCACCAAAATAGGTGGGCTGCCTGGTGCCTCTGTGGCAGGACTGCTAGAAGCTGTCGCAGGACCTGCATATCATTTATCTTGGGTCGGATAAATGTCCTACAAATTCAGAGGCAATGTCTTGACATGACTGAAATATTGTTTACTGGGATGTTAAACGATAACTCAAGAACAGCAATGGGTGTCAACTCTTCAGGGAAAGAGTTTCTTCCTCTTCTCCTCTAGAAACAAATTCATTCCTTTAAGAGTAGACCTCATTTGGGCAGGGCTTCTTCATCTAGGGAAGAAAACAGGAAGTCTCAAAAGTTGTTCCCGGTTGTACAAATTACAGAAACATGGTGGTGTACCCACAGATGTGAGTTTTGCTGTTCTCACTTACTTGAATGTGAATAGGTACTCTTTCAGAGGAAGCAACTCTGATATTTTCATTTTTGTCTCCCTTCTCAATGGGGATCAACTGTAACAGGAAATAATTTGCTCCTTAAGGAGCAAATTATTTCCTGTTAGTGTAGACCCCATTTTGGAAAGGCTTTGTTACCCAATGAAGCAAACTGGATGTCAAAAGATGTTTCCCTTGCCAAGAAAGATGAAAAAAACAACAACAAAAAACATTGGGGTGTACCCGAAAAGGATAAAAACTGTAATCTGGTCTTTGTTTGTTTTCTAGGGTCACCTGATACGTCAACCCACACCTTACCCAAAGGAAATGAGGGAAAAGTTAAGGCATATAAAAAATCTACAGATGCGGCAGGCCATGAGTAATGGAGTGGACACAAGGTCACACCAAGGTCAAGATAACCTGGCCTATGAACAGGTAATGGGAACTCAGCTTAATTCATGTTTAAAAAATATTAAAGTGCTGTTGAAGTTCATCAACAATTTTTGTCATCTTCCCTGGAGTCTGTAAAGGAAAAGTCACAACAACTTGTAACCAAAAAAATATTGTACTAGTTATGTACAGTTCTTTCAATTTAGTGTTTTGCAAACTAAATTAAAATAACATCCATTGAAAGTGTATGTTTATGCTTTCACACCCTTTGAAAAATATTCTTAAAGATGTAAAGCTATATTGTAATAATTGTAAATTGTATATGTATATTCTATTTTATCATCAACATAAACTATCATATATCAAAGGATGTAAGGATTATATTCATTGTTGTATATAGGTTGTTGTAAACTTACTACTAAACTGCTGTTGTACAATTAGTGAAAGACTTTTCATAGGATATTGTAACAGTGCTGTTTGATAAACTCTGACATTTTTTACTTCACATTTTCTCTACAGAAGCTTCTCTGCCTTTTTAAAGAAGATGCTGGAAACTGATAATTTAAATTCGAAACATTTGCTGTTGTATCCACAATTTAAATTGGTTTGATTAGAATTAGTGTGAGAATGCTTATTGAAATTCTCACTTTTTTATCACACAAACTTAAGCATGAAATATTTGCTAAAGTGCAAGGTCTACACTGATGGGTGTTGTAAAAAAAATTATCCAGTGGTTTGTCCACCTTCATGGTCGATAATCCATTTGATAGAGCTTGTGGATTATCTCCTCTTACAAGCATATAAGCCTTGGTAAGCTATTACATAGCAATGAATGAGGGTTAGATTTAAGCTTGCCAGGCTGAAACGTGAGGTCAGTCCATGGAATTACAATGAATTACAAATAAATTGCCAGCAAGGGCGTAAACTCTTGCATAAAGTTGCAAATGCACATACTTGCAAAAAATTGATAAATGTCATAGTTGTAATGAGACAAATGGTTTGTATCTGTGCAGTTTTTTGTCGGAAGTAAATATTTTCAGTTTTCAGCATTGTCAATTACTGTTAATTGTCGTCACTTGGCATATACTTTGTTCAGAGCAGTATTTGACTATCCCACTTAGCCAGTTTTCCATGGAGCACATTTACACACTGGCATGCCTTGTCTGCCTTACTTTTGCTGTGAATTAACAATGGATGCAGACAAAACATGCAGAAAAACGTCCAATAATATGCTGCATAGAAAACTGGCATTAAGGTGAATGTGTACACTTTCAGGGGTAGCAACTCATGCCAATTTCATTTCTGTTTTCCTTTTCAGTGGGGGCCAACCCTTAAAGAATTTGTTCCTAGAGGAGCAAATTCTTTTCTTGAAGGGTAAGCCCCTTTCGGGAAGGGTTTTGTTACCCATTGAAGCAAACAGGAAGTCACAGAAGTTGTCTCCCTTTGTAAGCATGGCATAAAAGCATGAAAGTGTACCCATACACCTAAAACTTCACTGAAGTTCCTGCAACACTAATTTGTCAAACAAACCTTTTAAAAAATTCACAAGAAGTCAGTATATGCCAATCAACCTTGACCTTAATCAATGGCTTAAGCCTTTCTAGCATTCTAGTTTGCTTTTACAATTGCTTATGTTGTGCCTCCCTGTTTTCAGCGACAACAAAGCAAATGGGTGAGCATTGCTCCAGGTTTACCCTGTTCATCACTGATCTATTTAGCAAGACTTGGTTTTCATGTTCTTTTCCTTTTCCTTTAGCTGAAGTCAGAAAACCTTAAGCTATATGCCAGTTATTGATACTTCTTCCCAGCTCAAAATTTGTGACTGCAAAGTACTATGCTTGGAAATGAGATTTGTCTGGGATTTCCTGCTTTTGAAACAAAAGAATTAAACTCATAGCCCTAGCACTGTAGCACAGCTTCAGAAATAGTGGGCTAATGCCAGTATACCACAGACAGTGTCAAATGTTCCACAAGGGGGAAAGTCATCAATAAACATATTTTATCATATGGCTTTGCATCTGAGAGTGTAATAAAGCATTGCATAAAGGAAGATAATCAACTAGTGGATTAAATATGCCAATTACATCGTAACTTTATGTGTTGACGTCCATAAAACATAGCGTTTTCTAATGGCAAAATTGTGACGTTTTAGTGCAACATTTGCTAATGAAATGCGATTTTAGTGTCATATGATAAATAGAATCTTGCATTTGTGCTCCTGTATTATTGAATTTATTAAACTCGGGGAAAACCGATAAGATGCCAGGCATAGCCTCGCATCTTATCTGTTTCCCCAACTTGTTTAATGAATTCAGTAATACATGAGCACTCATGTAATATCCTCTATGTCACCACAATAACTTGATCGTCTCTCAGAATGTTGCCAGACCTTGAATTCACACCCTGTGTGATCCTGTCATCTAAAAACATCCGCTTTGCAGAGCTCTGGTATTTGATGATAACTGAAGGATAATTTTTCTTACCTCTCATTGAAACCATATGTTGTGACCCCTCATATGAACTGTCTCATCAAGATGGTTTAAACGAGGGGTCATAACATGTTTTTATGGAGAATTAACAAAAATTATCCCAAATTATGACCAAATACTCCCTCTTATCTAGAGCTCTGACTTAGCAAGATAGAAAGCAGAGGAAAGGGGCAAGGCTAATCATTTCACTTGTAGTGTGATGGTTTTAAATTTTAAGAGATAAAAATGTTTTCTGACTTCAACCAAAGATATATTTTATATGCATTGTCTGTCCAGCTAAGGATGCTGTCTTATGCATGCTTCACTTGCCTTAAATCATAACCATTCCTTATACATAACCTCTTATACTAAGCATATATATGCATGAATATAATATTATTAATACGTAACTAATATCAAGTAATAATACTAAGGCATGTCATTGTCATTTATATAAGCTATGACATAAAGGTTTGTATTGCATATGCAACTGTTAAATGCATTTCAATGATCTTTAGCTGATGCATGACCTATCTGCTGCTGGTTAAGGGTCAGCTTAATATATTTACTTTGTTATACTCCTGGTATATGAAGTATAGTTTCCGTCTTTCAGTTTGTCCATTTGTTTGTTCATTCAGTTAACATTTTGCATCAAAGTTTTATGTTAAGTTTGCATTCTTTTACTCATACTTTCTGACTAAGTCTACTTTTATGCTGATAGTGATTAGTTGACATCATTCTGCTGCTGCTGCTGCTGCTGCAGAGTTAAGGTCACAGACCTACAAATTTGTATAACATTGAATGAAGCCTTTTGATTTATGACTAGGCTTACTTCATGTTGACAGACATTAGCTGCTTTAAAGGTCAAAGTGACAGACATACATATTATAATGTTTGCATCAACGATTTGGGTTAAGCTTAGTTCTCAGTATATGGAGTCTGCTGATGACTCAAGGTCAAGATTACAGACTTTGAAATTGGTATGACAGTTGGATTAAAAATTTGTATTTTGTTGAATGTTTGCTTTCTGAAGTTTGACTAGTCTACTTGGGAGCTTGTTGTAGATTGTCCATTCATCTGTCCATCCATTAAATTTGCACTAGCCCTTTTTGTCCGAAAACCTGTTTCGGGGACATATGCAAACAGTGCAGACCCATCAGATGCCGCAGAATGTGGCGTCTGATCAGGGTCAACACTGTCTGCCTACAGGAATTTCTATGGATTATACAGTATAAATGAAAACCTCCACCAGAAACCCCTAAAAGTAGAAATGGGCTCATCCAAATGATAAGGATGGACAAGTCCACTGGTCAAAAATGGGTTAAACTTTATGTTAAATTGGATTTTATTAGGCAGTGGCACTGGCTGGGGCTATACATGAGTCTCTTCTACAAACTGTTCCAAACAATGTACGTGTGCCTGTGTATGAGTTGTTTCAAGAAAGATTGTGGAAATAGCAAAGACTTATATCAGTTTCTATGTCCTTGTCCTTGCAATCTGATCACAGGACTTAGATATTATATCAGCCCAATAACTAACTTCATATGCAAAAGCAGTACATCCTGACTGCTTTATATAGACCAAGTTAAAGAGCACAAATGCATTTTTTCCCTTATAGTCATGTTGAAGTTTTGTCAAAGGCTTTTAGGCATCTTATCTCTTTTCATAGTTGTAAAAAGGCTAGCAATACTTACATTTGTCTTAAATTTGTTAGAATTTAAGATCTTACCTAATAGACAAGTAGGTAGCAGTTTTAGTTTATGTCTTCTAGTTTATGCCTTAGTAGTTCTTAATTTCATTTTATTTGTTATAATTCTGCCACTTCCATTAAAAATGCATCATCTGACATGGTTAAACAGCAGACTCTTATCAGCCAGTGCACCTGCCCTATCAAGTCTGGTTCAGATGGAGCCGCAGTAGGTTAAGCGCTGGCCTGCTGATCTAGTGTCCCGGGTTCGAGCCCCGCAGTAGGCGGAAATCTTTTAAATCTAAACATGGTTCCATTGCACACAGTCTTGCATTGTCAATTACCCATAGTCCTGATATGACTGAAATACTATTGAAAAGTAATAAAATTGCAAGTCATCCATCCTTCTGGTTCAAATTAGAATCTTTCTTCTTCACACTGAAGGAGAAGGGATACACTTAGATGACGCTAACATTTTCCCTATTGGATGTATAGGAAACGAAAATTTATGATAAGCCACACGCTGATGCGTGCAACTTTCGCACCTTGATGAAGTCGGATGTAAACATGTACTTCTGCTGATGTCTGCCTCAAAATAGTCCTTAGGCAAACGTTGCAATATCCTTGCATTTTCACTCTAAACTGTGTTAGAATCTAAATAATTTTTTCTTACCCATGAATTATAGCTGATTAATACGCATTTTCGGGCAGATAAGAATATCAATTCACAATTACCAATTCACTCCGGCTTTTCCGTTGTGAATTAATACTTTGTGATCTGCCCTCCTTCATCATGTGTTAATCAGCGATAATTCATGTGTAAGAAAAAATTATTTCTTAAATAGCAGACCTCCTGCTTTATTTTGAACAAAAATTCATGCATTGCCTGATTATTCTTAATATGATGTCATGATAGCAAACTCTTTAAAGCTCCATGTAAACTACGTTTTCGTAGATTTGTCACCTTGTAGTAACTTCATTTCAGCTTAATGAAGAAAGAAAATGGTTATTGAGCTTATATTATGCGTAGAAATTGCTTTGCTTCATAAAAACGCATGCTAAATCTTGTATTGATTATGATGTTCAGTCAGTTTGCTCACATAGGGAAATATATTGAAACTTTATGGCAGATTAAATGTGTTATGTAGTCTGTAATATTTCCTATCCTTTTCTTCAGTCACCATCTACAGAGAGGCTGAATTCTGGTTCCCAGCATGGTAGTTCATCGGACCTGAGGAAGCGGGAGACAAGAAGCTCCAAGCCAGGATCTCCATCACTGCATGATCCTTACAGTCTATATAAATATGACAAGGTATTACCATAACAGTGAAATCACAAATAGAGTTAACATGAATTAATCAACATATATGGGCATATATATACTGTATTTCTTCTTATAACCATCCCCCACCCACCCCTCTAAGAAACACCCCTCCCCCACTCCTGTTTTCTGCAAAAAAGAGACTACATTTTACCCAAAATGGCTTTAAACCGCAAAATTGTTTCTCATGTATGCCATTTACATGATTTACAAATTGCATTTGCCGGGTTGTTTATTGAGAGAAATACAGTATATAGGCACAGTTTTTGTGGTGATGATCGTAAGATGATTTGTCTTATTTCTTTATTAAAATATAAGTTGTAAACTGTCATTAGAACCATCTAGGTGAGAGATTCTGATGGGAGGTCAAAATCTGTCTGTTGTTTGTGACAGGTTAACAAAAATTATTTCAGGATTATTATCAGTTACTTTCCTCATCTGCAGCTGTGAACTGTACTGCCACTGTCTCATTACAGGAAAAGTTTGCCAAAGACAAAGCTAGGTTACAGCAGAGGCGGAACTCACAGTCTGGAGACGAGGATGAGAGATCTCCAAGGAAACACAGTCTTCCAAATATATCAGGAGGCTTGGTGGAGAAAGGCAGCAGGAAAGGTATTGCAATTATTTTATTAGCTTAGGCATTTCTTAAAAACAGTTTTCCTGTAATAACTACTGAAAAAAATTCTAAGTATCGGGTTGGATGGGTCTGAGCAAACTATGCAGCCCTGATCAGACTGCTCCTAAAGGTACGATATTGTAAAATAGTGGTATTCCTTTTATACAGACACCTTACATGACTATATCGCTACCAGTTAAATATTTTGCAAGGAATGATAAATAGTAGAACAAGAACCAAAATGTCTAAAAAGTAAAATGTCTAAAAAGTCAGATGGCCAAAACATTGTTTGAAAATGCATTCTACCGCCATACATGATGTTTTCTGAACAAAATTGAAAGCTGAAAGATAAGAATAGCAAATTATAAAGGTCAGTACTGTTGCTATCCTAATATTAGGACCCTCAATCACTTTTTGTGGTTTCAAAAAATTGAACAATTTTATTTTAGTTTATGGAATTACGTCAAACTTTTGCTTGCCGAAGGGCAAAGGGTGCAGATCCTGATTAGACATCTCATTACTTGAATAGAATTTATATATATTATTTTTAAGGCAAGGACAGGAGATCAAAAGGAGCTGATGAAGATGATGGCGGATTTGGTGAACATAACGTCTGCTCTCTTGGATCAACGCCAGATATTCCGTCTGCTTCTGAAAATCAAAATCATTCCCATAATAGATTAGCTTATTGCTCACCCAGTGAACTGTCTCATTCCATTTCACAAAGACTGGATAATTCACGGAATCATAATTCACATCACCATAGCAACAGATCTCAGAGGCATCGAAAGATGAGAGATTACGACTCAGACACTGGTTACCGTAGCGAACAGGAATTGATGAAATTTCGTCAACAGCAGGAACAAATGTTTACGAGACTGGAGATTCCTTCAAAGGGAGATAATTATAGTGAAATTGTGCCAGTGTATTCTCAGGTGAGACGTAGGCGGGACGGATATTCTAGTGATTTAGAAGGATATTCACAAAGAAGTTCTGGAGTAGCATATAGAGATTTTACCGACAATCAGGCCAAAATTAGTAATGCTCAAGGTCTTCCTAATGCTTTAAATCAGTCTCATAATCAGTCATTAAATGAAAACTCACCACGTAACGTACATAATGAACAAAATATGTCTAATTCACAACCAGTCCATTATCCCTCATCTCCTAGTCCATTACACAGGAGTGTAGTAGTAGACCAGTCTACTCCAGTGACACCAAAACATTATGTTGCTGTAGATCCAGCCACTAGTAGGGCTCAGGGTAGTGTTACTAAACAGCTAGAGGAGTTATACCTCACCAGTGATCGTAGAGAAAACCAGTCTCCTGTTGATCCTCAGAACAGATATTTGGTAAGAATGATTTTTTGGCAATGTTTTGTGTCTTGTTTTGAAATAATTAGGGTATCAGGGTTACAGTAAAGGCTGGGTTTATGGGATAATTCCAGATAGATCCTGTTCAGGTGTATGAGTACACTTTTAGGGGAAACAACTCTTTTATTTTCTTTGTTTCCCTCCTCAGTAGGGATCAACTCTTAAAAGAAAAGAATTTGAATTATTCCCTCCTTTAAGCGTACTGAGTAGGCCCCATGATGAAAGGGCTATGTCATCCTGGAAGGTAATCAGGAAGTCATGAAAGTTGTGTGCTCTTTGTAAAAATAGTGGAAAAACATGGAGGTGTGCCCAACACCATTCTGCATCAAAACATATGTTTTGGTTCTTCATTAGAAACTAAGGTGGTTCAAACTATGGACACAAACAGTCATGGTCCTTCATTACAATCATCGTGGTGAGGCAGTTCAGATGAGGGGCACAATGACATTTTTAATGAAGAAACAAAATTTATGTTATGTAGAATTAACATTATTGGCCCTTCTCTGGACCTCTGCACCATTTTATCTGCTGAAGAAACTGACTCTTTGTAAACTCATTAAACTCAGTAACAATAATAACAGTACAACATTTTACTGCCAAAAAAAATTAAAAATTGTATACATGTATTACAGTAGTGATTATTATTTTAGCTTACATACAATTTCATGTTATACTCTCTTGAGTGATGTTTTGCTTAGTTTGTGTTCTTGTTTGAATTCTTGTAATGATATTCCCCAGAGGGCTGAAGGAAACACCCTTTTGGGAACATTGTTACAAGAACTCAAACAACAACAACAAATTTACCAGTTCCTTCTTTAAGGAGAAAAGAAACACCAGTCAAGAAAATGGTTTCAAACACATTTTAAGTTATATAATGCTGTGCCCTCTTTTTCAGTCAAACGAGTCTTCACAGTCCAGTACTAGTAGTAAAAGTGACAGGCCAGTATTACCTCCATATAAACCTGCTCCAGCATACTCCTCGTCTCCAGGGCAACGGAAGTTACCTCCAACCCCTCACAGAACTTCACCGTTTGGTGTGTCAAATTACAATGGTCAGGAAAGGACTTCTCCTGTAAAAGAATACCAGCAAAGAACTATGCCTGATATTCAGGAAGTTAATGGCAGCAATAGTGACCTTTCAAGGTCAAGGTCAAAATCTTTAGTTGATAGTGCATGTTTATTAAGGGGCCATGACAGGCAGAAATATAATCGTAGATATAGTACTGAAGACTGGAGAGGAAATTATTCAGAGATTCAGGATGGAAATAGAAACAGTGGGGATAGTGGGAAGGGAAACTATGCAGAAATACCCCCAGAATCACCACGGACACCAACCTCTCAAAGTGCTAATGTTTCTAAATTGTCATCAGCAGCACCTGGTGATATTACGTCTGCTTCTTCCAAAGACTCTGGTAACTATAGTTACCGAGAACAAGGTAGTATGATGGACTCCCCTGGCAGTAACCATGGTAACTATGGACATAATTCTGAGTATAGAAAATCACCTTCAATGACAGTACAGCATGTTCAGGATATGAATATGTCGCGTAGTTCTCCATATGATTATAGTGATCAAATGAGAAAGTTTAATAGATATGATAATTCATTTCGTGAACCAACAACAGTAGATATTCCGACCAAGTATGATGATATAGCTATGTTTAAAAATTCTGAGCCTGCCGACCAAGTTTCGAGTTCTACAGATAGTGGCTATGAACATGGACATAATTTCTTTGACAGGCTCACAGATGCCCAAAGACTCTCAGGTATGAGGTTTAATTTGTCTTTTAGCTGACTCTGCTATAAAATTCTAAAGATAGGGACATTTAAAATAATTGCCTCATCAACCGCTTAATGATAGATTCAGAGCTCCAGATAAGAAGGGGGTAACGGATAATTCAGAGATAATTTTTCTTATTTCTCGACAAAAACATACGTTGTGACCCCTCATTAGAACCGTCTCGCCGAGACGGTTCTAATGAGGGGTCACAATGTATGTTTTAATTGAACAATAATTAAAATTATCCCTTAATTATCCCTGTTACCCCTTCTTATCTGGGGCACTGACAATTAGATGAAAGTGGAATCTAAAGTGAATTGATAAACATCAAAGGGAGATCACGCTGATTTAGAAGTTAGTTTGTCTCCCTTTTCATAAGCGGGCTGCTCTTATGGGAAATAATTTTCCGTAATAACTCTTAATATTGGGACACTGGATGAATGGGGACACCATCATTTTTGGTGAAAATAATTAATTAGCTGATTATGTTAATTGGGACATACTAAGATTTTAGTGAAACTTAATTAATTTTGTAACTTAAATAATTTGTACACATTTAAAGCTATGAGATGGCTCAGACAATAAGTAGTCCAAAAATTTAAAGCCTTTTTGGGACTTTAAGAGGTCTTTCCATGATAAAATTTTCTGACATCATAGAAACAAATTCTCCTGTGAGCTTGGCTTTGATTTGAGCAGTTCAAGTTTAAAAAAACCAGCAGAGTCAGTTATGTCTGCAAAATTTAAAAGAAATGTTTTGTCCGAGCTATATTATTATTTAGAGTTGAAAGACCAGAGGGCAGACATTGTAGATTCAAAGGAGGTTGCATATATGGAGCTGCCTCATATATATCTACCCTGTTTGCAATATCAATTATTTTCATTTCTGGTGCTTTGATAAGAATGTATTACAGTGAAATATTGTTTGATTATTGTAGGCACTTCACAAGGATCTCCTTCTCCAGATCAGTTTCATTCTGATTCTCCATGTACAAACTCTCCTCATAGGGAGGTAAATGGCCAGTATTCAAGGGGAGCTACTCCAGTCAACCACTCAGAAATACAGCACCACACTGATAGAAATGGCAAACAGTATGATAGGGTAGGTATCAGTGCAGTGGATTATTGATATTTAGAAGTTTGATTGAAGAACTCAAATGCTTAAGTTACGTAGTGTAGTATAGATGAAAAACTTTTGCAGTGATATTAGAAAGACCTTAATCAGTTAAATTGCCTCATTAATCATATGAAGAAATAATGTGGATACATAAATTACTGTGCCATGGATGACATATTTATTCGGCTATAAGATGGGGTATTCCCCCCCCCCCCCTCCCCCCCTCCAAACTGACAGTATAAATGTAATTAAGTTCTATAAAATCCACTATAAGATGTGTTTTTTCCCTTCTCAACAATCCCAAAATCTAGATTTGTGGGATTATTTTGTAGGAGCAAACCCGTATCTTATAACCAAATAAATACAGTAAGAAAAGGAATTTATTGACATTTTTGGGATAAATTTTTGTTTTTCCATAACGGCAAGTCGTGACCTCATTGGATCTAGGTCACAACATGCATTTTAGGGAGAGTTAACAAAAATTGTCTTGTAATTGTCTCAAATACAGGACTGACAGAAAAATCAAAGTTAAAGAGTTGCCTAATTGGAGAATTGGCAAAGATGAAATTTTTAGAAACACATTACTAATAGCATGAAACTGTCTATGGCCTGATATTGAATCCGCTATTACTCTGTGTGGTACTTCAGTTCATGTATTCAAAGAATCTTCTCTGTAAAATATAGCTGAATTGTCTGAAATTTTATTTGAAAATGTTAGGAGAGAAATGAAGAAGATGAGATTTATACCTGTCCATATTCTGAACGGTAAGATTGCGAGGCTGTTGAATATTTCTATTTTCTACACTCTGATGGCTATGGCTCACAATCTGATGCTATATTTTATCCTGACATCATATAATGCTTACACTATTCAGTGCTGACAACAACAACATAAGTAGTATTTCTTGCATATTTTATCCATTTAACAAATTAGTGATGTTTTCAATTTAAAAAAGTGCTAGATGTATTACTGTAAAAAATTTAACTATTGGGACAGATCAGTCAGATCAAACAGTGCAGACCAAGATCAAACTTCTCTTATAGGAGCAATTTGATCAGAGTCTACACAGTTTGCCATTCCTGCATCTTTTTGATGCTTTATTGAATTGAAAAACCAAACTGTCCTGTTTTTAGGACAATTGTGGTTATCATTTTAGGTGACCCAATTCGAAGAATTATTGTATCCACAAGGCTACTGGAAACCATTACCTTTTCAGATTTTGAATAGTTCCTATTTATGTCAGGACAAAATACTGCATCAGATATGAAAACACTTATAAAGTCTATACAAGTATGAAGACTATGCTAGGAATTATAAGTATCAGAACTCAAGTTCCTTATTTTTTTGCTGGTAAATAAAAAGACCATTTTCTTTGCAGCATAATTCATATTTTCTGTGTCTAATATATTTCTTTTCTTTTCATATTAATTGCTTGTAGACATGACCTGTATTTTATATCCTTTAAAGTAAATATTCTTGATATACTGTCAATAATTAATTTCATATACTAATTTCTGAAACTATGTAAGTGAGCTCCATGTGGGAAACTCTATAAATTGGCATACCAGAGCAAATTGGATCAGTGCTCCAGTCAAGAAGAAGTTACAGTGATAAATTAGGGATAATTTTCTATATTTGTCCGTAAAATGAAAATGTTTTGACTCATTATTAAAACAGTCACATCAAGACTAGAACCGTCTCACCAAGATGGTTCAAATGAGGGGGTCACAACATTTGTTTTCCTTGAGTAAGAAAAAATATCTCAGAAGTATTCTTAAACCCCACATTAGCTGGAGCTCTGGATCACTTCTATCTCCAGAGGTGCATGTTATAACTCCTCATTAGAATTGCCTCAGAATGATTAGGTAGTTCTGATGAGGGGCAGCAACATACGATCATAGGGAAATAAACATTTTCCACTGATTATCATAATAAAAGAACCATCTTACCTGAAGACCTGGGGCCGTATTTATAAAACGACTTAAGTCGTTGCTATGCTGTTGCTAAGGCTACAATTCTATGAAGGAGATTCCCTACAACTACGAAATTTGCTCTGGAGGAACAGTCTTCCTACAACTACGAAATTTGCTCTGGAGGAACAGTCGTTTTAGACTGTTCCTCCAGAGCAAATTTCGTAGTTGTAGGGAATCTCCTTCATAGAAATTCAGCCCTAGCAACAGCATAGCAACGACTTAAGTCGTTTTATAACCTCGGGGCCTGGTTATGCTAACTTGTAGGTTTCCCATTTAGTGGGCTCATTTATGGGGAACATTCATAGGGTGAGATAGATCAAGTTTATGAATACCATAATTTTAAGAGGACAAAATCAGCATGTCTTTGCTATGCTCAAATATTAATCAGACAGGCCTTTCACATTATTTGTTTGAAGTAGAAAAGCATGTTTGTTAAATGCATGTTTCAGTTTGCAAAGACCAAATTTGTGCTATATGATTTCATTCTCTTCTAGAGAAAGAATTATGATTTAATATAATTAGATTTGAGATATACTTGAAAGCACTGCATTTGCAAGGTGTGTTTTGATTTGTTACACAGAGTGACTTGGCTTCAGATGCAACTGCACCTCTTGACTCTGATCATCGCCTTAAGGTGTTTCAGTTACCCATCATGTTTTTTCCGCCATTTTTTCAAAGGATGCCGCTTTTATGACTTCCTGTTTGCTTTCCTGGAAGATGAAGCCCTTACAAAATGGGGTCTGCTCTTTAAAGAAAGAATTTGTTCCTGAGGGAGTAAATTCTCCTTTTCTGTCAGAGTAGCATCTAAAATGACAGTATGCCAAAAAAAGGTGGCATGATGAACTTGACCTTTTTAGCTCACCTGAGCCAGCAGCTCCAGGGGAGCTTATAGGATGGTAAGGCTCCATCGTCCGTCCGTCATCCGTCCACAATTTCAAACGACTTCTCCTCTGAATCCGCTGGGCTGATTGTAATCAAATTTCATATAAAGCCTCCTGGGACCTTAGGAATGAAAAGTTGTTCAAACGGTCCTGGTCACATGACCAACATGGCCGCCATGCCCATATATGGTGAAAACATAAAAAAAAATCTTCTTCTTCAGAACCAATAGGCCGATGGACTTGAAACTTGGTATGTAGCATCGGGTATGCGAGTACTACCAAGATTGTTCAAATTATGACCGTTGGTTGACCTTGACCTTTTTTACGGTAAGGTCAAATTTGCTTCCTTATGCTTTTATATGGCAAAATGCTACAACATAAGATATCTTGGAAACTGTTGAAGATTTTGGGCTAAAAATTGATATCTACAGTCATCTTAATGAGTACAAGAGGTCAAGGTCATTCTTTGACCTTTGACCCAGAACTCTCATATTTTGACAAGTTCTAACAATCTCCTCAAAAGCCACTGGCCCAATTGAAACCAAATTTCATTTAGAGCCTTCAGGGGTTAAGAGAACGAAAATTTTTCATACGGTCCGGGTCACATGGAAACCAAATTTCATTTAGAGCCTTCAGGGGTTAAGAGAACGAAAATTTATTCATACGGTCCAGGTCACATGACCAACATGGCCACCACGCCCATATATGGTAAAAACCTTTAAAAATCTTCTTCTTCAGAACCAGTTGACCGATGGCCTTGAAACTCGGTATGTAGCATTGGGTACTCAAGTACTATCAAGATTGTTCAAATTATGACCCTGGGTTGACCTTGACCTTTTTTACGGCAAGGTCAAATATGGGAAAACACTAGAACATAAGATTTTGAAGATTTTGGCCTAAAAATTGGTATATACAGTCATCTTAATGAGTACATGAAGATTTATGAGTATTGGAGGTCAAGGTCATTCTTTGAGCTCTGACCCATAACTCTCATATTTTGACAGTTTCAAACAATCTCCTCTAAAACCACTGAGCCAATTGTGACTAAATTTCATATAGAGCCTCCAGGGTTTGAGGGAATGAAAAAATATTTTTAACGATCCTGGTCGCATGACCAACATGGCCGCCACGCCCATATATTATGGTGAAAACCTTTAAAAATCTTCTACTCCAGAACCAATTGACCGATGGCCTTGAGACTTGGTATGTTGCATGGGGTACTCGAGTTACTATCAAGATTGTTCAAATTATGACCTTGGGTTGACCTTGACCTATTTTACGGCAAGGTCAAATATGGGAAAATGCTAGAACATAAGATATAATGAAAAGTTTTGAAGATTTTGGCCTAAAAATTGGCATATACAGTAGTCTTAATGAGTACATGAAGAATTATGAGTACAAGAGGTCAAGGTCATTTCTTGACCGTTGATCCAGATCTCTCATATTTTGAAATTTTCAAACATTTCCTCAAAAGCCAAAGGGCCGATTGTAAACACATTTCATATCGAGCCTCCAGGGGTTGATTGAATAAATGTTTGTTCAAACGGTCCAGGTCACATGACTAACATGGCCACCATTACCATTTATGGTATAAATCTTTAATATTTTTCTTCTCCAGAACCAAAACACCTATTGCCTTGAAACTTGGTAAGTAGCATGGAGTACTAGAGTACCACCAAGACTGTTCAAATGATGACCTTGGGTTTACCTTGACCTTTCTTGCGGCATGGTCAAATATGGGAAAATGCTAGAACATAAGATTTCATGGAAAGTTTTGAAGATTTTGGCCTAAAAATGGTATATATGGTTGTCTTAATGTGTACGTGAAGATTTATGAGTACAAGTGGTCGTGGTCATTCTTTGACTTTTGTCCCAAGACTCATGTTTTGACAATTTAAGACATAAAAAAAGCCACCTTGCCAATTGGTCAGGCGAGCGATTCAGGGCCTCATGGCCCTCTTGTTATTTATGCACAGCTTGCCTTGCACATGCTGCTTTATCATAGATTTGATTTAGATTTTCTGTTTGTCTATTTAATTGATCTTAGCTAGCGCCATGTAGTTAGAATAAGAGTGCCGATGTTTGATTTCAGTTTCGTGTGACAATAACAAAGAATCCGGGGCTGGGTTTCAGCATTGCAGGGGGTGTCGGTTCCTACGGAAACCCTTTCAGACCTGGTGATATGGTAACTAATTTCCTACCTTTTAAACTGATTAACAACTTTGAATATTATGTTGTATTGTAGATTACTGAGTTTCAACCTCAAAAATTTATGTATTGTAGATCACTGAGTTACACTTTCGGAAATATGTCTTGTAGATTACTAAATTACACTTAATACAATGAGCCTGAGCAAGGCAACAAAAACCAACAAACTATACAGGTATGTGTTACAGCATATTCCTGAATCAGCCTGCACATCCAAGCAGCTTGATCAGTGGTTGCCATGTTCTGGGCCCATTTATTCAAAGCATTGTTAGCTCAACATACTTGTTAGTCAAGGATCTGTTACCAGTAAGTCTTGTCATACACATAGAATTAAGTATGTTATGAGCCGCGACGTGACAAAACCAACAATGTGGTTATGCGCCCAGCGCAGACTCAGATCAGCCTGGGCATCCGCCCAGTCTGATCAGAGTCTTCGCTGTGCGCATGAAGGTAGCTTAGACCCTTAGCTACCCTTTAAGCACTTGGTGAAGAGTCTGATCAGACTGGGCAAATGCCCAGGTTGATCTGAGTCTGCGCTGGGCGCACAACCACATTGTTGGTTTTCTAGTGTCGCGGCTCAATTATTTTTTGGAGAAAAACGTGAAGAGCATTTGCAATGCAAAAGACTGTAAAATCACCTCGTATTTTTTTCGGCAGAAAATGGCTGCGTTTTTTTAGTACAACATGTTTGACAATATACCGGTAAGGTATCTTTAACTAACAAAGTCATTAGTCTGAAACAATTAGGCCCAGATTGTTTTAGTTGTTGAACTGGCATTTTGCTTTTGTCAGCTTGCGGACATTCTCATGCAGATCTCTAGTTAGTGAAAATTCTGGGACAGATTTTCTGTTTTTCCATAAAGACATGTTGTGCAGCAGCCCAAGTTCTTACAGACAATGGAAGGAAGTTATCTACACATTAACACTTAAGTTACATGTACATGACAAGAATTGGAAAGGGTGAGATACTGAGAGGCTGTGTGTCAGAGAGACTACTTCAAGGTTCACTGTTTTGCAAAATTTTGATGTGCTAAAAACACTATACTGACATTTGGCTCCTTCTTGAGTGAAGAAGAACAAGAGACATAGAGGATCTTACACTCGCGGTCATTTCATATGAATTTTATGAAACGAGCCTTTTGCGAGTTTCGTAAATTTCATATGAAATAACCACGAGTGTAAGATTCTGTTTATCATATGACCCTTAAAAAATGGGATTTTTAATGCATCCAAACTGAACATCATTTCAATAAGAATACTCATTGTTGACATGGATGTTGTCATTGATTTTACATGTACGGGCCAAAGTGTTATTACATGTGTGGTCATAAGATTTTTATGACACAACGTCATGCACTGAATAAAAGTTATGCAATATGATAAATGAGGATCGTACACAAGTGGTCAATTCATATGAAATTTATGAAACGAGCCTTTGGCGATTTTCATAAATTTCATATGAAATGACCACGAGTGTAAAATTCTGATATCATATGACCTTTTAAAATGGGATTTTATCGCCTTCAAAATGAACATTATTTCAATGAGAAAATGCATAGTTGACACGCCAAAGTTTTATTACACGCGTGGTCATACGATTTTTATGACACGACGTTATCCACTGAATAACAGCGACGCATATTATAAAAGGTTTATGGCGCAAAGAAAAAGCTGAAAGGAAACATACTCTGAAGACTCATTTTTCAAGTGTTTTCCTTCATACTCTTTTATAATAGTATTTTGTATAAGCTTGTAGTTGCTGCATATATTTTCTATCATATTATACTCATTCTCCTAATTCTCTTTTAATTCTTGATAATATATAATGGTTAGTTCCAAGAGACACACAAGATTTAGTGTAACTATATGTTGACACTTACAAAATGTGACTGCAGGTGAAAATTGCAGTGAAAACCAATGAAAACTTAGGAATTTATTCAATTTGAAAGTAAAATGACCCAAATATACCACATTGGGTTTTACTAAACATTTATGCTCAATAGATAACCAGAGCACTTGATGAAGTGAGGTTTTAAGGATAATTCTGTTATAGTTTTCCATAATTCTGAACAAAAAAAATGTTGTGACCCCTCATGAGAACTGTCTCACCAAGCACATTCTAAGGAGGTGTCATAGCATTGTCTTTATGTAGAAGTATGGAAAACTTTCTCTAAATGCCCCCTGCTACCCCTTCTTATCCGATGCACTGGATGACTGTTTAAAAAATGTTTAAAACTGTGAAAAAAGTAAAAAAAATGAACAAAATTACTTTATAACTACATTCATTAGGTTTTTCTCAGACTGGTAAGTTCATTGTAGTAAATTTATGAGATTGTGTGCATGCTGTTTTTATCATGGCTAGTGTGGTTTGCATTTGCATCATGCGGCAAAGATTAATGCATGTCACAATGACCTCATCACAGGAAAAGGGATCCTGTGCCACATGCATACTGATACTGTAAACAAGGAATAAAATGACATAAGAATAATTGTGTGAAAAAATTTGAAGTTTCTCTTGAAAGAATTTCTGTTTGTAATGTCATTAAAAAATTGGCATACAATGTCTACTATACTCTGATACCATTGACATCATAGATCTGTTACTATAGCAACTATGGAATTACCAGCTGTTGTACTTAGTACCTTGGCAGCATGATGCCTCTATGACATCACTTTGATATCAATATGAACTCTTAGTTGCGATGGTAACAGATCTATGATAAATATGTTACCAGATTTTGCAAACACCCAGGCTGGTCTGTGAGTGCATGTCACATCTCTTCCAATGTGGATAATATCATGCCTAGGCTGGTCTGTGCGTGCACATGTCACATATCACTTCCATTGTGGAAAATATCATCTATTTCCCTGACAAAGAAAAATCTGGGCTTCACACTGCTTTAATCAGACTTGATGTGTGCTTTGTCATTGATCACTTACTCAGGTTCACCCTAAGAAAGGATAGAAAAGATTCAAACCATGCATGCCTTTTATATGTTCAGAATCAGATGCATGTTGTTATAGTTCAGTTCAGCCCACCTCTTGTAATTATTGTGATGGATGTGCAGTCAAACTATGCATCTCAATGAACTAATACTTGTGCATCTCAGTGGGAGTGTTATTTCAATCATTTATTTTTTAAAGTGCATATTTGAGCCGTGACACGAGAAAACCAACAATGTGGTTGTGCGCCCAGTGCAGACTCAGATCAGCCTGGGTATCCCTCCAGTCCTATCAGACTCTTCGCTAAGCGCTTAAAGGGTCGGTAAGGGTCTAAGCTACCTCCATACGGACAGCGAAGAATCTGATCAGACTGGGCAGATGCCCAGGCTGATCTGAGTGTGTGCTGGGTGCACAACCACTTTGTTGGTTTTGTCGCGTCGCGGCTCAATAAAGATTGAGGTTTTCAACCTATCTCTTTTCATAACTGTTAAGTGCAGTGTTTTCATAAAATATTTACTGCAGTGCTGCTGTTAAGGTGAGTGAGTATACCGGTCTCCCCATGTTTTTCTGCCTTATTTACAAAGGGGAATAACTTTTGTACTTCCCTGGAAGATAAAGCCCTTTTAAAATTGGGTTTACCAGAGCTCCAGATAAGGATGGGTATTGAGGATAGTTGAGATTTTTATGCCCCCGTGACGATAGTCAGGGGGCATTAAGATTTGCCCCTGTCTGTCTGTCTGTCCATCTGTCCATCCGTCCGTCTGTCTGTTCGTCACACTTTATAGTATAGAGTTTGTGTAATCAACTCCTCCCACAGTTTTCAATGGATCTTTTTCAAACTTTGCATACATGTTGTGGACATATTGAAGATGTGCATGTGGATTTTTGATGGAGCTAAAATTAATTTTGACAGAATTACGGCCTTTTGAACTTAGTCATTTTAGGCAAATTTTTGTATTGTAGGGTATAGAGTTTGTGTAATCAACTCCTCCCACAGTTTTCAATGGATCTTTTTCAAACTTTGCATACATGTTTGGGACATATTGAAGATGTGCATGTGGATTTTTGTTGGCCCTAGAATTAATTTTGACAGAATTACGGCCTTTTGAACATAGTCATTTTAGGCAAATTTTTGCATTGGAGGGTATATAGAGTTTGTGTAATCAACTCCTCTCACAGTTTTCGATGGATCTTTTTCAAACTTTGCATACATGTTTGGGACATATTGAAGATGTGCATGTGGATTTTTGTTGGCCCTAGAATTAATTTTGACAGAATTACGGCCTTTTGAACATAGTCATTTTAGGCAAATTTTTGCATTGGAGGGTATAGAGTTTGTGTAATCAACTCCTCCCACTGTTTTCAATGGATCTTTTTCAAACTTTGCATACATGTTTGGGACATATTGAAGATGTGCATGTGGATTTTTATTGGCCCTAGAATTAATTTGGACAGAATTACCGCCTTTTGAACATAGTCATTTTAGGCAAATTTTTGCATTGGAGGGTATATAGAGTTTGTGTAATCAACTCCTCTCACAGTTTTCGATGGATCTTTTTCAAACCTTGCATACATGCTGTGAATGTATTGAAAATGTGCATGTGGATTTTTATTGGCCCTAGAATTAATTTTGACAAAATTACGGCTTTTTGAACTTAGTCATTTTAGGCAAATTTTGCATTGGAGGGTATCTATAGAGTTTGTGTAATCAGCTCCTCTCACAGTTTACAATGTATCTTTTTCAAACCTTGCATACATGCTGTGAGTGTATTGAAGATGTGCATGTGGGTTTTTGTTGGACCTAGAATTAATTTTGACAGAATTACGGCCTTTTGAACATAGTCATTCTAGGGAAATTTTTGCATTGTAGAGTATGGAGTCTGTGTTATCAACTTGCTCCACAGTTTTCAATGGATCTTTTTCAAACCTTGTCTACATATTGTGGATATATTTGAAGATATGCATGAGGCATTTTGATAGATCTAGAATTAATTTCGACAGAATCACAGCCTTTTTAACTTAGTCATTTTGGGCAATTTTTTACATGTTAGGGTATGTTTTCAATGGATTCTTTGTAGGTGCTTTATGGATATACACATCATGTGACAGGCGCTGCACGGGGGCATCATTAGTGTCTTACAGACACAATTTTCTAGTTTTTCTTATTTCTCAACAAAACATATGTTGTGACACTTCATTATAACTGTCTCAGTGTGACAGTTCTTAATGAGGGGTCACAACTTGTGTTTCAGTGGAGACATATTGCTGAATTATCCCTGTTGTTACCCCTTCTTGTCTGTAGCAATTACAGAAAAGAATCTGGAATTTTTTCCTTTAAGAATTGTCTCCCATTGGGAAAGGAGGCAAAAAGAAAATGGCATAGTTGCTTCCCCTGAAAATGTATCCTTTCAATAAAGAAACTGTATGAGTGGCATGATATGAAAAGATGCTTTATGGCATTTGGAAACAGCTAATACTGTAATGTGCCTAAATTTTGGGGTACCAAGAATACAATGGGAAAATTATTTAAGTTGTCCCATTACTTGAGCACATTATGGTACTTGGATCACCTTGCATAGACTGTGCAGATGGATCACTTTTTTTTCTCTGTGCATATTCTATGGAGAAGCTTTTACATGAGAAGTATATGTAGACAGTGATCAGTTCTAACACTTTAAGTGCCAAATAAATAAAAAAGAAAATAGTGGACTTTGCAAACAGGGTAGATCCAGATGAGGCGGCTCATGATGCATCTGGTTCTACTATGTTTGCCCTAAAGTCTTTAAGTTCTCAATATGATACAGATTTGATGCAAAAAAAATTTGAAATATTTTTTTTCTTAAATTTTTGTCATCTGCTTTTTAGGCACTTTAAAGGTTAACAGTTGCATAGGCTGAATTGAACATTGCCTGTTTGCTATGGTCTTTTTTTCATGCCACTCATATATAGGCAGCAGATTAATTTTGAATATGTTTCCAGCTATACAATAAGTGAATATTTTTCAGGGTATATTTGTGACCAAGATACAGCAGGAGGGACCAGCATCTGTGTCCCTGCAGCCAGGAGATAAGCTCCTCGAGGTGAGATATGTCCCCAAAACCCGTTTTATATACATATTCATGACACATAGCAACCCTATGTGTACTGCAGTGGTTATTATTATTTTTATGCTCCCCGAAGGGTGAGCATATAGTTGCCGCTTTGTCCGTCCGTCTGTCCGTCCGTCCGTCATTCCGTCCGTCCGTCCGTCCGTCCGTCACACTTTTGTACGTAGCATATCTCTGAAAGTATAAGGGGGAACTAAATGAAACTTCACACATTGATAGAGGTCAACGAGGGGAAGAGCAGTGCACAAGAACCGTAACCCTGTCTCAAGTATTTACGAAGTTAGCTCCCTTTCCAGTTTTTTTCAATATTTTCCTTGTCCGGAGCATATCTCTGAAAGTATAAGGGGGAACTAAATGAAACTTCACACATTGATAGAGGACAATGAGAAGAATTGCAGTGCACAAGAACCGTAACCCTGTCACAAGTATTTACGAAGTTAGCTCCCTTTCCATTTTTTTCGTCCGTCCGTCCGTCACACTTTTGTCCGGAGCATATCTCTGAAAGTATAAGGGGGAACTAAATGAAACTTCACACATTGATAGAGGTTAACGAGGGGAAGAGCAGTGCACAAGAACTGTAACCCTGTCACAAGTTTTTACGAAGTTAGCTCCCTTTCCAGTTTTTTCAATATTTAGCTTGTCCGGAGCATATCTCTGAAAGTATAAGGGGGAACTAAATGAAACTTCACACATTTATAGAGGACAATTAGAGGAAGTGCAGTGCACAAGAACTGTAACCCTATCACAAGTATTTACGAAGTTAGCTCCCTTTCCATTTTTTTCAATATTAAGCTTGTCTGGTGCATATCTCCAAAAGTATTAAAGGGAACTTAATGAAACTTCATACATTGAAAGAGGGTAATAAGAGAAAATGCAGAGCACAAGAACCATAACCCTGTCTTCAGTATTTGTAAAGTTAGCTCCCTTCCTATTTTTTTAGTATTTTGCATGTCCAGAGCATATCTCTGAAAGGATAAAAGGGAACTTAGTAAATCTTCACACACTAATAGAGGGCAATGAATGAAAGTGCAGAACACAAGAACCATGACTCTGTCATAAGTAATTACACAGTTAGCTCCCTTCTTAATTTGTGGTTTATTGTGCTTGTATAGAGCATATCTTAGGAAGTATTGAAGGAAACTGAATATAATTTCACACATTGATAGAGGGTAATGAAAGGAAGTGCAGAGCTTAAGAACTATAACCCTACCTTTAGTAATTACGGAGTTAGCTTCCTTCCTAATTTTTTCAGTTATTTAGCTTGTCCGGAGTATATCTCTGTACATATTTAAGAGAACATGAATGAAACTTCACATATTGATAATAGAGGGCAATGACAAGAAGTGCAGAGCAGAAGAACCATAACTGTATCCCAAGTTATTTTGGAGTTACTTCCCTACTTATTTTTTCTCAGTTGTATGTATGTCTAGAGCATTGCTTTAAAAGTATTGAAAAGAATTTTTTTTTCCATTTTAAATTGCATTTAATTTACACAGAAAATCACTCCTTCACCAGGATACCCATTCTCCTATTCCAAGCCTTCGGGGAGCATCCATCGGTTCCACCGATTTTCTTGTTTTCTATATATCTGCATCTTATTTTCACTTCCCTATCTAACTGTCTTTGGTTTGCCTGCTTGAACTTCAGAATGAATTGGTTGGTTGGCTGTTTTGGGTTTAATGGCTCTTTGAGACAGTATTTCAGTTTATATCGAGTCGTCTCCCAGAGAAAGGGAGAAAGAAAAGAGATGTGATAGTGGAGAGAAAAAATGTCCCCCCCCCCACACACACACCTACTGCAAGCACAGTTGGCCCTTGCCCTACTAATATCCAAAGCAGTAGGATGCCCCAGCACTGAGTTACCAAGCACCATTGCCCTATCACAACCACCCCCCATCAGAATAAAAATTACTTCATTGTTGTCTTGCCTGTGACTAGCAGAAGTGAAAAATAGGTATAACTTTCCTGGCATCAGCAGTGGAATAAAGTCAGCTAACATTTAAGAAAGTGGCTTATAAACCACTAAGCTCCATACAGGCAGACAATCTGTAGTATAACTATCTTATACTACTCTAAGAGTTTGCTCCCATAGGAGCAAATTGTGCTGATGAGTAGACATATTTTGAAAGGTCTTCATTGTTCAGGGAAACCGACAAAAAGTCACTAAAGTTCTTCCTCTTTGTAAAGACGATGGAAAAACATGCAGGTGTAATGTCTCCCAGCAGACTCACAATGTTGAATGAACTCTCAGTGTTCAATGAACACTGACTTACCCCTAATGTGCTTAAGTATTGGGACACCTAAAATAATTTTTTTTCCATTTGTCCCAAATGGAAAATTCATTATTTTTAAGGTGTCCCAATATATACGCACATTACAGTAAATTGATTCAACGTCATGACGTTGCATCAACTTTGAGTCAGTGTCAGTTCAATATTGTGTGCCTGTTGGGCTTTGTGATGCAGTGAAATGGTGTCTGGTTAAGTTTCTGTTTGTGGTAAGAAATGTAGAATAAGCAAGATGATAGAGATGGCTCTTAATCAGTCTTTTGTGTTTTTATAGGTAAATGGCACAGATTTTTCCCAGATTCATCACAACCGAGCTGTAGAGATTCTCAAAACAACGGGTAGTAAAGTTTCCCTGTTAGTTGAGCGGGAAACCAGCTGACTAGAGGAGCAACAGGAAGTCACATGGATCTAGTCATCATATAGTGATCTCCCTTGATCTTTTTATAAGCTTTATTGACATACGCAGTAATTAGAAAGTGCTTAAATAATTGCAATGCAACAAAATTATTGGTAGAGAAAATGCTGGAGAGACAGTGTTCAAGAGAAACAGCCCTTCAGATTGAGATTCTGGAAAACTTCTTAAGGCTTATGGTTTCAGCATCCCATTTTCTGCCATGTTTTTGTAAGGGAGGCAACTTCACTGAATTCTGTTCAGCAAAGCTCTTCAAGAAAGGGATTAACTGGAAAGAATTTGCTCCTTGGGAGGAGCAAATTCTTTTCTTTAAGTCAACCCCTGTTGACAAGAGCAGCAAAAAAGAAAATTGTAGAGTTGCTTTTCCTGAAAGTGTATCCATTCACCATAATTCTCCATTGAAAACAAGTTATTGCTCTATTTATTAAACATGCTTTGATGAGAAAAGTAATGAAAACATTGAAAAAAGAAAGCATTCTCATCTGAAGCAGAGAGAGTAGGGGGAAAGGTGTATTATGCTGTATCAATAAATGAAATTCTGTTTGAGCTTTTAAGATCTGTAGTACATGTATTGTCAGGTTGAAATGGGCATCATGTTCAAAATATGTGTATTTTCATATGTGTATGTTCAAAACACTGTGGCTGAGTATGGTTTACAGGCTTCATAATATTAATGCTCATATAATGTAAAAAAAATTAAAAAATGTCAAACTGCACTGCCTTATGTTTCTCATAGTTAAAACAGTTTCGAGTAGTACAACAGCTTTAGGAGAATGTTATTATTTTAAAAACTGATTTTAAGTTTTATGGTGAATGCATACACTCTCAGGGTAAGCGATTCATTTTTCTGAAGCCTCCCTTGTCAGTAGGGTTCAGCTCTTAGACGTTGCTCCCTGAGGAGCACATTCTAGAGAGCAAATTCCATCCTTTAAGAGTAGACCCCAATCCCAATTGAAATAGTCTTGCAATACACAGAATCTGACACTGGTGGTCATTTCATATGAAATTTATGGAACTCGTCAAAGGCTTGTTTTATAAATTTTATATGAAACGACCTCTTATGTAAGAGCGACTATTCATGTAGTTTGTGGTATTTAGTTTGTGTATGCCTCTTATGTAAGAGCCACTATTCATGTAGTTTGTGGTATTTAGACTGTGTATGCAATAGCTAAACAGCTGGCAATAATCAAAATGCAAAGAATGGCAGTTTATAACTTCCACATATTTATGCTATTTCTGCAAAATTTAAAGATGAACAGGTACACTTTAAGGGGAGCTGTTCTGCCATTTATTATTTTGCCTCCCTTCCCAGTGTAAGTCAACTCTTAACCCATTGCATTCTGGGTATTTTTTAGTCGTCTGCTGAAATTGTCATCTGCAACAAAAATCAAGAATGTTTTGACAATATTAGTCTAACTAACTCTTGTATTTAAATGATGTCTGCAGTCAGTTTGGATCCCAGATCTGGATCCAAACTGTTTTCCCAGATACCCCTAAAGGGGTATCCCGAATGGAATGGGTTACAGAACAGCAAATGCTTTCTTTTTATTGCAGACTTTATTTTGAAAGGGCTTCTTCATTCCAGGGAAGCAAACAGGGAGTCACAAAAGTAATTTCCCTTTACACAAGTGGCAGAAAAACATGGAGGTGTACCTGTGCACCTTAATATGATGCCTAGCTACAGAATTCCTGGTCCAGGAGAGGTTTGATGATTATTCTGAGATGCTGTTATGGTTGACTGAGACAGCATGCTGTGGCCCTTAGTAGAACCTTCTCACTGCTTGGAGCAATCTCATGAGGAAACCATAAATACCATAAAAATTCTAATAATTAGGACACCTAAAATAAGTACTGTACTGGCCTTAATTGGAACATTTAGGTTTTACAATGCAGTAATGTGTCCAAAAGATGCAGATTTAATGGCAAATATTGGAGACCCTGTTTCTAAAAGATTCCACAGGAGCAGTCTGATCTGGTTGTGCACGGTTTGCTCAAACCTACATTATATCTGTCCCACTACTTCAAATTTTTATGTTAACCCATTGCATTCTGGGTATTTTTTGTCGTCTGCTGAAATTGTCGTCTGCATAAAAAAGCAATATTCTATTTTGACAATACTGATCTAACCAACACTTGTAGAAATGATGTCTAGGCAGCAAACAGTTTGGATCTCAGATCAGGCCCCACATTTGTGGGGCCTGATCTGGATCCAAACTGTTTGCCTAGATACCCCTAGAGGGGTATCCCGAATGGAATGGGTTAAGAAAAATAATCCCAGAATGATATGTCATCAAACCTCTTATGGACCTGGTAGTTCTGTCCACTGATTGTGGTGCTTTTTGTTTAGTGTGTTATTTATTTTATAAACTTGTACACAGTAACCTGCTCTTCCACGAAATGACTGCTGAGAAACATTTGTTTTAATTGTAAGTTGAGCATTTGGTGAGTCATAAGATTCCATGAAATGATCTGAAAGATGACTTTTCTTCCACTTTAAATAGCAAAACAAACAGAATGGCATTTTGTTACTGTAATTCAGCTTGAATATTATTGGGAAGCCATACAGTATATATATTTGGGATGTTTAGTTATACATATGGTTTCTGATGCTTTTATCTTGATCTGGGCTTGCCATGGGTTTTATTTCTCCAAAATCCACATTTTCTGTCAAAGAAATTCCACAATATGTTGCTGAGTACAGCTTAATTTTACATTTATATGAATTTTGATTAACATACTGATTAACATACTGAAAAATTGATTTCATGAAATGCATGTTGTAATTATTTATTTTCAGTACTTCACTTTTTACCTCAAATACTGTTGCCTCTGTATTTTGATAATCCGTCCTCTAAACTGCAAGCAATCTCATAATTGAGCCACGACGACAAAACCAACAAAGTGGCAAGTGCGCCCAGCAAAGACTCATATCATCCTGGGCATCTGCTTAGTCTGATCAGTGCCTTTGCTGTCGGCATGGAGGTAGCTTAGTCCCTTGACTACCCTTAAAGCACACAGGGAAGACTCTTCTCACACTGGGCAGATGCCCTGACTGATCTGAGCCTTACGTGGTACACATGCCGCTTTGTTGGTTTTGTCATGACACGGTGTGGCTCATATATTTTAAAATCTTTGTCATTGAATCTCAGAGCTCCAAATAAGATGGGTCAGATACTTCAACAATATTTTGTCTTAGTTCTATTTAAAAACGTAAGCTATGGGCCTTGTTAGAAACAAAATGCTTTGGCAGTGCTGATGAGGGGCTGTAAGAGAAGTATTTTCAAATACTCACTTTATCTGGAGCCCTGGAACTTTATCTTGAGTTTTAATATGTGTTATTTATGCTATTTTTTGTTGTAAGTGCATTTATCATAAGTATTCAGACAATTCAGATATATTGGTAATGGATTCTTCCACCTACCAGTTTGAACAAATCCATTCCTAATAGTAGGGGGGGGGGGGGGGGGGGTCATAAAACTTGGCAAACATTGTAGACCTAGATCAGACTGCTCTTTAGGAGCAGTCTGATCAGGGTCTACGCTGTTTGCTTAGGCAGTTATGTCCCATATTTAGGATAAATGCAGTAGATTATATGCTTATGCAAACTTTTGTATTATGCACAAATATCAAATTAATGATCTCGGAAACCTACAGCTGAAGTAAATCCATATACAGTTGACTAAAGATATCTCAAACACTGATATCTTATAGTACCTCTTGTATCACAGAATATAGTTTAGACACATTCCATACTTTTATTTACATTTCAACTCCTGTTATCCCAAACTATCGCTATCTTAAAGTAAATTTTCTGGAACCAGAAAATTTACTTTAAGATATCACTTGTCTGGTATGGACTTTGACTTTGAGATATCGAGATTCAACTGTATAATTTTTTTTTTAGATGCTTGTTCTGTGCATTAACATTAGCAAATTCATAGACAGTGATATGCAAATAACAGTGATTTGTGGCATGGATGAGTTATACTTTTTCCATTCCAACAAGTCTGTCCTGTTATATGTACCCTAAGTTGTTATTGTCCGAAAAATGAACGTGTTGTAAACCCTTGTTTTTTCTTTCTTTTTATTTAATCTTGTGCATGACTAGCAGAAGGGACATATAGGTATTACTTCTTTGTCATTGTCGTCAGGGTACACTTTCATCGAGTTTTCTGGTTTGATTCTGCAAGATGTAAAGGGGCCTCTTTATAGCAATCACACAGGCAGATGAGACACAGATTACTGTTAAAATTCTAACAATTGGGACACCAATAATAATACCCACAAAAGTCCTAAAAATTGAACAAGTTTGGTTTATCAATGCAGTAAGGCATCTGAAAGATGCATATTGATTGGCAGACAGTGTAGACCTTGATCAGACTGCTCCTTAAGGAACTGTCTGATCTGGGTCTGCACTGTTTGCTCAGGCCTATTTGTCCCAAAACTTAAAATTTTTACGATATTCTTGTCTAGTTTTGTGCACGATGAAGTAATATCCTTTTTACTATGTGACACTATGAAATGGCAGCTGCATTTATGTGTAGTGTTCTTTTAACCAAAAAGAAACAACATTTTCTATCATATCAAACTGCTGCAGTTGTATTTTTTTAGCTCGCCTGTACGAAAGTAGAGAGAGCTATTGTTGTCACTTGGACGTCGATGTGGGCGTGGGCGTTGCCGTCACACTGTAAAGTTTTATGTCAAAGTTTTTTTATGTGATGGGCAATGCACTGCAGGCGAGCTATCCTGTACGCGGACATGTCTTGTTTTCATTACAATTATTACTATGTTTTGATTGTGTATCTTCCATATTTAATTGCATGTAAATAACTCGTTAGTAAATAATTGAATGTGATATTTTGTCCAGTTTGAACCAAATATTTGATATGTGCCTATTGCCCATACCTTGTGGGTAGATTAAAATGATAATTTCTGAAACTGTGTTTCTTTTTTATTCTTTTAAATTGCCACTCCTCCTCTTCCAACTTCTCTAACTCTTTCCTGACTTTTTCCAAAATTCCATACTCTCTTATGGATCCAAAAATTAAGATCCTTTACTTAAACCATGCTAAAGGTATCACTTGAAATTCGGAGCAACTCTTAAAGGAAAGAATTTGCTGACAGCAAAATCTCTCCAAGGCAGTCCCCACGGAGATGGAGATAAATACTGTGTATGACCTATCTTTCCTGAAAGTATATTCTTTCCCGTGAGCGTAATCACACCGGATAGGTGGCAATCAAAAAGGCTCTTAACAATCGATTAACACCAATCATAAACCGTTAGAAACAGCATTTTTGATTGCAAATTGGCAACAATTTGCAATCAAAAACGCTGTTTCTAATGGATTTTGGTCCGTGTTCATCAACTGCATAAGTGTTTTCGATTGCCACCTATCCGGTGTGAGAATAAGTAAATTTTTTGAAGACAACACTGGTCATTGATTTTCAATTCCTTTCTGAGCAAAAAGCTCACTGACTTTTCCCCGACCTGGTAAAGACATTTTCGAGATACTTTTCCCTGACTGTGGCAATTCAGCAGTACAGTGCCATATTCAAAACAGAGTTCTTCAACTTCTGTCTGACTATGAGAGAAGTCACATTTCTTTGTTTTTGTGCTATAAAAATTATGACAAACAGTGCAGACTATGATCAATCTGATCTAGGTCTGTATTGCTGCTCATGCATGTATCCCTAATGGGATTCTTCTAATGAGGAGCATGTGAAGAAGCAGATACAAATATCAGACTTTACAACACACACTCCCTTCATCTGAAGCAGAGCAGGATGTTGATCAGGAAAGAACTAGAATTGTTTTCCTACGAAAAAACAGATGTCTCCCCCCCCCCCTTTTTGATGTCAAAAGGATCAGTCATTAAGACGCCAAGGGAAAAAACAATATGTTTCCCTACCCTGAAGCAGGGATTCATAATAAGTAAAAAGTATAAATGCAAGAGTTATAGTTGTTATGCTCTGCATGTCATGTAATGTTGACTGATATTCATATTTAGTTTTTGTCAAAAAATATAAATGCAAGAGTTACAGTGCTCTGCACGTCGTCTATTTATATGTTGACTGATATTTGTATGAAGTTTCATGAATATAGCTTAAACGGTTTTCAAGTTATAGAGCTTAGACGATTGAGACACGATTTTGTGAATGACAAAGTTCCAAGGGAAATAACTCAAATAGTATATATGCTGTGCTCTGCAGGTTGTCTAGTGTTGACTGACATTTGTATGAAGTTTCGTGAATATAGCTTGTCCGGTTTTCAAGTAATAAAGCGATTGAGACACGATTTTGTGACTGACAAAGGTCCAAGGGAAATAACTTGAGAAGTATAAATGCAAGAGTTATGGTTCTTGCACTATGCAATTCTTCTAATGTTGATTGATATTTGTATGAAGTTTTGTGAATATAGCTTGAATGGTTTTCAAGTTATAGAGCAGACACAACTGAGACACGATTTTGTGACTGACAAAGTTCTAAGGGAAATAACTCAAATAGTATAAATCATAAAGCTATGGTTCTTGCATTCTGCACGTCGTCTGATGTTGATTGATATTTGTATGAACTTTCATGAATATAGCTTGAATGGTTTTAAAGTTATAGACGGACTCGACTGAGACGCAATTTTGTGATGGACAAAGTTCCAAGGGAAATAACTCAAAAAGTATAAACGCCAGAGTGCATTCTGCACGTCGTCTGATGTTGACTGATATTTGTATGAACTTTCATGAATATAGCTTGAATGGTTTTAAACTTATAGACTGACTCAACTGAGACGCAATTTTGTGATGGACAAAGTTCCAAGGGAAATAACTCAAAAAGTATAAATGCCAGAGTTACCATTTGTGCACTCTGCACATCGCCTCATGTTGATTGATATTTGTATGAAGTTTCGCGAATATAGCTTGTGCAGTTTTCAAGTTATAGAACGGACACGATTGAAACACGTGTGATGGACTAAGTTCCAAGGGAAATAACTCAAAAAGTATAAATGCCAGAGTTACCATTCTTTCACTCTGCACGTCGTCTCATGTTGATTGATATTTATAAGAAGTTTCGCGAATATAGCTTGAGCAGTTTTCAAGTTATAGAACGGACACAATCGAAACACAATTTTGTGATGGACTAAGTTCCAAGGGAAATAACTAAAAAAGTATAAATGCCAGAGTTACCATTCTTGCACTCTGCACGTCGTCTCATCTTGATTGATATTTATATGAAGTTTCGCGAATATAGCTTGTGCAGTTTTCAAGTTATAGAACGGACACGATTGAAACACGTGTGATGGACTAAGTTCCAAGGGAAATAACTCAAAAAGTATAAATGCCAGAGTTACCATTCTTTCACTCTGCACGTCGTCTCATGTTGATTGATATTTATAAGAAGTTTCGCGAATATAGCTTGAGCGGTTTTCAAGTTATAGAACGGACACAATCGAAACACAATTTTGTGATGGACTAAGTTCCAAGGGAAATAACTCAAAAAGTATAAATGCCAGAGTTACCATTCTTGCACTCTGCACGTCGTCTCATCTTGATTGATATTTATATGAAGTTTCGCGAATATAGCTTGAGCGGTTTTCAAGTTATAGAACGGACACGATTTGTGACGGACAGACGCCCGGGGAAAAACAATATGTCTCCCGACCCTGAAGGGGGGAGACATTAATACAGCATAAAGAAAACAAGCTATTCAATTTTAAAAGTTTATTTTCCATTCTCTAAACTGGCAAAAAATAAACCTGTCCGTACATTTTGTAAAACAATATAAGCTGCAAAAAAATGCCACATTTAGATTAGTTGAAAATTTATCAGCATATTCCCAGTGGGCACATAAAGGTTAAAATGGCAATAGTACTGATATGACCTTGTCTTACATCAATTAATATTGATAAGTTTTGATTGTGCACAATGGAAATACTGCTAGAAATTTTTAAAAATATTATATATGTGGCATTTCTTTTTCTGACAAGTATAACCTTTCAAACAGTCACAACCACAAGACTTTGTAACTTTTTTCATTTTAAGGTGAATGGATACACTTTCAAGGGAAGCAACTCTGCCATATGTTTTTTCCTCCCTTCTCAATAGAAGTCAACTCTTAAAGAAAAGAATTTGCTCCTCCAGGAGCAAATTCTTTCCTTTAAGAGTTGACCCTATTTTGGAAGTGTGACATCATCCAGGGAAGCAAACAGGAAGTCATAAAAGTTGTCTTGCTTTGAAAAATAGTGGAAACAAAAACATGGATGTGTACCCACTCACCTTATCCAGCATCTAAAGGAGACTAGGTGAGTCTATATAACTCCATCTGTGCAGGCTATTCAGTAGTAATCTGGATCATAGTCAGATATGACTTAGTACCCACTATGAGTCATCCCATTATATGAGTCATGACAGGCATGTGCACAGTACGATCAGAGCCTTTACTGTTTGCACACAACCTATATGGATACTAAGGAATTTATAAGCACAAAATGACGGCTCTTGCTAGACTGAATGTGTTCACACACTGATTTGAGCTTTCCTGTTCATAAGTATCTTCAGCATATTTTTGACAAGGATTAAAATAAAGTTTTTCTTGGAATGGCCAATGAACTTTTGGGTAGAACCAAAACTGTTGAGTGAGTAAGATCACAGCTAACCAACATACTTTTTATTATAGATTTCCTATCACGGGTCCACCACCTTTGAAAAAAATACAATCTACATATCACATTACATTGCTCTAAACCTTCATATGATAAAAGGAGTTTGAGACAGTTTCACAGCAAACTTGCTATAACTTTTGAACAACTTTAATTAAATAATTAAATAGTGATGATAAGCAAGACTGTCAACCTTTAAGAACAGGAGTTATTATAAATAACAAGTAGGTATAAGAAAATTATACACATACAAAATATATACATACAAAAAATGTTGTTATTTAAACAAGAGGGCCATGAGGCCCTGAATCGCTCACCTGAACAATTGGCAAAGTGGCTTTTTCTTATGTTTTGAAATTGTCAAAATATGAGTCTTGGGTCAAAAGTCAAAGAATGACCATGACCTATTGTACTCATTGATGAAATCTTATGTTCTAGCATTTTCCCATATTTGACCATGCCGCAAAAAAAGTTAAGGAAAAACTGAGGTCATCATTTGAACAGTCTTGGTAGTACTCTAGTACTCCATGCTACTTACCAAGTTTCAAGGCCATTGGTGTATTGGTTCTGGAGAAGAAAAAATATTTAAGGTTTATACCATAAATGGGTATGGTGGCCATGTTGGTCATGTGACCTGGACCGTTTGAACAAATTTTCGTTCAATGAACCCCTGGAGGCTCTATATGAAATGTGATTACAATTGGCCCTTTGCCTTTTGAGAAAATGTTTGAAAATCTCAAAATATGAGAGATCTGGGTCAAAGGTCAAAGAATGACCTTGACCTCTTGTTCTCATAATTCTTCATGACCTCATTAAGACGACTGTATATACCAATTTTTAGGCCAAAAACTTCCCATGAAATCTTATGTTCTAGCATTTTCCCATATTTGACCTTGCTGTAAAAAAGGTCAAGGTCAACCAAGGTCATAATTTGAACAATCTTGATAGTACTGGAGTACCCAATGCTACATACCAAGTTTCAAGGCCACTGATCAATTGGTTCTGGAGAAAAAGATTTTGAAAGGTTTTTACCATATATGGTCATGGTGGCCATGTAACCCAGACCATTTGAAGAAATTTTCATTTCCTCGACCCCTGAAGGCTCTATATAATATTTGGTTACAATTGCCGCATTGTCTTTTAAGGAGAAGTTTGAAATTGTCAAACTATTCTGAGAATTCAGGGTCAAAGGTCAAAGAATGACCTTGACCTCCTGTAGTCATGAATCTTGATGTACACATTAAGATGACTGTATTTACCAATTTTTAGGCCTAAATCTTCAAAACTTTCCATGAAATCTTATGTTCTAGCATTTTCCCATATTTGACCTTGCTGTAAAATGGCCAAGGTCACCCCAAGGTCATCATTTTGAACACTCTTGATAGTACTGGAGTACCCAATGCTACATATCAAGTTTCAAGGCCATCAGTCAATTGGTTCTGAAGAAGAAGATTTTTTTAGGTTTTTACCATATATGGGCATGGCAGCCATGTTGGTCATGTGACCTGAACCGTTTGAACAAATTTTCATTCCCTCATCCCCTGGAGGCTCTATATGAAATTTGGTTACAATAGGCCGGGTGGTTTTTGAGAAGATTGTTTGAAATTGTCAAAATATGAGAGCTCAGGGTCAAAGGTCAAAGAATGACCTTGACCTCTTGTACTCACAAATCTTCATTGTACTCATTAAAGATGACTGCATATACCAACTTTTAGACCCTAATCTTCAAAACTTTCCCTGAAATCTTAAGTTCTAGCATTTTCCCATATTTGACCTTGCCGTAAAAAGGTCAAGGTCAACCCAAGGTCATAATTTGAACAATCTTGATAGTACTCGAGTACCCAATGCTACATACCGAGTTTCAAGGCCATCGGTCAATTGGTTCTGGAGAAGAAGATTTTTCAAGGTTTTTACCATATATGGGCATTGGCGGCCATGTTGGTCATGTGACCTGAACCGTTTGAACAAATTTTCATTCCCTCATCCCCTGAAGGCTCTATATGAAATTTGGTTTCAATTGGCCCAGTGGCTGTAGAGAAGATTGTTTGAAATTGTCAAAATATGAGAGTTCTGGGTCAAAGGTCAAAGAATGACCTTGACCTCTTGTACTCATAAATCTTCATGTACTCATTTAGATGACTGTAGATATCGATTTTTAGCCCAAAATCTTCAACAGTTTTCAAGATATCTTATGTTCTAGCATTTTCCCATATAAAAGCACAAGGAAGCAAATTTGACCTTGCCGTAAAAAAGGTCAAGGTCAACCCAAGGTCATAATTTGAACAATCTTGGTAGTACTCATGTACCCGATGCTGCATACCAAGTTTCAAGGCCATCGGCCTATTGGTTCTGGAGAAGAAGATTTTTTTAGGTTTTTACCATATATGGGCGTGGCGGCCATGTTGGTCATGTGACCAGGACGGTTTGAACAACTTTTCGTTCCCCCTTCCTCTGGAGGCCATATATGAAATTTGGTTACAATTGGCCCAGCGGTTTCAGAGGAGAAGTCGTTTGAAATTGTGGACGGACGGACGACGACGACGGACGACGGAGCCTTACCATCCTATAAGCTCCCCCGGAGCCGCTGGCTCAGGTGAGCTAAAAAATAAAATCAGATCTAATTCCATTAATATTGTACAGATACATAGTCCGCCAGACAAGCCAAATAAAAATCTTGGGGATAAGAAATGAACCTCTTAAAAAGTTATAGTGGTACCTTATTAGAATCAGCTCACTTTGATAAAAGACATCCAAGTAAGAGTAGGCTTTAATCATTATTTCTAGACATGTTCTGTTCGTTAGTCCAAAACATATTTATGCCCCTATGAAGGGGCCATAATATAGGGATCAAACGGTTTTTCATGCAGTAATGTTTGCATGTTCCTTGGGACCTTGCAAACATTAATGCATTGGAACAAAATGTTTGATTGCTATTATTGCATAAATAATACAATGCTACAAAAATAACGAAAATGTTGGCACACTAGCTTTCGACCTCATCGCCATTACCTTGCTGATTCAAACACACACAATGCATGTCTATAATCCTCGTTTCATGCCATGGTCAGCTACCATGAATTTGCAACCTTTAGCAGCATTTCACAAGTCATAATCATGTTCATCAAGTCGTCTATACTTTCATTTTACAATATCCAAATTTGTATAACTCTTCTGTTAAAGTCTTTAATTGACATCTTCAACTGCAGTCTTGCGGCTAGTTTCTGTACTGCAACATGCATACGAAAAGTCTAAGGTGGTCATTATTGGCACGTGAAAACCCATGTTAATACAATACATGGTTTTGTATTCGTTCAAACATGCCTATTATGTGTGACACCAATATCTATGCAATAATTATGGAAAAACTGCTCTCAAAAGGTAACTCATCGTTTATTTGTGGTTGCTGATTCTGTTTTACACTGACGAGTAAGCGAGCCTTAAAACTTAATTTGCCACCATACAATGCAATTGCCACTATAAAAGTGATCATTTTTCTCCCCAAAATTGGAAGTATATTTTTGAAGAAATATGAAAATTATCGTAATCACTGTCAATATCCACACATCCAGATGAGTCTTAAGGTGAGTTAGTGAACTCGTGTTTCATGTCCCACCAACAGCTAGGGCATATGGAGATGGGTCCTTGGTTTAAAGTCTCTTCCAAATGGCTGGAGAATTGGGGATTGATCTTGCGACCTCTTGATTGGTAGTCCAGTATGTTATCCCCTACACTACCACCGTTTCTGAGTCTTTAGGTGAATGAAAACATGTTCAGAGGTAAACTCTATCATTTTTTTTGTCTCCCTTAACCCATTCCATTCGGGACACCCCTTTAGGGGTATCTGGGAAAACAGTTTGGATCCAGATCAGGCCCCACAAACGTGGGGCCTGATCTGAGATCCAAACTGTTTGCTGCCTAGACATCATTTCTACAAGAGTTAGTTAGACCAATATTGTCAAAATATTCTTGATTTTTGATGCAGACGACAATTTCAGCAGACGACAAAAACTACCCAGAATGCAATGGGTTAAAAATGTGGAGGTCAACTCCTTGGGAGCAACTTCTTTCCTTTAACAGCAGATCCCATTTTGGTGGCACTTCTTTGTAAAAGGGAGCAAACAGGAAGTCCTAGAAAATATTTCCCTTTGTAACAAGACCTGTCTGCATACAGGATGGCTCACCTGACAGTGCTTCGCCCATCACATAAAAAATTGTTACTAAAAAATTTCCAATTTGGCTGCCCAATTCTGAGGTGGACGCAGACACTGATGCCAGGGTGACAACAGTAGCTCTTCAGTACTTTCTTACAGGCGAGCTAAAAATAAGAGTAAAACATGTATGTGTACCCATTCATTTTAAGCAGAATCCAACAAGTTTAACTGAGACATGAAATATAAAATATAACAGTTGACTAAAATAATGTGAAAAATAAAATATAGCAATTTTCTTTCCAAAAAATTTTGGCTTTTCTGACATTCAGACTAATAATGCCCTTTTCAACTTGCACCTTTCCAATTTATGAATAGATTCCTATACAAAGAACAATATTTATCACAGCATGCAAATTCACAAGACCTGTCCCCTTACAGGATAGCTTGCCTGACAGCACCTTGGCCATCACATAAAAACTTTATTGTAAAACTTAAACATTTTGCTAACGCAGCCGCCACCAATGCCGATACCAGGGGTAGTGTGATAGCTCTTCCTGTATATTTGTACAGGCTACCCAGCGGGCACATGACGTCGAAATGACATTGTATTGACGTCGATGCGATGTGATGACGTCGCAACAACATCATTACGATGTCATTTTGGTGTTGTGTGCCTGCTGGGTAGCTAACAATTGATGAAACTATAAGTTTAAAAAGTCAGTTACACCAATGTGTAAGATATAGAAAACTCTCTAACCAAGAAACAAAAGCACTATACATTACAGTATAAGTATACATTTATAAATAAACTTTGATTAAACAGAAAAACAAACAAGCAAGATATTTTAATGTGACCCTGCTCAGCCACAATGTCAACAAAAATTGCAAGAAAATATATTGTGATTAGTGTGACTATTGAGACACCTCAACCAATTATTCTTATCATCCTACCACATCTATTTAGCTATAAAACGGGATTTTCTCATCTCTAGAATGACTCTACATATGTGAATCAGTCTTATGAAACTCTGCTACAAATAGGTTTTCTCCTTCAAAAACAATCCTGAAAGTCTAGATCCATCTGCTAAGATGGATCTAGATTTTCAGAGACTGTTTTGGAAGGGAATAGCCTCAGTCTTACAACCAAAGAAATATGGTAATCTATTGTAATTATTATCCTAATCTATTGTAATTATTATCCTAATTTATTGTAATCATTATCCATATTTATTGTAATTATTATCCTAATTTATTGTAATGATTATCCATATTTATAGTAAATATTAACCTAATTTATTGTAATCATTGTCCTAATTTAATTCAATTTTTATCCTAATTTATTGTAATTATTATCTTAAAATTCCAAAGAAATTAAAATGCCCCAATGTGTCAAATACTTCTGCCAGAATGGAAAATAGTTTAGATCTTGAGGAGCCACTTAACACTTTAAGCGCCAGAAAACAGCAGACGACAAAATTTACATCAGCAAAAGTAGCTATTCTAGCTAATGTTATTTATGTTGTACCAAACTGACTGAAAATAATTTCAAAAAATGTTTCATACAAGCTATATCATATTGACAATTTGAAGAGTACAAGGCAAACAGTACAGATCCAAAAGAGGTGGCTCATTATGAGCCACCTCATCTGAATCTATGCTATAAGCAAATTCAATTATTTTCATTTTGGAAATCTAACTGCCATAAAACTCGAGCTACTTCAAAAATTTGCATCTTAATCTAATCCTAACCTACCCAAAACTAATCCCAACATTAGTCTAGCCCTAAACTAACCTTTTTCCAACTCTATGACATAGTCCTGCTATAATGGTTGCAGAAAGATTCTAAAGTCTAGCGAATCCTGATCAGAAAGATCAGTCTGATCAGGGTCTACCATGTTTGCTAAGCACTTCTGTGCCCCGTTATTCAAAACTAACAATGTTGCAAGTTAATGAGACGTTAAAAATTCAAATGTTAATATCTCAAATATGCCAACATGTTTTGTTGAAAAAATGTGAGAAGCCTTTGCATTGCAAGCTCCTCACATATTTTCAAAACAAAAAATATCAGTGCATGTGGCTATAAAAACACTAAACGAGTTGACCTTTTAATGAGCTCGTTAGGCTAACAATGCTTTGAACAACTGGGACCAGGGCTATTTCTGTCAGCTAGTTTTAAAGAAAGCCATCCTTTTAAGCTACATAGCTTGACCAATCACATTCTGTGCTATACACAAGAATACCTCCAGTTGCATTATCTAAGGAAGATTCCCACATAATCTAATTCTCCTAAGTGAACATGTGATGTTTGGACCATATTAGCGCAATGTTGAAATAATGTTCAGGACATCTGGACAACATTGGGAAGACCTTGTACCAATGTCAGGTGTTCTACAAGTTTCAATAATTTCATATCAAATAACCGTGAGCGTAAAATTCTGTTAATCATGTGACTGCCTTACATGGCATTTCATCACAATAACAGCTGACATTAATTCTATAACTATTGTTAACATAATGTGTCACATACAAATATCATGACATTTCATGCAGCTATTGTAGTTGTATTTATGTTCCCTGTGTCGGAAAGTTCACAGTTTCGCAATTTTAAACACATTCATGGTATTGATATTAAAGTTTGTGCATTATCATATCAAATGACAGTGAGTGTAAAATTCTGTTTATTATGTGACTGTCTTGCATGACATTTCATCACCTTTACAGCTGACATTATTTCTATTGAAAACATAATGTGTCACAGACAGCATCATGACATTACATGCAAGTAACTAAATCAATGAGGTGTAATATGTGGTCAGACAATTTTTATGATATGAGCCTTGACATGACAAAGCCAACAAAGTGGATGTGCGCCCAGTGAAGACTCAGATCAGCCTGGACATCTGCCCAGTCTGATCAGATTCTTCACTGTTGGCATGGAGGTAGCTCAGACCCTTAGCCTTAAGTGCACAGCAAAGACTCTGATCAGACTGGACAGATGCCAAGGCTGATCTGAATCTTCGCTGGGGCGTACATGCCACTTTGTTGGTTTTGTCACATTGCGGCTCATATGGCGTTGCCACTGAATAACACAAAGGTTGCACCCAGTGAAGACTCAGATCAGCCTGGACATCTGCTCAGTCTGTTCAGATTCTTCACTGTTGGCATGGAGCTTAGCTACCTTTTAAGTGCACAGCAAAGACTCTGATCAGACTAGGCAGATGCCCAGGCTGATCTGAGTCTTCGCTGGATGTACATGCTACTTTAAACACCTGGCCATGAGGACCAAATATAGGCATATAAATAAGCAAATGATTAAGTGATATGTTAAATACATACAGAACAAGTGATATGATGTATACAGAACGAGTGATATATTGAATATTCAAAACAAGTGATGTTGACTATTAATGATATGTTGATTATTCAAAACCTGTAAACCTCTGCTTGGTCTCAGCAGCACTTCTGAACACAGTATGGATGCAATGACTATGAACCGCTACCGCAATAACTCTAAATATTAGGACAGAAAATGCACTAGCAAAGGATGTAGACCCTGATCAGACTGCTCTTTAGGCCTACACTATTTGCATTCTGCCAGCGATTTTTTGAATCATGGTTCAAAAATAAAACAACCTTTTCAAATTTTTGTATAATTATTTTATTAAGGTGTATGGCTACACTTCCATGGTTTAGTCACCATTTTACAAGGGAGACAACTGTGATTTTCTATTTGCTTCCTTGGCAATAGTACCCTTCCGAAAAGGGATCTACTCTTAAAGGAAAGAATTTGCTCCTAAAAGAGCAAATTCTTACCTTTAAGAGTTGACCTACACTGAAAAGGAAGGCAAAGAAAAATAGAAGAGTTGCTTCCCCTGATGGTATACCCATTCATCTTAAAAGTGTCCCAATATTTAGAGTAATTATGGAAAACTCTTGCTCTAACCATTTATCCAAATAATAACATGAAATGAAGAATACAAATACCATATTTGCCATAATTAGGGCACATGCTCCAATAAGCACAAACCTAGTGTGTTTTCAAGATGCATTCCTTTTGTCTTAAGTACACATTGTTTAACCACATAGAGATCCCTCCCAAATGTCCTATTTCATGCATTAAGGTTTGGTGACAACTTTATGTTCATGTATATGGCAACTATTGCACGGCAGATTTGCCCAAGTTTTGATTTGTATATCTGTACGTTTAATAAACTTCTCTTTAATGGCAATTTTTTAAAGGTAAAAATTAATTTCTAAGTGCGCTGTGAGCTTATTATAGCCAATACAGTAAAATAAACATAAAATTTATGTAAAATTTATTTCTTCATACTTTGTTATTTTTGGATAAAATTCCAATCTTCCCAGCTCTAACATAATGACTATCCATCACAATATTGTACAGACTCTACACCTTGCAACCTGAACCACTTCTGCAGCAGGCCGATACGTATCCTGTCTTGGTATATTCTCTATACCTGGCTCAAACCGTCTTTGCGTACCAATGTTTAGTGAGCTATATGAACTCAGTTCATCCAGCCCACTACGAATTTCATGAACAGAATAATCCAAGCTTGGTATACTATCCCCATCACATGGATTTTTATCACCAATATCTGTTTCTGAAAGATTACTCTTTGAGAGGTCTGGGACGGCATGTAGACTGATTCTCTGTATTATTTCTTTATATTTGTCTATTTTATCAGCATGAATGCCAGTCCCTCCATGTCCTCCAACACCTATGTGAATAAAAAAAATCAAGATTAACCAATTTATTTAGTTACAAACCATCTAAACTGACCCTATATGCCGCAGATCTATCTTGCAAGATGGATCCAAATTTTTGGAAAAAGTTCTGTCTAGTACCAAATAAAGCTATATCAATATGTTTGGATAGAAATCCCTGTCAGAGAGAGCAGTGCCAAACAAGATAGGCCAGCCACGAGATGTGATACAAAGGATCAGACCATGTTACTTTAGTAGTGTGTATTTGCTCTCCCTCAATGTAATATCTGGACCATCATTAGTATCTATACATGAAAAAGAAAAACCTTTGATCAGAAGCCAGAACTTCATCTGACTTCAATGTTTTTGTAATTTCATGATGACTTATCCCAAACCTGAATCACCTGAAGCCATGGACAATCTTTCTGGTTTGAGAGAAATGACTTACCTTTCATATTGATATATACAAGCTGGCTGAAGATGAGGGACATCCCCCCTGGTGGTGGCCAGGCCACCTTGTCAATCATGACAGGAATGATTGGTTTGTGTAGTAGATCGGCTAATGACAGTTCTTTTATACAATGATGGGAAACTACATACTTGGGACTGACACATGCTATCACAACCTGAAAATAGTTTAAGGCATATGGATATAGCACCATGGTTTTCAGCAATTTTTACAAAGGGCAATAACTTGTGTCACTTCCTTTCTGCTTCCCAGGGCGATAACACCTTCCAAAACAGGTATATTCTAAAAGCGAAGAATTTGCTCCTTGAAGAGCAAATTCTTTCCTTTAAGAGTTTACCTCCATTTAAAAAGAAGTAAAATGAAAATGACATGGCTGATTCCCTTGAAAGTGTACCTACTCCCCATCAACAATGAATTTATCCAACAGATATTTTAGTTTCACTACTGCTTTTATTTGATCTCCATTGTTCTCCAAAACAACCCCCAAAATCTAGATCCATCTTCTATGATGGATCTAAATTTTTGGGACTGTTTCGGAAGACAAAAGTCCATTGATGAGTAAAAGTAAACCCAATTTAGATTTTCGGGGTAATTCTAGAAAGAAAAATCCCCATCTCATAGCCAAATAAATTCATAGTGCAGTCCTTTGGTCTATAACAGGTTTGCTTAAATTGGCACCTCTGACCCAGTACTCAACTTTGATTGGTACCTCTGACCCAGCACTCAACTTTAATTGGCACCTCTGACCCAGTACTCAACTTTAATTGGCACCTCTGACCCAGTATTCAACTTTAAACTGGCACCTCTGACCCAGTACTCAACTTTAATTGGCACCTCTGACCCAGTACTCAACTTTAATTGGCACCTCTGACCCAGTACTCAACTTTAAACTGGCACCTCTGACCCAGTACTCAACTTTAATTGGCACCTCTGACCCAGTACTCAACTTTAATTGGCACCTCTGACCCAGTACTCAACTTTAAACTGGCACCTATGACCCAGTACTGAGTACTGGCTCAGAGGTGCAGTACTGGCTCAGAGGTGCCAATTAAAGCAAACCCATTATAGACCAAAGGAGCAGTCTGATCAGAGCCTGCACTAGCTGCCATGCCAACCATTTTTTTTTTCAAAACACTGCCAGCTAACACTTAAAGATTGTCTCCCTCGTTTATTTCATGTTTTCAGAAACAAATATTTTAACAAAATTTCGTTAGACAATTTGTAATAGTCTCATAATTAACCGTAAAAGTTTTGAGAAAATGCATGTTTATTCGATAAATGTGGAATGAAAGATAAACTTCAAATTAATATGCAAATTACCTATTTCCTCACGGCCTGTAAGAACATCGATTTTGACCACGTGTGTCATGTGATCATGTAGAGGCAATTTTCTTATTCATGCACGTGATTGTGACGTATGAATAAATTATTTTTGTCCAATAATGCGATTTCAACTGCGGTCCGCGAGTGTATAAAATTTTATCTTATTTTTTGTTTAAAGTCACTTTTATCAAATATTATTATTTAAACTCTAATTCAAATGTATAGTTAGACCATGTCGGAGGTATTGCAAGAAATATTTCATCAAATCATTTTTGTTATTATTATAAAGGGAGTAAATCTTTAAGTATTCCAATATCAATGACAAGTTTTGACAACTGCTCAATTATTTCATGCATGCAGGCAATGAAAATATATTGTTTTCAGCTTAACTTGAAATTCCTTGAAAATGTTGAGCCTGAAACTTCTAACCATTATACGCACAGAATATTTTATACAATTATAGTATATTGAATTTTACCTTAATACTTAGTTACTAAATTTTGTTACGTGAAAGAAACCTGTACCTCTAACAAGAATTCCACATTGTCTGGGCATTGTCATGAAATAGAGCTAACAAAACTTTATACTGTCAATGCTAAAGAAACTGGAAATGCAATACCTACAGTATTAATCATAATAAACACCCCCAGAAAACAATGTAATATCAACTTGCATGAATTCCTGCTTGCTTCTCTGGATATGTAGCTTTTTTGACATGGGGTCTACTCTTAATGGAAAGAATTTGCTCCTAAAGAGCAATTTTTTCCTTTTAAGAGCTGACTCCTATTGATTGATTGATTGATTTGATGCTTAACGTCCAGACGGTCAGTTTACCTAACCACACTATTCCTGGGCAGGCTTAGACCTCCTAAGCGGTTAACCAGTACTAAGTGCACATACTTCCGCCAGTAACTGAGAACTGCCATTCTTGAATCAGCGGAAGGAGAAATGAAAGTATGTGGCCAGACCGGGTTTCAAACCCAGGACCTCTGACTTATGAGCCAGGTGCATTGAGAAGGAAGGCAAAAAATAGTACAGTTGCAATACTGTTTATTAAAGATATTTTGGCAGTTGCTGATTTACTACACTTTATGCTCCAAATAGTGTCCCCCTTTCGTAAAATGCAACACCCCCAGAGGATTTAATAGGATTAATATGCTAGGTCTTGCTTCTGTTCTCACAGGCATGGTAAAAATCATCAAAATCAATTTAAGATATTAATCAAGGTAAGCTAACATTACCTTACAATGCCTGAGAGCTTCATCTATTTTGGTGTAGAGTTGATCCCCACCCCCTAATTGTCCAATGTCCATCCAGCACATGAATCCCGACCTCTCCAGCTTGTCTCTCATGACCTTGACCTCATCTTGACTGTCCCACTGGTAACTCAAGAATACCTGTGCACGGTCTTGCTCAGATTCTGTTTGACAAGAGGAGAAAATTGAGCTTGTGAAAAGTTAATATGGTATTTCCACAATTCCTGATATATACTGGACAATCAGGAGTTTTTATGTAATTCTTTTATGTCATTGTCATGAGAATAAGCTTTGAATTTTACTAGATACTCTCATAGTGTGTGGATGCATTCTTAAGGAACAGAAGCACAGACAATGTGTTAACATGAATCTTTCAATCATGTTTAGCAGCCCACTTCTACAAATCCATTTGCTACATGTCATGTAGGTTGCTGCAGAATATGGAGCTGAAATGTCACTGTAGAATTCTGATCAGCTGCCAGACATGTAAACACATGCACAAGACAACATCAACAGAATAGAACTATTAATAGAACATTAGCTTGAAGTATATAGTAATGGCCTCAACAAAGTTATGATTCAACAGCTCTCAGTTCTATTAAATACAGCCAACTCTTGATATATCGAACACTGATATCTCATAATACCTTCTTATATCAAAGAAAACAATATGGTCACATTTCTATTCAAATCTACATTTCAGTGCCTTTTATCTCAAATTACTGATATCTCAGAGTAATTTTTCTGGAACCAAAAACTTTACTTTGAGATATAAATAGTTTGGGATAAACCTGTACTTTGAGATATATAGAGTTGACTGTGTAATGGTTTAAAAAATAATCCTGATGGCGCTGAGACGCTGGCAAGGATATCTCAGGCCAGCCATTTCTAATCATTTAGGTCTCATGAACTATCCTAATGTGCTCAAGTATTGGGACACCTAAAACAATTAATTTTCCATGTGTCCCAAATGAAAACTCAATGGTTTTTAGGTGGCACAATAATTAAGCACATTAGGGTAATAATCTGAAAACTAGCATGAGGTCTGGGTCTCAGCCCCATCATAGATTCTATTATTCTACCTTGTGCTCTCTGTATTATATCTACAATATCTTCTCTGTCTAGTTTCTCTAGGTAGACACTAAGCATGTCCACAGCAAGGCCGGTGTTGCCACTTGTGATGATCCAGTCTGCTAATAATGCCAGGGCTGGATTCAAATCATCATTGAAATGGTTGATCTGGTTCTGTTTGTAGCCTGAAATTATATATAGAAACATGCACAATTTACAAGCACAAATTTTTGATGTTATCCAATCAGACTTGCGTTATATTAGTAAGTGTATTAGAATTAGCAATCAGCATAATGAGCTGCCTCATCTAGATCAATACTGTTTGTCCTCTAGTCTTAGATTCCCAGTATGATAGAGCTTGGACAAAACATTTTGTTTTTTGGAAATTTTGCAGACATAATTTTTTTCGTCCTCATTTTTGTTTAAGCACTTTCAGGATTATACCGAAACCAACACACTACAATCCGGTAAAGGCAACCATGAAAGAAGTAGAGTACTGACTTATTTGCCTTAGACAATGATTATCCTTGAAAACAGTTTAAGCTTGTTCTAAGTTTACTTTCTTGCAGAAGAAGTATCTTCCACACCATTAGGAAGCATGATGTTATTACTTGCTAGTGCTTTCAACTTCCTATTACCAGTTTGATTCCTGCTTGAGGGGAGATTCTGTCCAAACCTAAATGGTATATCCTTGCATGTAACCCTTCATAATCACCCTGCCATCATTCTGACATGACTGAAATACTGTTGAAAAGGATGTAAAATTGCCAAGTCATCTATCATCGACAAAATAAAAGTAATAGCAAAATTACCCAAGTCTTTAGCTAGAGCCTGCCAGTCTCTACCCTCCTCCCCAGTGTTCAGCAGCTTGGCAGCACCTTTGACCCAGTTTGGCAGGGTGGGACAGTTCTTTTCTATGTTACCACATGTGTCAGCCAGAGAAATAGGCGGCAAGACAGGGCCAGTAAAACCTGAAATAATGAGAGAACCGAAAATACTCTAAATATTGAGACAGATAGGTGTCTAAGTGAATAGTGCAGGCCCAAAAGGAGCAGTCTGTTTTGGGTCTACAAAGTTTGCCATTCCATCTGAATCTGATGGATTCATTTTCAGGTAAATTATGGAAATTATTCTAGGTGTCACATTTTTTTAAATTTTATAGTAATATTAACATATTCACAGGTCCAGATTTTAAATTTTGAGCAAACTTGATAGATTATGTACAAAACTTGGTAAGGGCAATTAGATTTTGGCAAATTTGACCTTAGTTTAAAGGTCAACATGCTGTTACAGTGAAATTTTGGGAAACTGACACTGTGAAGAATGTTATGGTGGGTGGACATCGTTTTTTCTTTTTCTTCTGTAAACATTTCTGGATTATTTATTAGCTAAACCACTTCCTAACTAATGTCAGTTACTTTGTTACAGCGTGAATACAATTTGTTTATAATCGAGCTGTTCCGATTTGTACTTCTGGTTGAAACGTGATTTTGGCCCGCGGCGTTTAAAGACTGAAATTTAGTTTTGCTCTCGCAAAGCTCTTCTAAAGCATGTTTCATTGGGCGGACTACCTTATTTTTGTCCTACTTTTAGTGGCCTCCACGGCCATAGGTGTATCTTATGCTGTCAAGACCCGAAGGACAAGGGGTTCTGGCTCTGATGAACTCCTCACGGGAGGAAAGAAGCTGAGAGTAGCACCAGTAACCTTATCTCTGCTGGCCAGTTTCATATTTACATACAAAAATAACTACTTACCCAGTGAAGGGGTTTCAGGGAAACATTTCTTTATGTTAGCTGTTTTCACTCGTCTGTGTTCACAGCAAACAACCTACAAAATATAAAGTAACCTATCACACACTATCAAAAGCTGACCCAAAGCAAGATTTTGTTCGAGCAAATATGTTAAACAGTGACAACACACCAGGACTGACTTTCCTGAAGAGCATAAAATCACAAGTTTTTAAGCCTTATTTTGATGCTCATACTCAGTTATCTGGTATGGAATAAGGCACTCCACCATTCAGATGGCTTTATTTTAAATAGAATAGTTGGACCATTACTTTTCTGCTTTGAATTGCAGACATGTGACTATTTGTTCAGCTACAAGACATGAGGAGGTGGGGTGGGATGGGGGAGGAATCCACTTTCAGAATCACCAAAATTATCCAAAATATCTAAGCCAGTTTTGTATAATTCAGTTATTTCAGATGGGTTCTTAAAAAACAATCCCAAAAGTCTAGATCTGTCTGGAAAGACAGATCTAGATTTTTGGGATTGTTTTATTATGGAAAACCCTTCTCTCATAACCAAATAAATATGGTATTTACAGTACAAATCACAGAGATATATTAGAATACCTTGTTTGCCAGACACTCATCCAAGTTCAAAAAGTGTAGACAGGATTCTTCTGTGCAGCCTTCTTTCTTGTGGGGTTCACAGATTCTCTCACAGGGGCACAGCACACACATAGTAAATGACAGTCTTTTCATCCACATCTCACGGATCTCACATAAACATGACTCCAGGAAATTACGGACCTACAAACAAAAATTAAGAAGTTGCAAGTCCACAGATATAAAATTATGTCACTCAAGTTTCTAACAGAAACTGTCCTACCACATCAGCATAATTAGATATAAAGTAGAAATGTTAGAGGATTCAACTTAAAACAAAGAACTTATTGTATTATTCACATCATGTCTATATCAGTGCTCAGGATTAAATAAAGCACAAATTCACTGAATGGCAGGCTCACAACCTCAGGATACAGCAACACATTGTCTTCCATTAACTTCTTTTTCAAAGCAGGGCTAAGATTATTCTGCGACAACACCTGACAGATGAAGAAGTGACCATGTCACAATGTGAGATAAAATATCACAGCATTTGAGCTGCTGAATGTAAAAACATGTAGTTTTAAAACTGAGTTATTCTTAGACTTAGTTATCTTGACATTTCAGCTGTACCTGTGAAAGACTAGGTCAGAATATAATTCAACCTACTTTGGCACAGAGGTATGGACTAGGAGGTGACAGAGGTGTGTCTTTGGTATTGTTCTCATCATCTCTATCAGGCTCGGAAACTCTCAACACAATTACCTGAAATATGTAATATTTCTACTGTATGGACTGGGCTCCAGATGATAATACTGGGATAATTTTCTAATTTTTTAAAAGAAACAGAGGATCTTACACAAGTGGTCATTTGATATGAAATTTATGGAATGAGCCTTTGGCGAGTATCATAAAATTTTATATGAAAATGTTCACAAGTGTAAGATTCTATTCATCATATGACCATATGACCCTTTAAACTGGGATTTTATTGCCTTCAAACTGAACATTGTTTCAATAAGACAAGTCGCCCAAGGGCAACAATCGCTCACCTGCCAGTATATGCTCAGGTCAAGTGGCCAAAATGCAAGCTTTCGCTCAGGCAGGCTAATAAACAGGCTGCAATTCTATAGGATTGGATAGTGAGTGTGTAAACTGTTCCATCATGGCCACTTCTATAAAATCACTAAATGACCTTGACCTCTAGTATTTATAGAAGTTGAAGTTGACTGCATTTCAGTATCACAGAGCTCAATAGCAACAGAAAAATGCACTTTCTCATCCTTTCCCATTCAAAAGCCTAAGGGACCAAATTTGACCTTGCCATAAAATAGGTCAAGGTCAACCTAAGGTCATCATTTATATAAACTTTGTAGTACTATAGTCCATGATGCCACATACCAAGTTTCAAGGCAATCGGCCCAGTGGTTCTTGAGAAGAAGAATTTTTAAGGTTTTTACCATAAATGGGCATGGTGGCCATCTTGGTCATGTGATCTGGGTCAAATATATAAACTTTTGTTTCTTTATACTGTTACTGCGGCTAAGTATTCGTTCCGCTGAGGTGCGGGGGCAAATTGAAATACTACTACTACTGTTAAGGCTCTATATGAAATTTGGCTTCAGTCAGCCCAGTGATTTCTGAGGAGAAGTCCTTAGTAAATGTTGACAACTGATGACGACGACAATGACCTTGACCTCTAGTATTCGTAGGGGTTGACGATGACTGAATTTCCATATCACAGAGGACAATAGCAACAGAAAAATGCACTTTTTCTGCTTTTCCAATTCAAAAGCTCAAGGGACCAAATTTGACCTTGCCATAAAACAGGTCAAGGTCAACCTAAGGTCATCATTTATGTAAGCTTTGTAGTACTGGAGTCAAAGATGCTACATACCAAGTTTCAAGGCAATCGGGCCAGTGGTTCTGGAGTAGAAGATTTTTTAAGGTTTTTACCATATATGAGCAGGGCGGCCATCTTGGTCATGTGACCTAGGCCAAATATATAAACTATCGTTCCCACATCCTGTTAAGTCTTTGTATAAAATTTGGATTCAATCAGCCCAATGGTTTCTGAGGAGAAGATGTTTGAAAATGATGACACCCAATGGCCAAATGACCTTTGATCAAGGTCACTAAATGACCTTGACCTCTCATATCCATAGGTGTGTAAATTGACTACATTTCCATATCACAGAGCACAAAAGCAACAGAAAAATGCACTTTTTCAGATTTTCCCATTCAAAAGCCTAAGGGACCAAATTTGACCTTGCCATAAAATAGGTCAAGGTCAACCCAAGGTCATCATTTATATAAATTTTGTAGGACTAGAGCCCAAGATGCTACATAGCAAGTTTCAAGGCAATCGGGCCAGTGGTTCTAGAGAAGAAGATTTTTAAAGGTTTTTACCATATATGGGCATGGCGGCCATCTTGGTCATGTGACCTGGGCCAAATATATAAAATTTCTTTCCCGCTTTGCCTGAAGGCTGCATAAGAAATTTAATTAAAACTGGCCCAGTTGTTTCAGAGGAGAAGTCCTCTAAAAATGTTGACACACAACAGACAAATGACCTTAGGCCAAGGTCACTTAATGACCTTGACCTCTAGTATTCATAGGGGTTTACGATGACTGCATTTCAGTATCACAGAGCACAATAGCAATATAAAAATGCAATTTTTCAACTTTTCCCATTCAAAAGCCTAAGGGACCAAATTTGACCTTGCCATAAAATAGGTCAAGGTCATCACAAGGTCATGATTTATATAAATTTTTGTAGTACTAGAGTCCAAGATGCTACATACCAAGTTTCAAGGCAATCAGCCCAGTGGTTCTGGAGAAGAAGATTTTTAAAGGTTTTTACCATATATGGGCATGGCCGCAATCTTGGTCATGTGACCTGGGCCAAATATATAAACTTTCGTTCCCCCATCCGGTTAAGGCTCCATATGAAATTTGGCTTCAATCCGCCCAGTGGTTTCTGAGAAGAAGATGTTTAAAAGTGTGGATGCCGACGACGCCGACGACGACGGACCAAGGCTATACTATAAGCTCACCTTGACAGGTGAGCTAAAAATGCATTGCTGACTTGGTCCTTGTCAATGATGTTACATGTATGCACCAAAATGTTATTACACATGAGGCTATACAATTTTTATGACACAATGTTATATACTAAATAACACTAGTTGTTACAACTCATTAGAGTCAGCTTTTTAGGTAAATGGGTACACTTTCAGTGAAAGCAACCCTGCCTTCTTTGTCTTTGCCGCCCTTATTAATGGGGGTCAACTCTTCAAGAAAGAATATGCTACTCTACAGCAGATTCTTTCCTTCAAGAGCAGACTCCCTCTTGCATCCTTCCAGGAAGCAAACAGGAAGTCACTGAAGTAAAAGTGGCAAAAAAATATAGAGATGTACCTGTTTACCCAAAAGCAGTTCTAATTGGGGGTCACAACTTATGTTTTTGAAGCTAGGCTGTTCTAATGATTAATGAAAGCAAACTAAAGCTGCGACACAAAACCAATAAAGTAGCATGTATGCCACACAAAGACTCAGATCATCCTGGGCATCCGCCTAGTCTGATCAGCATCTTTGCTGTGCACTGAAAGGGTAGCAAAGGGTCCAAGCTAGCGCCATGCTGACAGTGAAGACTCTAATAAGACTGGGCAGATGCCCTGGCTGATCTGAGTCTTGGCTGGGCACATATACCACCTTGTTGGTTCGGTTGTGTTGCGGTCCATTTAAGGTCAATGGATATGCTTTGTGTGTGTATTTCAATTCTCCTAATGATGTTCCCAACCCCTCCCCCTCCCTCCACCACCCACCCCAGCACCTCAGCGAGACATATCCAAAGCCTCAGTAACTGAGCGCAGTTCGTCCGTCCAATATGTTTTCACGGAAATGCCATTTTTTATAGGCTTTGTCATCCAATGCCTCATCTGAACCAACACTGTTTGCCCCAAAGTCTTTGGATTCTCAAAATCATACAGCTTAAATAATTTTTTTTTTTTGAAATTTTGCAGATGTAAATTTTATTGACTGCTTTTTTGATGCTTTAAGGGTTATGGTAAGTCACGTTATATACTGACCTTCAACCTGCTGTATTTCCAAGGTGACATTTCAAGGACAAAGTCATGCTCTGTGTCCAGGAAGAACCTGGCCACACGTCTGTACATACAATAGGGGTTCTGACCACCTCCCTCCTGGCTCCATCTCACTGTCTTGGCCAGTATACGATTAAATAACCCAGCTGAAAAAGAAAAACAACTCTAAGTAAACCCATATCCTGGTAGTGAAAACTTGATAAGGTGACTGGAAACATTACAAGAGAGGTAACTCTTACTGGTGAAATTTTGTCTCCGATTTCATTAGCAGTTTCCCAGGTTTCTAATGACATCAATGTGAATGCTGTCCAAATTGTTGCTCAGAAATATGTCATAAAGAATTGAAATTTGATTTTTCAGCATTCATAATGTGATAAAGCCAGTGGCAGAGCTAAAATTCCATGAAGCGCATATTTTATTCTTATATTTACACTTTATTTTTAGACCCTTCCTATGCTGTTTTCGTGGTTATTTAATGTAGAATATGCAAAATATGTAAAGAAAAGATTGTAACAAGGTATTCAGCCATTATGCTAAACAGCCGTTGCCATAATGTGGCGTCAATCATCAAGACATTTGTTTACCTTAGACATTGCTTGACAACAACGTCACATGATCAACTGTCATTCATCGGTGTATGAAGCCAGTTGCTCTAAAACGTTTACCTATGGGAAGTCAGTGACAAGTGTACATATGGATTTATAACAATATTTGCAGAGATACCTTTGTGCACACACCTGTTTGAGGTCATTGGGGAATGGAACAAAATCCATGTTTAAATTATGAACTTCTCATGCTGTTTGAAGACTGTATTAGGCTTGCTTTTCATATTCTGGGTGTACCTTGTCTACATATATTGCTGCTCTGCAATAAGCATTTTTGATTTCACTTTTACTAGAGTCAAAGCTTTCTGTTTTTCAAAGCATGACGTCAAGATATCGAATGAAATTTTTTTTTGATTTTCCAGGCATTTCTGACAACCTTTTCAATAAAATCATACTATGAAATGCAAGAACAGTGATCATGCATATTTGTTTCACTGCATTAACATGTGATCAAACACTCCATGTTCGAACAACTTCCTTGGCCCCAAGCAAATGCTAATTCATGAAAATCATCTATGATCTTTAAGCTAAATAAGTAATATTTGCACCTTGTATTGCCTTTTCACTCAAATCGCTTTCATTAGTGTGGTGAATGAAACTCTATGTAAAATAATAAATAACTAGAAAAATGCTTGGACATGTTCACTTTAGGCTCCTATCTGTACCTGTGAAGTATCCATGGAAATCCACATAGAAAGTCACATCATTCTGCCCCATTGTGTATAGTCTCTTTGATTCTGTATATCTCTCAAGTCTGGAGGGAACGTAATATGTCTTGTTCTTGACACTCTCTCCAACCTGTACCTGATAATTAAGTTGGAATCTGTTCTGTGGTAAGCAGAGTATTTGTCCCTCCAAAACAGACCCAAAAATCTAGACCAATCTTAATTTTTTTTCTTCTTTTTTTGAAGAAAATATCACCTTCTTCCTCCAAACCAACCCAAACAAGAAAAATTTTGTAATTGCTTTGGAAGAGATTATAACAATCCATCATGAGTGTCCATGTAGGATAGGGAAATCTCACCCGAGGGGTCGGATTTTCAACCAGGGACGAGGCTTGGTGAGTCCCTGGTTGAAATTCCGATCCGAGGGTGAGATTTCCCTATCCTACATGGACTGGCTCATGATGGATTAATTTTCTCCCACTGTTAGTAGATTTTAAACCTCAAGTCGGATTAAGCTTCTAAACAGGAAAATTTTAATTTTCTAACCAGTGATCTGAAGTAAATTTTGAGCAGCCCAGTGTGTTTATCGGGTCCAAGAATGGGTGTAAACACAGTTTGCACCTTGAAAATAGACGGAAAACACGATATGTTGACAATTTTATCTTCCAGAGGGCGAAAACGAAATGCAACTAAGCCTCTCACATCACCCGCGTCAAGTCTGCTCGCGACGTTTTATAACCGGATTTAGTGATGTCATTAAAATTGAGTGACGTCACAAACCTATGATCAGCTACCACACGTCATCCTACATGCTTGCGTGTCCATTTTGTTCATTTAAAATTAAAATATGTCAAAAATTGAAAAATTCTGGTTGCTAATATAAGGAAGATGTTGCCAGGTGTAAGACAGAAGTTTCTTATATGAGCTGAGCGCCTATCTTATATATGCAAAGGTGGGAGAAAGCCCTTATCCATCAAAAACAGCCCAGAAAACTATACTCATCTTATAAGGCTGATCTGAATTTTGGGATCACTATGAATGAGTAAACACACAGTTATAGCAGAGTTCTGATAAGACTGGTTTAGACAGTGTAAACAATATGCTGTAAGTCAGCTTTTAGATATGAGGTCTGGTTTAAGTGTGTAAAACTTAAAGAATTTGATATTCAAAATTTTAATGAAAAATTTACACTGAAAATCAGTTGCTGAACTGCCAAAACAAAGAAGTACTAAGTGGAGGCTGTACACTTCCTTTCCTGCACTGTGATATTTTGAATGTTCGATTACTTGGGATAAATACAATAAAGTATAAAGATTAAGGTGTAAGGGTACACTTTCAAGGGCAGCAACTCTCCTATTTTCGTTTAGTCTCTCTTCTAAATGGGGGTCCCCCAGGAGCCAATTCTCTCCTTAAAGAAAAGACCCGTTTTTGAAAGGCCTTATTCTTCCAGGGAAGCAAGCAGGAGGTCACAAATGTGATTTCCCCACATATAAATGCAAAATAACTCGAGACCTATTTTTACAAGGGTTTCGACCCCCAAAGAAGCAAACAGGAAGTCACAAAAGTTGTCTTCCTGTGTAAAAATGGCAGAAAAATATAGCATTGTACCCATACACCAGTCAAAAGCATGAAAACCATGTACAGAATCAATCCTGACCTCTGACACACTTGGTAGCCTTTGACACACAAGGTCAAACTTCTCTAGCAGACCCAGGAGAATGAGCTTCTGGTCCACTGTCTCTTTCCATAGCAGATCCAGTATAGGTTCCTCTAGGATCCCAAACTCGTCTAGTCTAGTCCACTTGTCTTGTATCAAACTCCACTACAACCAAAGAATACAAAGTACAGTCGAACCTGTCTTAAGGGGTCACTGTATTAAGGGGTCACCTGTCTTTAGCAGCCACTTTTGGGGGTCCCTTAACCAAAATACAGTGCAAATGAACCTTTATTAAGGGGTCACCTGTCTTAAGCAACCAATTTTTGTGGGTCCCATGGGGTGACCCCTTAAGACAGGTTTGACTGTACATGTTTTTGTCTAGAACTGTGTTTCATATCACTACAGAGCTGTAGATAAGAGGGAGCATTTGGTGATAGATAGGGATAATTTTTGTTAATTCTGCTTAAAAACATATGTTGTGACCCCTTATCTGAACCGTCTCGGCGAGACGGCTCAGATGTAGAGTCACAACATATGGTTTAAATGAGAAATAAGAAAAATTATCCTTCAATTATCATCAAATACTCCTCTTCGAGCTCTGTGAAACTGCTCTATGAGAAAAACTGCCTTATGATAAATGGATCAACAAAACCTGACAAGTATAAATTGAACATCAGACATCTTCATTATAGGAAGTGTGTCAAAAAGTGGAGTGCAAAAAAGGATTTGACTTTCCATAGAACTTTGCATACCTTAATCTAATACCTTTATAAACTCATTCAAGGAAATTAAGAATTACGTAGGAGGAAACCACCAAGGTTTTCTCTTCAGAAACTTATGCGGTGAACCAGCTCAACTGGATCTATGCTGCAAATATAATGTTTGCTTTTGGTGCTTTAAGGTTAATGTATTTCAGAAGATTAATGTTTCTTGAGATCAGTTTATGAAATTCTTAGGATCAGTAAACAAAATTACTAGAGTTTGGCTTCTGAAGTTCTTGAGATTTTTAAGGGCAATTTATGGAAGTTCTCACCTTATCATTGAGTTGAACAGATTTAGTAAGCACTCTGTTGAACATATCTATCAACCACTGGGGTCGGAGAATCACAGTGTTTCTGAGCAGATTATCCACACTCTCTGTCCCTCTGTCGTAGTAGATTATCACCCCAAGGTCATGGTAAAACTCCAACATTGTTGTGATCTCACTAGTGTCTGTTATACCTAGGTTACCAGCTAGCTCCCTCACCTAAATAAATTTTCATATTATTTCTACTAACTGCACAGGAGGTGTTGCAATTGATGAAAGGGGGTTTTACAGCCTGAAGAGTAACAAATCAGCTTCTCATAAAAAGCATTCAATAAGCAGTACTAATTGTTTTTTTACCAGGTAAGAATAAAGAATAACAGCGGGATTTTTGTCAGTACTGAAATAGCTGACAATTGCATGACCTACCTTGTGGACCATAATGGGCAACATATGGTCACATATATGTTACAATACTGAGGATTTTATACCTGGAAATTTGAAGCAAGCAAAGAGAAGGATAGGCTCAGTCTTTCATATGCTGTGCCCAAGATATGATGGGCCTCTAACACCTACTGCCCCTTCAGCAACAAGGCTACAGGACACCTTTATTTGTTTTTAATCATATAATATGGCACTTTATTTCATGTCACAGTTCATCAGATAATAACACAACAATAAATTACTAACCTGATCATAAGAGGCATGACTGAAGCCTTGTGAGACTAGTTTCTGGACCTGCTGCTCAAACTGTATCCAGCTGATAGGCATCCTCTCCCCCATATAGGATTCCTGGCATGACACTTCCTCTATCTTCATACACAGCTGTTTAATCTAGGAAAATCAGAACTCAATATTACCAGAGCCCAGCTGTTCAAAACTAACAGTGATGTTAGGCAACAAGTTATTTGTATTCTCAATGGCGTTGTTCACAAAAACACTGCCAATTATTGCCCAAAAATTGTGCACAGCTTTAAGCTCCTCACATTTTCCCACAAAATTATTACCACAGTTGATTTTATGTGAACTAGATGACTTGAAAAACTCCTGACTAGCAACTTTGTTTAGCTAATAACAATGCATTCAACAACTGGGTCCAGACCTCTAGATAATGATAAGTGCAGAACAGTTTCCTATTTCTCCCTCTGAAACTCATATCTTGTGACCCCCTATTTCAGAGAGGCACCATGATCAAGTGGTGAGAGCATCTAGGTTATGATTAGACCCCTGTTTGAATTGGGGCTTTTCTACATAGACAGAAGCCAACATTACACCCCTTAAGTTGTCTCCCTTTGAAAAATTGGGAGAGAAACATTAAGATGTATCCATTCACCTTAAAAATAACTGATTTCTTTTAGTAGAGGATCTTACATGAGTGCTCCTGTATTAATGAATTTATTAAACAAGTTGGGGGAAAAGATAAGATGCGAGGCTATGCCAAGCATCTTATTGGGTTTTCCCTAAAGAGTTTAATAAATTCAATCATACAGGAACATGAATGCAAGATTCTATGCAATTAGCAAATTTTGCACTATAATGTCATGATTTTGCCATTAGAAAACGCAACGTTTTTATGGACGTCAACGCATAAAGTGACAACGTAATTTGCATATTTAATCCACTAGTTGATTATCATTTTTAATGCATGGCTTTATTACACTTTCAGATGCGACATCATATGATAACAAGGGCTTCGCAAACGGCGCATGATACGCCCGTTTAAATGTCATAAAGCAGTAACAGAATGAACAAGATTGCCTACAAAAGGATAGACAGACAAAGTGGGACAAGGGAGATAACCTAAATATACTAGATACACCTTTTTTGGTTCTATTATATTCCCTTGAAATGATTTTTATAATATATATACAATTTATTTTGAATGGTTAAGGAGTTAGAGTAAACAGGAAATTTATGCAAGGGCAGATAATTAAGTAAGTAAGCCAGAGTTGTGGTTCTTGTTCAGGATATATTGCCCTATTATTATACACATTCCTACAAAGCTTCATTCTAATATTTCAAACGGTTCAGGAGATATGGAGTGAATGAGAAACACCTGAAAATACACAGTTCCGAGAATAGCCACTAAGCCCCGCCTACTTAGTTACTGTTACTACGTCTCACAAGCTTTACACAAAGATGGCGGAAAAACAAATGACAAATGCAAGTGTCTGCTAAATGTTGGCGATCCATAGTGAAAAATCAGCCTCCTCATTACCTAAACATGGAAGTTGGCGCATCATGCATTTCCGATGCGTTCTGTTCTTGCAAAGCAATGTAAGTTTATTAAAAGTGGCGTTAGTTTGTTTTCTTTAAACAGGTATACATCCCTCCATCAACTGTAAGGTAAAATCACGGACTGATGTACAATATTGACCACGTGCGATTTGTTTGTGAGACTATGTCACGTGCTAAGTTGTCGTTGCATTGGCCAGGTATACGCTATCACGTGATTTTGAGCGACATTCTGGGTGTGGCTCGGAACTGTGTATACTAATCAAATGGAGGTTACTCCAAAATTAAGAAAGAGGGAGCAACCATTCTTATATATGACACATTGTCTTGTGATCATGCACATTGCTATAAAGTTTCATCATGATATTCCAAACGGTTACCAAGTTATGGCATGCACATGATAAGTATACACAACAAGAGCTGTCGCCTGACAGCATAGCTCGCCTGAATTGGTGCTTGCCCATCACACAGCCGCTATAGTGGTGTGGACTGCTATGCATAAAACTTCAGGCAAGCATGTCCATAATGAAAACACATTTATAAACCAAAGCTATCTCAGAAATAAGTCTTAAAATAAAATTAAAATAAAAAAAAATGAAATGAAATTCCACAAGCTTGAGGTAAAAAAAAAACTGACGGGTGGGGGGGGGGGGGGGGGCTATGTGGACTGCTATGCATAAAACTTCAGGCAAGCATGTCCATAATGAAAACACATTTATAAACAAAAGCCATCTCAGAAATAAGTCTTAAAAATAAAATTAAAATAAAAAGAAAATGACATTTCAAAGTCCATGAGCTTGAGGTAAAAAAACTGATGGGTAGGGGGGAAGGGGGGGGGTTGGGGGGGGGGGGGGCTACTAGGATGTATCAAAACCCTGAACCATTATCTAACATCAGTCCAAGTATTAGTATCAACTGAGTACATCATCGTGGCACTGTGAAATTATGTCTTCATAAATATAAAACTTTAACCAAAATCTTTAAGACAAAATTCTAAGTCGATGACCTTGACTTCAAGGTCATCCAGTGGGGTAAGTATAAGGTGTTTTGTAAAAACTCAAAAAAGAGTCTAACATCAGTTCAAGTATAAACTAAATCTCTGCAAAGCATTATGAATCAGTATGCATTACAAAACTTTAAAAAAGACAAAAATTTTCCAAGTTCCTGACCTTGACATCAAGATCACTGAGCGGGGTTGGGGTAGTACTCTGTAGATCTAACTACAGTGCAAATATAAAAAGAATTCATCAATGGGTTCAGGAGATATGTGTCTGTAAAAAACTTTAACCAAAACATCCAATCAATAAAAAGACAATATTCTAAGTCCATGACCTTGACATCAAGGTCACAGAGGGGGGTGGGGGTAGTACCTTCGAAAACTTTAGACCAATATCTAACTTTAGTGCAAGTATCAAAGGAATCCATCCATGGGTTAAGGAGATATTGGGCTTTATAAAACTTTAACCAAAACATCCAGTCAAAAAAAAATACCAATTTTCTAAGTCCATGACCTTGACATCAAGGTCACGGAGTGGGGTGGGGGTGGTACCCTGTTAAACCTTAGACCAATATCTAACTACAGTGCAAGTATCAAAAGAATCCATCCATGGGTTAAGGAGATATAGGTCTTTAAAAAACTTTAACCAAAACATCCAATCCGAACGCCGACGCGGACGCTGACGCTGACGCGGACGCCGTGGTGACAACAATAGCTCTTCCTGAACTTTCGTTCAGGCGAGCTAAAAATAGGCTCAAAGTACTAATTAAATGGACGTAACTCTAAAACGAAAAAAGGGAGAGCAGCCATTTTTGTACGCGACACATCGTTAGGACTTCGTACACATTGCTATGAAGTTTTATAAAGATATCCCAAACGGTTATCTAGTTATGGCCCGCACAAGACTTGCAGGTAAAAAATTGATCAAAGGGGCATAACTTCGAAACTAAGAAAGGGGGAGCAACCATTCTTGTACGCGACACATTCCCCCAACCTAATACATATGCCTATAAAATTTCATGAAGATATCCCAAATGGTTACTGAGTTATGGCGCGCACAAGAATGTTTACGGACAGATGGACGGACGGATGCATGAGGGTGTTGTTGTAGGTTGCACCCCAGACTTGGGGGTTATCTTTTATGGACAGAATCGTACAAAGTGCACTTGCGGGTTGATCACAGCTCACACGTGCCCTCTGTACACATGAACCCACAAATTTTGTCCAATCACGGACAGATTGGTCAAAACTTGTGAAAACAAATAATTTTAAATGACCCATCTACCCCTCATCATCACACAGAAGGTGTCAGAAAACTTCGACTAATGAGGTGCACCACAAAAGTGCAAATTCACCCCACAAATGGGGTTTGTACTCACAGCTCAGCCCACAAATACCCTCTCATGAGAGCGGACGGACAGACGGACGGACGGACAGCGCCACGATATAATACGTCCGTTTTTTCAAAACCGGCGTATAAAAAATGTTCTTACCTTTTCATCTGAGACATCAGAGTCAACAGCAAAGAAAGGAGTTACCAGATGTTGAACATATGGTTTCCCAGCAACAAAGTCTCGGATCTGGTCAAACTTTTCTTCAACCTACAGACAAACCGAAACAAGTTGCATATTCGTACATACCATATAAATTAGTATTATTAATAAATGTCCTCGCTAAAATAAACACCCTCTCTCTCTATCTCTTTTTCCCTGAAGGTAATATTATACTGACTTGCCATAATTGCAAAATTCTATGCATAAAAACCTTTGATTAGATACTTTTTAAATTGGTATTTAATTCACCTCATCAAGACATTTCATAATTGTTAGCTCATTTAATGGAGGTAAAGAGAAGCTATTAGTCTTACATGGTTAAAATTATTAACACTGTATACTGAAAGCATTTGGAAAATATGACTAATATGGTAGTTTCATGAAAAACACCATAATAGGTGTAAACTTTTGGGGTTATTATTTGGGCTGGGATGAGTAACCGGGTACCTGAGTTCGGTTTGGGTAAACCAATTACCTGGGTACAAATTTACTACCCGTTACCCGAATGCTTATTATTTTGTAATGTATAAATATTCTGTTTCAACTGATTTACAATTAAACTTTTGCAAACTTTACTGTGATTGTCTTGTATAAATGACAAATATTGCAAAACTATATTTTGTATATTATAACAGGAAGATTTCAACATTTTCATATCATTCCGATGCATGCATGTGCAAACGACAGATACCTTACTTATTATTTTGTTCTAAATGTATATTTTCTGGCTGTAGAAATGATCAAAATGCTATGGTAACGGGTACCCGGGTATCTGCGGGTTTTAGGAATTCGGGTTCCCTGGTACAAAATCTCTACCTGTCCCAGCCCTAGTTATTATAGAAGTATAACTCCCATTTTAACACAAATATAGTAATATAAATTACTTAACTTACAGCTTTTTCACAAAATGCTGTGTCTGTATGAAGGCTGCCCCTATGTGTGCCCACTATCAATATAGGTGGTGAGAAAATAGGACTGTCGGAACTTGGCTTCAGATTTGTAGAGGCATGGGCAAATATAGACCTCAGCCAGAAATCTAGACTTTCCAAGGGAGAGAACTCAGAACCATTCACCTGAAAAGGAAGAATTATGGTGAATGAGTACACTTTCAGGGGAAGCAATTTTGTTATTTCACATTTGGCTTCCTTTCAATTATGGTCAACTCTTACAGGAATGTATTTGCTCCTCTAGGGGCTGTTTTTTTTCTTTTAAGAGCAGACCCCTTCTTGGAAGGATTTTGCTGTCCAAAGAAGCAAACAAACCATAAAAGACATCTCTCATTGCAAAAACAGCAGAAATATGGCTGTTATTTATTTCACTGTTTGCCTTCCCATTTGCATCTTTTGGATGCACTATTTTCTATTCTATTCTATCCCTTAACCTTACTAGGTCGTTGGGGCACCACAGATGACTTCAAAACAATCCCTTTCCACCTTGTCCTGTCTTCAGCTGCCCTAGTTGAGCTGGCAAAATCCATTCCTGTCCACTCCTTGATATTGTCTTCCCACCTCTTCTTCTGTCTACCTCTTCTTCTTTTTCCTTTCACTGTGCCCTGAAGAATTGTCTTTGCTAAACCAGAAGACCTTGAGACGTGGCCAAACCACCTTAGTTTCCGTTTCTTGACCAGTGTCAGGAGTTCATCATATTCTCCAATGGCTGCTTGGATCTTCCTGCGAACCTCCTCATTGGTTACATGGTCCTTGTAGGAAATGTTCCGTAACCTTCGGTAGCATCTCATCTCAAAGGCCTGCGTTCTTTTCTCTAACTCTGCTGTCAAGGTCCATGATTCACAGGCATACAGAAATATGGAAATGACAAGGGAGCGCATAAGTTTCACCTTTGATCCAAGAGATATGTTGTTATCTCTCCAAATTGGTTTCAGCTTGGCAAGAGCTGAAGTGGCTTGTGCTATCCTTGAGAGAACCTCCTGTTTTGAGCCATCATCTGAGACAACCGCTCCGAGGTATTTGAAGCTGCTTACAGTACCCACTACATTACTACCCACTACTACATTGTAAAACCAAACTGTTCCATTTTAGGACAATAAAAATAATCATTTCAGGTGCCCCAATTTTTAGTAATTTTAAGGTAATTGATAATTCCATTATTATCTGTGATGAGACATAAGCTCCCAAAGGAACGGCCTGATCAGAGTCTATGACATTTGCCTTCCCATCTGCATCTTTTTGCTGCACTACCACATTGTAAAACCAAACTAACCATTTTCAGGACAATCACAATATTTTAGGCATCCAACTTTTTAAAATTTTCATGTATGTATTATAATGTCATTATTACCTGTGATGAGTCATCAGCTGACTCTAGATCATGTAATAAATTCACCACAACAACATACACTGCTCTGCTGCTTAGCAACAAAGACTGCGTAGTCTGATATTCTTCCTTTCCTGAGAAGTCCCACAAGTGAAGCACCACTTTGCTGCCCTCTGGTGGCCGGCTTGTTGTCATGGAGACAGTAGAATCCTGTGACTTAGTTTCACTCTTTATGTCTGCTTTTTCGTCCAACATTTTCTGTACGAGTTCGACCACTCTGTCTGGCATTTGTTTAAACATTTCTGATGGAATGTCACTAAACTTTGTAGTCAAAGCAGCAGATGATGGCTTGCCATTCAACTGGAAGAGATTATATTATTATGAGAAACTCTGCTTAAAACCATTTACACAAGACAACAAGAAAACAAAGCAGCAAAGCTGTGTGAACAGTGCTCTCCTTTTTTACCTTTTTTTCAAGTAGCCTGAAATGTTCCAACTTGAGTGAACTAAGTCCTGTAGCTTAAACACAGTGAACAAACAGGGTCTGATCATTATATGCAGGTACTATAGTGTTTCCCCTATAGAGGTTTAGAAGGGTGCTGCACCCTTCTGCCTTTGGCTTTACCCTTCTGCATTTTGACCTTACCCTTCTGCCCTCAAATTTCAGAAGGTAATTTCACTCATATTAATGTCATTTGGTTGGAATTTACAGCTTTCTGTGTGTGAAAGAGCCTTTTATAATGCATATATTTATATCTCAATGCAAAAATAAGGTGTTTATCCTGTTAGAAAGTGTTAATACCCTTAATAATATTGTCTCTGAAAATAATAGCTTAAGAAAAGTGCCCTTCAGGGCGTGTGTCACGCGCTATAAGTGCCCTTTTTCTGGCCAGCACCCTGCCCTTTTTCCAGGCTAGGGGGAACACTATACTAAGTGCAAGTAGTGTGAAGCTAACTTTAACATGTAGTGTAAAGCTAACTTTAACAACAGATCAGCATGCCACTGCCTATGATAAAGACTACTGACATCTCTGACATTCTTATACAGCAATGTTTACAAAGGTGGTTTCCATTTTGCAATACACAGTCCTATTCAACAGACTGGTGATTCAAATAAGTGATGGAATCATCAGATTTTTTACTGCTGAAAAATCTGAAAAATAATTTCTGTTAGTATGCTGTTTGCAAATTCAATTATTTTTTCATTTCTGGCACTATAAGAGTCAGGGAGACTATGAAATTGAACTTGGACAAGCATAATGGTTGAGAAGGTAAAGATGCTCACTTACGGTGCATACTGGGTACATAAGGCCCCAGGTTCATACCCAGGTTCAGCCTATGTCAACCTGGCAGTACATGGGTCTTCTTTTTTGAATCAAGGAAAGCTATGGCAGCAAAAGAAGAGTGTGAGCTCCACTTTTCATATGCTGTGCCCTCTAACCCCCACTGCCATACAGCTGCTAGCAATGGGAAACCTTGACCGTTTATATCCTTCATATATGTCAAATTACAAATATCCCCTTTCTTTTACAGGAAATGCAAAAAGTCCAGATCAGGACCAAATTTGCCTGCAATATCTGGATTATTTAGTTAAGCGGGTACCTTTTTAGAAGCTGAAGTTTTGCGAGAATCCTTTGACACCGATGTTTTAGGCTTCTGTGTCGATGCCTTAAGTCTCTTCTGGAACATGAGTTCTTGCACAATGTTTGTGGCCAATGCTTGATTATATTCCTCTTCAAGGTCATCATGTTCTGAAGATAAGACAAGAAAGATGTCACAAAAGAAACGTTACCTTATAACATATGAGCCGCGACATGAGAAAACCAACAATGTGGTTGTGCGGGCAGCGAAGACTCAGATCAGACTGGGCGGATCAGTCTTCGCTGTCCGCATGGAGATAGCTCAGACCCTGAGCTACCCTTTAAGCGCAAAGCGAAGAGTCTGATAAAACTGGGTGGCTGCATAGGCTGGTCTGAGTCTGCGCTGGCTGCACAACCACATTGTTGGTTTTGTCGTGTCGCGGCTCATATATTTATTATACATATCCAAAGAGTACCATATCTTTTCTACTATCAGACAGGGATATTTCCCTCCAAAATGACCCCTAAAATCTGGACAGTCCTAGATTTTTTGGTTAACTTGGAAAATCTACATCTCTGTTTTTAGATGGGTCTAGTGTTTTGAAGCGGCACTAAAATTAACTCATATATTTTCGAATTTTGATCAGTCTATTTGTTATATCAACAGTTTTTGACAGTCCACCACCTGATCAGACTGCTCCTAGGGCCAGTCTGATGAGGCTCTACACTACTGGCACATATCCTTCTGTCCAAACACTTACTGTATTTCTTCTAATAAATGCCACGCTCCAATAAATGCCCCACTCACTTTTTCTGTGAAAAAAGTGGCCAACTTCCACCAGGATTGGTTTTAAACAACCTAAATTTGTTATTTATATTGTTCATGTTGTTTAAGAAATAGATCAGCTCTAGCAGTGAATTGTTGAGTAATAATTCACTGTTTGGGGGTCAGTTGTAAAGTAGATCATATCACTCGCGCTCCGCGCTCGTGATATGTCTACTTACAACTGACCGACAAACAGTGAATTATTACTCAACAATTCAATGCTAGAGCTGAACTATTTCGATTCTAACACTCAGAAACGCTGAAAAACTATTCTTTTCATTCAAATTCTCCCAACGTTCCTGCAAGCTCATTCATTCTCCCGCTAATATTCTTAACTGTATCTAAGATTAATGTATGGTTTTACGGCGATTTTAGACTGAAAAAGAGACGTTACACCGTCTAACGTCTCAAAACGTCACAAAATTACGTCAGTACTGCCAGTGACGTCAGCAATTAGACTCACGCGCTCCGAAACAGTGAATTGTTGGAGAATAAAACACGGAAACTTTCCATTGCTTCTATAGGCGCACTGTGTTAGAATTTGTGTTATTGTTTAACGTCCACGGTAAACAGCTATGGTCATGTCGGGATGGTCAATTAACCTAACCACACTATTCCTGGGCAGGCTTAGACCTCCTAAGCTGTTAACCAGTACTAAGTGCACTTACTTTCACCAGCAACTGACAACAGCCTTTCTTGAATCAGCTGAAGGAGAAATGAAAGTAAGTGGCTGGACCGGGTACTGAACCCAGGACCTCTGGCTTATAAGTCAGACTCCCTACCGACTGCACTACGCGGCCCAGCAAGTACCCAGCAGGCACATGACGTCAAAATGACTTCGTACTGATGTCGATGCGACATCATTACATCGCATCGACGTCAGTACAACGTCATTTCAACGTCAGGTGCCTGCTGGGTATTCACTCAAGAATGCCATTTACAGGACTTGTAAACTGCAACATCCCTAAGGTGTTTATTAGAAGAATTATGGTAGGCTGACATTGGTAAAATTTGTGAACTGAACTGCTGTTACACAGTTAAATTTCATTATTGTTTTTTTTTAAAGAATAAAAAGCTAATCATCCCTACCCAGAATTCCAGACTTGGACGTGTCTTCTGCAACCTCTGAACTGTCTTGAGTTGAGCCAATCACAGACCAGTTGTCATGGTGACCAACAGAGAAACAGCAGGAAGAGGAAATGGCTACTCCAGAGGAATTATCTTCCTCTTTCACAGCTCTGTAAAGAAATATACATGCATATCACATACAAAATCTAAGAATTGGGATAGATGAGCCGGAGAAAACAGTCCAGACCAAAATCAGACTGCTCCAGGTAAAAGGCCTACACTGTCTGCCATTCCATCTGCATCTTTGGATGCATAACTTCATAATAAAACCAAACTGTTCCATTTTAGGGCAATTAGCTATTTTAGGTGTTCAAATTTTTAGAATTTTTACAGGAAACATAATATGCTGTAAATTTCATTAAAGAAATTTCAGAGGCTTTGTGCTGTGAAAACTTTATGACAAAGATGACGTGACAATTTTACATTTTTTGATTATATTTTAAGAACCTAAGGAGATGGAGCAAATCTGATAATAAGGCTGCAAAACAGCGACAGTCTCTCCATGGGTATTCATTCTCTGACTGCTTATGTATTGTACTTAAGCCCAAACAACTGTCATGTTTTACAAATGAACAAAATGGATACGTATTTATCATGCTTTAACAACAGTTTTACAGGTATCATTCACAGCATTTTCATGGCATCTTCCTGCATTTTCAAATGGGCACCTCGTGACCTCATTTTTGCCGACTATTTCAAGACAAACTTTCACAGCTTGATTTTCATGGCCTCCCGTCATGGGAAGCCATGAAAATGTAACTGTAAATGTTTGCTGCAAAATGCTTAGTGAAAACCATGTTGCATTTCTTAATAAGTTTCACAACAATTTCACAAGTACTTTCCCAAGTAGTGAAATATGACTGTTACTCATCAAAACATAGTAAAACCTTGCCATGAACAACAGTTTTACTTACCCCTGACCAACAATAGCTTTTATCAAGCTGGTTTTTCCCACTCCGTCTTGCCCCACAAACATCACTCTTGTTCTGTAAACCGGACGCATTCCTGAAGAGCATGCCATCTCAAAGGCCTTGACAGCCTCTGGTCCTCGGGCCAAAATTTCTTTAGGGGCATCATCTGTAGAAGAAATTGACTTATCATATGACGTCGCTGTTATGCAGTGGATAACGTCGTGTCATAATAATCGTATGACCACACGTGTAATAACACTGACGCGTACACATAACGTCACTGACAACATCCATGTCAACATTGCGTTTTCTTATTGAAATAACACTCAGTTTGAAGGCGTTAAAATCCCATTTTAAAGGGTCATATGATAAACGGAATCTTACACTTGCTGAAGGCTTGTTTCATAAATTTTATATGAAATGACCACTTGTGTAAGATCCTTTATATATGTCAGAGGCTTCCGCTGATAATCTGATTTAAATAGTTTTTCTACTTCTGTCAAAAACTGGCTGACAGAATGGCAAACAGCGTAGACCTTGCTCAGACTGCTCCTTTGAGTCTGTGCAGTTTGCTCCGGTGTTTCGGGTCACCAAATATCACCAGACTTGTAGATATCAGGGCCCAGTTGTTCAAAGCATCGTTGGCTTAATGAAGGTGTTAGTCAAGGATTCTTTAAGTCTAATAGTATATGTATAATCAAGTGTGCTAACATTTGAGAAAGCTGCATTTTTTTTAAAGTGCCTCATATTTTTTCAGTAAAAGATGGCAGTGCTTTTGTGTACAATTCGTTTGAAAATATAATCTTTTTTTACTCTAATGACAATTTTAGTTTTGAACAACTAGGCCCACAGCTTCATGTAAGGAAATTTCTGATTCTAATAAGAAATAATTATGTTTTGGCTTCCAGAGCTCCAGATAAGAGGGGTATTTGATGATAATTGAGGGATAATTTCTTATTTCTCATTGAAACCATATGTTGTGACCCCTCATCTGAACCGTCTCAACGAGACAGTTCAGATAGGGGTCACAACGTATAGTTTTATACAAAATTAAGAAAAATTATCCCTAATTATCACCAAAATTTAATACTCCCTCTTATCTAGAGCTCTGGCTTCTCATTAGAAATGGTTTATATGTTGTGATCAATATTGGCACTGCCTGAAATTTATGCAGAGTAAACAGAAACTGTACAAGACATTGATATCAATGCACCCCTTCCCTAAACTCCCATCCCCACACCCGATAGGCGGCAATCAAAGGCACACTAAACAATCGATTAATGCTAATCAAAACTCTTTAGAAACAGCATTGTCAACAATTTGCAATCGAAAACTCTGTTTCTAATGGTTTTTTATCCGCATTCGTCGACTACATGAGCGTTTTTCCATTGCGGCCCATTCCGTGTGATCCCACATGTCTACAACTCTGTTATGTACAATTTTACATTTTCAATCAGTTATAACATCAGGGTTTTTCAATCCGGAAACAATCCTAAAAATATAGATCCAGCTGATACATGTAAGATGGATCTAGATTTTTGGGACTGTTGTGGAAGGTAAATTTATACCATCTCAAACCATAATTTATATGAGCCGTGACACGAGAAAACCAACAAAGTGGTTGTGCCGCAAGCGCAGACTCAGATCAGCCTGGGCATCCGCCCAGTCTGATCAGAGTCTTTGCTGTCCGCATGGAGCTAGCTTAGACCCTTGGCTACCCTTTAAGCGCTTAGCGAAGAGTTTGCTTAGACTGGTTTGGTTCCAAGGCTGATCTGAGTCTGCACTGGGCGCACAACCACATTGTTGGTTTTGTCGTGTCGCGGCTCATATACGACTGACTGACATACTTGGGATCATTTTGAAGGGAGAACCCTACTCCATCCCCTCGTCTTATAGCAGAAAAATATATAATCACCTAAAATCACCAAGTTTGTAGCCATGTATGCACATGTTTAGTCTGACAGTCAAGCATAAATATTAGCTGTAAGAAAGTTCTTGTACTTGATTATAAATGTTTTATCACCTTTTCTTTGTCACATAATTGGCAAAGTCCCAACTGACTGAAATTTTTAACAACTTTTTTTGAACAACCTGATATAATATTGATCTAGTAGAGTAAACTGCAATCTAGTAATTTGCATCTTATTAAAAATACCAGTATGAAAGTTGCAGTCATTATAATTATAATGCATGCAGAAAATGATTTCATACATGCCCTTACTGTTTGAAAAACAAGCTGCACTGGTCAAAAAGGGGGCTTTGCATATTTTGCAAAGATTTAAATAAATCTGCGCTATAAAGCAGTGCATCTCACATTTGCTATAAGATGAATTTTTTCTCCATCTAGACTGACTTCAGTTATCTAGATTTTAAATCAATCTACGTAGAGGAGAGTCGGGTAACTTCGGACAGCGGGTAAATTCGGACGGTGACATTGTTTCCTTAATATGTCAGTTGTTTTGGAATTTAAAAAAAATTAACTGGGCAAACAGTGGAAATCCTGATGAGATGGCTCATTATGAGCCATCTCATCTGGATTTTCACTGTTTGCAATGGTATGTCCGAATTTACCCGCTGTCCGAAATTACCCGACTCCACTCTAAATATGCTATAAGATGGGGTTTTCCTCCTCAAAAACACCTCAAAAGGGCACTTTCACATTAAATTAGAGGTACAGAAAATTGGTTTTTGGGGCTTCATTTCTTCACAGAATAAGATATATTGTTCAATATTACATTTGCATTCAATGCATATGGTTGTATTCTACTAACGGTGAAAATTTGATGAGAATCGGTCCAGTAGTTGTTGCATAATCTGCCAAAATGTCTGATTTTTGGGACCAAAAATAGTCCCATTCTGAAATAAGCATAATTTGTTAGTTTAATATATAGAAATGATAAAGAATAGATGTCTACAATTTACCATTTATTGTAGTTTCAAAGCTTCAGTTTCTCTGGAAAAAAAAATTGGAAACTTATCTTGCGAGTTTTCAAAAAAGCACCGTTTTTTGTAAATTGCCTAATTTGTCCCAAAAATGTCCCCTCCAGGACATGGGGTTCAAGACTGCTACAGAATACATGGGTACACAGAAGGTTTTCTATGAAATAAGCAGTCCAACATGATATTGATTAAAATATGTAAACCTAGTATATGTAAATGCCTCTGGTAATATAATGTGATACACAGAATAGCAATACCCTCATTTGTCCCTCAAAAATGTCCTCTCCAGACTTGTTTTTTTCTCGCAGATTCACTGATTCTGAAAGAAATCATGATTAGGGGGCAATAAGTATTGAGATTTGGTGCCCCCTTTTCTATGGTTTGTAGCATGGAGTAGGTTTTTGTGCAAGAGAGATAAAAAAGAAGACTGAAAAACACAAATGTCCACTCCAGGACACCTTACGTTGAATCATAATACCCAAGAAATGGTTGCTAAAAAGTGGCCCTAACTTCTTTCTTTAGCCCATTATCTATGTCCAAATGAGTGTTAAGTATAAAACAGTGCCTTTTGTACACATCCATGGTACCAGATTTGCTTTTTGTTCAGATATGCCTAATGCAGACTAAGCAGAGAAAACATTGGAACCATAGAAAAATTGCAACACTGTATATTGTAATTAAAAAGTGGAATCTATACTCAGCTGTCCATCATAAATGACCATCCTTTCTCTAAATGACATGTGACATACTGTAATTATAAAATATATTGGTATGTAGATACACAAATAAAGTGTCCTGGAGAGGACATTTTTGTGGGACGTTGTAAATCTATATAAATTGAGACTTTTGCTACCATATATTTATTGCCCCCTCCCCCACTAGACTCGTCCCTAGCATTTGAAGTCTTATAACTTTCAGGGACTGACAATCATTTTTATATTATCACAGTAGATCTTAATGGAACTATAGTTAAAGGCCTATGTAACTCTGAAGAGGGGCGGGTCAGAATATTATACTAAAATATTTCAACCTGCCCTGTCTCAGAGCTATCTTTACTATATGAAGTACTAATAGCAATAGGAAATGCAATCAGATGGTTTTTAAATCTCAAATTCTATCACAATAGATATAAACAAACCAATGCTACTACAGTAAAAGACATATATAACTCTGAAGAGGGGGTGGGGTCAAATTTTAAAGTTATACTATTTTGACCATGCAGCCCCCCTCCTACAACGCTCCTTTGCAAATTAATCTTATAGCTCTGGGAATGACAATCAGATACTGTTTTAAATTTGAATTCCGTCACAGCAGGTATAAAGAAACCAAACAGAAGTATGGTAAATGTATTTTACTCTCAATAGGGGCGGGTCAAAATATTATAGCTATAATATTTTGACCCACCCTCTCCCATATGATATCCATTTTTAGCCTTTGAGGTACTTATAGCTATAGGAATGACAATCAGATAATACCAAATACAAGATAATTTTCGCGGTGTTCCATTTTTTTGCGGTATTTCGCGGTCACGTAGAAACCGCTCAAGTAAAAAAAGGCAGTTTTGTTTTTCGCTCATGTTGCTAACAGGGAGACTTAAAAATTGCGAATATTAATGTTTATGTTTTTGACCCTTAACCAATTTGAACACACGAAAATTTCCGCATATATGGCATTTAAATTGTTAATTCTAGAAGAATACAGTTGTAAAGAAACAAGTGAAACACCTACAAAAGACTGATTTAACTCTCATGAGGTGCGGGTCAAAATATTATAGCTATAATATTTTGAGCCCCCCCCCCCCCCCCCCACTCCTAGACCCATCCTTTGCATATGAAGTCTTATAGCTTTGGGACTGACAATTAGATAGAATTTTTAATTCAAATATTATCACTGCATTGACACCAATGGAACTATGCTATGGTAAAGGCGTATGGAACTCCGAAGAGAGGTGGTCAAAATATTGGTAGCTATAATATTTTGACCCACCCTGTCTCAGAGCCATCTTTACATATGAAGTACTAATAGCAATTATAGGAAATGCAATCAGATGGTATTTAAATCTCAAATTCTATCACAATAAATATACACAAACCAATGCCACTACGGTCAAAAATATATGTAACTCTGTAGGGAGGGCTATAATTTTTTGACCTGCTCCTGTCCTAGACCCATCTTTTGCAAATGAAGTCTTATAGCTCTGGGAATGACAATCAGAGTGTTTTAAATAAAACAAGAGTTGTCAGAAGACAACAAAGCGCGCCTAATGGGTGCCTGACTCTCAAGGTTACAAAGCATCCTGTCTCAAAACATTGTTAACAAAGTTAACCTGGGGTGAATGTGGTAGCTAGTGCACAAATGAAAGTAAAAAGTATGCAAAGATATCTGATGAAGTTTGCATCAGAAGCTAGACTAAGTCAGTTGTTCCCTTTGGCATACAGGGCCGACTTGTATGCCACTATCTGGACACTTTGCGGACATTGAGGGTCGGGTCCTCATGCACCAGACAGAGAGATACCTACTCAGTCTAACTCATAATGCCTCATGGTGACAAAGGGTGGTTCCTAGTATGGGTTTTCACACCACCTTTAAGCCTCGGTCCCACAGAGCTTGCGACTGCGATGCGACCGCTTTGCGACTGATTTTGTCTGCGACTGACCTGCGACCTCTGCGACCATTGCAACCTCTTTTCCTCTTCAAATGTGGTCGCCGATCAGTCGCCGATCAGTCGCCGCACAGTCGGCGACAGCTTTCGCGTGTAGTCGGCGATCGATCGGCGACCTCACTGCAACTGGTCGCCGTAGGATCGGCGACAGGATTGCAACTAGTTCAGAATGATCGGCGACCAGTCGGCGACCAATCGGCGACTCTTCGGCGACTGGTTTCAAATGAACGGCGACTGGTCGGATACTGATTGGCGACCGTTCTGCGACAAAAAAAAAAAAAAAAAAAAAAAAAAAATAATGGAAATGTGGTGACAAGAATGAAATCATTTCAGTGAAAGTTGTCAAAATAACACAGCTACAGATTCAGTTCATTGCTTGCAACGAAACAACCGGCATGCACCTCTTTTGTCTATGATGGTGTACAGGCGATTAAGACGGAGGAGGAGAACACAGTACTGGATAAGACATTGGTTTCACAAAGGCCGCAGTTTATTGAGATTCCTCCTTTGACTGTTGAGATTCCTCATCTGAAGCAGGCGTCCGAACGTCGGGAGTCATTTCTGCTGTCTGTTTTGGCGACAATGTTTCTTTTTTTTTTTTTGGTGGGGGGGGGGGGGGGGTCCTCTATGTACCATGATGCGAGCACTTTGAGTCTTGGTAATAAAATAATGCACTGCAAACCTTGATCTATTGGCGCACGGTGCAACCTGTCGGCGACCAATCGGCGACCTGTCGCCGATCGTTCGGCGATCTATCGGGGCACGCTGCAACCTGTCGGCGACCAGTCGCCGATCGGTCGCCGATCAGTCGCCGTCTCACCAGTGGTCAGTCGCCGATAAGTCGCCGATCGGTCGCCGATCAGTCGCCGAACAGTCGCCGACAGATCTCCGATAGGTCGCAGCAAGGTTGCAGCATTGCAGAACCAAAGTGATGATGAAACTGATCGGCGACCGATCGGCGACCGGTCGGCGACTGTTCGGCGACTGATCGGCGACTTCCAGAAAACCATTGCAACCAGTCGGCGATCAAAATCAGTCGCGGCTAGTCTTTTGTGCATGTTCAAAAGACTGGCTGCGACTAATTTTGATCGGCGACTGCTCGGCGACCTTGTTGCGACCTTGTTGCGACCATTATAAAACCTCTCCGCGACTTCTGCAACCTCTCTGCGACTGTCAGTTTTTTTAGTCGCGGATAGGTCGCGGCGCGGTCGCAAGCTCTGTGGGACCGGGGCTTTACCCAGTACTAAGTTGGTCTGATGACACCTCCTTACCCTTTGCAGACTTCTCATGTTTCCTTTGGCCCCACCCCACAACCTCACCCCTAGCCTGAACCAGTTGTCAAAGCCTGGTCTCCGTATAAACTATTTCATCTGTGATCATTATATCCAGTTTCTAACTCTCCAGGGCAAGTAATGGTACCAGTTTCTGCCTTAACCTTTTTGCTAACAATATAGAATCCATAAGGTTGTCCACTTCAGGACCAAAAAGTCAGGGTTTGTTATGCATTGGTGAGCATGTGGTATTTGAAAGTATTGAAGCCTCTTCTTGAGCACATTGTCCATACAATTTATGTGCCATTGAAGGTTTTCAAAACTTAAAGAATATGGAAGTGTTCTCTACAATAACTGCTGTATAAGTCACTCTGTTACCGCACAGGCATACTGAAATATGAAACAGACTGGTATGTTGTTTTTTTCCTCAGCAAGTTGCTACATATTTTAGTGATTTTTGAACATCCTGTAAATATGTTGCCTATTCTTGTTCATTTTACATTATTTCATGGTACAGTTCTATGTCCCAAAATATGTCCCCTCCAGGATAACTATTCTTATACATGTATGCATCTAAATCTTGAAACTTACTTCACATTGAAAAACTTGAATTTAAAAGTTCTAGTCATAGCATTGGATGTAACAACAGAAATTGTTTTTGTTTACCATGAAAAAAGGCTTTTCATAATATTCTTGACACTTTTTAAAATAGACAGATTCCAATGCCCTATCTTAATATCATTATTTATCAAGTGACCTACCTGAGTTTGTTTCAATTCTCACCAGATACAATTGTATCTTTAAGGTCTGAGTAACAAATAACAATTTTCTTTTTAGTTAAAGTAGAAATTGAGGGTCAGAGATGTGTGTCTCAAAAATATGTCCACTCCAGTACAAATTATATGGATAGTTTAGTGAATCATTTCTGGAAAATATTAAGATCTTGCAATGGTTTGATTTAATAATTTTGTATCTGCATACCAGACTTGCAGGAAATTTTATACTGCTGAAAACAAATCTGATATGGAAAAAAGTTTGTACTACTTTCTGAAATGTTTTTCTTCCACTGAATTAAGTTATCAAATGAAAAATGTCAATTTACACAATTTGCTACGATTTTTTCTGTTTTATTGTTTGCATATGTTTCAAATTTAAATAAAAACTAAGTTTGACAAGTCACAACAGTGTATTTTTGGATTTTTTTTGTGTCCTTCATTAATGTCCTCTCCAGAACTTTGTACTGGAGAGGACATCAATTTGGGACACTCTCCAGTTCAATAACCGTTAGCACTTTCCAAGAAATGTCTGGCTGATCTCAAGAGCCACGCAGCCTCGTTCAGTAGCACAAAAATCATTGGCCTAAAATCACCATGATGGAAGTTACAATAAAAGAAAGGAGGTGAAATCAAAATAGAAACACAGACATTTACTTCCAGATTTAATTTCAGGAATTTTCATAGGCATAGCCAGCTTAAAACCCTTTCAAAACAGACATGTGACCCATAGCTTCTTTATAAACGTTCTTACTTAAGCAAAATCTTACATTAGTTCTAGTAACTTCATAGGTGAATATAGGTTCAAAATGTTTTGAAAATACACAATTTCTGTGTTCAAATCACTCAAAAAAAATTTAACAGTCATAATCTGGTGTAATAAAGTTTTTTTTGGTAAAATTCATTACAGTCGAACTTCGATGGCTCGAACTCGCCAGGACCACCGAAAAAAGTTCGACTGATCGGTAGTTCGAGCCATTGAATACCAGCTCAACATGATCCAACTTTATGTACTATATTTTTCTATCATAACTACGGCAACTTCCTGTATTTTGATCGGTCACTCTTTGAACCATTGCACTTTCAGGTAGATAAAACAAAACAGCACAGAATTTTGATTACAATATAAAAAGATCAAGACAAGTATGGACGTAGCAAACCTGATGACCAATACTTGTAATCGGTAGGACCTACATTTAGTCCGGTCCTTAAACTTGGAAATGTTTTACAAGGAAATAGGTGCGACCGTGCGAGCCATCGGTGTTTTTTTTACATAGAAAGTGGTTTCTAGGGACCAGACTTGGGGTTCGAGCGTTCGAGCCATCGTTGTTCGAGCCAAGTGTGGCATGTTTAGTTAAAATGAATAGAGATTTTGCCGGGACTGGAAAGTCAGTTCGACCGAAACATGGTGTTTGAGCCTTCCGAGTTCGAGCCAGTGAAGTTCGACTGTATATATGTTATGTGGAAAAACATATAAGAACCATGTAGAAGGGTACTTTTTTTCAACCCCATATGGGACTGTTTGCTCTAATTTAATGTGAAAGTGCCCCAAAACTCTAGATCCATTTTATATGATGGATCTAAAATTTTGGAGTTGTTTTGCAGGGAAAAATGTTCTTGTCATATAACCAAATATGGTGCACAAGCACCCTCCTTTAAAAGTGCCTTCATGTTTTATGTGTTGTACTGTTTAACTTTGAAATGGTTTACAGCTTCGGCCACAATCTGACAATTTATACATCCATCCAATTTCCCCAGGGTACAAATAGCAGAATTAATTATCATGGGAAATTTTGTCCGCTTTCCGATAAATTTCCCAACCCAAATGCCTAAATTGGGATCTAAAATTCCCTGAATGTCTTGGCTTGCCTCTTAATCCGTAATTTAACATGCTTTCTACAGCATTTTCTAGTTGTTGCCTCTACTTCCCTGCCTGAGCCAAGAAAAGAGTAGTTTAACTCCCATGGGAAACTAAGGGTATTTGAAGACACTTCCAAATGGTTGCCCTATCATAGCCGCTCATTTGGCAGGTGCATTATGAACACCTATACAGTAATACACCGGTCATTTACAACCCCGGATAACCCTGGAAGTACTGCAGGAGACAGCACAACTGCACATGTTTTTACAGTGGCATTGTCCCTGCAGTGCTGTGCATGTGCAGGGCTTCCTCCTGTCAGTTTAACTGGGACAATGAAAGCAACCGAAAACTGTAGTCCCTAGGGTTTGATCATTTGTTGAAAAATTGTTCCCGCAGTCCAAGCATCTACTTAGGGCTCTAATAAGAGAAAAATCAAAGTTCCTGCTATTCCCACTCCCAGGCCCTAGTGGTAGCTGGGCTGCATTTGACAGGAGCCTTGGGTTCTCTTTTACCTGATACACCCCTTAATAAACAGAACTTAAGAAACCTGTATAAAATTTGCTGATTATTATTCAAGTTCAATATTTGCTTTAAGAAGTTCACTCTGTTCTATGTTATGTCAATATTTTATCTTATTTTACAGTAGCATACATGTAATTACCCTATATACTGAGCAAACATGTGTAGACCCAGGTCAGACTGCTCCTCAGGAGCAGTCAGATCAGGGCCTGTACAATTTGTAAAACAGATGTAAATTTTGTATATTTTTTCCTGATAGGACTGTAAGGTTTGACTATAAAGGTCTAATATTTCAAAAATGGTTGTGGCATCCGAATACTGACTGTAAAATCAGCTTTAATATTGTAAACATTAAGGAAGCACAGGTCAAATATGCAATAACTTTGATCAACAAATCACTTAGAAAAATAAAAAAAATGAATTTATACATTTGAACCACAACATGCAAGAAAGGGTGCAAACAGCCATGCCATGAACCAGCCGGTGCATCAGCGCAATCTGGATTAAGCAGGAATGAGCACAATGAGTAGTCCCTCGTCCAGGACTACATGTAACTGAATCTGAAAGGCAAGAATTTGCTCATATGGGAGCAAATTCTTTCCCATAGGAGTTGCAGGGCTTGAAATTCCACTTGTCTGCTTGCCATGATGAGTGGCTCATGCTGAAAGATGACTGGAATTTTTAACTGTTCCTAACTTGTGCAAATTATTGAAATCACCATTTCTAACATGGAATAAAGGACTGAGAATAATTATTTGCTTGAGAAAATCTGAAGTGTCTGTTCAAAAAATTTCAGTTTGTGTTGTCAATGAAAAATTGGTGGAGCATGGCATACATTGTTTGCCATGCTCCGGAAACAATGACATCATATGTCTGTTACCACAGGAACTAAATGTTTATATGATGTCTAAGTGACCATGAGGTCATCAAGACGTCAGTTTGCCAAGGTAGTACGCACAACAGTTGGTAATTCCATAGTTGCTATGGCAACATATCTATGGTGTCATCTCACTTATAATTCGAGAGGACCATGGCATACAATGTATGCCATGCTCCTCTTGAATTATAAGATGCTGTATAAAATTAGTACAGTGGAAAAGTGTGATTTTCTCAAACCTATAATTCATTCTGAAATAATCTAATTCTCTCTTATCTGTTGTCTTGTTGGACGAGTAACAATTTTAAAAATTTTCCAGTCCGGAGTTGACTCTGCTCAAGAAGGGAGAAAGCAATGGAAACAGCAGAGTTAATTCCATGAAAGTGTTTCATTCACCTTAAGCTTACCTGACTGAATACATCTTGCTGATCGTGTGTTTCCATATAGGTCAAAGAGGATCCACAGAGGCTTGTCAACTGGAAGACCAACAAGCAGTGCCCCCTTGTGCTCATTATTGACGAAAAACTGCAGATGTCCCGCTGGGGATACATAAAACATCAGCTGGGCTCCATCTGTAGCCAGGCTCTCCGCAACAGGACGAACCCAAAATCCATCCCTTTTTGCTAATGAAGGGACTGCATACTTTGGTAGTTCCTGGGCACCGATCTTAGCAGGGTCGTTCAAGGTAACTCCAACACGTATGGCTCCACTCCAGCTGGTAGCACATGAAAGTACAATGCTGACTTTCTGGCCTGATTTGATTGGTTGATCCCCAAACACAATTCCATTGCAGAAGTGATTGTCAGATCTTGAAGCAACTGCTCGATTTTCTGTGAGAAAGACTGCTGAACCATGGACATTGTGAAATCTCATTTTCCTGCTGTTTTCAGCTAAGCAGTGTCCTTTCCTCTAACCCATGTTTGATTTATCAGTGCTTTTTCTTCTTTTATCACTCTTCAGATTTGCATTCAAGTATGATTCAACAGTTTATCTGAAAAAAAAAATCAGGAACAATAACATTTTGCTACATGTATGTGTACACGCAAACCTTGACTTTAGTATGATTGCATCATGCAAAAATAAAAAAGTAACAGCTACTTTGGGATTTCAATTGTGAGCAGGGTGGGGGCATCTTCACAAGCCAAGGGTACTAAGTCCACTGAGTTCCTTATGTAAGGAACAAAGTGGACTTAGTACCCTTGGCTTACAAAGATGGGGTGGGGATGGAATTAAACAATTCTGATGCAATATCTTCAGATTCCAACAAGAGCTGTCGCCTGACAGCATAGCTCGCCTGAATTAGTGCTTGCCAATCACACAGCCGCTATGGTTGTGTGGACTGCTATGCATAAAACTTCAGCCAAGCATGTCCATAATGAAAACACATTTATAAACAAAAGCTATCTCAGAAATAAGTCTTAAAATAAAATTAAAATAAAAAAAAATGAAATAAAATTTCAAAGTCCATGAGCTTTAGGTAAACAAACTGAGGGGTAGGGGGGAGGTGTGTGTGTGTGTGTGTGGGGGGGGGGGGGGGGGGGGGGGGGGGGGGGGGGGGAAATGTGGGGGGGGGGGGGAGGGCTAGGATGTATCAAAACCCTGAACCATTATCTAACATCAGTCCAAGTATTAGTATCAACTGAGTCCATTATCGTGGCACTGTGAAATTATGTCTTCATGAATATAAAACTTTGACCAAAATCTTTAAGACAAAATTCTAAGTTGATGACCTTGACTTCAAGGTCATCCAGTGGGGTAAGTATATGCTGTTTTGTGAAAACTCAAAAAAGTGTCTAACATCAGTTCAAGTATAAACTAAATCTCTGCAAAGCATTATGAATCAGTATGCAATTACAAAACTTTAATAACGACCAAAATTTCCTAAGTCCCTGACCTTGACATCAAGGTCACTGAGCGGGGTTGGGGTAGTACTCTCTAGATCTAACTACAGTGCAAATATAAAAAGAATTCATTGATGGGTTCAGGAGATATGTGTCTTTAAAAAACTTTAACCAAAACATCCAATCAATAAAAAGACAATTTTCTAAGTCCATGAATATGACATCAAGGTCATTAAGGGGGGTTGGGGTAGTATCTTCAAAAACTTTAGACCAATATCTAACTTCAGTGCAAGTATCAAAGGAATCCATCTACGGGTTAAGGAGATATTGGGCTTTATAAAACTTTAACCAAAACATCCAGTCAAAAAAAACTCCCAATTTTCTAAGTCCATGACCTTGACATCAAGGTCACTGAGTGTGGTGGGGGTGGTATCCTGTTAAACTTTAGACCAAAATCTAACTACAGTGCAAGTATTAAAGGAATCCATCTATGGGTTAAGGAGATATAGGTCACTAAAAAACTTTAACCAAAACATCCAATGCGAACGCCAACGCGGACGCCGTGGTGACAACAATAGCTCTTCCTGAACTTTCGTTCAGGCGAGCTAAAAATGCATAATGCTGAGGGCCCTCAATAAAACTGCCTCAGTGAGGCAGCTCTAATGATCTTGGGTTCACAACAAAGAAATAAGATTATAAATAAAATTAGTTCTACACTCTCCTGTAACGTTTGCCTGATGCCAATGCACCAAAACATGAAAATTAGTATAGTATTAAAGTACTGGGCCCAGTTGTTCAAAGCATCCTTAGCTTAAAGAATTTGTTAGTCAAGGACTTATTAAGTCAAAATCAAGTGTCTTAATATTTTTGCTGAAGTAATGTGAGGAGCTATTGCAAAAGCTCCTCACAGTTTTTTTTTTTTGCAAAAAAAAACAAGAGGGCCATGAGGCCCTGAATCGCTCACCTGAACAATTGGCAAGGTGGCTTTTACTTATCATGTCTGAAATTGTCAAAATATGAGTTTTGGGTCAAAAGTCAAAGAATGATCATGACCACTTGTACTCATAAATCTTCATGTATACTCATTAAGACAACCATATATACCATTTTTAGGCCAAAATCTTCAAAACTTTCCATGAAATCTTATGTTCTAGCATTTTCCCATATTTGACCATGCCGCAAAAAAGGTCAAGTTAACCCAAGGTCACCATTTGAACAGTCATGGTGGTATTCTAGTACTCCATGCTATTTACCAAGTTTCAAGGCCTTAGGTGTATTGGTTCTGGAGAAGAAAAATATTAAAGATTTATACCATAAGTGGTAATGGCGGCCAAGTTGGTCATGTGACCTGGACCGTTTGAACAAATTTTTCATTCAATCAACCCCTGGAGGCTCTATATGAAATGTGTTCACAATTGGCCCTTTGGCTTTTGAGGAAATGGTTGAAAATGTCAAAATATGAGCGATCTGGATCAAAGGTAAAAAAATGACCTCGGCCTCTTGTACTCATAATTCTTCATGAACTCATTAAGACAACTGTATATACCAATTTTTTAGGCCAAAATCTTCCAACCTTTCCATGAAATCTTATGTTCTACCATTTTCCCATATTTGACCTTGCTGTAAAAGGTCAAGGTCAACACAAGGTCATAATTTGAACAATCTTGATAGTACTCAAGTACCCAATGCTACATACAAAGTCTAAAGGCCATCGGTCAATTGGTTCTGGAGAAGAAGATTTATAAAGGTATTTACCATATATGGGCATGGCGGCCATGTTGGTCATGTGTCCAGGAGCGTTAGAAAATTTTTTCATTCCCTCAACCCCTCGAGGCTCTATATGAAATTTGGTTTCAATTGGCCCAGTGGTTTTAGAGCAGATTCTTTGAAATTGTCAAAATTTGAGATTTCTGGGTCAAAGGTCAAAGAATGACCTTGACCTCTTGTACTCACATATCTTCATGTACTCATTAAGATGATTGTATATACCAATTTTTAGGCCAAAATCTTCAAAACTTACCATGAAATCTCATGTGCTAGCATTTTCCGATATTTGACCTTGCCGTAAAAAAGGGCAAGGTCAACCCAGGGTCATAATTTGAACAATCTTGATAGTACTTGAGTACCCAATGCTACATACCGAGTTTCAAGGCCATCGGTCTACTGGTTCTGGAGAAGAAGATTTTTAAAGGTTTTTACCATATATGGGCGTGGTGGCCATGTTGGTCATGTGACCTGGACCGTATGAACAAATTTTCATTCCCTCAACCCCTGGAGGCTCTATATGCAATTTAATTACAATTGGCCTAGTTGTTTTTGAGGAGATTGTTTGATATTGTCAAAATATGAGAGTTCTGGGCCAAAGGTCAAAGAATGACCTTGACCTCTTGAACTCATAAATCTTCATGCAGTCATTAAGATGACTGTATGTACCAATTTTTAGGCCAAAATATTCAACAGTTTCCAAGATATCTTATGCTGCAGCATTTTGCCATATAAAAGCATAAGGAAGCAAATTTGACCTTACCGTAAAAAAGGTCAAGGTCAACCCAAGGTCATAATTTGAACAAGCTTGGTAGTACTCGTGTACCCGATGCTACATACCAAGTTTCAAGGCCATCGCCCTATTGGTTCTGGAGAAGAAGATTTTTTCAGGTTTTTACCATATATGGGCATGGCGGCTATGTTGGTCATGTGACCAGGACCGTTTGAACAACTTTTCGTTCCTAAGGTCCCAGGAGGCTCTATATGAAATTTGGTTAAAATCGGCCCAGCGGTTTCAGAGGAGAAGTTGTTTGAAAGTGTGGACGGACGACGGACGGACGACGGAGCCTTACCATCCTATAAGCTCCCCCGGAGCCGCTGGCTCAGGTGAGCTAAAAAAAAAATAAATAAATGGTAGTGTTTTTCCATACAATTTGTTTGAAACATATGCCTCACTAACTAACAATGTTGTTGCTTTTGAACAACTGGAGCCCAATATAAATGCCTCTGCCGCATCATCTTCTAAGGCAGTCACCACTGTCATTTTAATGCCTATTTACTCATTAAGTCACTTACAATAGCACCGTGAAAGTCATCCATTATCCATCTGTAAGATCTCTGAGTCATACATGCATTATTTTATAAGTTGATGGTTAGAGAATCAACTGTAGTAGCAAAAATCCAATATTACATCACTGAAGCTTTATGTAAGCATCCTTTTCTGCAGAAATATCTTTTATTTCTAAAATGACATTTCTTTTCAAAAAATCTTGTCACCAAGGCAACCAAATGTCTTTAACTGATGATCAGCTGCAAGGTGAACAACTTGTTTTGCAGTGTCATTACCCTAATGTGTTTAAATATTGGGACACCTAAAACCATTAATTTTCCATTTGTCTCAAATGGAAACTAAAACCACTAATTTTCCATTTGTCTCAAATGGAAAAATTAATGGACTCAGGGTTCTCCCCAGGTGCATATGGCATGTCGCATGCGACATGGCTTAATCCAGTGTCAGTAATTGCGACATGCCTTAATTATCTTAACATCCTTTTCATCCCTGCCGACATCCCTTAATTGTATAATCACTCTTACCTAAGTGTGTGTGTGCGGTGAAGCAGTGAAGTGTCAATACCACTCAGTAGATGTTTACACAAGGATTATGACACCCTCGCGGCAGTTATACAGGTCAGGATTATGTCACCTTTTCCGCTTCCAATTAAGATTGGATACCGGTATGTTTCTTTGATGTTATTGTGCCTACACTGTTCTGTTCTGTTCTGTTCAATTCTCGTATACACCAGCGAGATATACCCATATAAAATAATTATTTTTTATGCGTGAAGGGTGTCAGTATATTGACTTATCATCACTTTAGTAAAAAATATTCTGCAGCTCATTACTTTGAAATCAATAGCAATTTAGTAATTTTTAATTGAAATATTTAGCAAAATACATAAAAAGTAACAGTACAATGGCAGTAAAATAAAATACATGATAAGACTTCTTAGAAATTATAAAAAAAGTTTTATTACCTCCCTTGTTTCATATGAGCCTAATTTAGACCTTGTCTGCTCACCTGATGGTTTGCTTAAAGGTAGGTTCCTGGGCTAGCGATGTCAATTATGTCCACAAAATAATTTTGTCTTTTTCTGAGCAGTATTGAATTCTCTTATTTTTCTGAATTTGTTGCTACTGAGAAACTCGTCAGATGTTGAGGAAAATAGTCCTTTTCCCTTTTGGTTTATTTTCTTTCGTTGGAATTCCAGTTCTAAAAATAACTATGTTTATTATGTCTATAAGTGCGCAATTTCTGATGCCATTCTCCAAAGGTCAATTTTCCCTTGACGTGGGCTCTCCTAGAGGTCCTGGCAAGGTGGATGGGTTAAAACTATCCCAAAATGCAATGCAGCATGACATCAGCTGCGTTATCTATTTTTGGCGCGAACTAAAAATAGCGCTAACTGGTGTGCGAAGCAGAGTTAGGAAATCCCTTGCAAAACAACTTTTCTAATGTTTTTTTATTTACACTTTTTAGTGAAACTTATTAATTCCCTTTTATAAGTGCTTTCCAACAACTTGGATGAAAGTTCATCAAAATTATGATGCATTCCAAAGTACAGGAACCTACCTTTAACAGAGAAACTGAGTTTGTTAGCTCACCTGGATATTCAATGAGGAGCTCAGAAATTTGCTCTCCTGAGTATTATATACATATAAAAGGCCTACATGGTCCTCACTTGCTCACCTAACCACCAATGACCATCTTAATAAATAACAAAGAGAAATATTCTGTGTGTGTGTGTGTGTGTGTGTGTGTGTGTGTGTGTGTGTGTGAGGGAAGGAGGAAGAGGAGATCTTCCTTTGCTAAACTGCTGATTTAACTTGCTATATTTGGCATTTATGAGCAAACTAACCATAGCTTTTGTTACATGGGTGAGTGAGTGAACTGGATATAACGTCCCACCAACAACGAGGTCATATGGAGACAGGTTGTTACATGGAAACATGGAATAAGGAAAAGATCAGAATTTATCACATAGTTGTTTTCTGCAAATGCTTAATTTGATATCCGCGCGCTTAATTAAATTCATCTTCAACAACATGCCTTCAGAAATTTCTGGGGAGAACCCTGATGGTGTTTAGGAGCCTCAATATTTAAGCACATTAGGGTATTCCCTTCATAGGATACTCCAATAATTATTCTGTATACTGGGACCCCTTAACCCTTCCAGCGCCAAAAAGCAGACGACAAAATTTACGTCTGCAAAAATTTCAAAATATGTTTCATCCAAGCTATATCATATTGAAAATTCAAAAACTAGAGGGCAAAAAGTGTAGATCTAGATAGGTGGCTCATTATGAGCCACCTCATCAGGATCTAGGCTGTTTGCAAGTTCTGCTTATTTTGTCACAGCATGGTGCTTAAAGAGTTAACTACCATACTTCTTCAAATAAATGCCTGAGAATGTTACAGTTCCAGTGCGCCAGATAAGAAGGGGCAATAATTAGGGATAATTTTCCATATTTCTCTAAAAAATCGTTTGTTGTGACCCCTCATTAGGACTGTCTTCATTAGAAGTGTGTTTAAATTAGTCTCTGCAAAGGTTATAAGCACCAGGCCATAGACTGAATTTTAATCACCTACAAATATACTACATGCGCTTTAATAAGTCTCTGCTCAGAAATCCTGTCAACATTCCTGGCAGGATTTCTGCCAGAATTTTTTTATTTTACAATAGGAATGCTGCTAATTCAAGAATTTCTGCTTATTGAAATATTTAGGAATTTACTCACATCTTACTTATTCCAACATTCCCTTTAGCTCAGTGAGATAAAAGCTGTCCTGCTGATCTGGCAGTCCGCAGTTTGATCCCACCTGGAGGCATAAATATTTTCAGCTATAAATGAGTTCCACTGCACACTGCCTTTCATAATAACCCATCCATTGCCCTGATATGACTTAAATATTCTTGAAAAGGACGTAAAAACCCAAGTCATCCATCCATCCATATAAAAAAAATTATTTCTGTTCAGTTCAGTTCAATTCTCTTATCGACGTTACCCAAGTGGCTCAACGGTACGTCATCCATCCATCCATATAAAAAAAAATTATTTCAGTTCAGTTCAGTTCAATTCTCTTATCGATGTTACCCAAGTGGCTCAAAAAAAAAAAAAAATGTTTTAGCTGACTTAATTTCAATGACCTACCTGTGGTATGCTTTAATTAGTCTCTGTTTAGGTGGAGAACAGCTGACTGTCGACTCAATTTCAAACACCTTGGCGCATGTTTCACCTCAAGATGATATAAGCAATCGGAAGCCTTCAATACCTGTAAATGAGAAAATCAATAGTAAGAAATAAACAAGCAGCATCACTTGAAAAGAGACCCGAAGTCGTGCGTAAAAAGCAATAACTCAAGTCAGCCAGGGCATCCATACAAACTGTTCAGTCAGTTTCATTTTATCATGAATTCACATATTTTATGCAAACAGGGACTTTTTTGATCAACCTGCACAGATGTGCAGGTTGATCTGAAAAGTCCCTGTTTGCATACACTATAAGGTTTCTTTAGAGGTGATCTTCCCCATAATATTCAATAAAATGCAATCTATAGGTCAGTGTCTCTATCTTATCTGTAAATCAAAATCAATGTTACCTTAATACTAAAAGGGCCAAAAATAAGAATAGTAAGATCTTGCCAAAAGCATTAATACAGATGAAGTGGCTCATTATGAGCTATCTCATCTGGATCTACAGTGTTTGCCCTCTATTAAGTCTCAATATGAAATAGCTTGTACAAGACCTTTTTTTAAATTCACAGACACATAATAACCTTTGTTATCTGCTTTTTTGGCATAAATTTTGTTGTCTGTTTTAGGTGCTTAAAGGGTAAAGTTACCCTAATACTGGGACACAGCCTGCGCAAATAATGCTGAACCAGATCAGACTGCTCCAAAAAATACAGGCTGATCAGGGTCTGCATTGTCTGCCATGCTGTGTGCCAATATATAACAATTCAGAAAAGAATGAAATAGTACTAGATAACATGCTTTTAAGTTAGAAAGAGAGGAAGTATTTGTAGATGTTATGGAGTCCTAATATTTAGTGTACTTATGGTGCTCCACATTTTAAGTGTAAGAGTATGCTCATACTTTTTCAAAGGGGAACAAATTCCGTGAATTCCTGTTTGTTTCCCTGGATGACGAAACCCTTCAAAAATGGGGTCTACTCTAGCTGTTACCATATGATGATATTCTATTTAAGCTCAACTTCGAAATGTAGAAATAGGCCACTTTAAGCCAACTGACATAGATATGGAATGTAGGGCCTAGGGCCAAGGAACTGCTGGGATTAGAGGAACTTAACTTTAAGAATGGTGTTTTCACCATGTGCTTGCACAGCCATGCATAAGAGAGGCTTTTGACTGGCAGTCAAGATATCCGAATGCCTCCATGCAAGAGCAAACAATGCAAAGGTAGTTGATTATGAGGGGACTGGTACAGGGGAAGAAATTGAATGCCTGAAGACGTCAGTATAAGTGAAGTACCGTAATCTACCTAATTAGCGCACATGCCTCTATAAGCGCACGCCGTGGCAATTTGTTAGGCATAGGACTATTAATGCACATATTTTTACTGGTTTATCCCTTAAATGCTTTCTCGTTTACAAGAGCTGAAAATGCAATAGATATTTAAGTTTTTACTTCTAAATCTTCTCTATCCTTCTACATGTATATCCATACGAATTTAAAGGTTAAGCATCCGAGAAAAGCTGCTTATAAGCAGCTTTTCTCTGATGCTTTACCTTTAAATTCGTTCCCTTCAATATAAACTAACCTATTAAAATGTGCGCTTATATGAAAGAAAGTTTACTACAAGTATTTGCCGCCATTTTGAAAAAGTTAAGCGCACAGGGCGCTAATAAGGTAGATTACGGTATCTTGTGTACTGTGAGTATCTATGTGATATCTTTGTTTCAATGGGTGATGGAGGTATCTGCAAGTTCGCCACAAGAGGTTTTGCCACCTGGATGAATTCAGAAAGGATTCACCACTTTTCTCATTTCTGCTTTTCGAGGTTTTGGCCCATATCGTTCTTTCTCTTCTGTATTAATGTTCAGGATAAATTATTTCAAAACAGATGTGTGTTTTACATATATAAAAATAGAAAAAATAGATGTTTTATCATGTTTATGTGATGCGGCAAGCCTTGTGACTAACTACCTGCTGAAGAGCAGTTTGTTAATTAGATAGGTGCAATCGCAGCATCTCTTTGTAATACGGATAGGGTTAAAAGGATATGCATTTTTTTCACTAGAGCTGTCCAAGTTGCTGTACCCAATGTATTAAAAAATGGATGGCAAAACCGCCAGCCATCATCTGAAATTGTGTGCTGCTGCATATTGATACTGTCTGGTAAACTAAGAACAATTTATCATTATGCAAGTTTGGTAAATTGATCTGGACCTTGTCCCGCCCCCACCTCCCCTACCCATCGCCTTCCCATCATACATACACACACACACACACACAAAAATGACACAATTTTATCTGATGCCGAAAACACACATATCAAGTAAAAAGTACTATTTATCTTTATCTTGGACTTAATTGTAACAGGTCATAATAGCTGCCTGTTTCACTATTTGGGGCAAAACCTCCAAGTGGCAAAATCTCTCAAGGGGGAAACCTCCAAGTGCTGAACTTGTTTAGTGGCCAAACCTCCGATGGCAAACTTCAGCTCTTTTGCTTCATCTTTTTCCTCTGGATTTTCTTCTTTTATTTTACTTTCTGCTCTTCCAGTGGACAAAACAATTTATAAATCAATTAAAAATTGTCAAGTATACAACAGGCCTCCTACTGGAGCAATATTGAAAAGCCTGAAACTTTTTTTATTAGCCGGGGGTGTGGGGGCCGCAGGCCCCCACTGGGGTCCAGGGGCAACGCCCCGGTAGGGGGGCCAGGGGGGCGAAGCCCCCCGGCCGAAAATGATTTTAGCACTTTCAAAGTAGGCCAAATTCACTCTCCTGGCATGTATTTTGTAATAGAAAAATGGCATGAGAAAGTAATACAACTGCATGTATAGAGATGTAGTTAACCTGGATACCCAATCACCGCACCAAGCAGCTTAACCTGGGTCACCCATCCAGGTACAGCCGAGCTAAAGGTTGCTTAACTAGCAACAATAGTCCACCACTCTAACCACGTAGCCATAAAAGCATGCTTCTACAGCGAGGCGCTAGTAGTGGTATTTATACCCATTCACTACAGAGATCTGTATATAGTTAAGGATACCCAATCACTGCACCAAGCAGCTTAATCTGGGTCACCCATCTAGGTACAGCAGAGCTAAAGCTTGCTTAACTAGCAACAATAGTCCACCACTCTAACCACGTCGCCATAAAAGCATGCTTCTACAGCCAGGCGCTAGTAGTGGTATTTATTACCATTCACTACAGAGATCTGTATATAGTTAAGGATACCCATTCACTGCACCAAGCAGCTTAATCTGGGTCACCCATCCAGGTACTAGCCGAGCTAAACATTGATTAAATAGCAACAATAGTCCACCATTCTACATAACCACGTCACCATAAAAGCATGCTTCTACAGCAAGGGGCTAGTAGTGGTATTTATACCCATTCACTAATCACTACACTACTCCCTCCTTTTTCTTGAAAGGCCCTGGAGCCACAGTCTACATAGCTCCCCTTTCATACCTCAAAGGCAGGGCAGTGGCCTCCTGTGAGCTCGTCAAACACGCTGCCACCAATGTCGTAAACCTAGATACCCAATCACCGCACCAAACATTACGATAGTTGGTTGTAGTAATATCACTACCTTAGCCCGCTGGATTATCATTTCTATCTGACAGTGTCAATTGATTTTTACTTTAGCCCTTTCTGTGCACTTTAGTCAGTACTGACATTATCAACATATATAAGAACACAACTATGAATGCATTCTGCTTCGTTCACGAATAAAAATGCAAACGTAAGTATTTGCATAAAATAATCAGCTAATTATTGCTTACCTGAGAAAGGTGAAAATTACTATATGTCGCTTATATTGTTGAAAATAAGAAAACGTCGCCAAGGTGCGCAGTCGCTTATATCACTATCAGGTCGCCCTAAACACCGAAGTTATCTGAGAGGCCATTGCGCGAACTGGTGATAGGAGTAGGGTGAATGATATTCTGCTGCGACTGACAGGGACGGAGTGTTTACAGATTGTCGGGAGTACTATTCCTCGTCTGTGTCTGTGGTAAAAGGGGTGATGTGGTGGTGATACTGGGGACTGACGTAATCAAACTTGGTATTCAGTTGGAATAATTCATTCCTCAGACATAGACATAGACATAGACATAAAAACTTTATTTTTTGTCGAACATGAATAACATAACATAAGCCCGGTAGGGCTTTTCCTTCGACAAACAAAAGTAAAACAACAGAAATGCATGCAATAAAACAGTCATGCAAAATTAAAAAATACATGTACATAGTCATAGTATCACAACATGCAATTTAATACATAGAGAGTGATGTTAATTCGAGGATACTGTGGACTTTTATGCACTAAAGGCTAATATTAGCAGTGCCCTGAGCCTGCAGCCGCGAGACAACTGCCCTATGTATGCTGCCCAGTGAAAGAACGAACTGATAAAAAAAGATACTTTCACCCTGCTGCGTCATTGGTGTATGCAGCATATGGTGCGTACTTACAAAGACAATAAATATTGCAAGAGCATTTCTATTTGTTTGTTCAGAAATAATATTTCTACGAGTCTTAGGTATTCAAAAGTATGCACTGCTGGCGTTTTTAATTGGAAGATCCAGAATAGGCGCGGTCATTCATTTGCATAAGAAGGATATAGCAGCATTTGTCAGTTTGAACCATCGTTATAAGTTAACGCTCCCACTGAGACACTTAAAATTATATCACTCGAGCCAGGAAAAAAACGGGTCATTGTATAAAGTCGAGCTAAAGTATTATTGGTTCTTGTCGTTAAATGAGCGAATATATATCAGACCATTTGTAAAAATAAAATTCCTGACGTAAGCTGTGACTGAAGTGACGTAATGTACAGAGCACATATACAAATAACGTTATGAAAAGGAAATTAACTTATAAAAAGGTATTATTTTATGTGAAAATCCAATACTCTTGTCTTAAACAGAAAGAGTGGTGATTTTTTGGTATGAAAATTTTCAATACACTTCAGCAACACGTCTACATAGAACCCCAAATACGTAACGCTATTTCGATCTGACTTCACGTCAGTTTACTGTCGTCTTCTACGATGTTTCACTCATACTTTTGAGTCAACTATGTTTATTTCAATCTTTATACTTCTTTTCAAACAGATGGTAAACAAAAGAATGGTACAAAATTATTACGATTTTACCAGTTTCGATATTATTTGAAACTTTCAAACTCCACAGTCAGGCAGGTGATTGAAGCTGTGCCATTTACTTCAATATATTGGGGTAGCTGGGACGCCAGGATTTTTACTTTACAAGTTCAGCTATATATTTTGATATAGAAGCTCAGGGAATACGTTGAACACTTTTGGTTTACAGAATCTTGCTGGGAGCAACCTGGTGTAACAAAAGATCAGTTAGCTCATGTTCACTAAAGAAATTCAACTGGAAATATTGTAATTTGGCTTTACCCCACCCACTTTATTTCGTTTGATTATTTACTGTTTTTTTAATGCTCTTTGCATAGTACTATGTTTTAAATTGTTTCTACACAGAGTCTTCATAATAGTAATGCCATTTTAACAAAAGTGTCAACGGCAGAATTTTATTATATTTGGGAAGAACACTTACAATGAAAATGTAGTGGGTGGGGTATTTCGATATTAACTTTGAATGGAACATACCCGTTGTCTTGTTCATGTCAGTACACTGTTCACAGTTTTAGAGAATTTTATCATACTGTTTTTGCATATTCGAGTTAATGAATGTGTTAAAATAACTTAAGCCCACAGTGAATAACTGAAATGCCGGGCTAAAGTTTATCCCTATAGTTTTTCTTTGTTATCTACACCCGATATCATAAAAAGGAGCAAGCCGTTTTGAATTATGCGTTTCTCTGTTCTGTGGTATAAACGGTATTATCTGCAACCTAAACGCATGCATTTTTCTTTTATAGTGAACATAAATGACAGATGAAATGCTTAAAATTTATTTGCAATTAGTGTCCCACTTACCCCAAATAACTGGGTAAGTGGGACATTTGACTGCATGGTATTAATGCTGCCTTGTAGTTTAACATATACTGGTACAAGACATCTTATGCGTAATATGAAATCATGTGATGGGGAGTTATAAAGTACCAACAGATTTGATCTCGTTCTGTCTTATTATCCTGTGGAAGCAGATGCTTTTCCAATAAGTGTCCCACTTGCCCCAATTTCCCCTATATGTATAAAAAAACAAGTTTCTAATGTTGAATAACTCACGAAGACGACGTATATCATACAATGAACCTATCAAAGATGGAATTTCTTTAGTTCAAGTTCAAGGTAACGCACCTAGAACTGAAGCGAAGTAAACAACATAGCAATACAGATGACCTACCTGACCGAGTTCAGACTGTTTGCACTGACAGACTGTTTAGACCCTGCTTAAAAGTAGGTTCCTGTACTAGCGATAACAATTATGTCCACAAAATAATTTCTTTTTCTGAGCAGTATTGAATTCTCTTATTTTTCTGAATTTGTTGCTACTGAGAAACTCGTCAGATGTTGAAGATAAAGTTTCCTTTTAAAAGGAAAGGCTTGCCAAGTTAGCGCTCATGTAGGTCAATGTTTGTGGTATTTTGTGGTTTATGGTTTGTGGTCTTGGGAGATGGTATCTTACTTGGAGACACTTTCTTCATTTAAAAACGTCCACAACTGTAGTAACAATGAGGTTACGCTACATTCTGGTTGTTCTGACAATCATATGATAACCTTCAGTAAAAAGGTCAATTTTTGTATTACTGCTATTGAAAAATATTTCATAATAGCATTTAGAAATAAGGATTTTCGTATTCTGTTATGTATTGTTATATAAGAAATTTTAGGACATTAGAAGATTTACTGGGAGTTTCGTCCTGTTTTTCGAGAACTAAGAAGAACTGTGTGTGTGCTTTGGAGCAAATGGACTACACATAACTGGTGAAGTGTAATGAAAATAGTCCAAAGGGTATTCAAGTTACAGAGTGGACAACAAAATGTTAAATGGCGTACTGACATACGGACAGAGACAGATGGACAGGAATTTGATTGCTATATTCCCTGAGCTGTTCGGTTAGGACAAAGGTATGTTCATTATTAGATCGTCAAGTCTTGATGTTGAAAAAATACATATTACATTGGAAAAGTTCTTTTACAAGTCCCTTACACATAAGATGATAAATGGTTCATGACTTCTGATATGAGAAGGAAATAGTAGAAGTAGTTCGTACTACTAGCCTTATTTGTGACAGATTGTTAGGAAAAAAATCTTACCGTCCGCAACAATGGCTATTATTAAAAGGGGAAACAACTTTAATGACTGTTTGTCTCATTGTTTCTGTTGAAGAAAAGCTGACTACCACTGAGAGGAGGTTATAATGAAAATGATAGTTCCTTCCCAAACAGTTGCCATAGATCGTCTGCAAATATTCAGCTTATTCTTTTTAGTATATTGTCATCACTGAGTTCAGTTATAAGCACTGGTTAAGCCTGTGGTATGTTGTTGTTGTGTTATTGTTTTACGTGCACGGTAAACAGCTACAAGGACGGTCAGTTAATTTAACTACAATATTCCTGGGAAGACTTAGCCATCCTAAGCGCTCAACTATTACTAAGTGCACTAACTTTCGCCAGTAACTGACAGCTGCCCTTCTTGACTCAGCGGAAGCGGAAACGAGAGTAAGTGGCCGGACTGAATATCAAACCCGGGACCTTTGTTTTTTAGTTAGACGCACCACCGACTGCACTATGCGGCTCAGCAAGTCTGCGGTATAGAGTATAACTGGTAATTGGTAATGAATACAAGTCAATGTATTTTTGTTGCTTCCACAGGATGTTTGTTTTCAGAATCTAGCGTGTTGTCCTTGGTCATCACATATTTTGTCATTATATAGGGATTTAATGCAAAAGAAAAAAGAAGTCTTCTATATTTTAGTAGTTATTATTTTGTTGTTGTTTTATTGTCCACGATAAACAGCTATGGTCATGTCGGGACGGTCTGTTACCCTAACCACACTATTCCTGGGCAGGCTTAGACCTCCTAAGCGGTTAACCAGTACTAAGTGCAAATACTTTCACCAGTAACTGACAACTGCCCTTCTAGAATCAGCGAAAGGAAAAACGAAAGTATGTGGCCGGACCGAGTATCGAACCCGGGACCTCTGGCTCTTGAGTCAAAACGCGCTACCGATTGCGCTACGCTGCCTTGACCCTCTAAATTTTAGCAACTTTTATTCAAAAAGGAAGGTAACTGTTAAAATTGCATAGGCCTAGAAAAGGATGATTTGATGGCACCTGTAAGATACTGATATTTTCCCACACATGTTGTGTTTCCTGAATTGAATTTTTTCAATAAGACACTTACATTAAACTGAATCACATTGTACGTTTATGAAAAAATAAGAAACTGAATTTCAATGCACGCTTATGAAAAAATAAAGAACTATTTTCCATATTTGATCTTTTCTGGCGGCTTGTTATAAGCATGACCTTAGTTTTATCAGTATTAAGCAACATTCCGTTTTCTTTGCACCACTTGTTAAGTAAAAGTAAAGATTTTTGAAGGTTATTTTCCAACGTTTGTTTGTTTAACTGCACGTCGTACAAGGTCGTATCATCTGCATATAAGTCAATGGACGCCACTGATTCTGAAAGTGACAAAGGCAAATCATTAATGAAAATTAAAAATAGTAGTGGCCCAAGAATGGACCCTTGAGGGACTCCAAAATTAATATTTTCGCTTAAAGATTTAGTGTTTTTTATTGATACTTGTTGACTTCGATTTGTAAGGTAAGATTTAAACCAGGCAATACAGATTTCGTCACATTTATAAATTTCTAGTTTCTTCAACAAAATATTATGGTCAACAAGGTCAAACGCTTTGCGGAAGTCGACCATCACGCAACCCACAATTTTCCCTGAATTAACTGCTTTCAGCCATGAGTCAATCATAAGAACTAAAGCCGATTCTGTTGAATGTCCAGTTCTGAAGCCACTCTGTTTCTGATAAAGCAATTTATAGTTATTTAAGTAGGCCATTAATTTTACATGTATCCATTTTTCAATCAGTTTGGAGAGTGTTGGTAAAATAGAAATCGGCCTGAAGTTATTCACATCATTCTTTGATCCAGACTTAAAAATTGGATTAACTTTTGCGTTTTTCCAAACTGTTGGAAAAACACCTTGCGTTAAGCTTTTATTGATGATGTTTGTAATGCTAGAGCATAATACATCGGGTGCAATTTTAAGTAGCCTAGGACCAATACAATCGAGACCTGTTGCTTTTGAAGCATCTAAATTGGTCAGGAATTTTTTCACAAATGATCGATTTATCACTGGAATACTAAATAAATCTGCTAATGAGACTTTAGAATCTACGTAATCTTGTACAAGATTGAAATCAGAGGACTGAACTGGTTCTTTTAAATGAGATGCCACATTCGCAAAATAATTATTAAAGACATTAGCTATATCAAAATCGTTTGATATCGTATGGCCATTTACATTAATTTCATTTATAGTTTCCCGTGGACTTGCTTTACTTCCCGCCCCTACTTCTCGAAACAATTTCCATATTGAACGTGGGTCATCTTTGCCCTCTTCGAGTTTTAGCTTATACATTTCCTTTTTTGCTGATGCTATCATAGCAGAGACCTTATTTCTTAAACATCTTTATTCATGAACCTGTCCATTTAATTTGCATTTATTTCTGTCTTTAATAGCATCTATTATTTCTGGAGACAACCAGTCAGGTTGACGATATTTCTTAACTCTATGCTGTTTAACAGGTGCATGTTTATCGACAACTTCTAAAAACAATGAATTCCAAACTTCAACCATTTCATCTACATCATCAAACGTGTCCACTATTTCCCATGGAATTTGGTGTAGATCATATATGAAGGCATTTTCATCAAACGTTTTGAACGATCTATAAGTAATCGTTTGATGAGAGTTTTTACTTATTGAAACATTAATCTTACGGTTTCCAAAAACAGCATAATGATCACTTATGGTTAATTTACAAACACTTACACTAGATATATTTTCTTCAACACTTGTGTAAATATGGTCAATTAATGTGCTAGAACAATTTGTAACGCGTGTTGGTTCACTTATCATCTGACTGAGACCTAACCACAGGATGCTCAACTACCTGGCTTATCATATAAGGGAATTTGGGGGAATATGGTCCATTGGGGAATATGGTCCACCCGGAATAAAGCATAAAGCTTTAATGCCCAAATGGTACTAAAACAAACCGTATTCAGTTTAAAATATTTGTATACTACCACTTCCATGGACCAAGACAAATTTTGAAAGCCATCTTAAAGAATGATGATTATGATGAGCTTTAAAGAAGCTGACCCAACCTAATTTTCCTGTCTAAAAAGTGGCGATGTAAGAAAATGGTTTCAAATTTAAATGAGCTAATTATATCTTACTGTTGAGATTTTCGCGAAGTTTATATCTAATAGTTAACAAATCCCTCAAAGCAGTTAGATTCGGTTATTAGTTTGGATACAAAAAGGAAATTTCAAACTTTTCATGTCACAGTAACTGTCAGAGAGTAGCTTTTCCCCCCTAGTAGTTTTTCCCCCCGGAAAAATGACTATGATTTTTCCATATTAGAATTTCCCACCGGAAAAATGGCTATATAGTAGAATTCCCCCCCCCCCCCCCCCCCCGGAAATATGGCTATATAGCCAATTTTCCCCGGGGAAAATCTACTATACGTGTTTTTGCATAGCCGTTTTTCCCCTCTATAGCGGATTTTCCCCCTGGTAATATGATTGCTGGAAAACACGCTACATAGTGGAATTTGCTCCTTCTCCGATTATAATAGTGAGGTTCATAACTGAAACAGAAATATGAGTATCTGTCCGTAAAATATCGATGGATAACAAATGCTAGAACCGCATGCATGTGTTCATCAGTCTGTCTTATTTTCGTTTGGGGGAAACAGGTAGGCAGTTTGCTTTTCCATGTTAGCCCAAAACGGATGAGTGTACGTGTTGTATAATTTTGTGTTTGTACGACCGTTCATATTTGCGTGCGCGCAGCGGAGTGCCTGGACTAGTGTTCGCCTTTTATGCAGGAGTCGTGTGCTCGACTCCCATTGGGACACACGTCCGATTATGATTTTCAATGTAATAACCTCCCTACTAAATCAAACATGACTTGATAAAGCACCTATTTGTACATCTTCCTACGCTTCAATTCCTCTTATCTGAAACTACTGATATTTCAAAGTAAATTTTCTGGGACCAGAAAATTTTGCTTTGAGATATCAGTAGTTTGGGATGAACTTCGACTTTGAGATATCGGGAGTTGACCGTATATTTAATATAAGCCTATACAAATTCTTCATGCCTTTGTGGCAACCGTGAACGGATCGCACCGATATTCTGTGGACGACGTGATGTGTTATTGCCCGACACCGCCTGGCACCTAGTTATCGAGGTACGAAAGTTTTGATGATTACCCAACTTACTGTATGCATAGTATATTATGCATAATAACTAAGCGGTGACTGTCTACAGCGTTTTTTTTTTTCGCGTGCGTCCGGTAGTTGGCATCACATGTTTGGACGTAACGCAGAACCAGGGAAATATTGTGATTGTCGCCAGGCCACGCGCTACGCAACGACAAAAGTAACTGGAACTTCCTGACATAATGGAACTTGGTTTTGCATTGGTTGAATAATAACTATTTTATGCCTTAACTTATCGCTCCGACCCGATGCACTATTGCCGTCGGCCTGGCGGCATCGTGCACTGTAAAAAAAAAAAATCCGTAAATTTAACAGTAGAGCCAACCAGCTGCCAGTCTATTTCCCGTATTTTTTACGGGCGTCTGCCTGTAGAACATTTTTTTGAAATCACGCTATGATAGAGCTATGTTAAGTGAGCGCACTCAAAATTACCTTCATATTGTTGAAGGGCTTCATGGCCAAAATAATACCAGTCTCATGATTCTCATCCTACCCTACTCTGTTTGATGGTTCCTGCCAATGTTTACGAGCGCCCGTAAAAATAACGGGAAATGGACTGGCAGCTGGTTGCCAGGTATTCTACCGTAAAATCTATGGAATTTTTTACACTGTGTGTACACTGTGTGATAGCACAGCGGGTCGTCCACAACATCTCGGGACGATAGATTTGACTGTTACCTACAAAGACAACTAAAAGAAACATCATATACCCGTAATGACCCTAACAATTCGGAAACCCAAAGTCAGACAGTTATTGTTCGAAAAATTCTTAGATAGTGAATTTAACACATATTCATGCATCCAAATGATGCTTAGTAAATGGTAAACGTTGTTGACCCCGATCAAGCTGCTCCTTTAGGAGCAGTTTGATCTGGGTCTACAATGTTGCTCAGACCTGTCTGTCCGAATATTTAGGGTCATTACGGTAGTTGTTTAATTACACAGCTAATGTAACAAGTTTCCCTTGCGCCAGGAAGCACCAGTTACGTTTGACAATAGCACACCGGGTAGGCAGCAATTCTGAACATCACGGCAATCCAGAACGCGGTTAAAAAAACTTAAGCGGCTGTTTAGTGTAGGCTGACAAAACCTCTCTTTTGAGCTCGAAGAATGTGTTAAAACTTAGGGTAACTATTTTACGATTTTTAGATATGTTCAAAGATATGCCTTAAACCTTCAGAACCGCCTTGGATTAATTCGACCATTAAACGCAACATTAGAAAACGGAAAAGAGCCTATAGGAAAGTCTAAAGAACTAACTTAGAATCAGACTGGAAAAAGTTTAAATCATTACGTAACAAAGTTGTTCAAAATATTCGTGATTCAAAAAAATCTTTCTACGACAGAATTGCGGCCAAACTTACGTCTGAGACACTTGCCTCAAAAGACTGGTGGACTACACTAAAAACATTCATCGCTCCTAATAATAAAACAGCCATTCCACCTCTTGAATTTAACGATAATGTTTATACGGAGGAAACTGACAAAGCTAATGTCTTAAATACTTATTTTCAAAGCCATACAATTTTAAACGAACAGAACGCACTTATTCCAAGCCTTCCCCCAGCCATTGTTAATACACAACTGAATAGCATTGTTTTGTCTCCATTAGAAGTTGAATCGGTCCTTACAACTCTGCCTGCTGCCAAAGCCTCTGGTCCTAATGGCCTGAGTAATCGTATTCTTCGCGAACTGTCTAAAGAGCTTTCATCACCCTATTGTTCTCTTTTCAACCAGTCACTACGCGAGGGCAAAGTTCCTTCTTCATACAAAGAAGCTAATGTATGTCCAATTCCTAAGAAAGGTGACCTATCTGATGTCTCCAATTATCGACCCATTTCCTTGCTCAATTCGGAAGACAAAATTCTGGAAAGACTCGTATTAAAATATTTATTTAACCACTTACGTGATAACAATTTACTTTCTTCTTTACAATCTGGCTTTCTTCCTAGTGACTCAACCGTCAATCAGTTAACTTTTCTCTACAACACGTTCTGTCAAGCTCTCGATTCTGGCAAAGAAGTACGGGCTGTTTTCTGTGACATCAGCAAAGCTTTTGACCGTGTATGGCACGCTGGCCTCCTTGCTATACTTCAAGCGGCTGGTGTCTCAGGAAACGTCCATGCTTGGTTTGCAGATTATCTCCTTGACAGAAAACAACGAGTTGTCCTCCCTGGCGCTGTCTCTGATTGGACTTACATTCGTGCTGGAGTTCCCCAGGGATCGATTTTAGGCCCCCTTCTTTTTCTGTTGTATATAAATGATATTGTTAATGATATTGGATCAAGTATTAGATTGTTCGCAGATGACACTAGCCTCTTTATTATTGTAGATGATCCTGTTACAGCAGCCGGTTGCATTAACGCAGATCTTGGTAAAATCTCAGCTTGGGCTTCAACTTGGCTTGTTACCTTCAATCCTTCTAAAACCGAAACCTTACTTGTCTCTCGCAAATTAAATAGACCTCTCCATCCACCTACCTATATGCAAAACCAATAGATATCTGAAGTTGATTCCCACAAACATCTTGGTCTTTACTTTTCTAATGATTGCACCTGGCATCAACACATAAAATATATTACGGATAAGGCTTGGACTAGAATTAATACTATGAGAAAATTAAAATTCAGATTAGACAGAAAATCCCTCGAAACTATTTACACTGCATTTATCAGACCCCTGATTGAATACGGAGACGTCATATGGGACAACTGCACATTATATGACAAACAAGAGCTCGATAAAATACAAAATGAAGCGGCTCGAATCGCCACAGGAGCCACTAGACTTGTTTCCATTGCTATTCTTTATAAGGAAATCGGATGGGATCCGCTCGAAAAGCGACGAACAGATCATAAGCTTACCTTGTTTTATAAAATGACCCATGATCTAACTCCTTTATATCTATCTTCCTTAGTACCCCAGTCCGTTAGTAATATTTCACGCTATAGTCTCAGAAATTCTATGCAAGGACAACTCTCTATTATAATTCTTTCTTACCGTCAACCGTCAGAGCCTGGAATAATGTACACGACGGGGCAAAACAATCCGACTCTTTAAGCACCTTCAAAGGTTTTCTTCACAAAGGTAGATCACGCACTCCAAAACACTTCTATGTGGGCGACAGGAAAGCTCAGATATTACACACCAGACTACGTACCAATTGCAGCTCGCTTAACTTAGATCTTTTCTTGAAAAACATTTCCGATTCTCCTTTATGCCAGTGTGGCAGCATAGAAAATGCCCAACATTACTTCTTTCACTGCAGGCACTATCAGGTCCAACGAACTGAACTCTTAAATTCAGTGTCACAGTATCAGACTCCCTCGCTGTCTCTTTTTTTATATGGTAATGATTCTTTTTCACTTGATACAAATACAGTTATATTCGAAAAGGTGCATAAATTTATTTTGGATTCTAAACGGTTTTGAGCATATAATCTTATTAATAAGCATGCGGTTGGTTTATTTCTTCTCAGGAATGAAAATTGTTGTGTTTGATGCGACTGTCACTGCAAATCTGCACCCTCTCTCTCATTCTCAACTACATAAATTGCATATTTATATTGAAGGATTTTTTTTGCGATTGATCTTTTTCTCTCCAGTTCTTTTTTTTTTCCTTTTTTTTTTTGTTTCATGTACGGAAATTCTGTGTTATTATTTTTTTTACTGATTCCATCTGTTTTTGAACAATTATTTCGTTTATATATTTACCTGATAATTTGGTTCAACTATTTTGACAAACTGTCGCCATGATGTATACTTGCTAGAAATATGTAGGGAGAGGAACTTTATAAGTACATGTGCTTTCGTTCCAATCCCATTATTTGTATTGTAACAATGTTTATGTGAACAGTAAAAAAAGTTTGAAATAAATATGTTTAAACCAAAGATATGCCTCACGAATTTTGGTCGTTGAATCCTTATTAATTTGAATGTAGTTTAGGCGTAAATGCAAAATTTGTGACTTTTAAACCCCACAAACAACAAAATAGACCAAAATCCTCAAGCCTGATACATGTTGTGATCGTTTTCGCGATAGTCAGATAAAATTGAATGTATTCTGAATAGACTGTGCGTATTCAACTGACTCTGTCTTGTACACAAACGAAGTTACATCGACTTGAAAATGACACGGTAGAAAAACGGTGGCAATCGAAAACGATGTTCATGGCAATCGCCTTACGTCAGACAACCATTTGACAGACAATCGATGAACATTTATACCTTCAGCAGTTTCGATTCGTCTTTTTCATACAAACGTAAACAAGAATCAGTAGAATGAGTTTATATATTTATTTATTCATACAAAATGCTCCAGGCATTAAACATGCAACACATGTACACTTAGGATAAATACGTCAGATGTCCTACTATCATGGTAAATGTTGTTTCCAAAACTGATTAACTTCTGGAATCAACACAATAAAACACCAAACTTATTCAACCATCAGTATTTTGACTCATTTCGCTAATACTCCTGTACTCCTGATAAATGGCCCTTGTAAGGTTCTCTCTAAACGTAAGCTGTGGTACTCATCATAACTGCCCCATTGGAACATTTAATGAGGACCAACCATGTATGCTTTGAGTGTAAATTATAGAAAATAAGCTGGTCAAAATAAGTTAAGCCCCAGTCGAAAATTTCCCATAGACTTAATGCAAAAACTTCCATGTTTGTTTTATCATTTTTTTACTGAATAAAAATGTTTGCATAAAATTTTCAGTGAAGTAGCAGCAATGTGTCTTAGGTCTCATTTATATTGAAAAATTTTCTATAGAGCTTCACACATTTCAGTAAATGTCCCGTTTCGTTCCCTATCATTTCTATAGTAAAATTGGCAAAAATATGGGTATTCTTGGAACATTTAGCACAAATCGAAAGGCAATCGGTATTTTCAATTAAAACTTTGTGTAATTACACCTAAGATACTGTTGTCTTTTTTGAGTTGAGTTGGAGTGTTCAACTGCTTTAGACATTTTTTAAATAAACAACTAAACATTGGAAATTTAACATTAAGCCTATGGGAAAAAATTGACATGGGGCTTAACTTAATTTGACCAGTTTAATATTCAAATCTGCAAACCCCTACTTTGTACGTTACAGGAAAACGTGGGCTAGTCATTAATGTAATGTACTGTTTGTTTTGTAGGACAATCAATTCATTTGTATTCTCGTTTGAAATTCAAACTTAAGAGACACGTATCAGGTACCAGTGAATAGCATAGAATTCGCCATTTGACGTGTATGATGTCGCCCAGTGTGGTACTGGCTAGTATGTGGTTTGCCATTGATGAGTCCCATGCATGGTATACGATTCCTACATATGTAAATGTGTCATTCCAAGGCATGATATTCTAAATTCAATCATGGTATTGCCAAGCATGTTACTGGCTTGCATGTTTTTTGTTGTTGTTTTTTTCCCTAAAATATTCAAATCACATGCATGGTATTGCCCACCATCGTATTTGCTAGCCTATGATCACCATTTGACTTCTTCAGTGCATAGTATTGGGCAGCATCGTATAGCACAAGGTTTGTCATTCGACAAATCCCATGCATGGTATTCAAATCACATGCATGCAATTACCATCCATGGTATTCAGTAGCATGTGGTTCTTCATTCGGAAAATACCATGCATGTTATTCGATCCATGCATGACACTGCCTAACATGGTATCGGTTAGCATGGGATTTAAAGTTCAACGAACTCCATGCGTGACATTTGAATCCCATTCTTGGTATAGCTATGCATGGTATTAGCTAGCATGAAGTCACTCACAATTTTACGAATCCCGTTATTGGCTTGCATGTGTTCCATGGTGGAATAATTATGCATAGGATGCTGGCCAATATCATGCATGTAAATCGTCAAAAGTTGATCGTAGGCTAGCAAATACGATGGCGGACAACACCATGCATGGTATTCGTCGTATGGAAAATCCCGTACTTCCAATACCATGCTGAAAAAACATGAATGGGATTCGAATACTATATATGCACGGGATTCGTCGATTGCCAATTCCGTGCTAGCCAGTATCAAACTGGGCAATGTTATACATGACATTCGAATACCATATATGGGATTCGTCGAAAGGCACACAAAATGCAAGACTATACCATACTTGGTAAACTCACCAATAGGACTTGAATAACATACCTGGAATTCGTAGAGAGGCAAATCCCATGCTAGCCAATACCATGATGCACAATATCATGTAAATGCTTCGAATATCATGCGTGGAACTCGTCAAACTGCTATCTTCAGGCTAGTCTATGCACTGAATTGCCCAGCATGGTATGACTAGCATAGGCTGATTTGTCAGTTGACGAATCCCATACACAGAACCCAATCCCATGGGCAGTACTGCCCAGCAGAACTGTCGGTAGCCTGGGGTTCGCCATTCGAGGAATGTCATGCATGGTATCCGAATAGCATACATGTGTGTGTTATGCCCAGTATAGTATCGGGTTCGAATACTATGCATAGGTTTAATCAAATGGCTAATACCATGCTAGCCAATACCATGCTTCATGCTTGGCAATACTTTGCATGAGATTTAGATACCATACATAAGATTCGCCGAATAGCCAACACGTGCTTCCCAATAAGGTACATGTATTGAGCAATGCCATTGCGGAATTCGAGTACTCGTACCATGCCTGGGATTCATCAAATGTCAAAAACCAAACATACGACCCAATGTTAGCTGTTCATTCAAATTCCATACATGGATTTCATCGACTGACGAATCCCAAGCTAGTCAATACCTTGCCAAGCAACACTACGCATGGGATTTGAATACTGGTATGCATGAGATTTGTAGACGGGCAAACTCCATATTAGCCAATAACAAGCTGAGCAATACCATGCAGGGGATTCGTCCAATGGCGAATTTCGTGTTATCAAATACCATGCTGGGCAATACTATAGTATTGCCCAGCATGGTATTTGATAACACGAAATTCGCCATATGTATCAATTCCGAATACCATGAATAATGAACCTCATGCTAGTAGACATCATGTTGTGCAATTTCATGCATGGGGTTTGAATACCATTCATGGTATTCATCGAATGGCGAATTCAATGCTATCCAATACTATGCATAAGAATGAAATACCATACATTGGACTTGTCGAATGGCAAACCTTATGGTATTCGATACCAAGCTTGACAATACCATTCATGAGATTCGTCGTTAAATGGCAAATCCCATGTTAGCAAACTGATGCAGGGGATTAGAATATTGATTACTTTGTGTTCTTTTTTTTTTGTGTGTGTGTGTTTTTTTTTTTTTTTTTTTTTTTTTTTTTTGGGGGGGGGGGGGGGGGGGTGGGGGGAGCCTAACAGCTATAACAATAATCACAACAGCAACCATAGTAGACTCTGTTTGATATAGGAGAAAGATGAGTATTTACAGCAATAGTACATGTACTGCGCTTCGTTGTGTTTTTCGAGAGTCTGGTTTAGACAAATACCGTAAACAAAGACAGCAATAATTACAACGGCCTCCACAACAAGTCAATATCAAGAACAACAATTTCAGCGACAAAAACAAGCAAAAGGCTTTTACCCATATAAAATGTATTTGAATGTTTCCAGGCATAAATCTTCTTCAAGACATACATGGATTTCAATGCAATCTCATGTCTGTTAGCAGAAACACTCAATCTTGAGGGTGCATGTCATTAAATGCAAAATAATGCAGCCTATTTTAATCTAGAAACTGTTTGTTTTTACAGCATTTTCGTCATCGATTGCCATGCATTGCGTTAGTCGATAGCAACCGAGTTTAGGAAAAGACGTTTTCGATTGCCAGAAATTTTCACCCTTGCATTTTCATTCCCCACCCAGTACGCTCATAATTTAACTTAGACCCTAGAACTTTTACAGGTGTTTAGGAAAGACATTCAAGTATATCAGAAGACTATGCTTTATTCAATTTGACTTTGAATGATTTAGAATATGAGTCAGAAAACCGAATTTGCCAGTCTAAAATTACATGGTTAAAATGTAAGTAGGCATTGCGACATTTAGTAAAGACCTTGTGAAGTAAATTCTTTTTGAGGGAAATTTTCAGACATACTGCTTTAGATCCGTAATAAATGTTTTACCAAAAACCTTTAGATTAAATGAAATAAAACATGTTAAACTGAGTTACGCTAAACAATCGCGTAAATTTTTGACCCGCGTTCAGGATTGCCGCGAGTGTTCAGGATTGCCGCCTACCCGGTGTGAATAGGGTCAAGTCTGGGAAATACGGACAGCAGGTAAATTCGGACGGTGACATTGTTTCCTTTATATGTCAGTTGTTTGGAATTAAAACGAAAATAAACTTGGCTAACAGCGAAAATCCTGATGAGACGGCTCAATCTGGATTTTCACTGTTTGCAATGGTAACGTATATCCGAATTTATCTGTTGTACGAAGTTATCAGACTCGGCCCTATCTGGTGCGTGACCGGTATCATTATTATCATCAACTGCATTTTTGTGGCACAAAATACGTATTCAAAAAGGCATGTTGTGAAGAAAATATACGTCAGCACCATATACGAAGGACAAAAAACAAACTAAAGTTTTTTTAATACTTAAAAAAACGTCAATGTTCCAAATAGGCCGTCTTTGTTCAAATTTAATGTTCTCGAAACGGAGCACCCATACGCACAGAGTATAATCGATTCCGCCAATTTTCGCTTCCTGCAGAGACTGTTCGTCATATTTGGCTTCCGCCGAGACTGTTCGCGAACTCTTGCTTCCTGCAGAGACTACTGTCCGCGTGATTCTGCTTCCTGCCGAGACTGTCCGCGTGACTCTGCTTCCTGCCGAGAGCCTCGGCAGGAAGCAGACTCTCGGCAGGAAGCAGAATCACACGTACAGTCTCTGCAGGAAGCCATTTATCATGTACAGAAGTCTCGGCAGGAAGCAAGAGATCGCGGACAGTCTCGGCGGAAGCCAAATATGATGTACAGTCTCTGCAGGAAGCGAAAATTAGCGGAATCGATTATACCCTGTGATACGGCCCTTTGGGGAAAGTAGCTCCGAAAAATGTAAAAGGGAATGACCTAGACTAATTTTAGGGGTATGAATATGCCTCCTTACTTTTCTACCAATTTTACAAACGGAAACACATTTTGTAGCCTCCTGTTTGCTTCCCTGAACAATATATCCCTTCAAAAATAGAGTATGCTCTAAAATGACAGAGCTGCTTCTTTTTCAAGTATACCCACACTGTAAAAAAACCCGTAGATTTTACGGTATAATAACTGGAAACCAGCTGCCAGGCCATTTCCCGTTATTTTTACGGGCGCCTGTAAAAATTGCAGGAACCATCATGCACAGTAGGATAGATTATAGTAGGTGTTGTTTTAGTCATATAGCCCTTGAACACTATAAAGTTTTTTTCGAGTGTGGCCAGTTAACATACCCTACCATTTCGTGATTTCCAAAAATGTCTTACAGGCAAACGCCCGTAAACTTAACGGGAAATGGACTGGCAGCTGATTGCCAGTTATTCTACCGTAAACTCTACGGATATTCTTTACAGTGCAGACACCTGAAAGATCGGAAAGTTTCTCGGGGAGTTGATAGGGCAAGGCTCACACCGTTGGCACAATGTCACAGCAACGTCATAATAATTCAGGGTTCCCACAATGCTGAGAAAACAAAATTCCCTGACTCTTCCCTGACCAAATTCCATTTTTCCCTGACCAAAATGTCGGTTTTGCTCAACAGATCCACTTTTCGGAATCTAATCAGATTATGTTTATCAGTTGTGCGAATATGTAGAAAATGATTAACTGAACTTGAGAATGAACCTTTAATCACAGGGTATAATCGATTCCGCCAATTTTCGCTTCCTGCAGAGACTGTACATCATATTTGGCTTCCGCCGAGACTGTCCGCGAAATCTTGCTTCCTGCAGAGACTACTGTCCTCGAAAAATGGCTTCCTGCCGAGACTGTCCGCGTGACTCTGCTTCCTGCCGAGAGCCTCGGCAGGAAGTAGAATCAGGCGGACAGTCTCTGCAGGAAGCCATTTATCATGTACAGAAGTCTCGACAGGAAGCAAGAGATCGCGGACAGTCTCGGCGGAAGCCAAATATGATGTACCGTCTCTGCAGGAAGCGAAAATTGGAGGAATCGATTATACCCTGTGTTAATCGACATTCTAATATCCAAATCAAAGAAACTGCCTTTGTCTTGTATTTTCATTCTATTTATGTCTTTTTTTTTTTAAATTCATTACTTAGACCTCACCTGTAATTACAAAATTCCCCGAATTTTGGTAAACTTTCAAATTTTACTGACCAATAACAAAATTACCTGACTTTTCCCTGACCTTGAATAAAAACATTTTCCCTGACCGTGGGGACCCTGTCATTTCGTCGCGTCGACGCTGATCAATACGACATTTTATATCATGCCTAGCAGTAAAACCCCAGGGAATATCAACTAAAAAAGTGGTATCATCAACTAGTGAGTTGAGGTACCGTATCAATTCTCAAGGGACTGATTTTTTTTGACAGATAACTTCTGCCTTCTCCATAGATTCCTAGGTCAGGCCCGGATCCAGACCATCACGTACCGGTGGGGCTCTGGATAACTGGTTGGGCTGGGAGGTGCCGAAATGTATTTGTGTGGGGGAGGGGGTTTGAAAATATGACATATTTATGGTTCAATTTCAAGAGAATTTTTTAATGTATTTTTTCCTTGAAATATATGTTGTGATCTCTAATTAGAATCGCCTCCCCGAGGCGATTCTAATGAGATGTCACAACATATATTTGAATATTTTGATCGAACCACATAGGATATTTTTCTCAAACTGTCATATCAGATACTTCTTAATATCTGGAGGCCTACATATTATACATAACACAGAGGCCAAATGGCGGGGCTGCAGCCCCAAAGCCCACCCCCTGGATCCGGGGCTGTAGGTTGTTGATGGTTTCACTTTAAAACTTCAGTCAACTGTTAGTTTTTTATTAACCTGTCCCTTTTTTTAAAAATGGATATCAAGACGTCATGTGTAGGAATGAAGACGTCATGTATAGGAATGGATTATTTTAGAGCAAGACGAACAATTTGATATCAAGAGTTTTGAATTTTGCGAAAATATTTAGTCTTTTAGGCCACACTGGCATTTTATAAGCGTTGAGTGGTGGGGTGAGTTACCCACTGGGCACACAAGGTTGAATCAACCTTGAGTGCCTGACGTTGAATCAAGGTTGATTCAAGGTTTGCAAATGACATCTTTGACTGGACACCAAAGGACCTGTAGTAATAACATGTACAGTTTCCCCAACTAGCACTCCGAGAAGGATGAAATTTTCCAAATTAATATTTTCGTTTATTAGGGACAAGTCATTTATTACCAGATGGGGGAGGGGGCGGGTACATTTAGGTGTGTGTGTGGCGGGGGGGGGGTCGGATTTTTAGCTCACCTGAGCCAGCGGCTCCGGGGAAGCTTTTAGGATGGGAAGGTTTCGTCGTCCGTTGTCGTCCGTCGTCGTCCGTCCACAATTTCAAACAGCTTCTCATCTGAAACCGCTGGGCCAATTGTAACCAAATTTCATATTTAGCCTCCAGGGCTCATGGGAATGAAAAGTTGTTCAAAAGATCCTGGTCACATGACCAACATGGCCGCCACGCCCATATATGGTAAAACCAGTAAAAATCTTCTTCTCCAGAACCAATAGGTCGATGGCCTTGAAACTTGGTATGTAGCCTCGAGTACACGAGAACTACCAAGACTGTTCAAATTATGACCTTGGATTTACCTTGACCTTTTTTACGGCAATGTCAAATTTGTTTTCTGGTGCTTTTATATGGGAAAATGCTAGAACATAAGGTTTCATGGAACATATTGAAGATTTAAGCTTAAAAATTAGTACTTACATTTATCTAAATAAAGTCATGAAGATTTATGAGTACAAAAGGTCAAGGACATTCTTTGACCTTTGACCCAGAACTCTCATTTTTTGACAATTTCATACAATCGTCTCAAAAGCCACAGGGCAAATTCAAAACCAAATTTCATATAGAGCCTCCAGGGGTTGAGAGAACGAAAATGTATTCAAACGGTCCAGGTCACACATGACCAATATGGCCGCCACGCCCATATACATGTATGGTAAAAACCTTTAAAAGATCATCTTCTCCAGAACCAATTGACCGATGGCCTTGAAATCTGGTATGTAACATTGGGTATTCGAGTACTATCAAGATTGTTCAAATTATGACCTTTGGTCGGTGGTCCTACCTACGAGTCCCAATGAGCATAAATTCGTAAAATACTGCTAATTCAAAAGAACTTCTACTCCTTTTACATTTAACACCACAAAATGTTTCATCATGATGAAAACATCAAAATTTTCATTCGTTCTTCGCACTCTGGGAATTATTAATGTTTTTCATTCCACTGGATGAAGATAAATATGGTATTCTCTGCATTAAGAGTTAATATTCTCCTTGTTTTTACCGCCGTGTGCTCTCTAGACAAGGAATAAATATAGTTTCACGAAAATCTAATGATCAGCAATTTTAACTGAATTTCTAAAACGGAATTTCGACAGACCCATATTTTGATTTGAAAGTGGCCCGAAAACTGTCAATAACTCCTTTTATGGTTTTCTTTGATTCCTCCGGATATACCGTAGAGACGGAGAGCAACTCCGGTTTTGTTCTATGAAAATTCCCCTCCCTTGTCATTTTTGCACACCACAGATCTTTAAATGTCACTTTCACTCCCAGGAACTCGGCAACACGAAATAGTTCCCGATAAAACTTGGTGACCATGTTCTCGTAAAAGGAAACGAGTAAAGGGCGGTCAAAGTCCCACAGCCATAGTTGGGTCTGCCAAAGCCATCCATGAGCACACATGTCTACAAACCGTGTCCAGTCTGTAAAACAAACAGGATTCAAAATTAATTACAGAAACACGCCTGCTAAACGCATCTGGAAGAAAAAAAAAAAAGAAAGAAAAAAGCTAGCATTTAAAATAGTTAACCAAAATATAACAAGGCTACGGTATCAGTCGAAAGCGTTTTCACCCCTTTTAACTATGTACGAGGTATACGAGTCATTCTACAAAAGTTGAGGAATTTCTGTCCCTCACCTAAATACTTGTATATCTTATCTCCTGTTCAAGTATCTTGCCTTTGGTAGTATGTTTTAATTAAAGTGAGCGATTATCTAAATATTTGCGATAGTGACTGGGTTAGTTAATACAGTTGTTCATATTTCTTTTTGAGTAAACTAAGAGTTACCCCCTTATATTTGCTATAGTGAAGGTTGAACTTCAGCTTGACAAAAAGTGCTAGTATAAACAAAACAAACAGAGACATGAGGTAAGGAGCGCCAATTTTACAAAAAACATTAAAATATTTCATTCAGTGTTTGCTAGAGGTAAATATGAAACACTTGTCTAAATTAAGTAGTGAGTAAGACAGATAATCTGTCATCTCTGTTACCCATATTTCTATAAAAATAAAATGCTGCAAATAAAACAAAATACAAACACTGAAAAAGTATGATTGACATCAATATTATTGTGTAAACATTTTCAAGTTTTTGCCTCCATAAAGCAAAATAAGTGTGAGTTTGCATACTTTTTGTCATTCCTGTTACTGTCATTCCTAGTACTGTCATCCCTGTTACCCACCAAAAGTAACAGGAATGACACTTTAAATATAATTAAATATGTAAAATATGAAGGATGGTTGTGTTTGATATTTATAATTCTTTCAACGAGCCAAATTTGAATATGCTGTGTCTTCTACAAAATAGTTTAAGCGGCATACAATAGCCTGTTATTTGCTCGTGGTAACAGAGATGACACGTATCCACAGAATAAGTAATAGGGATGGCCTATTTATCTGCGAAGCCTGATAATGAGTGAAGAAGCTGGAAAAAATAATTGCTGGAATGTTCTTCTTTATGCATTAAAGTATGCTCGCACCTACTTACGTTTTAAATAACAATTGCATTATTTTTAGATTTTTGGGCTCAAAATTACCCTTTGATTTTATCTTATATAAACCGTTTTTAACATCAACAAGTCCTGCATTTTAGGATTCTCAGTTGTGAGAAACAGTATAAAGAAGGCATCTGCTAATTTTTGGGAAGATCTGTATTTATTTCAGCATTTTATGCAGATTTTGTCTTTGCCTCAAATCAGTGATTATTATCACCACATTAATGATGAACTGAACAGTCACTCTGAGCCTTTAAGAGTTCACTTTGAGCCTTTAGAGCTCATTTTATCCAAAACATATTTACCAGATTACCACTTCACTATTAGTCAGATTACAAGTTACTTTAGGTATTTTAACATCCTTCAGTTTAGTTGTCATTCTTGTTACTGAATATCCTTCATGTTGACATTCGTGTTACTGAAGGAAATTATTGTTGTCATTCCTGTTACCAAATGTCATTCCTGTTACCAGTCAACTATTGCTCAATATATTCCAATGTTCTGCTGTTGCATTTATTTACCAGTTTGAAAGTTGATGCCTGCAGCTTCCTATTGCAGAAAATGAAGATACGTATCCTACAATTTCTAAAAATTGATTTGATGGCATTTGTCTTAAACATTTTGTTTCAGTAAAATAACAAGTTATTGATTATATTATGATTAAAATATATTTTTTACTTTTAACAAGTTTGTTAACTTGGAGGTCTAAAAAGGAGCGTTTTAATATGAAAAGAGAAAATAACTATGATAATGAATTTATTTAGGAAATAAAATTTTGTTTTGAGCATTTACAGGAGTTTTGAGATAGCTCCACCAGTAAGTCTTTTACAAAGCTGAATCTATTATTAAGGCCTAAAAAAATTCAGACTCCCCCCCTCCGACTCTGCTATTATCTATCAATAAATGAACAAAATAACTAGAAATGTTTTTTTTGACAAAAAACAGATGTCCCCCCACATGCGCTTTCCCAGCAGTATCATTTTCCCTAAATGCTGTCAAGTTAAGACCTCCTTTGGCCATGAAATAGGGTCAAGGTCACCAAAATTTAATCACTTCTTTTAAATCTCCCAGTGATGTATCTGTGACAGTTTGGTTCAAATCCGTCCATCCATTCAGGAGATATGGTGCAGACACACTCTTTGTCCGCCTGTGACCTTGAAAATGATGTCATGGTCACCAAAATCTAATCACTTCTTTGTCATCTCCCAGTGATATATCTATGCAAGTTTGGTTCAAATCCATCCATTCATTGAGGAGATATGGTGCAGACAAGGCATTTTTCAACACTATTTGACATCCTGTGAGCTTGAAAATGGGTTCAAGGTCACCAAAATCTAATCAGTTCTTTGCCATCTCCCAGTGATGTATCTATGACAGTTTGATTCCAATCCATCCTTTCATTCAGGAGATATGGTGCAGACAAGGCATTTTTCAACACTCTTTGACCTCATGTGACCTTGAAAATGAGGTCAAGGTCACCAAAATCTAATCAGTACTTTGCCATCTCCCAGTGATATATCTGTGCCAGTTTGGTAGAAATCCATTCATTCATTCAGGAGATATGGTGCAGACAAGGCATTTTTCAACACTCTTTGTCCTCCTGTGACCTTGAAACTGAGGTCAAGGTCACCAAAATCTAATCAGTTCTTTGCTATCTCCCAGTGATATATCTATGCAAGTTTGGTTCAAATCCATCCGCCCATTCAGGAGATATGGTGCAGACAAGGCATTTTTCAACACTCTTTGTCCTCCTGTGACCTTGAAAATCAAGTCAAGGTCACCAAAATCTAATCAGTTCTTTGCTATCTTCCAGTGATATATCTGTGCCAGTTTGGTGAAAATCCATCAATTCCTTCAGGAGATATGGTGCAGACAAGCTATTTTGCATACTTCTTTGACCTCCTGTGATCTTGAAAATAAGGTCAAGGTCACCAAAATCTAATCAGTTTCCCCCCACCCCTCCCAGTAATGTATCTGTGCCAGTTAGATCAAAATCCGTGCATCCCTTCAGGAGATAGAGTGCAAACAAGAAGCTACGCCGACGCGGACGCGGACGTCGACGCCGACGCGGACGCGGACGTCGACGCCGACGCGGACGCGGACGTCGACGCCGACGCGGACGCGGACGTCGACGCCGACGCGGACGCCGACGGGATCCACACCAAAAACAATATGTTCCACCCCATGGTGGGGAGACATAATAATTAAAACACCGACCCTAGCATTTTCAATTTCCGACCCTACCCAATTTCGTCTTTGCATTTTCCCATAGTATTTTTTTTTCACTACCTTTTTGTAGTTTTTGGCATTTAGTACCTTCCAAAATACAGATTTGACTTTTTCGAGCATCTAAGATGACTTATCATATACAGTGCAAGTCTCAACGATACAATTTAATCAACAAAATACATGTCAAAAAAAAAACAAAAACAAAACAAAACAAAAAAAAACTAGAAACTGTGTTTGTGAAACACTATGCCCCTAACCATATGCTTGCCACTAAAGGTGTCAAACTTTACAATGTCTAAGCCTGTTAATTTTCATGCGAATTCCTCAGAACTCTGTAATTAATAAACATAGAGTTACCTGACCTATAAAAAAATATTTCACACATCAAGGACTACCTATATACCAAAATTCAGCTTCCTAGGTTAAGCGGTTCAGAAGTTGGAAAAATGCCAAATTCCGACAAGGGCCATAACTCAATCATTTTTGACGGAATTTGCCCAAAAGTTAATCAGTTCTTGTATATCTCACCGTAAAGCTGTATACAAAATTTCATTACCCTAGGTCAAGTACTTCTTGAGATATGGTAATAACAAGACTTCATTTTAATTTTGATAAAGGGGAGGTAACTCCAAAAGTACAAGTTTGACGGTGTTAAAAAAATACAGGTCCGCTCATTTTTCATGATTTATCCATATTTGAAATTTCAAAACCCTAGGCCCAGTAGTTCTAGCTCCCAGTAGCTGCATAAGTAATAAAAACAGGGGGAATAACTCCATAATTAATAAATATAGAGTTACCTGACCATTATAAAAGCATTTTACACATCAAGGACTACCTGTATACCAAAATTCAGCTTCCTAGGTTAAGCGGTTCAGAAGTTGGAAAAATGCCAAATTCGAACAAGGGCCATAACTCAGTCATTTTCTGACGGAATTTGCCCAAAAGTTAATCAGTTCTTGTATATCTCACCATAAAGCTGTATACAAAATTTCATCATCCTAGGTCATGTACTTCTTGGGATATCGTGGTTACAATATTTCATTTTAATTTTGATAAAAGGGAGGTAACTCCAAAAGTACAAGTTCGACGGAGGAGAAAAAAAAATACAGGTCTGCTAATTTTTCATGATCTATCCATATTTGAAATTTCAACGCCCTAGGCCCAGTGGTTCTAGCTCCCAGTAGCTGCATAAGTAATAACAAACAGGGGAATAACTCCATAATTAATCAATATAGAGTTACCTGACCATTATAATAGCATTTTACACATCAAGGACTACCTATATACCAAAATTCAGCTTCCTAGGTTAGGCGGTTCAGAAGTTGGAAAAATGCCAAATTCCGACAAGGGCCATAACTCAGTCATTTTTTGACGGAATTTGCCCAAAAGTTAACCAGTTCTTGTATATCTCATCCCAAAGCTGTATACAAAATTTCATCATCCTAGGTCAAGTACTTCTTGAGATATCGTGGTAACAAGATTTCATTTAAATTTTGATAAAGGGGAGGTAACTCCAAAAGTACAAGTTCGACGGAGGAAAAAAAAAAATACGGGTTCGCTCATTTTTCATGACCTATCCATATATGAAATTTCAAAACCCTAGGCCCAGTGGTTCTAGCTCCCAGTAGCTGCATAAGTAATAAAAAAATACAAGGGGAATAACTCCATAATTAATCAATATAGAGTTACCTGACCATTATAAAAGTTGGAAAAATGCCAAATTCCGACAAGGGCCATAACTCAGTCATTTTTTGACGGAATTTGCCCAAAAGTTAATCAGTTCTTGTATATCTCACCCCAAAGCTGTATAAAAAATTTCATCATCCTAGGTCAAGTACTTCTTGAGATATCGTGGTAACAAGATTTCATTTTAATTTTGATAAAGGGGAGGTAAGTCCAAAAGTACAAGTTCGACGGAGGAAAAAAAAAAATACGGGTTCGCTCATTTTTCATGACCTATCCATATATGAAATTTCAAAACCCTAGGCCTAGTGGTTCTCAGGGAATATAGCTGTATCAGATGCCACTGACGAACTGACGAACGGACAAGGCGAAAGCAATATGCCCCTTCAACTTCTTCGAAGTTGGGGGCATAAAAAAATAACTAGAAACTGTGTTTGTGAAACACTATGCCCCCAACCATATGCTTGCCACTAAAGGTGTCAAACTTTACAATGTCTAAGCCTGTTAATTTTCATGCGAATTCCTCAGAACTCTGTAATTAATAAAAATAGAGTTACCTGACCTTATAAAATATTACTAACTATATACCAAAATTCAGCTTCCTAGGTTAAGCGGTTCAGAAGTTGGAAAAATGCCAAATTCCGACAAGGGCCATAACTCAGTCATTTTTTGACGGAATTTGCCCAAAAGATAATCAGTTCTTGTATATCTCACCGTAAAGCTGTATACAAAATTTCATCATATTAGGTCGAGTACTTCTTGAGATATCGTGGTAACAAGATTTCTTTTTAATTTTGATAAAGGGGAGGTAACTCTAAAAGGACAAGTTTGACCGTGTTAAAAAAAAAAATACAGGTCTGCTCATTTTTCATGATCTATCCATATTTGAAATTTCAAAACCCTAGGCCCAGTGGTTCTAGCTCCCAGTAGCTGCATAAGTAATAAAAAAATACAAGGGGAATAACTCCATAATTAATCAATATAGAGTTACCTGACCATTATAAAAGTTGGAAAAATGCCAAATTCCGACAAGGGCCATAACTCCATCATTTTTTGACGGAATTTGCCCAAAAGTTAATCAGTTCTTGTATATCTCATCCCAAAGCTGTATACAAAATTTCATCATCCTAGGTCAAGTACTTCTTGAGATATCGTGGTAACAAGATTTCATTTTAATTTTGATAAAGGGGAGGTAACTCCAAAAGTACAAGTTCGACGAAGGAAAAAAAATACGGGTCCGCTCATTTTTCATGATCTATCCATATTTGATATTTCAAACCCTAGGCCCAGTGGTTCTAGCTCCCAGTAGCTGCATAAGTAATAAAAAAATACTGGGGGAATAACTCCATAATTAATCAATATAGAGTTACCTGACCATTATAAAAGTTGGAAAAATGCCAAATTCCGACAAGGGCCATAACTCAGTCATTTTTTGACGGAATTTGCCCAAAAGTTAATCAGTTCTTGTATATCTCATCCCAAAGCGGTATACAAAATTTCATCATCCTAGGTCAAGTACTTCTTGAGATATCGTGGTAACAAGATTTCATTTTAATTTTGATAAAGGGGAGGTAACTCCAAAAGTACAAGTTCGACGGAGGAATAAAAAAATACGAGTCTGCTCATTTTTCATGATCTATCCATATTTGAAATTTCAAAACCCTAGGCCCAGTGGTTCAAGCTCCCAGTAGCTGCATAAGTAATAAAATATACAGGGGGAATAACTCCATAATTAATAAATATAGAGTTACCTGACCATTATAAAAGCATTTTACACATCAAGGATTACCTATATACCAAAATTCAACTTCCTAGGTTAAGCGGTTCAGAAGTTGGAAAAATGCCAAATTCCGACAAGGGCCATAACTCAGTCATTTTTTGACGGAATCTGTCCAAAAGTTAATCAGTTCTTGTATATCTCACCCCAAAGCTGTATACAAAATTTCATCATCCTAGGTCAAGTATTTCTTGAGATATCGTGGTAACAAGATTTCATTTTAATTTTGATAAAGGGAAGGTAACTCCAAAAGAACAAGTTCGACGGAGGAAAAAAAATACTGGTCTGCTCATTTTTCATGATCTATCCATATTTGAAATTTCAAAACCCTAGGCCAAGTAGTTCTAGCCCCCAGTAGCTGCATAAGTAATAAAAAAATACAGGGGGAATAACTCCATAATTAATAAATATAGAGTTACCTGACCATTATAAAAGCATTTTACACATCAAGGACTACCTATATACCAAAATTCAAGTTCCTAGGTTAGGCGGTTCAGAAGTTGGAAAAATGCCAAATTCCGACAAGGGCCATAACTCAATCATTTTTGACGGAATTTGCCCAAAAGTTAATCAGTTCTTGTATATCTCACCCCAAAGCTGTATACAAAATTTCATCATCCTAGGTCAAGTATTTCTTGAGATATCGTGGTAACAAGATTTCATTTTAATTTTGATAAAGGGGAGGTAACTCCAAAAGTACAAGTTCGACGGAGGAAAAAAATACGGGTTCGCTCATTTTTCATGACCTATCCATATATGAAATTTCAAAACCCTAGGCTTAGTGGTTCTCAGGGAATATAGCTGTATCAGATGCCACTGACGAACTGACGAACTGACGAACGGACAAGGCGAAAGCAATATGCTCCTTCAACTTCTTCGAAGTTGGGGGCATAAAAAACATAAAAAATACAGGCCCGACCCTATTTTTTTTTGGGAGAAAAAATAAAATAACGAAAAAGGTTTTTCCTACCTACCGACCAGATTTTTTCAGCATGTTAGTAGAAACACAGATATTAGGCCTAAGGTGTGAATATACTTAGTCACAACATTGTCCTAGCATTTATTAGGAAAGGTCTCGTACCAGTTGACTTTACGTTACGTCGTAAACTGCCGGCACTTTCCGCACTAGACTGTCGCATTTCGCGCGGGTAAAGCTGGGAAATCTCATTCGGATAAGTACGGTAGCTATTCGTTCAGGCTTTCTCCGTCCAATCATCTTTATCCAAAGCTGGAAAATACCCTTGATCTCCATGTGCCAAAAATACGAGAAGTCATAACCAGCTATCGTTAACTCCCCAGCGGGAACTTGACGTCGTAATGACGTCGCACTGACGTCGATGCGAAATCATAACGTCGCATCGTCGTCATTGTGACGTCATTACGACGCAATATTCCTACTGGGTCTTAATGGAATGAATTTTCTGTCTCCTTGGCTGCCCCTTCGTAAAGGGAGGCAACTGTTCAATATTCAGTCATCTTAATCCGGTAGTATCTATTCACCTTAAAGTGAATGGGTATACTTTCAGTGGAAACAACTCTGTGACTTTCATTTTTGCCTCCCAACTCAATCCCAGCAGCCACATAACGACATCGCATCGACGTCAGTCCGACGTCATGTGTCCACTGGGATTAGAGCCAACTCTTGAAGAAGCCGCAATTCTTTTCTTTAAGAGTTAACCCCTTTTTGAAAGGGCAAATGGGAAGTCACAAAACTTGTTCCTATTACAATGGACTCGACAGTATCGGATCAAGTTCTAGAAAACTCCTGTTTTGTTGTATGTGAATGCTAAAAGTATGTATGTTATTACACATAACAATTGCAAAATATCCCTTCTATCCATCCATGTCAAAATATTTACGAAATTTATTCCTTTAAGGGCAGATAACCTATCCAGACTTACAGGAAGGTCTTACGACAATAACGAATCAGGTGCGACGGTATCGTCATCATATTTCAATTCTCATATCGACGTTATCGGATCATATGATATTCTTTTATAGGAGAGTTCCTATGAGGCATTCTGCCAACCTTCTTAGCTTCAATAATTTTGCTACATAAACAGTTGGACCTATTAAACTCTCAGAGAAAACTTTTACTGCCTTTCAACGATATTTTTCACGTGGTCCTTCACCAGCAACGGTTAATTCTGTTAAATAAAAGTTGAATGTATACAAAAGTACAAGCATGCCAAAAATTCCTAACTCAGTAATCCCCTGCGCCCCAAGCACGGAACTACTCAAACAATAAAGACAATTATCTGCCTTTGCAAAGTGTAGACCCTGATAAGACCGTAGTGTCTGATCACTGATCAGGATCAACAAATTTACGATGTTTTTTCCGCCTTAACATTGATATTTCAATGCAATCAGTGTAAAAACACTTCGTGGTCATTCAAGGAGTTCTCTGGCATTAATCGGAGTCTACACAGTGTACAGATGTCCATCCGATGAACGCCAGTCATTATTGGGTTCACACACATGCGAGCTGATCTCGAATGTTTCTTCAGAATGTTTAGCAGAAGCTTAGGTGTGCTACGCATAACCTTTATTATCATACGCTAGCGTGTGGGGCGTGGAATGAGGTTATTTTACAAAAAAGGATGTTGTCTTAGTTTTATACTGAACTTCTTTGAAAGAAGACACAGCAGCCACTAAGGTAGTTGATTTATGACTTGTGTTCAGCATCAGACCATACATCCAATATACAGTTTTCCAGCTGAGGCCTATATTTCAGTTCAAATTATATAATGATCCGTTACTGTCGCACAGCGGTGCCCCACTTTTCAAGTCTTTAGTTTCATCAAATACTGGGATGTCACAAAAATAATGACTGCTTGCAATTTTAGGGATGCCAGGACACATTATAAAGCAAAATTGGTTTCAATCGCCTGATGATAAAATAGTTTAGATAACCGAAACACAGGCACTCGTTTCATGCAATGTGAGCCACTCATACCCTATACACTATCCATATTGGATAGTGTATAAGGTATGAGTGGCTCACATTGCATGAAACGAGTGCCTGTGAACCGAAATCTATTTTGGGGGTAACAAGCAAAATGCAAAATGCAAGCGCCGCTGGAGAGGGGCCAAGCTTTTCAACAACTCTGATTTGTTTCACAGCCGCAGATTTCGACTGAATTTTTCACCCTGCACTTTGCCTTGGTCTAGCTTGATGACTGTAATATAATGGCAAAAAATATTTACTTCATTTGTGAGAAAAATGGATGATAACTTACAAGTGATCCGATACTGTCGATGATTCGATACTTCCGCTGATTCAAGAAGGGCAGTTGTCAGTTAGGCCTACTGGCGAAAGTATGTGCACTTAGTACTGGTTAACCGCTTAGGAGGTCTAAGCCTGCCCAGGAATAGTGTGGTTAGGTTAACTGACCGTCCCGACATGACCTTAGTTGTTTACTGTGGACGTTAAGCATCAAATCAACCAACCAACTGTCGAGTCCACTGTAGTAGAACTGGCGGGAAAAACATGTAAGTGCGTCCATACACCATAACGTCTCTTCTCCAATCGGAGCACGCTCGATCAATTCCGTGAATCAGAATCACGGAATTGGCCGGGCGGTGTTCCGATTGGTCTCTTCTCCTTACTTTTTGTCTGGAACTGTTCAGGAGAAGCCACGCCTACTTTCCCTGCCACTCTTCTGTTGTACTCGGCAAGTATGGCGTCATAAGGATTTCGGATGATCAAAATAGCCTTCTCATAATTGCGTAGCTGGTTTTCAAGATGGACTTTTCTCACTATCGTCCGAGAAATATTTCTACCACAGTTACCAATAAAAGTGTCTTTCAGTCCGGGCAATCCACACCATTTTGAGGCTGTCGCTATGCCTGAAATTCAAGGTGAATGGGTGCACTGCCAGGGGTAGCAACGCTACCATTTTCACTTTTCAGACTCCCAGCGGGCACATGACGTCATAATGACATCACATCGACGTCGATGCGACGTCAATACGTTGCATCGACGTCAGTACGACGTCATTTCAACGACATGTTCCCGCTGGGCTGCATTAAGATCCAAAACGGCCGAACTTTTATGTTTTGAGTACTGTGGGCTGACATCAAAGCCACTTCAAAAGTCGTATCTTTGGTAAATATGGAAAGTTCTGGGGGATATGACGTGTGGCAAAACTTTATGTCTGTAAGGGTCGAATAGCACTTTTTTTTATTTTTGTTGAACTCCCTGGTTATTTTGTATTTTGTTAAAAAGATGAATACCTACCGTTTGTTGCCATTTTTTTTTGACAATCACAGGCAGCTCCAGATACCTGTCACAACCAATAATCAGTACCTTCGCCGGAGGTACCAGTGATAGTTTACCAGGCGTGCACTAGCGCCCTGATCAGTCTGAGCATCGGACGCGCAGCACGCTCATTGGGTGAACTATATTAGTAAATTATAGCTCACCTGAGTCGAAGGCTTAATGAGAACAAGTGTGATCTGTCCGTGTTCGGCGTCCAATGCTCATCGTCTGTCGATCGTCTGTCGCTGTCCACGTTTGCAAATGGCATCTTTGAAAACACAGAGCCACTGGACACCAAAGGACCTGTAGTAATAACCCACTGGGCACACAAAGTTGAATCAACATTGAATCGACCTTGATTCAACGTCGTGACGTTGAATCAAAGTTGATTCAATGTTGATGATCAACATTGTGTGCCTGCTGGGAACATGTACAGTTTCCCTAATTGGCACGCTGAGAAGGATGAAATTTTCAAAATTAATATTTTAGTTTATTAGGGACAAGTCATTCATTACCAGGTGTGTGTGTGGGGGGGGGGGGTACAGTTAAGGGGCGGGGCGGACTTTTTTAGATCTACTGGCGGGGGGGGGGGGGAGGGTGGAAAAAATAAGCCTTGGCGCAGGGGTGGGGCGGGGTTCATATAATTGTGTTAGGCAAAGGCGGGGGATTGTGTGTGTGTGTGTGTACGGGGGGGGGGGGGGGGGGGGTCAGAGTTCTTCATTCAGTCTTAGTCTTAATTTTAAGCAATGTCTCAACTGCGCCCCCCCCCCCCCCCATTCCCCATTTCTCTTACATTGACAGAGTGAGTCTATTATTTCAAACTTTAGACTTAAAAACATCAATAAAAATATAATATGAATTAATATTGCCCGTGTCATATTCAGAAAATACTGACAATTTCGTTGATTCGCTACAAATTAAATGATGGTCTGTAAAATCATGTCGCTCAGTTGATTTCATCCTCAAGTAAATTTGATGCCGGAATTCATGATATCAGATCTCCAGGTGTCTTGTAATCAGCAAACCTGCCCTGGCTCCTCAGGGCTGCACCACCAGACCCCGCTTAAGAACGTTCACTATCAAATTTGTATGTGTGTGTGTGTGTGTGTGGGGGGGGGGGGGGGGGGGGGGGGGGAGCATGTGTAGAAAAATGCAAGAAAGATTCAGCGGACCGCTATTTCATGTTTAAAAATCACCCTTTAAAAATGAGAAAATGTTCTTTGTGTTTCATACTGGTAGGTTTGATTGCAATCAGTCGGACATACAATAGGTAAAATGGTGTGTGTGAAGTTCATTAGGGTTATTGGAGTATTAGAGGTTAGAGGGGGGGGGGGGGGGTCATAAAAATTTTGTGAGACCGGGGGGTCATAAAATTTATTTTTGTGAATCATATGAAAATATATCCGCCCCCACCTGAAATTAAATGACTCGTCCCTTATTTTTGACAGATTGTTCGTACCAGTACAATCAAGAGCCTTTGTATATTTCATATCACTCTTGCCTGAAAACGCAACTTGTGACTTTAGCATAAACTGAGCCGCGACATGAGAAAACCAACAATGTGGTTGTGCGCCCAGCGCAGACTCAGATCAGCCTGGGCATCCGCCCAGTCTGATCAGAGTCTTCGCTGTCCGCATGAAGGTGCTTAGACTCGTAGCTACCCTTTGAGCGCCAAGCAGGGAGTCTGATCAGACTTGGCGGATGCCCAGTCTGATCTGAGTCTGCGCCGGGCGCTCAACCACATTGTTGGTTTTCTCGTGTCGTGGCTCAACTATTGTAGTACACAAGGTCTACACTGATGAGGGTGGCATAGAATGGTGTGAAGTTTATTAGGGTTATTGGAGTATTAACCGTGGTTTGTCGCTAAAGCTCGTGGATTATCTAGTCGTACAGGCGGGAAAAACCATCGTATAGGCTCCAGGGCTGTAACTAGAGGTAATTTCATTATACGCACAACCATGTTTTATTCTCTACTTCTTGAAGAGAAAGCTAGTATTTCAGCCACTTTGGCAATTGGTATTGAAATCTGGTCTAATTTATAAATTTTCAGCAAGCAAATATGCAGGTGCGTATTGAAATTTTGTCAATTCTGACAAAATTTCAATACGCACCTGCGTATTTTCCGTATAGGTAGCTACGCCTTGAGCTATTACTTACATCACATATGAGAAAAATGAGAGCTAAACCCCCCATTATGCCTTTTCACATCTTTTCCTTTTGTTTCAAAACCAGAACCATTCCGAATATGCTTATGCCATACGATAGTGGAAACTTTCAAGACTAATTAACTTACTGCGCATACGTGTCTTATTTGCACACAAAAAATGTAAAATATTTTATGTCGAAAAATGGACATATGAGGAACATTGCTGTATTTCATATTGAAGTTCCGCGCCTCCCCACGGGGGATGGGTGAATGACTTTGCTTACAGCTCTGTCAACAGTATACTATTCAGTATTTCAGTCATGTCGAGCCGACGGAATGAAAATAATTCCGTCACCGGGATTCGAACTGGGACCGCTATCTTAGCAGTCATGCGCTTAACCACTGACTACCGAAGCACAAGACAAAGCCTCATCTATTTATAGATATAAATAATTCGATTTATGGATATCCAATATTCGTCCTGATTTTGTGATATACTTACTTGGATAAATTTCCATAAATCGAATTATGGATATCCAAAATCAGCCGGAATAATGAACATCCATAAAGCGAAAAATGGTCATCCAAATATCGAATTTTGGATATCTATTAATCGACTTATGCTGTCCGAAAAATCAGGTCATTTTTGGATATCCAAAAAAGACGAAATATGGATATCCATTAAAACGAGCCGAATTTGGATATCCCAAAAAACGAAACGAATTTGGATATCCAAAAATTACTGAAATTGAACATCGTGTAAGGTGACGTTTTGCTATATTTATTTCCTATTTATGGATATCAGTAATTCTATTTTAGGATATCCCGGCTTATTCGATATATGGATATCCAATATTCGTCTTGAATTTTGGATATCCATAATTCGATTTACGGATATCTCGATTTTTTGGAATATTAATAAATCGATGAAGTCACAAAACCAAGATGAATATTACATATCCATAAATGGAATTTCGGATATTTAAATTGACTTTGGGATATCCATAAATCGAAGTATGACTATCCAAATATCAAAATGAATAGTGTATATCCATAAATCGATTTTTGGATATCCGAATATCGAATTATGGATATCAAACTAAAATATATATGTCCAAAAATAAATTATGGATAGCTAAAAATCGGGAATATGTAGTGAAAAGGCACCTCATAAATGTTTGATGACTCCAGTGGACGACTCGCACTATTGGAACATCAAATAATATGTATCAAAATACCACCCATTCTCTCTCCCCCTCCCCCACTCCCCCCCCCCCCCCCCCCCCCACAACACAAAAAATAAATAAATAAATAAATACCTGAAATGCGTTCAATGAGCTCCCGGTACCACGTGTTTCCACTTCCTGGATAGCTGGTAAGTGCTTTCTGAAAAGATACAGTTAGATTAGCCGCGACACGAGATAACCAACAAAATGGTTGTGCGTCCAGCATGGAGGTAGCTTAGACCCTTAGCAATCTTTTAAGCGCTCAGCGAATACTCTGATCAGACTGGGCGGATGCCCAGGCTGATCTGAGTCTGCGATGGGCGTACATTCTATATTGATGTACACGAGCGCTTGCGGGTTTATCAAGATTCTGAATAGTGTCTATAGTGCCTAAAATGCAATACTCATACAGACAAGTTAAGAGCCATTCTCTGTAATGACTTAAATTTTTACATAGGGCCGTGGCACGCATAGTCACCGATTTTGCTCAAACTTTCCTATATTACTTATTGTGACACAAAAACAAGAAAACAACATCAGTTTCATTCCAAAGCATGTCCGTTGCCATGGCAACAGCAGCTATACATTTTGGGAAAAAATGTGCTAAAAAATGTCCTAAAATGGGCAATTTTTCAACAAATATATTAACTTTCAAATGCATGACAAGCTCTAATTTCTTTCTACCTACAAATAACTTGTTCACACTAACTTTAAAAAAGAAATTAGAAAAATATTTGGAAAACCTCTGTGGTCATCAGGCTCAAGTAAAGTGGGTGGGGGTTTCCATTTATGGCAAAAATCCAATTTCACACATCTTTAAGGACATTTCTAGAGTTCTTGCAGCCTCGTCAGTATATATGTGCACCGTCGTCCTACAGAACAGTGTTCTGTAAATACATTTCTGGAAAAACATGCTTGGGAAAGTATACTTCCTGAAGCGTTACCATAGCAACAATAAGTGTACCGTTGCACAAAGCAAGTTCTTAGGGGTACAGTCCTTGTAATGTCAAATCATTATAGTTTATGATCATATTTGTTTCTTAATTTTGAAACTCATTTTACAATATATTTATCTTCTATAAACTATGGACATTTTATTGGTTTGTCTTATCAAGGTCAAGGTCAAGGTCACAGAAACAATAAAAACTGCTAAAAATGCATATTTTTTTCATCTTATGTGTTCTGTATCAACCATATATTGCAGCAATGGCTTTGAACCTGGTCATTATCTGACATATTACAGAAGCTTTCAAATACACATATAGTGGGGTTTACTCAGGAAGCTCCAAGGTCAAGGTCAAGGTCACACAAACAAGAACAAATGCTACAAATACATATTTTTTGAAACATTTTGTGTGCTATATGAACAATAAATTGCAGCAATGTCTTTCTAGTTGGAATTTATTTAATATATAACAAAAGCTTTCAAACAACCAACTTTCCTCCAGAAGCAACCAAGTTCAAGGTCAAGGTCAAGGGCACAGAAACAAAAAAAATACTAAAAGTGCATATTTTTCTCATATTTTGTGTTCTGTATCAACAATATATTGCAGCAATGTCTTTGTACCTGGTTTTTATCTAACACATTACGATAGCTTTTAAATACACATATAGCTTGTTCTATTCAGGAACCTCCAAGGTCAAGGTGAAGGTCATAAAACAAGAAAAAATGCTAAAAATGCACATATTTGCAAAATTTTGTGTCATATATCAACAATATACTGCAACAGTGCCTTTGCAGTTGGCATACATTTAGTATGTTACAAAAGCTTTCAAACAAACATCTTTTCTTCAGTAGCCTCTAAGGTCAATGTCAAGGTCAAGGTCAGAGAAAGAAGGAAAAAATGCTAAAAGTGCATATATTTTTTTTCTCATTTTTTAATGTTCTGTATCAAAATATATTGCAGAAATGTCTTTGTACCTAGTCTTTATCTACTACATTACAATAGCTTTCAAATACACATACAGCTAGTTTCCTTCAATAAACTCCAAGGTCAAGGTCACAAAAACAAGCGAAAATGCTAAAATGCACAGAATTTCGGTATTTGTGTCCTATATCAACAATACATTGCAGCCATGTCTTTGTAGTTGGTCTTTATTTAGTATATTACAAAAGCTTTCAAACAAACAACTTTCTTTCAGTGGCCCCAAAGGGTGAGGTCAAGGTCACAGAAACAAGAGGCCATGAGGCCCTGAATCGCTCACCTAAGCTATTGACCATGTGGCTCTTACTTATGTCTGAAATTGTCAAAATATGAGTCTTGGGTCAAAAGTCAAAGAATGACCATGACTCATAAATCTCCATGTACTCATTAAGACACCATATATACCATTTTTAGGCCAAAATCTTCAAAACTTTCCATGAAATCTTATGTTCTACCATTTTCCCATATTTGACCATGCCGCAGAAAAGGTCAAGGTAAACCAAAGGTCATTATTTGAACAGTATTGGTAATACTCCAGTACTCCATGCGACTTACAAAATTTCAAGGCTATCGGTCTATTGGTTCTTGAGAAAAAATGTATTAAAGTTTTATATGATAAATGGGCATGGCGGCCCTGTTCATCATGTGATCTGGACCGTTTGAACAAATTTTCATTCCCTCAAATTTGGCTTTTGAGGTAATGTTTGAAAATGTCAAAATATAAGAGACATGGGTCAAATGTCAAAAACTAACCTTGACCTCTTGTACTCATAATTCTTCATGACCTCATTAAGATGAGTGTATATACCAACTTTTAGGCCAAAATCTTCAAAATTTCCCATAAAATCCATGTTCTAGCATTTTCCCATATTTGAACTTGCTGTAGAAAAGGACATGGTCAATTAAAGGTCATAATTTGAACAACCTTGGAAGAACTTGAGTACCCGACGCTACTTATCAAGTTTGAAGGTCATTGGTCAATTGGTTTTTACGAAGGATTGTTTTAAAGGTCTTTGCCATATATGGGCATGGTGGCCATGTTGATTATGTGACCTGGATCGTTTGAACAACTTTTTGTTCTCTCAAGCCCTGGAGGCTCACAAATGAATTTTGGTTACAATTGGCCCAGTGGCTTTTGAGATGATGTTTGAAAATGTCAAAATATAAGAGACTTAGGTCAAAGGTCAAAGAATGACCTTGACTTTTTGTACTCATAAATTTTCATGTACTCATTAAAATGACTGTATTTACCAATTTTTAGGCCAAAATCTTCAAAACTTACCATGAAACGTTATGTTCTAGCATTTCCACATATTTGACCTTGCCATAAGAAAGGTCATGGTCAACCTAAGATCATCATTTGAACAATCTTGGTAGTACTTGAGTACTTTATGCTACATACCAAATTTCAAGGCCATTGGTCTATTGGTTTTGCAGAAGATTTTTGAAGCTTTTTACCATATATGGGTGTGGTGACCATGTTGGTCATGTGGCTTGGACCGTTTGAACAAATTTTTTATCAATCAACCCCTGGAGACTCTATGTGAAATTTGGTTACAATTGGCCCAGTGGCTTTTGAGGAGATGTTTAAAATTGTTGAAACATGAGAGAAAGAATGACCTTGATCTCTTGTACTCATAAATCTTCATGAACCCAGTAAGATGGCTGTACACACCAATTTTTAGCCCAAAATCTTCTACGGTTTCCAAGATATCATATGTTCTAGCAATTTTCCCTATAAAAGCACAAGACAGCAAATTTGACCTTACCGTAAAAAACAGTCAAAATCAGCCCAAGGTCATAATTTAAACAATCTTGGTAGTACTCGCTTACCCGATGCTCCATACCAAGTTTCAAGGCCATCTGCCTATTGGTTCTGGTAATGATTTTTAAGGGTTTTTATCATATATGGGCGTGTTGGCCATGTTGGTCATGTGACCAGGATGTTTGAACAAATATCGTTCCTAAGACTCCTGGATCCTGCATATGAAATTTGGTTATAATCGGCCCAGGGTTTCAGAGGAGAAGTCATTTAAAATTGTGGACGGACGACAGACGTACGAGGGACAACGAATCCTACCTATACTATAAGCTCCCCTGGAGCCTCTGGCTCAGGTGAGCTAACCAGAGGACCATTGGTTCTGTAGCTCACCTGAGTCCATTCACCCTCAGCACTCGCGGTAAGTAACTGAAAGGTAAATTGTACAATATGGCCTAATTTCAACTTTGACTGAGTTGTTATGCATGTCCTAGTTAATATTAGCAAAATTGATGAAGTTACGATAAGAATACATGTTTGTAAAACTTTATGCCTAAATATTGCAGTAACACAGAAATAAATGCCAATTTGCACTTTTCCCAATGCAAGTCTATAGAAACTTTAAAATGCCATAGCAATGAAACCACGTGAGCAAGAATAAAAAAAGAACAATATTTATGTAGTGGCTAATGTCATAAACATGTATGCAGAGAATCAGCTTCATCCCCCTATATAGGTTTTGTGGGAAAGATTTTTGAATATTGTTTCAAAATTTTTTCCTTCATGTTGCCATGGCAACGAATCGAATTCAGTGATTTGGACAAAATTAACATGAATCATAGAGGACTACACAAGAAACATTTCTGTAGAAAAAAAAATCCAAATAACTGCAGTGAGGTAGCAAAAAATTGCCAATTTCCATTTTTCCCATTATAAGTCAATGGAAACTATAAGTTGCCATAACAACCTAACTGCTGAAGCAATTCCCATGAAAAACACTAATTCTATAGAGGCTAGTACTAAAATTTTTTCTGTAAAGTTTGAGCTTTATTGGCCACATAGTTTCTGCAAAAATGATATTTTAATATCTTTTCTATTTTTAACCATTTGGTTGCAATGACAATCAGCCAAATAGTGCAATTTGCATAAATTGAATGAGGGTGGTTGAGGACTACTCTGGGAACATTTCTATAAAATTTGTCAAAATACCTGCCGTGACATAGCAATAAATGCAAATTTACTATTTTCACATTTAAAGTCAATGGCAATTTTAAGCTGCCATAGCAACCAAACTGCTGAAGCAATTGCCAAGAAAAACAGTACTTTTATAGAGGGAAGTGCTAAGACCCTTTCTGTGAACTTTCAGCCTTATTGGTAGCATAGTTTCTGAAAAGATGATGTTTGAATATTTTTTTTCTATCTTTAATCATTCGGTTGCCATGGCAACCAGCCTAATTGTGCAATTTACATAAATTTCATGTTATTGATAGAGAGCTACTCAAGGAACATTTCCGTAAAAGATTTGTCAAATCATCTGCAGAGAAATAGCAATAAATGCAAATTTTCAATTTTTCCCATATAAGTCAATGGAAACTGTAAGTTGCCATAGCAACCAAAGTTCTGAAGAGATTTGGATGAAAAACAGTATTATTGGTTCCCCCTGCCTATAGATACTAGGTATGAAATTTGGTAAGAATGAGCTTTGTCGTTTAAGAGGAGATGTATACTAAATAAAGACCAAGCACAAATACATTTTCTACATTTAATTTTGATACCGAACACAAAATATTAACAAAAGGTGCATTTTTAGCATTTTCTTGTTTTTATGGCCTTGACCTTGACCTTGGAAGTTTCTGGAGGAAACGAACTGTACATGTATTTGAAAGCTATTGTTATATTCCTAATAAAGACAAAGTATAAATACACATTCTGTATTCACTGTTGATACGGAACACAAAATATGAATGAAAGGTGCATTTTAGCATTTTCTCGTTTTTGTGACCTTGACCTTGACATTGTAGGTAAGTGGAAGAAACAAGCTATATGTGCATTTGAAAGCTATAGTAATATATTAAATAAAGGCCAAGGCCAAAGACATTTGCTCTATTAAGTGTTGATAAAGAACATAAAATGTGAGAAAAATGTGCATTTTAGCATTTTTCTTGTGTTTGTTAGCTTGACCTTGACCTTGGAAGCTACTGTAGGAAACAAGCTATATGTGCTTTACAAAATTATTGAAATATATTAGATAAAGACCAAGAACAAATACGTTTTCTGTATCTACTGTTGATACAGAACATAAAATATGAACAAAATGTGCATTTTTAGCATTTTTCTTGTTTTTGTGACCTTGACCTTGACCTTGGAGGTTACTGGAGAAAACAAGCTATATGTGCATTTGAAAACTATTGATATATACTAAATAAAGGCCAAGTAGAAAGACATTACATAAATTTACTGTTGATACAGGGAAAAATATTAACACAAATGTGCATTTTTTAGCATTTTTCTTGCATTTGTGACCTTGACCTTGACCTTGGCTGTTACTGGAGAAAGCCAGCTATATGTGTATTTGAAAGTTGTTGTCATTCACTAAATAAACTCCAAGTACAAAGACAATGCCGCAATATTTTGTTGCTAGAAAACACAAAAGTATAAGGAAAAAAACGCATTTTAGCCATCTTTTCGTGCTTCTGTGACCTTGACCTTGACCTTGAACAGAGAAACTAGCAATATGTTGATATTTTATAAAAGACCAATTTACTATTAAGTGTATATAAAAATTTAGGAACACATATATCTATAAGATATGATGATTTGACATTACAAGTATTATTACCCTACATTTTAGAATTTTGCGACGGTCCACTTATTGTTGCTATGGTAACGCTTCAGGAAGTATACTTTCCCAGGCATGTTTTTCCAGAAACTTATTCTTGGAATGTTGCTTTGTTAGATGAAGCTGCACACATATGCCGGTATGGCTGCAAGAATTCTACAAATATCCTTAAAACTGCCTTAAAATAGCCTTTCGCAATATAGCACTACCCCCACCCACTTTGCCCAAGCCTGATGACATTACAAGCATTCCAAATACAATTCAAAGTTTTGGTGTCGACTCAAGGTGAACAAGACATTTACATATGAGAAGCTTTAGAGTATGTCATTCTATTTCTGATACATAAATTTGTTAGAAATATGTCTATTTTAGTACAATTTTTACCTCAATTTCTGACAAAATATTCAACAGCCGTTGCCATGGCAACGGGCACATGTAGGAATGAAATCGACATGGTTTTCTTCCTTTGGTGTCACAATAAGTAAATAAGGAAAGTTTGAGCAAAATCGATGACTATGCGTGGCGCGACTTTTTAAGTGGTTACAGAGAATGGCTCTTAACTTCTGCTTCAAGTATTGCGACAATACGCCACAGACATGCCAAAATAGCAAATAAATAAATAAATAAATAAACAGGAAGCCTTGTTTGGAGTAAAGCGAAATTCACATGTGGGGACATTGACGTCGTTTTGATTGTGTGCTCACTAGAGGAGTGTGGGTCATATGAGATTTTGTTTTTCTTTCTCTCTCTTTCTTTCTTTAATGACTGAAGTAACTTGTACACATTGTTCACATTCTGGGGCACTTGCAGTCATTAGTCCAATACAAGTATAAGCTTTTACAAAAAAAAACAAAAAAAAACTTGGGTTTACGCTTAGCAAACATTAATTTGTGTAGTCAATGGATTGTCACCTTGGTCAAATCGCGCCTCTATCAAAACCCAAGTCTGTCTTCACCTCGGTCGTATCAAACATTCTCGGTTTTAATCTAGGCGATTTCTGGTTGGCTCTCCAAACTCATACTTGCATATAATGACGTATAGCCAGCAGGTTTGATCACCATATAGGTGACCTGTGTTTAGAAATATTCGGCATTTAGTGATACTACTGGACCGTGTCAATGTCGATTCTTTTCCGATACTTGTGGACCTGATCAAACATGCGCAGGCTTGGTCACCAAATAGTACTGCAAAGCATTAAATGAATGTCCGTACAACAGCTGAATAAAGTTTCCTTTTAAAAGGTAAGGCTTGCCAAGTTAGCGCTCATGTAGTTCAATGTTTGTGGTACTTTGTGGTTTATGGCTTGTGGTCTTGGGAGATGGTATCTTACTTGGAGACACTTTCTTCATTTAAAAATCGTCCATAACTGTAGTAACAATGAGGTTACGCTACATTCTGGTTGTTCTGACAATCATATGAATCTTCAGTAAAAAGGTCAATTTTTGTATTACTGCTATTGAAAAATATTTCAAAAAAGCATTTAGAAATAAGGATTTTCGTGTTCTGTTATGTATTGTTATATAAGAAATTTTAGGACATTAGAAGATTTACTGGGAGTTTCGTCCTGCTTTTTTTGTGAACTAAGCAGAACTGTGTTTGTACTTTGGAGCAAATGGACTACACATAACTGGTGAAGTGTAATGAAAATAGTCCAAAGGGTATGCAAGTTACAGAGTGGACAACAAAATGTTAATGGGCGTACTAACATACGGACAGAGACAGATGTACGGGAATTTGATTGCTATATTCCCTGAGCCGTTCGGTTAGGACAAAGTTATGTTCATTATTAGATCGTCAAGTCTTGATGTTGAAAAAATACATCTTACATTGGAAAAGTTCTTTTACAAGTCCCTTACACATAAGATGATATATGGCTCATTACTGCTGATATGAGAAGGAAATAGTGGAAGTAGTTCGTCCTACTAGCCTCATTTGTGACAGATTGGTAGGAAAAAAATCTTACCGTCCGCAGCAATGGCTATTATTAAAAGGGGAAACAACTTTAATGACTGTTTGTCTCATTGCTTCTGTTGAAGAAAAGCTGACTACCACTGAGAGGAGGTTATAATGAAAATGATAGTTCCTTCCCAAACAGTTGCCATAGATCGTCTGCAAATATTCAGCTTATTCTTTTTAGTATATTGTCATCACTGAGTTCAGTTATAAGTACTGGTTAAGCCTGTGGTATGTTGTTGTTGTGTTATTGTTTTACGTGCACGGTAAACGGCTACAAGGACGGTCAGTTAATTTAACTACAATATTCCTGGGAAGGCTTAGCCATCCTAAGCGCTCAACTATTACTAAGTGCACTAACTTTCGCCAGTAACTGACAGCTGCCCTTCTTGACTCAGCGGAAGCGGAAACGAGAGTAAGTGGCCGGACTGAATATCGAACCCGGGACCTCTGTATTTTAGTTAGACGCACCACCGACTGCACTATGCGGCCCAGCAAGTCTGCGGTATAGAGTATAACTGGTAATTGGTAATGATTACAAGTCAATGTATTTTTGTTGCTTCCACAGGATGTTTACTTTCAGAATCTAGCGTGTTGTCCTTGGTCATCACATATTTTGTCATTATATAGGGATTTAATGCAAAAGAAAAAAGAAGTCTTCTATATTTTAGTAGTTATTATTTTGTTGTTGTTTTATTGTCCACGATAAACAGCTATGATCATGTCGGGACGGTCTGTTACCCTAACCACACTATTCCTGGGCAAGCTTAGACCTCCTAAGCGGTTAACCAGTACTAAGTGCACATACTTTCACCAGTAACTGACAACTGCCCTTCTAGAATCAGCGAAAGGAAAAACGAAAGTATGTGGCCGGACAGAGTATCGAACCCGGGACATCTGGCTCTTGAGTCAAAACGCGCTACCGATTGCGTTACGCTGCCTTGACCCTCTAAATTTTAGCAACTTTTATTCAAAAAGGAAGGTAACTGTTAAAATTGCATAGGCCTAGAAAAGGATGATTTGATGGCAACTGTAAGATACTGATATTTTCCCACACATGTTGTGTTTCCTGAATTGAATTTTTTTTCGATAAGACACTTACATTAAACTGAATAACATTGTACGTTTATGAAAAAAATAAGAAACTGAATTTCAATGTACGCTTATGAAAAAATAAGAAATAGTATCTAGTAAATACGATCAAACACCTTGTCTGTAAAACCAGTAAATGCTTTTAAATAAGGCTGTTGGCACAGACCCTGATCAGACTGTTCCAACCAGTAGTCTAATTTGGATATACACTCTACACTGTTTGTACAGGCATAACAACTATTGTTGAAATATTTCAGTCCAAGTTTACAAACTCCAGAGTCCAAAGTCCAGGTTTTACAAAGTCTGAAATCCAGGTTTTACACAACCCGAAGTCCAGAGTCCAAAGTCCAGAGTCCAAGTCCAGTCCATATTTTACATAATGCCCGCGAATTGCGCATGTCGTTATTTGACCTTATTTGACAGTGGACAATCAAGAAATATTCAAACACACCGGATAAATAAATAGAAAAATAATAATAACTCATGTTTTCAGTAAGGCAAAAGATGCTAGACATGTTCGACTATTTGGTGTGCCAGATTGTGGCATGTCGTTATGTTTCGGTGCTTAGGTAAAAGAAACAGTCAAACGAAGTTGCGCCCCGTAGACGCTCTCCATATATTGGTTCTCCACTTGCAATTATGAACCATTCTCGAAGCTGGGAACAAATCTGCGTCTTCCGCTGGAGTGCGCATGACAGGAAGTCATAACCTGTCTGAATATATGGCTCGCCGCCGAAGCGGCAAGCCAAAAAGGTCGCAGGTCGAGAATTAATTATTCGTAGACCTAGAGATCTACGGCTTCGGCGTATACTTTCGGCCGAACAACAAAATGTTGGATTTTGCTGCATATTGCTCCGCCGTACATACGCCCGAGGTCTGATTCACACGGAATTGGCCGAGGAGTTCCGAATGAGAGATGCAGAGAGTAAGGCTGGAAAATGGCGTCGAGTTCTTGTAAACCAATCGGAACACCGCTCGGCCAATTCCGTGAATCAACCTCGGATGTATGACGTGGGACTACTTACGTCACACGACTGTTGTCAGGAACAACGATATAAACAAAGATGGCCGCCCTGTCGCACCGAGTAAATAATAAAATGAGAAGAAGCAAATGTCTCGTCATTAATAATTGACTATTTTGTTTTAACAACAGCAAAGCATTAAATGAATGTCCGTGCAACTGCTGTTAAAGGTCGCAGGTCGAGAATTAATTCATTCGTAGACCTAGAGATCTACGGCTTTGGCGTATACTTTCGGCCGAACAACAAAATGTTGGATTTTGCTGCATACTGCTCCGCCTTACATACGCCCGAGGTCTGATTCATGGAATTGGCCGAGGAGTTCCGAATGCTTGTAAACGTCAGCGTTTGTTTACTGACGTCACGTCCGATTCCTAAACGTCATTTTCACTTTCGCGCCGTTGGGCGTGATTTTAGGATGTATGAAGACACCAAACGGAATAATGTAATTTCAAATTTAAAGTAATTTTGGAATTGATATGCCGGTATTCTATTTTAATTTCTAATGTTGAGAGTACTGATGAAACTAGCAGATATAATAAAAAGGTTATTGAATTTATATTGTGAAATATTCGGCACTCGTTCATATGGCGGAGACGCATCCTTCGCCATATGAACTCGTGTCGAATATTTCCCAATATAAATTCAATAACCTATAATGATAGGTCAGTATTTTAAAGCTATGTGAGACCGCAATATTCAAAGAACGCATTTTTTACATGTGTGAAAAATGCGTTCTCATTTTTCACACGTGTGACGTATCCGATCGCATTTTTCACAAAATTCGAACGCAATTTTCACATATCTGTGAAAATATCGTTTGATATGTACCATGAAAACGTTATTTTCCAATCGCATGCAACGCCCCTAAAAACTGACAAAATATCACGAAAACGCATTTTTCACTTCTTGACATTTTTAAAACCCTGATTTTAAAAAAGTTATTATGGGGGGGGGGGGGAGGTACGGTAAACAAGAAGAAAACAACAAAAAAAATGAATAGACGTCTGCTCTGCTCTTCCGCGCAGAGGGTCGCAGGTTCGAATCGCCAGCCGTGTCAATGACTGCCGGAAAAACTGCCTCTGTCATCCCAGCGGTAAATGGGTATTTGTTTCGAATCAGGGAAGTTTGCGAAAGAAGAGGGATATACTCCCTCTTTCATAACCTGTGCTTCCCTCTTTCATAAACTGTGCCTAAGACACTGTAGGCTCCAACAAACACTGTCTCAGTGCGGTCGTACTGTCGCATTTATTATTATTATTATTATTATATGTTTATTGTGTTACAGTAGACACTTGTATCTCTTTATGCTTACCTGGCAAGTGCTATTTGCATACATGTACCTGCCGAAGCTCCACGGGGACAGGTGTCTGCGAGAGGCTTGTCTGTACATAGGTTACCCCCACATAGTCCCTAGGCACCTGGTCTATATAAACTCAATAAAAATATTAAAGGGTCAAACTTTTACTCTGCGATTTCTGGAACATTTCAAACATTTGGTAAAATAAATCATTTCTACCTTCCATTTTATTCATTTTGCAAGTATTATACACATGAAGCTTGAACCTATAGCCTTTGTCTTGACCAAGTCCAAGCTTTAAGTCAAACAACCCCTAAAATGAAAGTTGTTTGAATTTTCCATAGAGAATTGATAGTGTGTCAGTTTGGTCGGGAATAACTTCTAAAATTGCTATGAGTTTTAAACTTCTTATAGCTTGCTGACCTTAAAAATGATTAAACTTGATGACCATCGAGCAATTTTTTTAAAAAAATCATGAATTGGCAAAATCGAAAATTTTGGTGAATTTGTTCCCTATGGACTTCAAACAACCCTGATTTTGAGGGTAGTGTGAAGTGGAGTCTGGACTTGGGCAAAATATAGGCTATAGTTTCAAACTTCATGTGCACAAAACTTGCAAAATGAATGAAATGGAAGGTGGAAATGATTTATTTTACCAAATGTTTGAAATGTTCCAGAAATCGCGGGGTAAAAGTTTGACCCTTTAATATTTTTTTCGAGTATAGTTATGTACTTTTCTCAGTTTTTATCATTTTTCCCTGGGTTTTGGTTTTCATACCTTTCACTTGATTAATTCATTCACGTATGTTGCTGTATTCTACGGAGCCCGAGAGGGGACATAGCAATACATATACTGGTTTTGTTCCTACGAAATACATTTCGTTCCCACGCATTACTTTTTCGTTCCCTCAATTTAATATTTCGTTCACTCAAAATAATATTCCGTTCCCACGCTTTACTTTTTCGTTTTCTCAAAAAAGCATTTCGTTCCCTCAAAATAATATTCCGTTCCCACGCTTTACTTTTTCGTTTCCTCAAAAAAGCATTTCGTTCCCTCAAAATAATATTCCGTTCCCCCACTTTACTATTTCGTTCGCTCAAAATAGCATTTCGTTCCCTCAAAATAATATTCCGTTCCCACGCTTTACAATTTTGTTCGCTCAAAATAACATTTTGTTCCCTCAAAATAATATTTCGTTTCCACACATTACTTTGTCGTTCCCTCAGATTGAAATTTCGTTCCCTCAAAATAATATTTCGTTTCCACGGGTTACCATTTCTTTCCCACGCAATGATATTTCATTTCCTCACCATAATATTTTGTTCACTCAAATTAAAATTTCGTTCCTACGAAATAGCTTTTCGTTTTCTCGCAAAAATATTCGGTGATGGTAAAAGCAAAACGATAGTGTATTTTAGCAGCCTGGTTTCCGGGCTAAATGCTTTATTCTAAATGTTACAAGTCTTAATTTGATTCCGTTTGTTCTAAAGACCAACCATATTTATTATTTTATATTCAACATTGTCATTATTTTTATTATTATAATTATCATTATTTTTATTAAAATAATTATATTATTATTGTTATTTTATTTATGTTCTTAACTGGAACCAGTCTAGTACTTTCAGTCATCCCAGTCTCTGTGCCCCCTTTAATTCAGGGCAACTCCTAAGAAACGAATTTGCCCCCATCAAAGCAAATGCTCTCGCCCCATAGCAGGCCTAGAAAAGGCACTGCCACCAGGGGAAGCAAGAAGGTAGTCATAACAGTTGTCTCCCTGTGGAAACCTGGCGGAAAAATATGGAGATCGCCCACACATCACATCTATACACCCACACACCACAGCTTTACCATAGCTCAAATGTTATTATGCTAAGTGTCACGATTAAATTAAAGGAGTGTTTCCGGGCCCTGAATTTAGCTAACATGTACCAAGTACCTAAATGATAAGGTGAATGAGTACACCTTCAAGGGAAGCAATTCAGCCATCCCAGTCTCTGCAAATTTAATCCAAAACTGGGGCAAATCCGCAAAGGAAAGAATTTGCTCCCCTTGGAGCAAATTCTTCCCTCCAGAGCAGACCCCTCGATATGGTCACACTGCCAAAGGAAACAAACAGGAAGTCACAAAAGCAGACTCCCCTTCACTGTAAGAAACTCAGCCATCACTATCACCATCTCTGCGCCCCTCCAGACACCTCCCAAATGTATCAGATGTGGACAAAATGATCGTGGCTCTACTGATCACGAACCCAGAGCCCCTCGTGAACCATACATGTAAGTACACCGCCAACTGATGGTCGACACCGCCGAGTGAGCACGCGGTATTCGGACAACGCTGACCCAACGTTCAGAAACGCCAATGATGTTTGTCCAACGTTGGGTAGATGTTGTACCAGCGTTAAGTTTTCCCATTATAATTATAATGATGCTACGTTTTCTCAGATTCTTATTTTTAAATTGTTGGTAGAATATGTAATTTGATTGTCATCATGGTTCAAAGTTTTAATATAATGTTGACCACATTGATTATCATTATTAATTGCTTTTATTCAAAACAGAGCTCTTTTCAGCGCCCATGATACACTGATCTGTGTAAAGCTATAAATAGATGAGCCTAATAATAGTAAATCGTGGGAACGAAATATCATTTCGTGCGAACGGAATAGTAATCTGTACGCTCAAAATACTACTGTGATAGAACAAAATATTATTGCGAGTTAACAAAATACTATTTTAAGGACACGAATTTATTTTGCAAGAGAAAGAAATATTAGAACGTGCAAACGAAATAGAGATGCGTGGATACAAAATGTTGTTTTGGAGGAACCAAATATTATTTTGAGGGAACGAATTATTATTTTGAGGCAACGACAACGTAATGCATGGGAATGGTATATTATTTTGAGGCAACGAAAAAGTAATGCATGGGAACGGATATTATTTTGAGGGAAAGAAATGCAATTTGGAGGGAACGGAAAAATAAAGCGTGGGAACGGAAAACTATTTTGAGGAAACGAAATACTAAATTGAGAGAACGAAAAAGGAATGCGTGGAAACGAAAAAGTAAAGCGTGGGAACGGAATATAACTTTGAGTGAACGAAATACTAAACTGAGGGAAAGAAAAAGTAATGCGTGGGAACGAAATGCATTTCGTGGGAACGAAATCAGTATATGTATTGCCATGTCCCCTCCCGGGCTCCGTAGTATTCATATTGTTTCAGGAGATGATTTAAATAAGCTTCAGCTTTCTATCAGATCCTGTGCCATATAATATTATGTACAGTTGTTTAGCAAATATTGTTTTAACGAAACACTGTTCCTACGGCCACAAGACTATTGAAAACCATAACCTTGTTTGTTTTAATTTACATGTATGCTGCTGACGTAGACTGTAGTGCACAGAATCTTGTACTAACTTTTGGGCGGTGCCAAAATCCAGCGGGAGGAGGCCTTGCAGTATTACTGTGCAATATAAGGCATTTCCAATACAAAATTCTGGGAGGTAGCTTCTTCTTAACAGTGCCTTATGCTGCATCAAGGTTAACGGTATTGGCAGTCGCGTGTTGGTATATATGCTTTCAGGGTAGAAATCTATATCTGGGTAAAATGAGAGGGGAGACTTACCACTCTCCTATAGCTGTCTGCCTGTCTGTCCGTCACAAACCGTTTCCGCTTCATGACTTTAAAGGGTAGCTGTAGGAAACTTGGTAAAACTATAAAGCATCATCAAACAACATGCAGAAAAAAAGTTACAAAATGAAAAAGTCGACAATGAGGCATAGTTCAGTCATATATTTACGAAAAGGGGATAAAATTTAATCAGATGATCTACAACCCGGCTTAAAGTAATACTTTAAATATCAAACCCCTAGTTTGGATAGTATCCCGCAATTATAAGTCTACGGGATATTTCATTTGCAATTGCGACCAAAATCTCAAGCAACTATCTTAAAGGACATGTCATCGTTCCCCAGCCTTGTGAATGCTATATATGAAATTTGGTTGAGATTGACCCAGACGCTTAAGAGATATAGTAGCTCGAATGTGTTGACAGACGACGTCTGGCGACGGACGACGGACAGCGGAGACTGCCTTTCCTGTAAAGTTCCCGAGCCTAAGCCTCAGCGCAGTTGGGGCTCAAACTTATAGTTGTGGTTGGAAAGGGACAACAAATCATTCATTCTCAAGTTTCCCTTGCCATATGCGTGAAAAATGCGTTTCTATTAAAAATCGCTCGAAAATCCGAACGTTTTTGTCACACTCGCAAAATGCGAAGAATACGACCGTATTCAATGAAAACGAAACTGATAATCTCACTGTTTCAAACAGTGAAATTATCACTTTCGATTTCACTGTTTCAGAGGTAGGATTTTTGTGAAATAGCTTCAAGTTTTTTGTTGATTTATTGGCTAAATCTTATCTGGCTTGACAAAAATTACGTCCCGCATATTTGCACGTCATTACGACGTTAATGACGTCACTTAAAGCGCCAACGTAACATTATTACTGCACGCAACGTCAGGCCGCCTAAGTCTTCTGTTGGCATTCTTTCCGCTTGGCAAATTGTTTGAGCTCTTTTTATCAAAATGATATTTGAAGCTATTTTTCAGTTGCAAACTTTGTTTACAACCAATATTTATACCCAATAAACATGATGGAAGCACCAAATTTGACGCAAAAGTTGTGTTTCTTTCGTGATGGCTGACGCTCTTGAATAAACAGAATTATTTAAGGAATAAATTTCTTTTTTCTGAGGTTTATCGAAGTGTAAACTACATTGGGTCACGTGCAAAGTCATTGAACGAAGGGGTTCATGTAAACTTTGCTAGTGACCCAATGTAGTTTACACTTCGATTAACATCAGAAAAATTAAGTTCATTGCTTATATTTACATTCGTTTCAATCAAATCTTTCATGAAAAATCTTATATAAGCGATAAAATTGAAGCAGTTAAACATGTACACGCAGTTTTTTCTGCTAACAGCAGAACGGCATGCATGACGTCATGACGTTGCTGATGTCCAATGAGGTTGTGGAGAGCCATTGTTTATTTTGACGTCATTGACGTCGCGTGTCTCAATGTAATTATTGAAATGTAAACTACATTATGTTCCAATGGTTTACTATAGGGCTTTTCAGTAAATACACCAAGAATGTAAATATTACGATTTTCAAGCATAAAAGAAATTGAAAATTTGACTTTTTCAGTGTTAGATGAATTTTTATGTCACTCATGAACACCAAAAGTGGTATTTTCACTTGTGGCTTCGCCACTCGTGAAAATACTGCTTATGGTGTTCATTCAGTGAAATAAAAATCGATCTTACACTGAAAAAGTCAAATATGCTCTATATTATTATAAATATATATCGTCTTAGTTCACATGACGTCGAATATCAACAAAACACGATATTATCAAGTTATTATATGATAAATTTTATCGTGTAAATTAAATAAATCAACTCGATGCTGATATAGTGGTTACTTTTCACGTTATAATTTTTTCGTTTTATGATTTTATCTTTATCTAAAATTGTGATGACACGATATAATAGTTTATTGAGAAAACGAATTAAATTGTCCCGTTTTTGATATAAGTATTGAGTTTTCACGTTGAAATATTTTCATTATATTCTTCTTTATCACTCCGGAATTGTTATGACAACATCTATATCGACCCGAGTTGTCTCCCTTTTTGGAGTTATGCCTCTTCAGAAACCAGAGGACCAATGGTCCTGTAGCTCACCTGACACCTTCTGTCAACAGACACAATTTGTCATTTCGCTCATTTGTTACAAATTTGAAACCAGTAACTTAAAAGGTGTGCATATTTTAATTTTAAAATCTCAGTGACCTTGAGCAAAGTTAAAAAAATGACCTTGGCCTTTGATGACCTTATGTCTTCATGTATTCATTTAGTTAACCATATTTTCTAATTATTATATCTAGACTTAAAAAATTCCATGGAATCAACTGTTTAAGCATTTTCTCATATAAAAGCATAACATATCAAAGTTGATCTTGCCATAAATTAGGTCAAGGCCAATGCACCATCATGATTGTACAAACTATGATGGGCCCGATTTCTCAATGCTACATACCATGCCACGAGGTCATTGTGCCTTTGATTCTGGAGAAGAAGCTTTTTGAAGGAGTTTTACCAGACCATGTGACCATGACCAGCTGAACAAACTTTGGTTCTTTTAACCCAGTGAAGCTGCGTATGAAATATAGCTTCAAACAGCCCAGTGTTTTCAGAATGTTTGAAAATGTTCACAGGCAACTGAATCACAGTGACCTTGAACAAAGGCCAAAGAATGACCTTGACCTTTAACAAAATAATATCTTCATAGGCTCACTTAGTTAACCGTAAATACCAAATATCATATCTTAGACTTGAATGGTTTCTGAGAAATCCACTGTTTAAGCATTTTCCAATGCATAAAACTTGACCTTGCCATAAATTAGGTCACACTCAGTGCACAGTCCTGAATTGTATATATTATGATGGGCCTAAGTTCCAAATGCTACATACCAAGTTTCAAGGTCATAGGCCTTTTGGTTCAGGAGAAAATAATTTTTGAACGGGTTTTAAAAAATCGGGTTTTACCATATATGGACATGGCGGCCATCTTGGTTATGTGACCCAGATCCTGGAAACCAACTTTCGTTCCCCCATCCCACTAAGACTCCACATGAAATTTCAATCGGCGAAGTAGTTTCAGAGGAGAAGATGTTTGAAAATCTTAACGACGGATGGACGGACCGAATGACCTTGACCTTTAGTGACATAATATCTTCATTTGTCCATTTAGTTGAACATGTACACCAAGTATTGTACCTAGACTTAAATAGTTTCTGAGAAATCCACTGTTTAAGCATTTTCTCATATAAAAGTCTAAAGTACCAAAGTTGACCATGTCATAAATTAGGTCAAGGTCATCGCAAGGTCATCATTTGTACAAACTACGATGAGCTTGCATGCTCAATGCTACATACCAAGTTTCAAGGTCATAGGCCTTTTGGTTCTGGAGAAGAAGATTTTTGAAGGGTTTTTACCATATATGGGCATGGCGGCCATCTTGGTCATGTGACCCAGACCCCGCGTATAAACTTTCATTCCCCCATCCCACTGAGACTCCATATGAAATTTGGTTTCAATCGGCCTTGTGGTTTCTGAGGAGAAGATGTTTGAAAATCTTTACGACGGACGGGCTGACATGATGACCCTGACCTTTAGTGACATAATATCTTCAGCTGTTCATTTAGTTGACCATAAATACCAAATATTGTACCTTAGACGTAAATAGTTTCTGAGAAATCCACTGTTTAAGCGTTTTTCCATATAAAAGCCTAACTTACCAATATTGACCATGTCATAAATTAGGTCAAGGTCATCGCAAGGTCATTATTTGTATAAACTATGATAAGCTCGCATGCCCAATGCTACATACCAAGTTTCAAGGTCACAGGCCTTTTGGTTCTGGAGAAGAAGATTTTTGAAGGGTTTTTACCATAAATGGGCGTGGCGGCTATCTTGGTCATGTGACCCAGATACCCCGAACAAACTTTCGTTTCCCAACCCATGGAGGCTCCATATAAAATTTGGCTTCAATCGGCCCAGCGGTTTTGGAGAAGAAGACCTTTTAAAATGGTGGACGGACGGACGACGGACGGACTACGGAGGCCTGCCTAGAGAAAACATTCCAAATTATGTTGCCGCAAATGGGAAAATATACCATCATGACTAAATAAAGTGGTTTGACAAGCCTGTGGATTCATATCATGGCACTGCATATATTTATTACCATCCTTAATTCCCGTTTTTTTTATTTATATTTCTTTCCTTTTATATAAGATATCTAATATGGTACATAAGATATATAGATAAACATGAGATATCCTATGTGCCATATTAGATAAATCGTATATAAGATATCTAATATGTTATATAAAATGTCTAATAGAATATATATTATATCTGATACAATAAATACCTTATTCAGATATATATATATATATAGTTTAACATATCAGATATCTTATTCAACATATTAGACATCTTCTTTCGTAAATACGATATCTTAATTCCTATATGATATCTTATTTAATAAATAAGATATCTTTAATGTTAATAAAGATATATATATAATATCAGATATCTTATATTCAATATAAGATATGTTATTCCTTAAGATATCTTATATGCTATATACGATATATTATTTAACATAAAAGATGCATTATATGTTAAATAATCCAAAATAGTATGTAAGCTTTATCATCTGCTCTTTTAATGTAGATATCTGATTTATTATGTTAGATATCTTATGTATTATTTCAGATATCTTATATTTTATATCAGAAATATATTTAACAGGACACATAGAATAAAAGAGCTTGCCATCGGCTATACTTCCAAGGGATATCATTCTTTAAGACCGAAAAATAGACGAAATTTACCGGAGGCATAATTCTACTTGAAAAGCTGATCACGGGGTCCTCACATGTGACGTTGATAAAGTTCTGTGGCGTAAACACTGTATATATTCCAGATTCACGTGTGTCCTTCGCGAGACTCTTGAACACGACGTCCATGTCAATAGTTCCATCAACAATGGTGTTGAGCAATGCGTTTCTTTCTTCAAGGCATAAACTGCTGCAGTTGAAAGTGGCTGCAAACTGCATCTTTCTGGCGGAGTTATCCATACCGATTGGCAAACTTTTCAATGAACTCATTTTATTGAAATATTCTGAGAAACACGCTGATATGATGAAGCCTAAAATGACATATAAGAATCCTTTCTTCATTTTCTTTGCGTTTCTATTTGTCATCGCGAAATCTCTGTTTCTCACTATGTCATGTATGTTTATTTAGATATACTATAGAATACATGTAGAAGTATGTATTTGGTACAAACATGAAACAAATGAGCCTCGGCACGACAAAACCAACTAAGTGGCATGTGCGCCAAGCAAAGACTCAGATCAGCCTGGGCATCCGCCCAGTCTGATTAGAGTCTTCGCTGTCCGCATGAAGCAAGCTAAGACCCTAAGCTACCCTTTAAGGACAAAGCGAAGACTCTAATCAGACTGCACTGATTCTCAGGCTGATCTGAGTCTTCGCTGGGCATACATGCCTCTTTGTTAGTTTTGTCGGGTCTCGGCTCAGTTACTATGTAGTTACTGTCTAAATACTCGCGCCAAGTTTCATGTATAATGTTACTGAACAGTTTTCCCCCGCTCGCCCATTTCCAGTCACCTACTTTCGAAGCTGTTCTCACGAGATATTTGAGCCACGACACGAGAAAACGAACGAAGTGGCATGTGCGCCTAGCGATGACGAAGATCAGCCTGGGCATCCACTCAGTCTGAACAGAGTCTTTGCCGTGCACTTAAAGGCTAGCTAAAGATTTATGCGGACAGTGACGACTCTGATCAGACTGGGCGGATGCCCAGGTTGATCTGAGTCTTTCCTGGGCTCACATTCCACTTTATTGGTTTTCTCGTGTCGCGGCCCATTTTATGAATTTTGTAGCAAACAGTGCAGCTCCTGATCATACGGCGCCCTAAGAGAAGTCTTATATGGCTCTTCACTATTTGCAGAGACAGGCTGTTCGAAAATTTGGGGCCAAATGGTAAACACCGAAGTTTCCAAGATAAACAGTGGATGCACGTGAACAACGCTTTTGTAAGGTGTACAGGTGCGTCAACACAGTAAATATACATTACTGATATTTTGAAATGATGAGTGAAACTGTGAATTCAGAATTGAAACATGGATTTTTTTTTCTGGAAAATAGTTTTAGGAGAAAAAGTATTTTGTTTAGGCTACGAGAATCTTGGAAGGGACATGTATTTTCTTTATTTTCTCTTGCGAGAATTACCTACTATCTTGATGTCCCAACATCACTCAAGATAATATCTTCAGGAGAAGAGCTATATAAGCTCCCAGCTTTCGTTCTTAGCCTATTGCTTTGTGTAATTTGTTACTTCGTATGTTGTAATGTGCATTTTTGAAAATTTGAAAATAAAATATGTTTAAACCAAGATAATATCTTGAACATCAAGATAATAGCCCTCAAGGTTATTCATCGTGACATCAAGATAAAATGTTGTGCTCACAAAATAACCATGTTCTCTCAAGATAGTACCCATTGTAGCTTGACTGGCGTCGTGGGGAAAGGGACCTTATGGCATCTGCGAAAAGGTAAGACTCAGATCAGCCTGCGCATCCGCGCAGTCTGATCCGAGTCTTCCCTTTTCGCTTATACCATCTAAGAATCTTGGGAAACTGAAATATTGAAACGCGAAGATTCTGAAGAGTCTGGGTTGATTCGCGGACTGATTATTGTATTTACAGTATCATGAGTATGCGCATGGCGTAAGATCATTTTTTCACGCGACACCAATCATTTTATCTTGGGACCACAAATGGTTTAGAAAATAATGTTATCAAAGGAAACTGACGCCATTAAAAATGCAAGTTTTACAAATTGATTTTTTCACAATATCCTGCACCTAAAGTGAATATTAAAGATATACGCCCTCAATATTTCTATTAACTTTCAAATTTCTTGCGAAAAACTATATCCTAGGCATGATAATGATCGTTTGTAAAAGTACTTCTATCTGTCTAATTTATTATTTGTGATGGTCACTGGAATTGGGAGAATTTAAGAAAATAAATAAATTGGCGGGAATAGCGGTCCGCTATTCGCGCCAAAATGAAGACTGCATACGCCCAGCAATTATAGTTAATCAGGGTAGAGTTATATCATGAATAATTTTAAGACCTTTCTTTAATCGCCTTCAGACAGTTATTGGCTGAAATGAACTCACGTTCACGGATTAGAGGTTAATGCTATTGTTAAGTTATTTACTCCACCAATCATAAAATTCAAAGGGTGCTTGCAGAAACGCCATTTTATTGCCACGTGGGAGTCAGTCAATAGTGATAAGAAAATATTCGTGAATATTCAACAAGAGTATGCACTGATATATCGTCTCAGCCTCCGAAACAAAGCTGTTTTCGCTGAAGATTGTTTGTACAAGTCTTAATTGTGTTGCATACAACTAACCAATTGCCTAATTTTGTGATTATTTCGTAATGAAATACGAGGAAGTATACCTTTAAGTGGCATATAATGTGTTCAAACAGAGAACCTTGGACAGTATATTTGTCACAGAATGATATATAAAATCTTTTAAGTCCGATTTAAATTCTGGTTTTATGGCAATTCTTCATAGTCGTCCACTTTCAGAAGTAACATGATTAATGGCATCAAGTATATGTTTGATGTTAAGACTTCAAGATAATAAGAATGCATGTCCCTTCCTACAGAAAAAGTATAAAGTTGTAACACAAATTAAAGTGAAAATATCGAGTCAGTTGACACTTTAGTCAAGAACTTCAGAGAAGTCTTTGAAAATGGAGGGCAACTTTAGAAGGAGGCGATATTTGTGTTTGTTTCCTTTAATAGGAATTATTTTTATCGGGATGTTTTATTATGACAACGGATTTTCGAAAGTTCACATATCTGGTATACAATATACTGGACCAGTTTATGAAGTTACTGAACACATGGGTGATGACTTGGCCGACAAATTAGGATCTTCTCTTGTCAGCAATGATAAAGGTATTGTTTATGAAGTTGCTGAACACATGGGTGATGACTTGGCCGACAAATTAGGATCTTCTCTTGTCAACAACGATAAAGGTATTGTTACACTAGTAAAAGGTAGATTGGTTCTCTTCCCTATTCACACCGTACAACCGGCTGAAGTGATGCCAGATGCTGACAGAGATAACAGATGGGCGAAATCGAAAGTAGGATTTCAGCAGGTGAGATATTGTTGCTGGTAAAAACAGACGATAAAATCCTGGAAGAGTTTAGCCTCGTATGGAAGTTGCTCAGTGCCTGTAGATTCTACAGTACCAGTGTGGTGGCTTTCTTACACAGACAAGGCTATGGCAGGGCTTGAAAGGGAAACATTTTCAGAAAAAAAAACACAAAGTCTGCATTTCGGCTCCCATTAAACGAATCTGAGATAGTGCCTAATCTGTTTGCTTGCATACAATAAAATCTCAGTTAATTAGCAATATTTCTGCCAATTTTTGATGCACAATTTGGTTTTATAATGAAAATACACGCTTTCAAAGAGGGTGGGTAGCGAAAAAATGGCTGCCTTTGTCAACAGATCCAATTTTAGGTGGATAGCTGGGATGACAGATCGGTTTGTATTGAAATAGCTGACATTGATGGCAGGTATCAATATATATGTATGGGTCTTTAAACTGATTATGACTGTGACTTCGGCGTGAAATCATGAAGAATGATGCATGCTTGTCAACTAGAATGCATCTTGTTGCATTTAATAGCTTTATATCTCTCAGTAAATTTTGTTTAATAACCTTCCATGCTGGTTTAAGTTAACCCCGAGGTTACATTTTGTATGGATTAAACTCGAGGTTAGCTTAAACTTGCTTTGAGCAGTCGGCCCATGCTGTTTAAACCCTATCTGATTAGTTATGCTCGGAATGACTATTACTGTTGATTTTGATTTTCCGAGACAACTTTGTTGCCTTTCTTCACTACATGCCATGGCAAAATGTTCTTTATTTTCATCTTTGTCTAGTTTGTGTATGCATCTCCTAGAATTCTGTACAGCACGGATATATATGACTGTTAAAAATGGCGTTTCCTCGTGACAGATTTTTCTATCCACACCTCACACCCATGAAAGATAGTTATACTCTCACCCATGCTGTCTCACCCAGGACCGGATAAAAAAACACGAGCTGTCAATGCATTGGTTGTATTGGAGCTAACGTACTTGCGTACCTACAATAATAATATACCTGATTATAATAATAAACAAATAAATAAATAAATAAATCTCTGTACATCATCTTTTCTTCCTTTCATGAAAACGAGAATCATTATATGCAACAAATCAGATGCAAACAAAAAATCCCAGAAGAAAAGGCTTAGAGCGACAACTCGGATATAAAACAATTCACGATCACCATGACGCCGGGGTGGGATGAGGGGGAGTGGGGGAGGGGGCGGGAGGCGTGGGCGGCGGGCCTGCTTGTTACTGCTTGCTGGTCAACTTGTTACTGAACCTTGAACCAAAAAAGATGAGAAAGGGTATGTTCTTTCTTTTTACGTGAGCTGTGCGCAGCACTGACATCGTTTAGGGTCAGAAAAACGGTAGTTTAGTTGGAAAAGGCATGTTTTCACTACTCTGGCGTAAACCCTTTGATTGATTAGAGTCATATTACAAAACAGGATTTCATTCAAATAAACATATTAGTAAAAGCCTGGTTTTAACGGTACCACCGTTAAAAGGTAGTTTTGGTATTTAAGGATGAATTGGCAATTTCGCAATCCCTTATTCAAGTATCGGTACCAAGCTGACCAGTAACCCCCCTCCCCCCCCCCCCCCCCCCACCCCACACACCTCTGCAAACGCTCACACACTCAGAGACAAACTCTTGCTTCAGCGGCATATAAAACTATGAAACAACAAAAAAATACACAAGAAATTTGCTTCAAAATGATAAACAAATAAAACGAAAAGATACACAGGCTAACCACCGTTCGTATAGTTCTGCGTTCACCTCTTTCTGACAATATAGTATTTCTTTCACGAATGCATAACAAGCTTCGATAGACACAAACATTTTTCCTTTGACATCTAGAAAAATACTTTTTACGAGTTCTTGAGGTGATTTTATGCTGTTGACACAACCAAAACTTTAAAAATGCCATTCTAAGGACACATACTATATATTGATACCTGCCATCAATGTCAGCCATTTCAATACAAACCGATCTGTCATCCCAGCTATTCACCTAAAATTGGATCTGTTGACAAAGGCGGCCATTTTTTCGCTACCCACCCTCTTTGAAAGCGTGTATTTTCATTATAAAACCAAATTGTGCATCAAAAATTGGCAGAAATATTGCTAATTAACTGAGATTTTATTGTACGCAAGCAAACAGATTAGGCACTATCTCAGATTCGTTTAATGGGAGCCGAAATGCAGACTTTGTGTTTTTTTCTGAAAATGTTTCCCTTTCAAGCCCTGCCATAGCCTTATCTGTGTAAGAAAGCCACCCAGACTGGTACTGTAGAATCTACAGGCACTGAGCAACTTCCATACGAGGCTAAACTCTTCCAGGATTTTATCGTCTGTTTTTACCAGCAACAATATCTCACCTGCTGAAATCCTACTTTCGATTTTGCCCATCTGTTATCTCTGTAAGCATCTGGCATCACTTCAGCCGGTTGTACGGTGTGCTAATAGATAGTGTCAATTGGAAAACCGCTCGGCCAATTCCGTGATTCACAGAATTGACCGAGCGGTGCTCCGATTGAGGCAGTGTTAGAGTTGTCACAAATATTGGCCCACTCCGAATCGAACTAAAGTTCCTACCATAGTAGTATTTTTGGGCACGCGCACTCGCATTACCTATCGAACGCATAAGTTCCTACAATAGTTGATTGCCATGGAAACAGAAATAAATACTGTGTGTTTCTTTGCTTTTCCGTAGTTGCATTCTTTATTTCTTTTTTAAAACAGGAAAAGAAACATTATTATTCATCAAATGACAGTTTGCACACAACTTTGTAAAACAAATACTTGTCTTACACTCACAAATCGCGAGGGTCTTCCGCGGCCGCCATCTTGCTACTAGAGTAACGGCGGTCTCAACCTCCGTTAGATCTTTAGTAATTAGCACTTCGATTGGAACTTTAGTAATTATAGTAGATACTATAGTTCGAGTCGAAGTGGGCCATTGATTTTGCCAGCATTTATGGTGGGCACATTCGGCATAGCTACTTGGGTAAACCTGAGCAATACTCAGCTATTCCTCGAGCTTCTCGAAGATATCATTATCCGTGCATTTATTGAAAAGCCCTGTATACTACTATCGTAAATCATTAGAACGTAATTTAGTTTATACTTCAATAACAACATCGGTTCACGCGACGTTGCATGAGGTTAAGTGACGTCAAAATAAACCATGGTTCTCTCCAATCTGATTGGACGTAGGCGGCGTTATGACGTTGTTGACGCTGTTCCGCTGTTAGTAGAAAAGCTTTGTTTATTATTTTTCTGCTTCAACTGTAGCCCTAACGTAAATTTGTGGCCAGTTAATAGATAGAAAAGAATGTAAATATATGCAATGAACTTATTTTTTTCTGGTGTTTATCGAAGTATAAACTACTTTGGGTCGCTAGCAAGGTTTACTTTGCATGCGACCCAATGTAGTTTATACTTCGATAAAGACCAGAAATTTTAAAGACCAGAAAAATGAAATTCTTTCCTTAAGTAGCCCAAGGAATACCTGGGCCACTGGCTGTTGCTCGGGTTTACCCAAGTAATTATGCCGAATGTGCCCAGTATAGAGAAGTAAAAAATCGTGTCCCTTCACCAGTTTGGGTATCGAACGGGCACACAACGTCGAAATAAGGTTGTATCAACGTCGACGTCACATCGATGTTGATACGACATCTTGTCGAAAAATTTCGACATCGGTGGGAAGTCATGACACAGCACCGACGCTGATCCGGTGTCATTTTGATGTGCGCCTTTATTGGGTAAGGCAAATAAACATTTTGCAAAGGAAGAAGTCTACTCTTGAGAAAGAAATATTTTATTAACCTCCGTTTGCAAACTTTATATGAGCCGCGAAACGAGAAAATCAACAAAGTGGTTGTGCGCCCAGCGTAGACTCAGATCAGCCTGGACATCTGCTCAAGTCTGATCAGACTCGCTTAAAAGGTAGCTAAGGGTCTAAGCTACTTCCATGCGGACAGCAAAGACTCTGATCAGATTGGGCAGATGCCCAGGCTGATCTGAGTCTGCGCTGGGCGCACAACCGCTTTGTTGGTTTTGTCTCATTACGGGTCATATTTGCCCTGCCTCTATTTGGTTCCTGCCTTTGTAAAATATTAAGTCTCAAACCTATTTTGGTTACGGTGAATTGGGAAACTTTAAGGAGGAGGAGCTCTGCCGTTTTTATTTTTATCCTTCCTTCGCAATGGAGGTCAACTCAACACAGGGTATAATCGATTCCGCTAATTTTCGCTTCCTGCAGAGACTGTCATCATATTTGGCTTCCGCCGAGACTGTCCACGAGCTCTTGCTTCCTGCCGAGACTCCTGTACATGATAAATGGCTTCCTGCAGAGACTGTCCGCGTGATTCTGCTTCCTGCCGAGGCTCTCGGCAGGAAGCAGATTCACGCGGACAGTCTCGGCAGGAAGCCAATGTTCGAGGACAGTAGTCTCTGCAGGAAGCAAGAGTTCACGGACAGTCTCGGCGGAAGCCAAATATGAGGTACAGTCTCTGCAGGAAGCGAAAATGAGCGGAATCGATTATACCCTGTGCTCAAGAAAACAATTGCTTCATAGAGTAAATTTCTTTTAAGAGTAGGCCTAATTTTGGAAAGACTACATATTGTCTACACTGTAAGAAAATCTCGAAGATTTCACGATAGAGTAACTGGCAACTGCCAGTCCGTTTCCCGTTATTTTTACGGGCGCTCGTTGAACTTTTAGGAATCATCACGCAGAGTAGGATAGAATAGGACAGGTATTGTTTTGGTCATGTAGCTCTTCAGCAGTTTAAAGGTATTTTAAGTACGGCCAGGTTACATAACCCATATTGTAATTTCCAAAAACGATCTTCAGGTAGACGCCCGTAAAAATAATGGTGAATGAACTGGCAGCCAGATTCCAGGTATATTACCGTAAAATCTACGGATTTATTTTTAACATTGTAGAGGAGCAAACAAGAGGTCACAAAAATTGTTTCCTTCAGTAAAATATGGCGGCAAAATATGAATGTGTGCCCATTTACCTAAAGAGGGATAATTCGGTAATTTTTCTCATTGTCAGAGACCAAAGGTGCAGCTACTGGTTTAGTCGTTCACAAATTCGCTAACAGTCTGCAAGTAAACGATGAAAAAAAGAATGAAGATGAAAGCATAGCGGAGCAAATAAGTGAAATCATAAATCAGGAGCGAAGCGAAAACATAACTGAAACCAAAGATCAAGAGCGAAAGGGGGAAATAAATAAAATCACTAATCGTGCTGGAATGGAGAAAGCTGAAATCTTGAATTGGGAAAAATTACTGAGGGATTCAATAACTAAATACCACTTAGAAAATTTCATAAAACCCCAGAACGAGACCTGCAAACGACGTCTACCAATCTGTATTCTTGTTGGGGTACCCAAAAGTGGTACAAGAGAACTCATGGACTTCATGAGGCTCCATCCACATATTGATATCTACCATCGCGCATCATACGAGAATTACTATTTTAGCAGAGATTATCATAAGGGTGAGGCATGGTTTAGAAGTCAAATGCCTTGTTCATATTCAAATCAAATTACTGTTATGAAGAATGCTTGGTATTTTCCTGAAGGTGATGTCCCTGAAAGGATCAAGAATTTCAACGAGAGTGTGAAATTAATACTTCTAGTGAGAGAGCCAGTTTCAAGGACGGTGTCTCATTTATCGTGGCAAACAAGATGGCCAGTCAACAGCAGTACTTTTGAAAATGAGGTCATTCGTGGGAACAATATCATTGGAAATCATATAGGTATAGTCTACTCTGTTTATGACCGGCCCATGAAAGAATGGCTGGAATATTTCCAGTTAGACCAATTTCTCATCATCGAAAGTAATGAGTTAAAAGCCAACCCAGCTGATGTAATGAGGAAAGTGGAAGGTTTTCTTGGTCTAGCGCACTTTATCACACCTAAGATGTTTGTTTGGAATGAGGAAAAAGAGTTTTACTGTATTCGTTCTAATTTGAGTGGTAGTGGCATGGGCCAGGCCACTGACACTCCGATGAGAGCGACTCCAGTGCCGTCTAAAAGCCGGACCGGGAATCAGCTGCCGGAGACAAGCCAGATGGCTTGCTATGGAGATAACAGAGGAAGGGAACCAATGAGTATTCCGACAAATGTCACTGCTAAACTGAAGGAATACTTTCGACCTAAAAATGATAGGTTCTTTGAAATGATAGGCAAAACCTTTGACTGGAATTAAATCAAATAAAACTCATAAGAGATACCCTGTTTGGTGGTGTTTTATAGACATAAGTTAGTCTTGTCCGTACACTGAAATACATTTCCGTAGATTTTACGGTAGAATACCAGCTGCCAGTCCCGTTTGCGTTATTTTTACGGGCGCCCGTAAATATTGGCAGGAATCATCACGCAAAGTAGGGTAGAATAAGATTGGTATTGTTTTGGTCATATCGCCCTTCAACACTATAAAAGATTTTTTTGATTACTCCCCAGAAATATGACTATATGGCCAAGTTTTCCCCGGGGAAAATCTACGTATTATCCAGGGAAGCAAACAGGAAGTCACTTAAATTGTAACCCTTTGTAAAAATGGCGGGCAAATATGAAGGTGTTCTCATTCACTTTAAAGGGGGATAACCCAGAAATATTTTGAGCCGCGACACGACAAAACCAACAAAGTGGCATGTGCGCCCAGCGAATACTCAGATCAGCCAGGGCATCCGTCCAGTCTGATCAGAGTCTTTGCTGTCAGCAGGGCGGAAGCTTAGACCCTTAGCTTCCTTTCTTCAAGCGCACAGCGAATACTCTGATAAAACTGGGCTGATGCCAAGACTGATCTAGTCTTACTGTGGCGCTCATGCCACTTTGTTGGTTTTGTCGTGTCAGAGCTCATTTCTTATTGTAAGAGATCACAGGTGCAGTAACAGGCTCAGTCGTTAACAAATCTGCATCCGCCCAGTCTGATCAGACTCTTCCATAAGCGCTTAAAAGGTAGCTAAGGGTCGTCAAAGCTACTTCCATGCGGACAGCAAAGACTCTGATCAGATTGGGCTGATGCCCAGGCTGAATTGAGTCTGCGCTGGGCGCACAACCACTTTTTTTTATTTTGTCGTGTCACGGGTCATATTTACCCTGCCTCTATTGGGTTCCTGCCTTTGTAAAATATTGTCTCAAACCTATTTTGGTTAAGGTGAATTGGGAAACTTTAAGGAGGAGGAGCTCTGCCTTCTTCATTTATATCCTTCCTTCGCAATGGAGCACTGGGTATAATCGATTCCGCCAATTTTCGCTTCCTGCAGAGACTGTCCGTCATATTGGCTTCCGCCGAGACTGTCCGCGAACTCTTGCTTCCTGCACTGCAGAGACTACTGTCCTCGTAAAATGGCTTCCTGCCGAGACTGTCCGCGTGAATCTGCTTCCTGCCGAGAGCCTCGGCAGGAAGCAGAATCACGCGGACAGTCTCTGTAGGAAGCCTTTTATCATGTACAGAAGTCTCGGCAGGAAGCAAAAGATCGCGGACTCTCTCGGCGGAAGCCAAATATGATGTACAGTCTCTGCAGGAAGCGAAAATTAGCGGAATCGATTATACCCTGTGTGGAGGTCAACTCAAGAAAACAATTGCTTCATAGAGTAAATTTCTTTTAAGAGTAGGCCTCATTTTGGAAAGACTACATATTGTCTACACTGTAAGAAAATCTCGAAGATTTCACGATAGAATAACTGGCAACTGCCAGTCCGTTTCCCGTTATTTTTACGGGCGCTCGTTGAACTTTTAGGAATCATCACGCAGAGCAGGATAGAATAGGACAGGTATTTTTTTGGTCATGTAGCTCTTCAGCAGTTTAAAGGTATTTTAAGTACGGCCAGGTAACATAACCCAATCATATTCTAATTTCCAAAAACGATCTTCAGGTAGACGCCCGTAAAAATAATGGTGAATGAACTGGCAGCCAGATTCCAGGTATATTACCGTAAAATCTACGGATTTATTTTTAACATTGTAGAGGAGCAAACAAGAGGTCACAAAAATTGTTTCCTTCAGTAAAATATGGCGGCAAAATATGAATGTGTGCCCATTTACCTAAAGAGGGATAATACGGAAATTGTTCTCATTGTCAGAGACCACAGGTGCAGCTACTGGTTCAGTCGTTCACAAATCCGCCAACAGTCTGCAAGTAAACGATGAAAAAGAGAATGAAGATGAAAGCATAGCGGAGCAAATAAGTGAAATCATAAATCGGGAGCGAAGCGAAAACATAACTGAAACCAAAGATCAAGAGCGAAAGGGGGAAATAAATAAAATCACTAATCGTGCTGGAATGGAGAAAGCTGAAATCTTGAATTGGGAAAAATTACTGAGGGATTCAATAACTAAATACCACTTAGAAAATTTCATCAAACCCCAGAACGAGACCTGCAAACGACGTCTACCAATCTGTATTCTTGTTGGGGTACCCAAAAGTGGTACAAGAGAAATCATGGACTTCATGAGTCTTCATCCACATATTGAGATCTACCATCGGGCGGCGTACGAGAATTTCTATTTTAGCAGAGATTATCATAAGGGCGAGGCATGGTTTAGAAGTCAAATGCCTTGTTCATATTCAAATCAAATTACTGTTATGAAGAATGCTTGGTATTTTCCTAAAGGTAATGTCCCTGAAAGGATTAAGAATTTCAACGAGAGTGTGAAATTAATACTTCTAGTGAGGGAGCCAGTTTCAAGGACGGTGTCTCATTTATCGTGGCAAACAAGAAGGCCAGTCAACAGCAGTACTTTTGAACATGAGGTCATTCGTGGGAACACTTTTAATAGAAATCATATAGGTATATTCTACTCTTCTTATGACAAGCCCATGAAAAAATGGTTGCAATATTTCCAGTTAGACCAATTTCTCATCATCGAAAGTAATGAGTTAAAAGCCAACCCAGCTGATGTAATGAGGAAAGTGGAAGATTTTCTTGGTCTAGCGCACTATATCACACCTAAAATGTTTGTTTGGAATGAGGAAAAAGAGTTTTACTGTATTCGCTCTAATTTGAGTGGCAATAGCAAGGGCCATGCCAATGACACCCCGATGAGAGCGACTTCTGTGCTGTCTAAAAGCCGGATCGGGAATCTGCTACCGGAGACGAGCCAGCTGGCTTGCTATGGAGATAACAGAGGAAGGAAACCAATGAGTATTCCGACAAATGTCACTGCTAAACTGAAGGAATACTTTCGACCTAAAAATGAAAGGTTCTTTGAAATGATAGGCAAAACGTTTGACTGGAATTAAATCAAATAAAACTCATACAGAGATACCCTGTTTGGTGGTGTTTTTTAGACATAAGTTAGTCTGGTCCATAGACTGTAAAAATGTCCGTAGATTTTACGGTAGAATACCAGCTGCCAGTCCCGTTTCCGTTATTTTTAAGGGCGCCCGTAAACATTGGCAGGAATCATCACGCAAAGTAGGGTAGAATAAGATAGGTATTGCTTTGGTCATATCGCCCCTCAACACTATAAAAGTTCTTTTTCGGGTGCGGTCAGTAGACATAACTCTACCATATCTTGATTTCAAAAATTGTTCTACAGGCTGACGCCCGTAAAGATAACTGGAAATGGACTGGCAACTGGTTGCCAGATATTCTACTGTAAAATCTATGGAAATTTTTACACTGTATAGTCTGGTCAAACTTGAGCAACTCGGCTTACTTTCTCCCATTGTACCATTGCTGAAAATGGCCCCATCCTTGATGCGACATCCATGCTTGACTGACAGGTGAAAAATTAGGTAAATCATTGAAAGTCCCTTCTTTGTGTGTCATCTCCAAGAAAATCTAAATTTTCAGTCTGAATGTAGATATTCAACATGCAGAAGTATGTACACTTTTGGTATAGACATATAACCAATAAATGTGTATGTGGTTACTGTCATTGAGTAGCTATTTCCCCCTTGTTGTCCCCCTCGCCCCCACCCCACCCCCTTCCCGCCCCAAACCCGTCCCTCCACCCCGCGAATTAATGGCTATGATTTTTTTCACAGTGAAATTTCCCACCGGAAAAATGACTTAATAGTAGAATTTTCCCCCGGAAATATTACTATATGGCCAAGTTTCGCACCCCCCCCCGGGGGGGAAATCTACAAATCTACGTAGTATCCAGGAAGGTAAACAGGAAGTCACTCAAGTTGTAACCCTTTGTAATGGCGGGCAAATAGGAACGTGTTCCCATTCACTTTAATGGGGGATAACCCAGAAAAAATTGAGCCGCGACACGACAAAACCAACAAAGTGGTATGTGCGCCCAGCGAATACTCGGATCAGCCAAGGCATCCGCCCAGTCTGATCAGAGTCTTTGCTGTCAGCAAGGCGGAAGCTAAGGCTCTTAGTTACCTTTTTAAAGCGCACAGCGAATACTTTGATCAAACTGGGCGGAGTCTTCGCGTGGTGCACATGCCACTTTGTTGGTTTTGCCGTGTCAGAGCTCATTTCTCATTGTCAGAGATCACAGATGCAGTAACTGGCTCAGTCGTTAACAAATCTGATAACAGCCTGCAAGTATATGATGAAAAGGAGAAGATTGAAGAAGAAACACAAACGAAACTGAAGTTAGATGAAAGCATAGTAGAGCAAACAAGTGTAATCATAAATCGGGAGCGAATGGAGAAATTAAATGAAAGTGCAGATCGGAAGCGACTGGAGGAAATATCTGATATCATAAATCGTGTTGGAATGGAGAAAATAACTGAACTCTTGAATCGGGAGCGTGTAGAACAAATACTAAGAGATTCAATAACTAAATACCATTTAGCAAGTTTCATCAAACCCCAGAACGAGACCTGCAAACGACGTCTACCAATCTGTATTCTTGTTGGGGTACCCAAAAGTGGTACAAGAGAAATCATGGACTTCATGAGGCTCCATCCACATATTGAGATCTACCATCGCGCATCATACGAGAATTTCTATTTTAGCAGAGACTTTCATAAGGGCGAGGCATGTTTTAGAAGTCAAATGCCTTGTTCATATTCAAATCAAATAACTGTGATGAAGAATGCCTGGTATTTTCCTCTAGCTAATGTCCCTGAAAGGATCAAGAATTTCAACCAGAGTGTGAAATTAATACTTTTAGTGAGGGAACCAGTTTCAAGGGCGGTGTCCCATTTATCGTGGCAAACAAGAAGGCCAGTCAACAACAGTGCTTTCGAAAATGATGTCATTCGTGGGTCACTGTTATTAGAAATCATATAGGTATATTCTATTCTTCTTATGACAAGCCCATGAAAAAATGGCTGAAATATTTCCAGTTAGACCAATTTCTCATTATTGAAAGTAATGAGTTAAAATCCAACCCAGCTAATGTAATGAGGAAAGTGGAAGAATTTCTTGGTCTAGCGCACTTTATCACACCTGAAATGTTTGTTTGGAATGAGGAAAAAGAGTTCTAGTTTGAGTGGCAGTGGCATTGCCAATGACACCCCAATTAGAGCGACTTTAGTGCTGTCTAAAAGCCGGACCGGGAATCAGCTGCCGGAGACGGGCCAGATGGCTTGCTATGCAGATAACAGAGGAAGGAAACCAAACATTGTTGCGCCAAGTGCGACTTCTGAACTAAAAGAATACTTTCGACCTAAAAATGAAAGGTTTTTGAATTGATAGGCAAAACGTTTGACTGGAATTAAGTTAGATAAAATCCATACAGAGCTACCCAGATTTGATGTTGTAGACTGTATGAGTTAGTCTGGTCAAGCTTGATGGATGGATGACTTGCGATTGTACGTCCTTTTCAACAGTATTTCAGTCATATTAGGACGATGGGTAGGTGATAATGAAAGGCTGCGTGCAACGGAAACCCGTTTACGAGTGAAAAGATTCCCGCCTAGGGGGGCGAGGGGCTCGAACCCGGGACCATTAGATTAGCAGGCCAGCGCTTATCCCACTGAGCTACCGGGGCTCCTGGTTTCAACTTGAACCTTGATGCACAAATCATCTCGGCCTACTCTTTCCCGTTGTGCCATTAATACCATTAAACGCCGGCGAATCACTCACAAACTTAACATAAAGCCCTTACTTAAAATTCCAACTCGCCATTTTTTTTCTCAAAATTGTCAGCTTTAGGGAGTATCTTAAAAATAGTCGGAAAAAAAGGTTCCAAGTAGTTCCACTTAGGAGATTTACCGACACCCAGGAGATTTACCGAAGTATGAACGCCCTTTTCTGTTCGCTCTTGTCCAATCAAATTGCACTAAATCAGTATTAGGCAGTTGAGTTGGAATTATATAATACACATATGATTATACGAGCCGCGACACGACAAAACCTACAATGTGGTTGTGCGCCCAGCGCAGACTCAGATCAGCCTGGGCATCCGCCCAGTCTGATCAGAGTCTTCGCTGTCCGCATGAAGGTAGCTTAAATTAGACCCTTAGCTACCCTTTAAGCGCTTACGGATTACTCTGCTCAAACTAGGTCGATGCCCAGGCTGAACTGAGTCTGCGCAGGGCGCACAATCACTTTGTTGGTTTTCTCGTGTCGCGGCTCATTAATTATTATGGGTGTGGGGTATCGGCATAAGAGTCATGGATGGTAGAAAAAGCATGGAGCTTGGTTTCCTGGTCCACACTCTCCGTCATGCAGTACAGGGGCCAGGTTGGACTTGCCTAGGAATAATTTTAGTTTTCATTATGTAGGGCCCTAGGCTGCGCTGTATATGCTTGTATTAACTTGAATGCTTCTATCAAAGTTGAATATGGAGTTATATTATTTTGTTTTCATCTTTTTTTATGGTGAATGTGTATACTTTCAAGGGAAGCAACTGCCATTTACATATTCTGCCTCGGCCTCCAATAGGGGTCAACTTTTACTGAAAAGAAATTGCTCCTGTAGAAGTTAATTCTTTCCTTTAAGAGTTGGTTCTGTTTTGAATGGCTTTCTTGACCAGGCCCAGAGGTTATAAAACATTTTTCATGGTCAACTCAGCTGAGCATAAAATTTTATCTGTTGTTTTCATGCTCAGTTTAGCTGAGTAAGAAATTTTCTCTGCTGATAAATTTGAAAATGCCAACTAATGTTGGCATTTTCATATTATCAGCAGAGAAAAATTCATGCTCAGCTGAGTTGAGCACGAAAGAAGTTTTTTTTTAACCTCCGGGCCAGGAAAGCTAGAAGTAAAGCACAAAAGGTGTTTACCTTCGTAAAAATGGCGGGAAAATAGGGATGTGTACACATTATCTTACGTTGGCATCATGAAACAGTTTTGGTTGTACCCGTTCATTTAAGCTGACAGCGTAAGACAGTTTTGGTAAGAAAGAAACATTGCACAAGTGTATGTATCCATAGACCTTCGTAACATGCGGAATCACGATACGGGAATGGATCCCAGCAGGCTCATGGCGTTGAAATGATGTCTACTGATGACGTCATGTGCCGCTGGGATGGAGGAATGCCATGCGAATTTATGTCCTTTACCACAGTTCTTCAGCCATATCAGGTGGTTTGTCCGCTGGTAACATACGTGGCCCTAAAGTCGTTAGGGTCCTAAGGTCGTCATCATTTTTGAGCTTCATTGGTTTCCATCTGTGTCACAGAAATGTTGCAAAGGGGGCAAAATTTGGATAATAAATATCTTTGTTTTGTTATGCACTTTAGGTCCCGTCTCCATATGACCTCGTTGTTGGTGGGACGTTAAACCCAAGTTCACTCACTTTTTACCTCATATTGAAATACGAAAGCACAGTTCCTCCTTGTGCAGCTCAAGTATTCTCAAAATAGAGAAGTAAACTATGATAAATTGAAGAATCTTCGTTGCCATGAGTCCTCAAATAATTCAACATGTCAGCCACATCCCAATGATTTTAATATTCCATTTCCGCTGGGAACAATGTTATCTGTCAAACGATTAAGAACTTTCGACATGTTGGTAACCTAAAACAAAAGTAAACGTGTGCAGTCTTATCGGGATCTTCAATGACCAGTTTTTTTTATAAAGCTTGTACTTATATACCAGCATTGCTACAGAGAAACAATTTGGCCTGACCCAGTACCAGACTCTGTATTGGTTTAGGCCATGGTTTAGGCCAAGCTTGTCTTTAAAGCAACATTACTATAAGATGCAGGCGTGGCTGGTGTCGCTCATTTAATTACTGGTCACGAACAGACTCAATGAGCATTTTTGAGTTGCCAACTCGTGTTACTCGGGTTGAAATTTGGCGCATGCGTACAAAGGTATTCGAGTACTGCCGTGCCGAACACTTCGAGTAAAGAACAAAATGGCGACGACCATCGATCTTTTTACCTTTAAGTCCAGAGTCCTATTATCGCAATTTTCTTTTAAAACTCAGGCGTTTAATATTCACAAGAGTCAGGACACACACGAATTTTTAAATTGTAATGGGAAATTACAATTCTGAAGTCGTTATACTGGCCCCGCTGTAAACCCTGCTGAATATGGCAAAAGCACAAGCAGAATAATTATAATCATCAGTATGATGAACATTCTTATCCCATTCTCACTATTATTAAACAGAAAAAGGGCAAATAATTGGCGTGACAATGTGTCATTATGAAGGCAAAATAAAAAAATTGGTCTCTTTACAGCGGAAGTTCACTTTCCGCCATCTTTAATCCAGGCTACCCGAGTTGAGGTGGGGGTTACGGTAGTCGAGTAAATACGAATATGTGCGCATTACTGCGCATGCGTATTGCGGTTACTCGTGTTGTTCGGTAGGTAACTCTAGTTACTCGAGTGACTCGAGTTGACAAACCGAAACTGCTCAATTAAACCGAACGCTTAAGTCGGTGCTAGGGGGCTTGGCTAGTGTCGCACATTTAATTACTGGTCATGAACAGACTCAATTAAACCGAGTCTGCTATTTTAAGTTCTTTGATGTATTCCTTGCTTCCAAAGGATCTTACTATTCAGAACTTATTTATCTTCACTGCAGCTGGTGTTTGTGCCGTGTGGCGGCCGTAAAAAGTCTCCCCGTACATCATCATAGTGCAGATTTTATTTTCTGGTCATTTGGGATCATTGGGTTCATTTGAGTTATTTTGAAAATAGAGATCCGCTTAAGCCGGTTTTAGGGGGCGTGGCTGGTGTCGCACATTTAATTACTGGTCACTGTTAACAGACTCAGTTAAACCGAGTCTGCTATTTTCTGTTCTTTGATGTATTTCTCGCTTCCAAAGGATCTTACTATTCAGAACTTATTTCTGTTTGATGATCATTGATAGGCAGAATTGATATGAAAAACTTAAAAAAAAAAAAAAAAAAAAAGACACTACGTTCCCTTGACGACACTAGGGCCGCACTGATGACGACTCTCTACGGCCGCACTGATGACGACTCAAGGTCCCATAGGTCCTTGTGTCGTCAGGCCGACCCTTCCTCTATAAACAGCCTAGTTTTCAGTGTTTTCTGCATAAAATTTTACTACCTTCTTTATTGAACATCCCTTCAAAATGATTTGTCTTTCTGCTACCATAACGCTACTATAAATAGCTGTCAACATATGCATGAGGTACTCGATTAGAATGCACTGAGGTGACGACCTTAGGGCAATTCATCAGCTTTAGCGACTAAATCCAGTGAATTCTCGACAGTACAGGCAGACAAGCCCAGCATGATAGTCCACCCTCATCGCTGTAGACATTGCCCACACCCCGGGTAGGCGGCAGTCGAAAACGCTCGGGCAATCGACGAATGCGGATCAAAAACCGTTAGAAACAGCGTTTTCGATTGCAAATTGACGACAATTTGCGATCGAAAACGCTGTTTTTAAGGGTTTTTGATCCGCTCGCCAATTTGCGATCGAATACGCTGTTTTTAAGGGTTTTTGATCCGCGTTTATCGATTGTTAAGAGCGTTTGCGATTGCCGCCTACCCGGTGTGTTGCCGCTAATGAAGTATGTCATGCTAAAATTTGCGACTTCTTGCAATGGTGGTATAAAATATAACACTTACACCAACTGAATTAAGTTTTCCGAGTAAGTATGTCAGTTCCACTTTTGTTTGCCACCTAACCTAACCCTTAATGCGCCAAAAAGCAGACGACAAAATTTACGTCTGCAGAATTTCAAAAATGTTTCCTCCAAGCGATATCATATTGAGAATTCGAACACTAGAGGGCAAACAGTAAAGATTCAGATGAGGTGGCTCATTATGAGCCACCTCATCTGGATCTACACTGTTTGCAAATTTAACTATTTTAATGTTTGGCACTTTAAGGGTTAATATGTCCATATATTTACATAATTCAAATATGTAAGTAAGAGCAAATATGTACCCAAGTGGAGAATCTATACGGTTCACAAAAAGTAGGGGATATTCAGGTTTGAAAAATTGTAGCATATACAACTAATGTGATATCCATATGAAACGCATAGTATCGATAAGATAAATATCCGTTAAGACACTTTTCATGAAAGTTTGGACGATATTTCCTGTCACGTGATCTGCATACAGTTAGTTTCAGACAGGGGGTCAGGACAAAAATGTGGTAAATTCGAACAAATTTTTCAACTAGGCTAACTTTTCAATGCACTTTTAAGTTTTGTATGCTAAAAGATTTTTTTTTCTTCTTCAAAACGGTCATTTTGGGAAGAAAACCAGAAAACAAAAATCGTACTGGTACATCGAGTCACCGAAAAATTCACACGTTTATGGCTTGCACTCTTTATTTTGATGCAACAGCGCGTAAAAGCAATTTTCAGCTTGTTAAATGAATCAAAACGAGTGTTTTTGTGTAAATTTTGTAATCTGAAAAGGATCTGTTTTTGTAGCAGATTCGTGTGAAAATTGGGTGTCGACCCCCTGTCTAAAACGAATTACACGCAGATCACATGACAGGATATATCATCAAAATTGTAATGCAAAATGTTTAATCGAATATTTTTGTGATTGACACTTGCCGTTTCAGATAGATTTGATATGTTTTCTAATTTACACAATTTTTAATATCTTAATATCCCCTACTTTTTGTGAACCGTATATTTATTAGTACACAGAAAAGTATGTTTCAATGGTCATGCGACGTCACGTGAAATAGTACCCCACGTAGGCTCCAATATTCGACTTTTGATAGCCTGAATTTAGTTTATGCAGAAAGTCAGCTTGATGTTATTACATCCGTATACAAAAAGCTTGGTCTGTGGATGCCAGGTTCAGAAACATACCCTGGAAGTTAACCACTGTGAACAACAAGGATACAAGTATACACAAATAGTATTTCAGATTCGTTGTGGTGAAAATGAAATCATCAAATCATCGCGTATTATCCCACTGGGTACATGACGGCGTAATGACGTCGAACTGATATCGATGTGACGTCTTACGTCGCATCGACGTCATTACAACGTTTTACGACGAAATGTGCCCGTTGAGTAGCTATGTGCATTCCACTTCAAATAGCTCGAAGAATGAGCTCATGATTCTCGCGCTAGAACCGATAGCTTGTACTGGCCTCACGTCAATCGGAGCATCGCTCGGCCAATTTCATGAATCAACCTGATTCACGGAATTGGCCGAGCGGTGTTCGGACTGGACCTCGCGTATTTGGCGCATGGGTTTTACGGGTAGTATCCAATTTGGGTCAGAGATGATGGGCTTACACGGTGATTATCCGAGTAATATTTTAGCGGTTGAGTAGGCAAAGTAGCGGCGATTTTTTTTTCTTGCGGGAAAAATACCAACCGCAAAAAATATAAATAAATAAACAAAATAAATAAATAAGAAAAGAAAATCATGAGAGTTTAGTACAGGTCTCGCCTGTTATACTACCAAAATTACTTCTCAGTCGTACATAAATGTTCCTATCATACTTACGGAGAAAACTCAGCCATGAAGACGTCCTATTGCATTTAATTACGGTTTAAGTAGTCGTCTGGCATGTTTTTACATACACATAATGATAAAAAGTAAAGGCTGACACATAACAACGTAAGTACAATACCTAAGGTAAGTAGTACTGTTGCAATTTTAAAGACAACGGCTCAATAAAATATTGAAATGACATTTTAGGTGGTTATGTAGTCAGAGAAAGTAGACGAGTGGTTGAAAGTAAGCAGTCTTGCAATTACCAACACCTGATTTTACAGCCGCTACCCTGCTTACTTCCAAAAGCTCTACCAGTTAAGGTATTCAGATACACAATAACTCTGTATAGACTTGTTAAAACACAAAACAGAGTTATTGTTCATGGTGAAATCGATCAACTATGGAATACATACACACTTACAATGTCTACCATAAAGATCCTAAGTTTTCGGGCAAATACGTCTGTACAAACAGTGGAAAACGAGATCAGACTGTTCCTTAGGAACCAGAATGATCAAGGTCTTTACAATTTCAATTCCATCTGCGCATTCTATAATAGACCCAGAACAACAGGAAAATAAATAACAGGGCAAGGACCGGCTGTGCTTGCACAGGTGCAGAATTTGGGCAGTCTTTTTTGGGGATATTTTTGAACTTAAACATTGTTTTTCTAGGAAACGGAACCGTGAAATGTTCGTTTTTTTTGTTTTATTCTGTATCATACAATGTCAGTTTTACTAAAACAGTATGCATAAGCATGCCCCATCGGTTGAATATATTTTTCATTACTTTTTCATGAAATTCAGTTTTCTTGCATTTTTCTTAAAAAAATGTAGTAATATACTTACTATCAAGATAATTGCAATTTTTCTTACCAGTTTGTTTCAAATATTCTATATCAAAGATTATATGATTTGCATTAATGAAAGTGCACCCATGTGCTAGAGACATGAATTTTAATGGAAAATGTGTAAAAAAAATATGTATAAATACGAAAGTTTGTTTTTTAGGAAAACAAAACGGTGAAAAAAAATTCTTATCCATATGTTTTATAGCCCTTTGGGTTATTCAGCTGGTATAATGAAATGAATGCCCCACCAATATTTTTATTCAGTATCCGTCTACTTTAAATTGAAACAAAACGATTTTGTCGATGCAATATCTGATGTTTTACATTAAAATTGCACAGGATTCATTGCTCAAGATATTGTTCTTTAATAATCTTTTATCAACTTCGACTTTCTTTTCTAAACAGTGTCTGAAAATTGAGTCAGAGACCAGAAATGAGTGGAAAAACTCGCAATATTGCGATCCAACGATAAATAATTCACTGTTTGTATTATAAGATTTTTAGCTCACCTGAGCCGAAGGCTCCGGGGGAGCTTTTAGTATGGACAGGCTCCGTTCTATTCTATTCAGTCGTCCGTGGTCGTCCGTCCACACTTTCAAACGACTTCTCCTCTGAAACCACTGGGCCAATTGTAACCAAATTTCATATGTAGCCTCCTGGGGTTGGGGGAACGATAAATTGTTCAAATGGTCTGGTTCACATGATCAACATGGCCGCCATGACCATATATGGTAAAACCTCAAAGAATCTTCTACTCCAGAACCAATAGGCAGATGGCCTTGATACTTGGTATGTAGCATCGGGTACGCAAATACTACGAAGAATGTTCAAATTGTGACCTTGGGTTGACCTTGACTTTTTTACGGTAAGGTCAAATTTGCTTCCTTGTGCATTTATATGGCAAAATGCTAGAACATAAGATATCTTGGAAACTGTTGAAGATTTTGGGCTAAAAATTGGTATCTACAGCCATCTTAATGAGTACATGAAGATTTATGAGAACAAGAGGTCAAGGCCATTCTTTGACCTTTGACCCAGAACTCTCATATTTTGACAATTTCCTCCAAAGCCACTGTGACAATTGAACCCAAATTTCATACAGAGCCTCCAGGGGTTGAGGGAACAAAAATTCATTCATACAGCCCAGGTCACAGGACTAACATGACCGCCACGCCCATATATGGCAAAAACCTTTAAAAATCTTCTTCTCCAGAACCAATTGACTGATGAGCTTGAAACTTGGTATGTAGCCATTGGGTACTCAATTACTATCAAGATTGTTCAAATTATGACCTTGAGTTGACCTTGACCTTTCTTTACTGCACGGTCAGATATGGGAAAATGCTAGAACTTAAGGTTTCTTGGAAAGTTTTGAAGATAAAGGCCTAAAAATTGGTATATGCAGTCATCTTAATGAGTACATGAAGATTTTTGAGTACAAGAGGTCAAGGTCATTCTTTGTCCTTTGACCCGGAACTCTCATATTTTGACAATTTCAAAGATTTCCTCAAAAGCCAAAGGGCCAGTTGTAAACACATTTCATATAGAGCCTCCAGGGGTTGATCAAACAATCTCCTCAAAAACCACTGGGCGAATCGTAACCAAATTTCATATAGAGCCTCCAGGGGTTGAGGGAATTTAAATTTGTTCAAACGGTCCAGGTCACATGACCAACATGGCCGCCAGACTCGTATATAGTAAAGTCCTTTAAAAATCTTTTTCTCCAGAACAATTGACCTACGGCCTTGAAACTTGGTTTGTAGCATTGGGTACTCCAGTACTATCAAGATTGTTCAAAATGATGACCTTGGGTTGACCTTAACCATTTTATGGCAAGGTCAACTATGGGAAAATGCTAGAACATATGATTTCATGGAACGTTTGGAAGATTTATGCCTAAAAATTGGTAAAAACAGACATCTTAAAGAGTACATGAAGCTCCATGAGTACAAGAGGTCAAGAACATTCTTTGACATTTGACCCTGAATTCTTATAGTTTGACAATTTCAAACATTTCCTCAAAAGCCATGTGCAAATTGTAACCAAAAATCATATAGAGCCTTCAGGAATTGAAGGATGAAACTTCCTTCAAATGGTCTGGGTCACATGATCAACATGGCGGCCATGCCCATATATGGTAAAAATCTTTAAAAATCTTCTCCAGAACCAAATGACCTACGGCCTTGAAACTTGGTATGTAGCATTGGGTACTCTAGTACTATCAAGATTGTTCAAATTATGACCTTGGGTTGACCTTGACCTTTTTATGGCAAGGTTAAATATGGGAAAATGCTAGAACATAAGATTTCATGAGAAGTTTTGAAGATTTTGGCCTAAAAATTGCTCTATACAGTCGTCTTAATGAGGTCATGAAGAATTATGAGTACAAGAGGTCAAGGTCATTCTTTGACCTTTGACCCAGATCTCACATACTTTCGTTTCTCCTTCCGCTGATTCAAGAAGGGCAGTTGTCAGTTACGGGCGAAAGTATGTGCACTTAGTACTGGTTAACCGCTTAGGCGGTCTAAGCCTGCCCAGGAATAGTGTGATTAGGTTAACTGACCGTCCCGACATGACCATAGCTGTTTACAGAGGACGTTAAGCATCAAATCAATCAATCAGTCTCATATTTTGACATTTTCAAATATTTCCTCAAAAGCCAAAGGGCCAGTTGTAAACACATTTCATATAGAGCCTCCAGGGGTTGATTGAACAAAAATTTGTTCAAACGGTCCAGGTCACATGAAAAAAGTTTGTTCAAACGATCCAGGTCACATGACCAACATGGCCGTCATACCCATTTATGGTATAATTCTTTAATATTTTTCTTCTCCAGAACCAATACATCAATGGCCTTCAAACTTGGTAAGTAGCATGGAGTACTAGAGTACTACCAAGACTGTTCAAATGATGACCTTCGGTTGATCTTGACCATTTTTGCGGCATGGTCAAATATGGGAATCTGCTAGAACATAAGATTTCATGGAAAGCTTTGAAGAATTTAGCCTAAAAATGGTGGCCGGGCCGCGTAGCGCAATCGGTAGGGCACCTGACTCATAAGTCAGAGGTCCTGGGTTCGAAACCCGGTCTGGCCACATACTTTCGTTTCTCCTTCCGCTGATTCAAGAAGGGCAGTTGTCAGTTACTGGCGGAAGTATGTGCACTTAGTACTGGTTAACCGCTTAGGAGGTCTAAGCCTGCCCAGGAATAGTGTGGTTAGGTTAACTGACCGTCCCGACATGACCATAGCTGTTTACCGTGGACGTTAAGCATCAAATCAATCCAATCCAATCCAATCCTAAAAATGGTATATATGGTTGTCTTAAAGGGTACATGAAGATTTATGAGTACAAGAAGTCATGGTCAATCTTTGATTTTCGACAAAAGACTCATATTTTGGCTATTTCAGGCATAAGAAAAAGCCACTTTGCCAATTATTGTTCAGGTGAGCGATTCAGGGCCTCATGGCCCTCTTGTTATATATGTACTATGTAGAGGTTTATTTCCTGGTATAAAACAAAAAATTATGCTGATATCTGAAGACGAACAATTTTTAATCGATATTTTTCTATGTGCCTTGTGCTTTTCCCGCCAAGACATTTGAACCGCTATATCGCTTACTCAACCGCTAGACCATTACTCGGATGGTTGATTTGATGCTTAACGTCCACGGTAAACAACTAAGGTCATGTCGGGACGGTCAGTTAACCTAACCACACTATTCCTGGGCAGGCTTAGACCTCCTAAGCGGTTAACCAGTACTAAGTGCACATACTTTCGCCAGTAACTGACAACTGCCCTTCTTGAATCAGCGGAAGGAGAAACGAAAGTATGTGGCCAGACCGGGATTCGAACCCAGGACCTCTGACTTACGAGTCAGGTGCCCTACCGATTGCGCTACCCGGCCCGGCCTACTCGGATGGTCCGCGCGGCTTAGCTTGAAGGGCTACCTTCAGAGCACATTCGAATGAAATTTTCCGTGCTTCTCCGGGAAAATGCGACAGATATAGGTGAAAAGTGCAGAGTGCTGGCGACAGTGTGGCGGCGTTTACTGAAATTGATTCCGAGGCAAAAATAAACGTAAGTCTTCTCAAAAGGGCGAAGGCAACAAACCCATGAAATGATCCTTTTCACGTGAAACCACACATTTCTTTCTCAAGGGGCAGTCAACCAAAGAGTAAATAAACCTAAAGTAGCGATGTAAACTTCTTTTCATGGTGAAGTGTTTACGCTTTGCAAATGGTTCATAACAAGGGAAATAATGGGCAATTAAATCACAAGCTGTCATCCACTGTGCATCAACACAGGGTATAAACCAGTCCGTCAATTTTCGCTGTCCGTCGTATTTGGCTTCCGCCGAGACTGTCCGCGATCTCTTGCTTCCTGCTGAGACTTCTTACATGTTTCGAGGACTGTAGTACCTGCAGGAAGCAAGAGATCGCGGACAGTCTCGGCGGAAGCCAAATATGACGGACAGTCTCTGCAGGAAGCGAAAATTGGCGGACTGGTTTATACCCTGTGATTAAGCGACGTACATATAAAAACTGATCCCAATAAAAACTGTTTGGGATGTGACAGTAGTTTATAGGTGTAAATTTGTAAAACTCCTTTGCAGAAACGAGCTCAATACACTTAAAGGGCAGTAGAGCAAAGTGTTTCTTCAACCGAAGAGAAGTACCAAATCGTTCTATTGGTGTCAGGTTTCACAAGGTCATTTAGCTGGTCTGCATATAAAAAAAAAAACACTAAAATCTTTAAAAGACACATTTAACTCGAAATGGCGGAGGACTACAGTATTGTAACAGGCAAGAAAGCCACATTTGGAACTGTGGACTATGTTCTTTTTGCTCTGATGTTCGTGTTTTCTGCCGCTATAGGATTCTATCATGCCTTCAGGGACAGGAATAAGAAAAATGTGGACGAGTTTCAGCTAGGTGGCAGAAAAATGCACCCTATACCGGTCAGTTTGTCTTTGTCAGCAACGTTTCTTTCTGCTCTCACTGTTCTGGGGACTCCGGCGGAGGTGTACACCAACAACACGATGTACTTATGGATAATTGTGGCTATGTTTCTGGCCACAGGGGGAGCTGCACACCTATTTATTCCAGTCTTCTATAATCTCAATATCACCAGCTGCTTCCAATACCTGGAGATGAGGTTTGGTAAACTGGTCAGAACTGTAATGTCGATCTTCTTTATGCTTCAGACACTCGTCTATATGGGCTTCGTTCTGTATGCCCCTTCTCTGGCATTTGAAGCAGTTACTAATGTATCACTCTGGGGCTCAATGATTGCTGTAGCCGCAGTTTGCACCTTGTATACGACTCTTGGAGGAATGAAGACAGTTCTGTGGACTGACAGCTTGCAGCTCACTGTGATGTTTGCCGGCCTTATCTGTGTTCTTGTTGAAGGCTCGAAGGCAGCAGGAGGATTTTCAACTGCCTGGGAGACAGCGGCTAATAATGGCAGAATCTATTTTACCGATTTTTCTCCGGACCCGAGGACTCGACACAGTGTCTGGACTGTCAGTATTGGTGGAGGGTTGTTCTGGATGTATCTTTATGGTGTAAACCAGGCACAAGTTCAGCGTGCTTGTTCGCTTCCAAGTCTAAGAAGATCTCAGCTTGCCCTCTGGATAAACTTCCCCGGTCTTGTCATTATCATGATTCTCTGCGTACTTATAGGGGTGGTAATGTACGCGTTCTATTCCGAATGTGATCCAATCAAGTTTGGCCTTATTAACAGAAGAGATCAACTGTTGCCACTGTTTGTTTTGGACGTTTTGATTAGAATTCCGGGACTTTCAGGTATCTTTATGGCATGTGTGTTCAGCGGAGGCCTAAGCACAATATCTTCTGGATTAAATGCAATGTCCACAGTTCTTCTCGAAGACTTTATCAAACCATTCTGCTGCGCTTCATTTGTTAAGAAAAGAGGGATGATCATGTCCAAAGTCCTGGTTGTTGTGATTGGAGTTATTCAGTTTGGCGTTGCTGTGTTGATTTCACAGTTCAAAGGCCTGATTCTACAATTCTCATACAGCATGTATTCTATTCTTGCGGGACCACTGTTTGGAGTATTCGTGTCTGGAATGTTCTTTCCGTGGACTAATAAATGGGGAGCGCTAGTGGGCTTTATTCTCTCATTAGCCTTCATGTGTTGGATGGGCATAGGAACCATTTTAGCAAAGCTTTCAGGCTCGGCCTCACCCGTCAGTACCGTCGGCTGTAACTATAATGCCACAGGAAATCTCACTCCTGCACCACCAACTATTAGTACAGTTTCAACAGCATCAGTTACAACGGCTGCGACGTCACCCGAGCCACTGGATGAATTTTACAGGATATCCTACCTGTGGTACACAGGTCTCGGGATGATGATCACCATCATTATTTCACTCATCGTCAGCTTCATCACTGGCCACACAAAGGCGTCTTCGGTCAACAGTGACCTGATGTGCCCCGTGTTCGATCGGCTATTTCCGTATCTTCCCGAGGCGTTACGGAAACCACTCAGATTTGGCGTTGTGTATGAAAAATCCAAATATGGAATAAAAGAGCAGAAAGATATTGCAGTAGCTCATGTGTATGATAATGATGTAACTGTTGATAAGAAGAAATATCCTGTACAAGACAATGGAGCCCCTCAAAGAGAAAATCCTAATGTGACACAATTATAATATGCAAAAATCTAACAATTTGTTAAGGTAAATGGACACACCTGCCTTTTTTCCCGCCATTTTACAAAGAAAAATGAGTGTTTTGACTTCTTGTGTACTTCACGTGAAGACGTAGCCCAACCAAAATGGAGTCTACTCTTAAAGGAAAGAATTTGCTCCTTAATACTCTTAAAGGAAAGAATTTGCTCTTAAGGAGCAAATTCTTTCCTTTAAGAGTAGACCCTGGTCGAGAAGGGAGGCAAAAAACAGAGTTGCTTCTCCTGAAACTGTACCCAGTCACATTCTAAGTAGGAGTGCATAATTCTAACAGTTTTGATGGAAATACACACAATGCCAGGTGTGTGCAGCTATGGATAAGTTCCGCTGAGCCTCCTGGGGAACATCATTAGGAGAAATGAAACAACAACTGTCTTTAAAGTACATGTATACGCCTGCACTGTAAAAAAATCCGTAGATTTTACGGTAGAATACCTGGAAACCAGCTGTCAGTTCCTTTCCCGTTATTTTTACGGGCATCTGCCAGTAAAAGATTTTTAGAAATCTCGATATGGTAGAGTTGTGCCAACTGACCGCAGTCGAAAATACCTTTATACATGTAGTATTGAAGAGCTATATGACCAAAACAATACCTGTCTTATTCTATCCTACTCTGCGTGACGATTCCGCCAATGTTTACGGGCGCCCGTAAAAATAACGGAAAATGGACTGGCAGCTGGTTGCCGGGTATCCTACCGTAAAATCTACGGATTTTTTTTCAGTGTGCTTAGTTTTGTTAACACTTTTTTCAAGCGGAAGATCGTTGGGTTGGAAGTTAGGAAAACGGAGCCAATAGAACCGTTTTAACCCGTTTATGGCTGGTGGACTCTTCCGTCCTTATAAATTGAATGAGTCCATTTGTCAGTTATGGGGTATCTTACTGAGTTTATTTTTAATATATATAATTTTCAATATAATTTAAGGAGAAATACACATTTCTTTGATGCAAATAGTGTAGACCCTGATTAAACGCCGCGTGTTGCGCGCTGATCTGGGTCTGCACTGTTTGCCAGTGCCATTTACGATGTACAGTCAACTCTCGATCGATGTTAATCCCAAACTACCGATATCTCAAGTAAATTCTCAAGGTTATCCCAAACCACCGATATCTCAAAGTAAATTATTTGATCCCAGAAAATTTACTTTGAGATACCATTTTTAGATAAAAGGAGCTTAAATGTAAATAAGAATAGGAAATGTGTTCAAACTACCTTCTTTGATATAAGAGGGCACTTAGAGATATAATCATTCGAGATAGCTAGAGTTAACTGTATATGGCCAGGTCAGGAAACCATTTCTCGACTTATTTTTGCTTTTTTCATTACACCACTGGTGAAACATGTAATGGCGACATCCATGAGAAACATGGTGGCGCGTGCCTTACCTGACAGACGAAAAACCCAGATCAGGTAAGATATTCTTTCGGCTTCCGGTAGTGGCAGTGGTAGCCGACTCTAGCCATAACCCAATCGGAACACCGCTCGGTCAATTCCGTGAATCATCTGATTCACGGAATTGGCCGAGCGTGCTCCGATTGGCCATAACAGTCGACAGCCATGTTGGTGAGTTGTCGGTCGCCAGTTCTACAATAGCCCCAGAGTTTTAGGTGATCATGATCGGTTATTTCAAACTGGTTTTCAACATAGTCAGGAAACAGCGTAGCATGCCAGAAATAGAACCATGCATGCGGGCATGACTGTATGTAAAAAAAGACATGGGAAGCGGTTTCCTTGCCTACACTTGCAGGGGCGTAGCTAGGGGCAATTTCATAAAACGCACAACCATGTTTTATTCTCTACTTCTTGAAGGGAAAGCTAGTATTTCAGCCACTTTGGTAATTGGTATTGAAATCTTGTCTTATTTATAAATATTCAGCATGCAAATACGCAAGTGCGTATTGAAATTTTGTCAATTTTGACAAAATTTCAATACGCACTTGCGATTTGCCGTATAGGTAGCTACGCCCTTGACTTGGGTTATTTGTATTTTGCAGAACGGAACGGAACAGAGACATTTTACAGAATAAATCTCATTGTTAATGTATAATGCCCCAGTCACACACACATATACGGATTCTGCGGATACTACGGATGGCCCGTCCGAATCTATTCGTATCTATCCATTTAATCCGTAATGGATCCGTATCGTATCCGCAGAGTCCGTTACTGTTCGTATCATATCCGCAGGGTCCGCAGGAGCCACATCGAAATTTTGAAAAGGTTCAAAATTCGGGCGCGGATGAGTAAACCGTAAAAGTCCGAAACTGAACGCATGTATCTGCATCTATCCGTATCTAATCCGTTTCTCATCCGTATCTATTCCGTATCTTATCCGTAACTGAACCCATCATTCCGCAGTCCCAATTTGAGGACTGATACGGTTTCATACGGAGCTTTACCTTTAATTACGGAAGTAATGGGTCATGTCAGGGTCATTGATGAGGCTCTAAAAATCGTTACCTCGAAGAATGGCACATGCTCCTTCTTTCGAATGTGTTTAGTGTTCTGTGCTCATGAAGGATTAGATTTTTATTTAAATTGTATACCTGGATTCAAACTATAAATTGGGTAAAGGTAAGGTTTCTTATAGCCTAATGACCGTAGGGGCGGTGGCTTGGGGGGGGGGGGGGGGGGGGGGGGGGGGGGGGGGGTGGGAGTAGGTGGTTAGGGTCAATGTATCTTGGGCATAGCATATGAACGGCGAAGCCCATCTCTCTTCTTTCGCTGCCTTGTCCTTCCCTGATTTGAAAAAGGTACCCATTTACTGCTTGGTTGACATAGATATTCAATCGGTAGTTGATAAAGTAGATACTATTCTAATCCTTCAAGAACACTGCACCCATTCGAAGGAAGGTACATGGACCATACTTCGAGAATTCGGCTACTCAAACCGCATCAGTGACCCCGATATGATTTGGTTACGAAAACCAGAGAAAGCATAATGTAATTTCTTAGTTTTGATAAGGCAGTAAATTCAAAGACTGATTAGTACCATAAAAGACCTAAAAGGAAAAAAATGCAATAATCTAGACTATAAATCTAAATCAAACGAAAATTTCTGATTTCTCAGAATATTTTTTTGACCTCAAAGGAAACTAGAAGGTTGTCCAGGGACAACTGGTCGAGCCCGCTGTTTGCTATAGTGGCCTATAAGTATGTCAAGACTAAGTAAATGCTTCACTCTAGAAAGAAGCCAAACAACATCATGCTTAGCCAGCATTTTCTTCTTCTTTTTTTACAAATTTTCACAAAGGAAAATAAGTAGAAGTGATGACCCAGACAAGCTCAATTTATGACAATTACAATATCTGACCTTCAAGTGTGACCTTGACCTTGGACCTACCCAAACACATATGTCACTTGACACTTCCACTCATCAAGAAGAACAATCGTGCCAACTTCTTTTGAAATCCATCGGTAAACGTAGAAGTAATGGCTCGGACAAGCTCAATTTATGACAATTTAATCATTTGACCTTCAAGTGTGACCTTGACTTTGGACCTACTTGAACAAATGTTCCAAATGGCACTTCTACTCATCATGGAGAAAAATTGTGCCAAATTATTTTGAAATCCATTCATAAATGTTGAGGTTATGGCTCAGACAAGCTCAAATTATGGCCATTTTATCATTTGACCTTCAAGTGTGACCTTGACCTTGGACCTACCTGAATAAATTTTCCAAACGGCACTTTTAAACTTCAAGGAAAACAATTGTGCCAAATTATTTCGAAATCCATCCATAAATGTAGAAGTAATGGCTCGGACAAGCTCAATTTATGGCCATTTTATCATTTGACCTTCAAGTGTGACCTTGACCCTGGACCTATCTGAACAAATGTTTCAAATGGCACTTTTACTCATCAAGGAGAACAGCTGTGCCAAATTATTTTGAAATCCATCCGTAAATGTAGAAGTTATGGCTCGGACAAGCTCAATTTATGGCCATTTTATCAGTTGACCTTTAAGTGTGACCTTGACCTTGGACCTACATGAACAAATGTTTCAGATGGCACTTCTACTCATCCAGGAGAATGATTGTGCCAAATTATTTTGAAATCCATCCATAAATGTAGAAGTTATGGCCCGGACAAATCCAGACGGACGCACGCAGGCACTAACGCACGCACGGACATACACCAAACTGACATTGTAACAGCTATGTCTCGCTCACCGCAAGCGGGCTCGACAAACATTATATATAATATGGATTATAGATGACGTACGGGCAGACGTTTTACGGTCGCCGCACGGCACGAAACCAGTGGCACTGAAGTTAAATAGAAATCTAAAAGAGTTCATTCAAGAGCACAGAACACATTCGAAAGAAGGAACCTGGGTCATCTTCGAAGTTTCGGCTACTCAAGCCTGACCAGTAGATATTTATTGCTTCATTTCACCATTAGCCTTTGTCCTATATTGGACAACTAATTGTAATTAATAAAAGAATTACTTTGTCCTCTATTGGATAACTAATTCAAATTGATAAAAGTCAAATAAGTTTCTGAAATGATGGCCCTACTTTTGCTATTGGCAAGTTCATGAAAAGATGACCCCACTAGGCTGTTACAAATAAGAAACATAACATCGCACCATAAATGCACCATACGTCACTGCCATTGCACCGACCCGGCCTCTCTGTTGTAGTAGTCCTTGAGATACAGTCTCTGTCTTTTTGCCTCCCCCCCCCCCCCTACTGGTGTTGTTGCCGTACAGCCGCCTCTCCAAACCATCCTGTAGGTATCTGTCAGTATTGGAACGCAACCTTTTTGTATTGAAACGTTACTGTAGAAAACAGTCCGTTACAGTACACCGAACGCTACCCGTAACTTCCGTAACTATAGGTAACTGTCCGCTTGAAACCGTATCGGTCCTCAACTTGGAGTGGGACTGCGGAATGATAGGTTCAATAACGGATAAGATACGGAATAGATACGTATGCGACATGGATAAGATACAGATAGATGCGGATATATGCGTTTAGTAACGCACCATTACGGTTTACTCATCCGCGCCCGAATTTTGAAACTTTTCAAAATTTCAACGCGGATCCTGCGGACTCTGCGGATATGATACGGACAGTTACGGACTCTGCGGATCTGATACGGATCCATTACGGATAAAACGGATCTATACGGACAGGCCATCCGTAGTATCCGCACAATCCGTATGTGTGTGTGTGACTGGAGCATACAAGGAGTAGACACAGATGTGGAAGTCGCAGTTAATCTTTCTATTCTTCTATCCGCTAGGCATGCGCAACAGTCCGCATCTGAAGGTATTTATCCGCATCTAAAGGTTACAGAAGGTAACGGAAGGTTAGTAGTTCGTACCTATCCGTATCCATACGCATCTATTGGTAACTATATCCGTAAATTCATTAAACAAAATTAGGCCACGCCCACAAATTCTGCGGATAAACTGAGGATTTTATCCGCAACTATCCGCCCTATCCGTAATGTGTGTGTGTGACTGGGGCTTAAGATTGACATGGGAGGTAGTCAGTGTGTTTTATTCCGTAAAATAATATGCAAATTTAGCGACCAAATTTATTATCAGAATGAACAATTACTAATTTAAGAAGGCTACTTACGACGTTCCCCAAGTGAACGTGTCCATAGTTCTGTTCTGTTTCAATTCTCGTACGTCGTTACGAGAAGAATTGAAAAAGAACAGAACAGAACTATGGATATGTTCACTTGGGGAACGTCATTACGAGAGAACCAAGGATACGTTCCGCTGAATCGTTATGAGAATTGAAACAACAACAACAACAGCGTTCCACAATGTACCAATAGCTCTACATTTGCTAGCAGACATAAATGGGAGATAGGCAGAACCAGCTAGGCTAAGCAAATACCGTATTAATTCTATTTAACGCCCCAGATGCGTTGTATTTTCGACGGGCGCTATTTAGAGCCTGTATAAAGAGCGTATATCAGCCACTGCCAAAAATAATTCTAATAAACAGTATTAAGGTGAGTGGATATACTTTCGCGGGAAGAAATTCTACTTTTTTGCCCCCCCCCCCCCCCCCCCCCCCCCCCTTCTCAATGGGGGTTATCTTTTAAAAGAAAGCAGGAGATGACTTACATATAAGCGTTACGCTTACTGTCAGATCCTGTATTGCTTTATTCATATGTATGTATAAAATCTTTGAATAAAATATTGTTTAAAGTATCCATAGTCCTATCAGAGGTAAAAACGTCTAAACTCACATCATTGTAAAAAGTGGTTCAGCCTTCGCTTTTGGTATTAAAATGTGGATTGACGTGCTTATAGCGAGACATATAACTGGCAAAAAGGAGAGAAAACAAGTTTTTGAAAAATAACAATTCACTCCACAAAATACAATTTCCTGGTCTGGTTTCCCGTCTAGCAATTCTATATAAACATTGGCGTAATAGTACATCGGGCGGCACGACTGTACGTTGTATTTTTACCATTTTATTCAACTTTTGAAATCGAAAGTAGGTCATTTTAGCTGCCAACTAAAATGACCCAAATAAGTTTTCAAACACTTTTTATGTGAAACTCAAGGGTGTTTTATTTGTTAAAAGCTGGCGAATCACGGTCATGCACAATGACGAAACTATAGTGAGAAATTTGCAGCGATACCTAATGATAAAATTTTTCATGCTGATAGAGCAATAGGGCCTTTAAACCAAAAGAAAGAATTTGCTCATTCAGGAGCAAATTCTTTCCGTGAAGAGTGGACCTCATTTGAAAGAGCTACGTCCTCAAGAGAAGCAACCCAGCAGACACATGACGTTGAAATGACGTCGTACTGACGTCGATGCGACGTACTGACGTCGCATCGACGTCAGTATGACGTCATTTTGACGTTATGTGCCTGCTGGGAAATAGAACTTCATGTTTTTTTTCTACTTAGTAAAGTTAATAGAAAATAGAAGTTTGACAAGTCAATATAACTATTTTTGGAAGAGAGGAAGGGAAGCGTTTATTAGAGCAGGGACGTTCAGGCGTCGAGATAATATGGTACTTGTCAGCCAAAGTTGTCTCATTTTTGGCCATTCGCAAACTTAAAGTTTTTCTCAGGGATTATAACATCTTTTCAAGCTCTTAGCTTAGTGTGTAGGTAACATGTTCCCAGCAGGCACGTGACGTTAAAATGACGCCGTACTGACGTTTATGCGACGTCATGTGCCCCCTGTGCTTATGCTGTATGTACGACAAAAGGATCTGAAATGTGTATCAGAATTTTGAGTTAGAATAGAATCTGTAGTACTGCTAATGTATGCATAATTTGTTCTTATTTTTGTAGACAGCGAAAGAGATATTGCAATTAGAATGTCGTTTCTTGTACGTATGTATATCCAGTGTCCGATATTTGGGCCCCGCCAGACGAAGTCTGCGGAGGCCCTATAGTAATCACATTGTCTGTCCGTCCGTCCGTCTGTCTGTCTGTCCGTTAGCATGTCGTGTCCGGTCCATAACTCTGAAACCGTTGGAGATATTTTGAGGAAACTTGGTATAAATATAAGGCATTATCAGACAATGTGCAGAGAGCAAGAACCTTAACTCCACCCACAATTTTAACGAAATTATAACCCTTTGTAATTTTTAGTATGGAAACCTTGTCTGCACCAGAACTCTTACACTGATCAAGATATTTTCACACAACTTGGCACAAATATAATGCATCATCAGATAATGTGCAGAGAACAAGAACCGTAACTCCACCTACATTTTTATAGAATTATACCCGTTTGTAATTTTTATGTCTCCCCCCCCTTAAGGGTCGGGAGACATATTGTTTTTCCCCGGGCGTCTGTCCGTCCGTCTGTCTGTCACAAATCGTGTCCGTTCTATAACTTGAAAACCGCTCAAGCTATATTCGCGAAACTTCATATAAATATCAATCAACATGAGACGACGTGCAGAGTGCAAGAATGGTAACTCTGGCATTTATACTTTTTGAGTTATTTCCCTTGGAACTTAGTCCATCACAAAATTGTGTTTCAATTGTGTCCGCTCTATAACTTGAAAACTGCTCAAGCTTTATTCACGAAACTTCATACAAATATCAATCAACATGAGGCAATGTGCATAGTGCACAAATGGTAACTCTGGCATTTATACTTTTTGAGTTATTTCCCTTAGAACTTTGTCCATCACAAAATTGCGTCTCAGTCGAGTCCGTCTATAACTCTAAAACCATTCAAATTATATTCATGAAAGTTCATACAAATATCAATCAACATCAGACGACGTGCAGAATGCACTCTGGCGTTTATCCTTTTTGAGTTATTTCCCTTGGAACTTTGTCCATCACAAAATTGCGTCTCAGTCGAATCCGTCTATAACTTTAAAACCATTCAAGCTATATTCATGAAAGTTCATACAAATATCAATTAACATCAGACGACGTGCAGAATGCAAGAACCATAACTTTAGCATTTATACTATTTGAGTTATTTCTCTTAGAACTTTGTCAGTCACAAAATTGTGTCTCAGTCGTGTCTGCTCTATAACTTGAAAACCATTCAAGCTATATTCACGAAACTTCATACAAATATCAATCAACATTAGAAAAATTGTATAGTGCAAGAACCATAACTCTTGCATTTATACTTCTTGAGTTATTTCCCTTGGACCTTTGTCAGTCACAAAATCGTGTTTCAATCGCTTTATTACTTGAAAACCGGACAAGCTATATTCACGAAACTTCATACAAATGTCAGTCAACACTAGACAACCTGCAGAGCACAGCATTTATACTATTTGAGTTATTTTCCTTGGAACTTTGGCATTCACAAAATCGTGTCTCAAACGTCTAAGCTCTATAACTTGAAAACCGTTTAAGCTATATTCACGAAACTTCATACAAATATCAGTCAACATATAAATAGACGACGTGCAGAGCACTGTAACTCTTGCATTTATATTTTTTGACAAAAACTAAATATGAATATCAGTCAACATTACATGACATGCAGAGCATAACAACTATAACTCTTGCATTTATACTTTTTACTTATTATGAATCCCTGCTTCAGGGTAGGGAAACATATTGTTTTTCCCTTGGCGTCTGTCTATTAGTCTATCACAAAATATCTTTACTGGATACGAGATCATTGTTTGCATGAAAAATGACCAGTATTTGCATTAAAAATTGTATTTAAAGTTTCCGTTTGAAATTGTATTTAATGACTGATCCTTTTGACATCAGAAAGGGGGGAGACATCTGTTTTTTCGTAGAAAAACAATTCTAGTTAGTATGGAAATCGTGTCCGCCCAATAGCTCTGGCACTGTTTAAGATGTTTTCACGAACCTTGGTACAAATATAATGCATCATCAGATAATGTGCAGAGAACAAGAACCGTAACTCCACCTACATTTTTATAGAATTATACCCGTTTGTAATTTTTAGTATGGAAATCGTGTCCGCCCAATAGCTCTGGCACTGTTTAAGATATTTTCACGAACCTTGGTACAAATATAAAGCACAATCAGATAATGTGCAGAGAACAAGAACCGTAACTCCACCTACATTTTTACGGAATTATGCCCCTTTGTAATTTTTGTAAGGAAATCTTGTCCGCTCTATAAATTTAGAACCTTCAAAGACACTTTCATGAAACTTTGTACAAATATAAAGCTTCATCAGCTGATGTGAAGAGAATAAGAATCATAACTACGTCTACATTGTTTACAGAGTTATGCCCCTTTGTAATTTTCTATATAGAAAGCATGTCCGCTCCATAAGTTTAAAACTGTTGAAGATATTTTCATAAAACATGGTAGAAATTTAAAGCATCATCAGACGATGTGCAGAGAACAGGAACCATAACTCAGCCTACATTTTTTACAGGAAATTATGCCTCTTTGTAATTTTGTGTGTGGAAATTGTGTCCACTCTTTAGCTTTAAAGCGGCAAAGATATTTTCACGAAACTTGCTGCAAATATAAAGCATTATCAGATAATTTGCAGGGAATAAGAACTGTAACTCCATCTACATTTTTACCAGTATAGCCCTTAGTAATTTTCAATATAGACTCAGATCAGCCTGGGAGTCCGCCCACTTTGACTAAAGTCTTTGCTTTGCGGTTAAAGGGTAGCTAAGGGTCAGTGCTAGCTCCATGCGGAAAAAGAAGACTCTGATCAGACAGGGCGGATGCCCAGCCTGATCTAAGTCTTTGCTGGGCGCACATGCCACTTTGATGTTTTTTTTGTCATGTCGCGGCTCATTTTACGTCCCCAGTGTGATTCCCAGAGTCTGTACATAATAAGATGGATGGAAGACATACGACTTTACGTACTTTATAACAGTATTTTAGTCATATCAGGACGACATGAGGGTCATTATGAGAGGTTGTGTGTAATGGAACCTTGTTTACAGTTGGAAAAATTTCCGCCAGCGAAAATCGGCCCGGGACCACCAGGTCAGCAAGCCAGCTTTTAACCCACTGAGCTACCGAGGCTGTCTATAAGCTTAGCAAAAATGGGCTCTCTTTATGCTTAGTTTGTGAATGATTTCATTGAAGTGTATCGCCAGAATGTAAAACTCATTCCTATGATAATGAAAATCAATGGGTACCAGAGTAAAGACAAAAGCGACACACAATATAATAGAAGCGCGCATCACTTTTTTAGGATTATTCATATCAACAGAGAATCAAATTATTAGAGAATGAATTATGGGTTTGAGAAAATCACACTTTTCCATCTTTCAGGTAGAATCTCGCTTATAATTCGAGAGAAGCATGGCATACAATGTATGCCATGCTTCTCCCGAATTATAAGTGAGATAAAGTCAAAGATCTGTAACCATAGCAACTATGGAATTACCAACTGTTGGGTTTAGTTCCTTGGCCGATAGACGTCTCAATGATGTCACTTTGACATGAATATGAACTCTTAGTTGCTATGGTAATAGATATATGACGTCATTGGTATCAGAGCATGGCTAACAATGTATGCCATGCTCCGCCATCTTTCAACGACATCACAAATTGAAATTCTTTCCATAGAAACTTCAGATTGTCTCAAACAAATAATTATTCTCATCTCATTTTATGCCGTGTTATTTATCCTATTCTTTTGGTAAACTTATCGTCATAGTCTCTACTATCAAAAGCATAAATCTTTTTTTTTTTTTCTTTTTTTTTCTTTGGTCTTCACCAAGTATGACCAGCTTCCCACTGTCTGAGGGACATGGAATCAACATTGAATAAACGTTGAATCAACGTCATAACGTTAATTTAACGTTTATTTAATGTTGAGTCAAGGGGGCGTGCCTGCTTGGTTATAAAATGCTTCAAAAGTCCTTCAATAAAGGTTCAATTTTATCTTAATTTGCTCTTTTTAATTTATATCCTTGCGTGCTTCTTTATAAGCAAAGCATTGCTGAGATTCAGATATGCTTTGAACACTTCAAGAAAGACTCTAACGCTCGCGACAAAGACCACCGCCATCGATTTCAGGTACTGTACATCCCCAGCAACAGAAGCCCAGCCTTCTACCCCGCAGACAACATCTTCGCTGAGTGACAAAATCCAAACCCTCGCAGTCACACTCAGGAACCGTTGTAGTACTTGATGTCGGAGAGGACGTTGTGGACGACGTAGTCGAGGAGGTTGTTGATGTTGGAGTAGTTGTGGAAGACGTGGTGGATGTGGACGAAGAAGAGGTGCTGGTCGTAGGTGAAGTTGTTGAAGTGGTTGAAGTTGTCGAAGACGTTGTTGAAGAAGTGGTTGATGAAGTTGTTGGAGACGTAGTCGAGGTAGTTGATGATGTTGAAGAAGTTGTTGATGATGTCGAAGATGTTGTTGAAGAAGTTGTGGAGGAAGTTGTCGGGGAAGTGGTCGAGGTCGTCGATGATGTAGACGTTGAAGATGTAGAAGATGTAGTGGAGGATGTCGAGGAAGTTGTTGATGATGTCAACGAAGTTGTCGAAGAAGTCGTTGAAGAAGTTGTTGGAGACGTGGTCGAAGTAGTTGATGATGTTGATGAAGTTGTTGGAGAAGTGGTCGAGGTCGTCGATGATGTAGACGTTGAAGATGTAGAAGATGTAGTGGAAGATGTCGAGGAAGTTGTTGATGATGTCGACGAAGTGGTTGAAGATGTGGTTGAAGAAGTTGTTGGTGACGTGGTCGAAGTAGTTGATGATGTTGAGGAGGTTGTTGGAGAAGTGGTCGAGGTCGTCGATGATGTAGACGTTGAAGATGTAGAAGATGTAGTAGATGATGTCGAGGAAGTTGTTGATGATGTCGAGGAAGTTGTTGATGATGTCGACGAAGTGGTTGAAGATGTGGTTGAAGAAGTTGTTGGTGACGTGGTCGAAGTAGTTGATGATGTTGAGGAGGTTGTTGGAGAAGTGGTCGAGGTCGTCGATGATGTAGACGTTGAAGATGTAGAAGATGTAGTAGATGATGTCGAGGAAGTTGTTGATGATGTCGAGGAAGTTGTTGATGATGTCGACGAAGTGGTTGAAGAAGTGGTTGAAGACGTTGTTGGGGACGTGGTCGAAGTAGTCGATGATGTTGAGGAAGTTGTTGGAGAAGTTGTCGAGGTCGTCGATGATGTAGACGTTGAAGATGTAGAAGATGTAGTGGAAGATGTCGAGGAAGTTGTTGATGATGTCGACGAAGTTGTCGAAGAAGTGGTTGAAGAAGTTGTTGGAGACGTGGTCGAAGTAGTCGATGATGTTGAGGAAGTTGTTGGAGAAGTTGTCGAGGTCGTCGATGATGTAGACGTTGAAGATGTAGAAGATGTAGTGGAAGATGTCGAGGAAGTTGTTGATGATGTCGACGAAGTTGTCGAAGAAGTGGTTGAAGAAGTTGTTGGAGACGTAGTCGAAGTAGTTGATGATGTTGATGAAGTTGTTGGAGAAGTGGTCGAGGTCGTCGATGATGTAGACGTTGAAGATGTAGAAGATGTAGTGGAAGATGTCGAGGAAGTTGTTGATGATGTCGACGAAGTTGTCGAAGAAGTTGTTGAAGAAGTTGTTGGTGACGTGGTCGAAGATGTCGTTGAAGAAGTTGTGGGGGAAGTTGTAGGAGAAGTGGTCGAGGTCGTCGATGATGTAGAAGTTGAAGATGTAGAAGATGTAGTGGAAGATGTCGAGGAAGTTGTTGATGATGTCGACGAAGTTGTCGAAGAAGTGGTTGAGGAAGTTGTTGGAGACGTGGTGGAGGTAGTTGATGATGTTGAAGAAGTTGTCGGAGACGTCGTCGAGGTCGTCGATGATGTTGACGTCGAAGATGTAGAAGACGTTGTGGAAGATGTCGATGAAGTTGTTGAAGAAGTGGTTGAGGAAGTTGTTGGAGACGTGGTCGAAGTAGTAGATGAAGTTGTTGATGATGATGTAGAAGACGATGTTGAAGATGTCGACGACGTTGTAGATGATGTCGAAGACGAAGTTGACGATGAAGTCGTCGAGGAGGTAGATGAAGTCGAGGAAGATGTAGTGGTTGAGCTTGTTGTTGCTGGACAAATTATATCCTCGGCAACACATTCACCAAGATAGCAATACTGAAAAATAAAATATCATAAATGGAACATCACTTATATCATAGTTATAAATGTCATGAAGGGTATTTGTCCGTTACTGGTGAAAGTAAGTGCACTTAGTACTGGTTAACCGCTTAGGAGGTCTAAGCCTGCCCAGGAATAGTGTGGTTAGGTTAACTGACCGTCCCGACATGACCATAGCTGTTTACCGTGGACGTTAAACAATAACACAACAACAACATAGTACTGAATGAAAACGATCACACTGATACGTTATATGTAATATGAGTTTAAGACTGGTCTTAGCATTATCATATGGAAATGCTGCTGCCATAAAACAGATAAAGTCAAATTTCCATATCTCAAAATCCAAGGTCATTTCAAACTATGATATCTCAAAGTAAATTTTCTGGTCCCAGAAACTTTACTTTGAGACACCAGTAGTTTGAGATAACAGGAGTTAAAAGGAAATGTGTCAAAACTATATTTAAGAAATAGATCAGCTCTAGCAGTGAATTGTTGAGTAATAATTCGCTGTTTGGAGGTCAGTTGTAATAGATCATATCACGAGCGCGGAGCGCTCGTGATATATCTACTTACAACTGACCGACAAACAGTGAGTTATTACTCAACAATTCAATGCTAGAGCTGAACTACAGCGGACTCGACAGTATCGGATCATCGACAGTATCGAATCACTCGTAAGTTATCACCCATTTTTCTCACAAATGAAGCAAATATTTTTTAACATTATATTACAGTCATCAAGTAAGACCAATGGCAAAGTGCAGGGTGAAAAATTCGATCGAAATCTGCGGCTGTGAAACAAATCAGAGTTGTTGAAAAGCTTGGCCCCTCTTCAGCGGCGCTTGCATTTTGCCTGTTACTCGTTAACCCCAAAATAGATTTCGGTTATTTAAACTATTTTATCATTAGGCGATTGAAACCAATTTTGCTTTGTAATGTGTCCTAGCATCCCTAAAGCTGCATGCAGTCATTATTTTTGTGACATCCCAGCATTTGATGAAACTGCAGACTTGAAATGTGGGGCACCGATGTGCGACAGTAACGGATCATTATATAATTTGAATAGAAATGCAGGCCTCAGCTGGAAAACTGCATGTTGGATTATGGTCCGATGTTGAAAAAAAAGTCATAAATCAACTACCTGAGTGGCTGCTCTGTCTTCTTTCAAAGGAGATCAGTATAAAACTAAGACAACATCCTTTTTATAAAACAACCCCATCCCACGCCCCACATGCTAGCATATGATAATGAAGGTTATGCGTAGAACAACTAAGCTTCTGCTAAACATTCTGAAGAAACAGTCGAGATCAGCTCGCATGTGTGTTGTGAGCCCAATGATGACTGGCGTTCATCGGATGGACATCTGTACACTGTGTAGACTCAGGTTAGAACTCGTTGAATGACCATGTAGTGTTTATACACTGACTGCATTGAAATATCGTTAGGGCGGAAAATCACCGTAAACTTGTTGATCCTGATCAGACACTATGGTCTTATCAAGGTCTACACTTTGCAAAGGCAGATTATGATCTTTACTGTTTGAGTAGTTCCGTCCTATAGCGCGCAGGGGATTACTGAGTTAAGAATTTTTTTGGAATGCTTGTATTTTTGTATACAAACAGACATAACCTTTGCTGGTGAAGGACCACATGAAAAATATCGTTGAAATGCCGTAAAAGTTTTCTCTGAGAGTTTAATAGGTCCAACTGTTTATGTTGCAAAATTATTGAAGCTATGAAGGCTGGCAGAATGCCTCCGAGAAACTCTCCTATAAAATAATATCATATGATCCGATACTGTCGCACCTGATTCGTTACTGTCGTAAGACCCCCTGTAAGTCTCGATAGGTTATCTGCCCTTAAAGGAATAAATTTCGTAAATATTTTGACATGGATAGATAGAAGGGATATTTTGCAATTGTTATGTGCCATAACATACATACTTTTATCATTCACATACAACAAAACAGGAGTTTTATTGAACTTGATCCGATACTGTCGAGTCCACTGTATTTCGACTCTAACACTCTGAAAAACTATTCTTTTCATTCAAACTCTCCCAACCGTCCTGCCAGCGCGTTCATGCTCCCGCCAATATTCTTAACTGTATCTAAGATAAATGTACGTTTTATGCCGATTTTAGGAAGAAAAAGAGTCGTTACACCCTCGAACGTCTCAAAACGTCACAGAATTACGTCAGTAATTGCAGTGACGTAAGCAATTAAACTCACGCGCTCCATAACAGTGAATTGTTGCAGAATAAAACACGGCAGCTTTCCATTGCTTCTATAGGCGCACTGTGTTAGAATCTTTGATATAAGAAGGTACTTTGAGACATCAGTGTTTGAGATAACAAGTCAGCTGTATCTAATTTCACCAAAATATGACAAGATCTTTAACTCTCAAAACGTCCAATATCTATTGTTCATAACTTAAACTATTCAAAAACGAGAATGTGTCCATAGAACACGGATGCCCCCGCCTAGTGCCCTAAGTAATATGACGCCTTGTTTAAGGTACCGGCACTTGTAGGATAACTAGGCTCACAAAGGCAGACTTGTGTGGTGCATGTTTTATTGTTTTCCTTAGGCAGATGCATTGTGCTTCTCGGATCAAGAGAAGTGTGTATGTGTGTGTGTGTGTGGGGGGGGGAGAGAGGGGGGGGGGGGGGGTTCTGTATCACACAAATAGATGTCATGCAACTTTCCAAAAGAAATAGCCCGGAAACAAGTAACTTTTCAAAAACTAACATACCGAAACCATTTTTGTATGAAATGAAGTTGAAAAGGGAACATAACTCTAAAAGTAATTGGCGGATTTTACCCTAAATTGAACCTGACCTGTATTTCACAATTATATATCTGTGTATAAAATATGGATCCAATATATTAATCTTTTCAAATATAATAAACGCAAACCATATTTTCTACAAAAAAAGTCGAAAAGGGCCATAACTCCCATAATAATTGACGGAATTTGCCCAAAATCGAACTTGACCTGTATTTTATGATTATATACCTGTGTATAAAATAGGAATCCAGTACACTATAATCTTTTCAAAAGATAATGAACGGAAACCATTTTTTCATACAGCAAATGACTATGTAAAGTTTAAATTCCAGTAAAGCTTTTGGAAAATGCATCAGAGGTAGAGATAGCAACCGTGATGGCCGCCACTGGTACGGAACGTGAGTGTTATGCTGCTTATTAGTGACCGATTTTGAGGACCTGTGACAGTTAAATGTTACATTGCAATAACGACAGTTACCTCTAACATAACTGAGCCGCGATTCAAGAAACCCAACAACGTGACTGTGTGCCCAGCGCAGACTCAGATCAGCCTAGGCATCTGCCTAGTCTGATCAGAACTTTCGCTAAGTGCTTAAAGGATAGCTAAGGGTCTAAGCTACCTCCATGCGGCCCAGGCTGATCTGAGTCTGCGCTAGCCGCATATCCACTTTGTTGGCTTTGTCGTGTTGCGGCTCAAGTTACGAAAAATGGCACGCCAGTAACGTAAATCTTTAAATTTATTTACTCCAAAGAGGTTTTCTTTGATAAACAATTGCCGTCAAATTATTACAATATTCTTAATAACATATTTAAAGTATGAATGCTCTTGCAGATTAGAAGAGTAACGAAAAGTGTGTAAACAAAAATTGGGTTGCTCAAATATTTTTTTTTTCGCGTCCCAGACGCGTATAATTTCGATTTTATTCCACATTTCACAAGATTTCATTGGTCAAATAACGCGCATGTCAAAATTTAGCCAATAATGTCAAAGGTCAATGAATATTTAATCTTCAATTTTTCCCGTCGCATGCACTGTGAATACTAGCACTCTGTCAAAATGTTTCTCTTGTATGTAATCATACAGTAGAAATGTTATCAAAAACAGACGCAGATATTCAAAACTTTCAAACTTTGCCAAAGGAAGTTGTTGTTTTTTCTTTAAAATGTTCCCCGTTTTATTTTTTTATCTAATGTCTCTCTTTATTTATTTGCTTATTTTTTCTCTCCTTTATTTCTTTTTCTTTTTTTTTTACTAGTATGTACTTGTAGGGGCCCCGATCATGGCGTCGTCATGTGAGAGGGAAGCGGTCGCCCGTCCGAGGTCGATGGTTTTCTCCACCAGTATAGGACCACAAGCGCGCCAACATCCGTGCCATCGCGAGTATTTAAATAATTTCGCGTGAGCTCACAGTGCAATCGATCATCGCGGCGATGTAAAATAAATAAAAGTTTACATTTATACACAAATAAACAGTGCACCATGTTGGTAACTATTTTGAAATCAGGTCAATTTTTGAATTCCAAATTGGACAGCCCAATTTTGAGATAGGTCATTGTCGCTACCCAGTGTCAAAATTACGGTTGTGGGTGCCTACCGGCATAGCTCACGTAAGTCATATTCAGAAACGTTATTGTCAACTCTTCAATAAGAGACATATTACAAAACACACTTCATTCAATCTGCGCCGCTTATCTTTTTTAAAAAGATTTTTCTTGTTTCAAATACTTTCATGCACTTAGTAAATACATAACTTACGTGATTCCCAGATCCAGTACCGGTGCAAGGGGTCCCGTCCATGAGAAATGGTAGAGAGTAACAATATGACCCGCTTCCCGGGTAACAGTAGATGGAGTTAGGCTGCCAGCAGCCATCGGGACTAACAGCAGTCTGTCAAAAAAATACTGTAATAATCATAATAAACGCCCCTTGCTTCTTTTCGAAAATAATATTATATTGACTTGCATGAATTCTGTTTGCTTCTCTGGATGAGGTTGTTCTTTGAAATGGAGTCTACTCTTAAAGGAAAGAATTTGCTCTTAGAGGTGACCTCTACTGAGACGGGAGTAAAAATGGTAGAGTTGCTTTCTCTGAAAGTATACCCATTCACCGTAATACTGTTTATTTGAGGTATTTTGTAGTAGGTGGTTTACTAAACTTTAGGCTCAAAAGAACGCCCCACCCCCCTTTCGTAAAACGCCCCCCGGGGCGTTTTATAGAATTGACGGTAGAATGAAAATATTTAGTCCTTGGGTATCCTATAATCCTAAGCGTGCATGTACGTCCTTACGCACGGACAACCCAGCAAAATATGCCCCTTCACATTCTTCGAAGTTAGAGCCATAAAAAGCAGAAAGGGCGCAATCATGACTTCGATAAGATATGATCCAGGTGATAACAGTACCCTCCCAGCAAGCACACAAGGTTGAATCAATTTTGAATCAACCTTGATTCAGTGTCGTGACGTTGAATCCAGGTTGATTCAACCTTGTGTGCCCAGTGGGCTAAAAGTCGCGTGAAATTGGATGAAAACTGAAGAGTTGTTGAGAGCACAGGATTTGTCTACAGACGGTTGGACGGACAGAACCTATTACTAAAGCCCCTTCAGCTACGTAAAGGCGGGGGTTGGACGGGGAAAGGGGGAGGGGGCAATTATTTTAGGTTGTATAACTTACCGTTCCGAAGCATTCCCTGTAGCCAGGTCCATATAAGTGATAGTTTTCGCACTGATAGTCAAAACTAGCGCCCCGCAGTCCCCTAGGTCCGGCACAGAAGTTGACAAGGAAATCATTTTCGTCCTTAGAGGAGAGACAATCAGAGTATCTAAAAGAAACCAAAACTTAAAATCTAACTATATAAAACTTAAAATCTAACTATACCCACGCTGAAGCGCATGTAGCTTATATATAAGCAAATATGGGGACAACATATGTTTGGAATAAACTTGTTATTTTTACTCTGAACACCCTGTATGGAAACACTGCATATAATATATATGAGCCGCGACATGACAAAACCAACAAAGTTGCATGTGCGCCCAGCGAAGACTCTGATCAGCCTGAGCATCCGCCCAGTCTGGTTATAGTGTGGACCTGATTAGTCTGGCTTATCCGAGTCTTCGCTGGGCGCACATGCCACTTTTTTTTTGTTTTCTCGTGTCGCATTTCAGTTATATAAAATAATGAAAAAATTACCAGACGATGAAAAAATAAGCCCAGGAAGGAACGTTTTGTATCAAACAATACAGACAGTCATTGCCAACATACGCCGTATAAATCTTTTATAAACGCTCCTGCTCTAATAAACGCCCACCCCCTCCTTGCCTCTTTTCCATAAATAATTTTACATTGACGTGCTAGCCTCCATGATTTACCATTGGTATTACAAAGGGGAACATTTTGAATTCCTTTTTGTTTCTCTGGAGGACGCAACTCTTTAAATGGGGTCCACTTTTCAAGGAAAGAATTTGCTCCTAGAGGAGCAAATGATTTCCTTTTAAGAGCTGGCCCCTTTTGAGAAAGGGGGCAAAAGACGGTAAAATAGTAAAATTGCTTCATATGAAAGTATAAAGAAACTAGAAATGTTTTTCAGAGAAAAACTGATGTCCCCCCACCAGCCCATTTCCCATCCCCTCTAATGAATAAAAAGCCTGTACAAATAAAATATCTATGCAAGTTTGGACAAAATTCATCCGCTGGTTCTAAAGATATCCTACATAGAAGACTATGTCCTTCAAAAAATGGATCAAGGTCACCAACTACTAAACATGTCTTAAACCTGTCACAACAATACATTCATGCAAGTCTGATGAATATCCATCCACAGGTTCAAGATATCTCATTTTTAAGAGAGAAAAATACACATTTGTAAGATAGCTTTTGACCTTGAAAATGGGGTCAAGGTCATCAAAACACAGTACACTCTTGAGACTGTCCCATAGGTATATCTATGAAAGTTAAGTGGAAATCAAGCCAAAGGCTAAAGAGATACATCAATTTTAGTGAAATTTTCACATATCTAAATCCTCCTGTGACCTTGAAAATGAGGTCAAGGTCACCAAAATTTTGTTCAGCTCTAAAACTTGTCCAAATCATGTATCCACGAAAGTTTTGTGTAATTCCATCCATTGGTTCAGGAGATATTGTGGGTACAAGAAATTGCCATGGTAGTCCTCCAGTGACCTTTAAAATAAGGTCAAGGTCACCAAAATCTAAACAGCTCATAAACTTGTCCCAATCATGTATCCAGGAAAGTATGGTGAAATTCCATGCATTGGTTCAGGAGATATAGTGGGTACAAGAAATTGTCATCCTAGTCCTCCAGTGACCTTGAAAATGAGGTCAAGGTCACCAAAATCTAATCAGCTCAAAAACTTGTCCCAATAATGTATCCATGCAAGTTTTGTAAAATTCCATTCATTGGTTCAGGAGATGTAGTGGGTAAAAGAAATTGTCATCTAAGTCCTCCATTGAGCTTGAAAATGAGGTCAAGGTAACCAAAATCTAATCAGTTCTTACACTTGTCCTAATGATATATCTATGCAAGTTTGGTGAAATTCCATCCATTGGTTCAGGAGATATAGTGGGTACAAGAAATTGCATCCAAGTCCTCCAGTGACCTTGAAAATAAGGTCAAGGTCACCAAAATCTAATCAGCTAAAAAACTTGTCCCAATAATGTATCCATGCAAGTTTTGTGAAATTCCATCTATTGGTTCAGGAGATGTAGTGGGTACAAGAAATTGCCATGTTAGTCCTCCAGTGACCTTGAAAATGAGGTCAAGGTCACCAAAATCTAATCAGTTCTTACACTCGTCCCAATGATATATCCATGCAAGTTTGGTGAAATTCCATCCATTGGTTCAAGAGATATCGCGCATACAAGAAATTGGACACAAGAAATTGTCATCTAAGTCATCCAGTGACCTTGAAAATGAGGTCAAGGTCGCCAAATCTAATCAGCTCTTACACTTGTCCCAATGATGTATCCATGCAAGTTTGGTGAAATTCATTGGTTCAAGAGATATCGCGCATACAAGAAATGGCCATCTAAGTCCTCCTGTGACCTTGAAATTGAGGTCAAGGTCACCAAAATCTAATCAGCTCATAACCTTGTCCCAATAATATATCCATGCAAGTTTGGTGAAATTCCATCCATTGGTTCAAGAGATATCGCGCATACAAGAATCTGTCACGCCGACGCCGACGCCGACGGGATCCGCACTGAAAACAATATGTCCCCCCTCACCTTTGGTGGGGGGACATAAAAAATGTTGCACATGCGAACAGCCATAGTGAAGAAACTGCGTACTTGTACTTCTGCAGGTGTGAACCAGTTTGGTATACACGGGTAATATGGGGAAATTTCATTATCACTTAATAACTTTTATTATACTTAATATATTTTTACATCACAAACGGTATCAGAAAGTAAAATTCTTCATCTTTAATATCGTGTTTTAATTTTGATTCTAGCACTAGTACAAAATGGTCTTTTTTGGGTGATTATCTAGAGGTATATAATTTAATTAAACAAATAACAAAATCTCCGCAAAACAACTAGGGCACACGAATTCGACCGCTTATTTAGAATCAAATTGATACAAAATGTTATGCATCACAAATGGATCAGATAAGAAGAAAGAAGATATTTTTATCTGATGTAATTTTTATTAGTCTAGCTAAATGATAAAATGGTCTTTTTTCATTATTTGCTTAAATTTTAATTAATGATTTTTGTATGCCGGTCGTTTCCGTGCGTTTCCGTCAAAACTTCGGCGATAGACGACGCGGCTTTAGGTAATAGCCTTTGGCGAAGATTATATGCATGAAGAGTATGATGCACAATTTATGATTGGATATTGTAGTAATGAATTTTCAAGTAGCTAAATTATGCAAATAGGTTCACCCAGCCTGCTTGAAACTAAAAGGTGAAAGATTATTTTTTTTCTGGTCCAGAGCTGCCCGATAATGTAGACCAAAGTTTTCTGATGTAAGAATGAAATTGAAGCCGTGCGTCTGAAAAATAATTGATGCAAACATATTCAAATTTCAGTCTTTGATCCGGCCTAATTAGCTTTACATGAAGACGAAAAGTCGATCGGCAAACTTCTTTTAACTTGTGAAATAATTTATATAACTGGTGCCGAATTTAAAGACAATTTTCTTGTGATTGTATAATGCCAATTAGTATATTAATTTCGGTGTGTTTCGAAATTTAGCTTTTGCTCAGTAGTTGCTCATTAACGATTGTTTTTGCGAGGCAAAGAGCCACACTAAGTCTCTCTCTCTCTCTCTCTCTCTCTCTCTCTCTCTCTCATTCCTTCTCTCTCTCTCTCTCTCTCTCTCTCTCTCTCTCTCTTCATGTATCTGTAATCATTTGTCTGAATTCGCCTTAAAATCAGTAGTATGTTAGCAAAACAGTTTTACTACTTCTGTTTATTATGAACTTTATGAAACTGTATTATCTAATTGTCTTTATATTAACAAGCTAACTAATTGTCTTTATATTAACAAGCTAATTAAGTTATATATCGTCATTTTTTTTATTTCTTATTTTTTATTTTTGTAATGTTAATTTTCAGTATCTGTTTTTTTAAATTTATTTTTATTTATCAATTTCTTTGCAAGGGATGACTGCTTTGGTACATAAGAAGAACTTTATTTTTGCTTATTTGTTGTTTGGGTTTGAAAATAAACATTCGGCGGACTTAAGATGTATAATATAGTTTTCTTCGTAAGAACCAGAAAACTGTATACTTTTGTTGCGTTAAATTATTTTTGTTTGTTGGCTCTTTTTTTCACAGACAGTCTTCATGTTAACACGTTTTTGTTTTCTCATATGTTTAAAGTGAAAATACTTCAACAATTGTTACTCTTTGTCGATTTATGTAACTGGGGTATTCATCTTTAAATATACAATACAAATGACACGGCACGCGTCCACAGTACCGTGTCGCAATAAATGAGCCATGACATGACAAAACAAACAAAGTAACATTTGCGACCAGCGAAGACTCAGATCCGCCTGGACCTTCGCCTATTCTGATTAGAGTATCCACTATGCGCTTAAAAGGTAGCTTACATGCCGACAGCGAGAACTCATCATACTTGGCGGATGCCCAGACTGATCCGAGTCTTCGCTTAGCGCACATGCCACTTTGTATATTGTGTCAAATATATATTGTCTAAATATGGGAAAAGACCTTTTTCACATTGTTTCCGCCCATGCGCCTAACGCTCAAATAACGCGTGTTATCTCGATAAATGGCGAGATTTTACAAACAAAAGGTAAATGAAACGAATGATAAGTTACCTTTTATTTTCTTATTATTACATTGAAATTAATAGTGTGAATGGCTTGAGATTAATATATAATACTCAAAACTATATGTCAGATTGCATAGAAAAAAATCATGAAAAAACTGATAATGGATGGGTGATTTGTGATTTTACGTCCTGTTCAACAGTATTTCAGGCATATCAAGATGACGGCAGAGTGATTATGAAAGGCTGTGTGCAACGGAACCCCTTTTACGGTAGAAAAGATTCTCGCCTCAAGCGGGGCTCGAACCCGGGTCGAGCCAGCGCCTAACCCACTGAGCAACGGGACTACTCTAAAATAACTGTTTTAAGTTGAAATGAAGAAATTAAAATACAGAATTTTCATCTATTTACTTTGAAAATAAGACATCAAATATAGAACATTTGTTTGTTTCATTGATTAACACATTTTTGCCGAGTGGAATGTTTATCCCTATCAAATGAATGGGTCCATATGTCAGTTAAGGGGTGTCTGGTTTAGTTTATTCTTATCATTTTTATAGGAGAAATACCCATTTGTGTAATGCAAACAGTGTAGAGTCTGTTAAGGCGCCGTGTTTTCCTGCGTCTGATCTTGGTCTGCACTGTTTGCCTATGCTCTATATATGGGACGCCAGGCATTTAAAATGGGTTAATTTATTTATCACCTGGTTACTTTCATATACTCTTCGATTTATTTCTTTATTTATTTTTTCACCGAAGTAAAAACGTAAAGAAATCATATTGTTTGTTTGTTTGTTCGGTCGGATTGAGATTTCACCTACGATACGAAATAGAGACTCAAATAACGAACCAATCCTTTAATCACAGTATATAAGTTGTCTTCTATCGTATAGTTTTAGAATTATCTCCCCAAAAAACAAGAAGTTGAGTTGTAAGACTGACTCATGTATTATACCTACCCATTCTACCGAAATTAGATTTTTCATCCACTGACTCGGGAATGAAATTCAGTTAAAGCCATAAAGTTCAAATTTTTATCATGACGGAGATAAGAGTATTTAGCCTTAGGGATTAATTTGACACCTGCGATTATCGCCTGCTGTCGTCTAGTTTCGGAGAACTGCCGAAGGTTGTCCGGAGATTCTACCTGTATAGCTGTAAGAAATCACTGGTCAGTATCAAATACGAATATTCTGTCAGATGGTTGCTGACGTAAATGTTGTCGGCTGCATTTTAGTGCTTTAAGGGTTGAACGAAATCGGCAATAGCAAAATAAAACGTTTGTCGTTTATCGACGATGTCGATTATCGACGATGTCGATTATTGACAATGTTTGACAATATTCACGGACTAACCTTTTTTTCTTTTATATTTTTCTATTTTATTTTTATTTTATTATTTTTTGTTTTATTCAATTTCTTTATACGAGTTTTACGGCCGTTTCAAGAAAATTGATCTTATGTCGAGCGGGTCGTTAAGTAAGCAAGGCGAAAACACCATCTGACCTTCCGTTAGTAGAACTTGGTTTTCCCACATGTGCGTCGGCCGAGGCTCGAACCCCAAGCGGCCAGAGACATAATGTTTAGCGCTCTTAACTACTAGGCTATGGAGTATAATATTCATATCCCAGCAGGCACGCAACTTTGGATCAACGTTGAGTCAACGCTGATTCGACGTTCTAACTTGAATAAACGATTAATTAATTCAACATTTAATAAACGTTTATTCAACGTTGGTTTAAACAATATTTTATTTACTACACACTACATGGTTACAAAACAATACAATATACAATATGGTACAGGATCTGACGGTAAGCGAAACGCTTTTATGAAAGTCATCTCCTGACGTTCAACGTTATAAGCTTGAGTCAACGTTGAGTGAATGTTGATTCCATATTGTTTATTCAACACTGGATAAAAGTTGATTCAGCGTATGTATCTTATACATGTGTGTTTCCAGCAGGCTCACAAGGTTGAATCAACCTAGAATCAGCCTTGATTCAACGTCGTGACGTTGAATCAAGGTTGATTCAAGGTTGATTCAACCTTGTGTGCCCAGTGGGTTACCTTCCCAAGTGATTTGCGAAGTAGTCTCCACTGCAACTAGAGAATTTATATATTGTGTCCTTGGTAGAGTCAGTCGGAAAAAAGGCAGTCGCCGACATAATGTACGCTTCATCCGGACAAGAGTTCCCGCTTGAATCGTGAAGGGCTCCAAGACTAAACAATAAAATAAGAGAGAGAGTGTGAAAAAAAAAGAAACATAAAAATGTTGAAAGCTGTGACACCTAAAATCAATTACTGTAATTGTCACAAAAACTGAAGAAGTTTTTTTCCCTTTTTTTTCTTTTTACAGTTTTCGGTGCAGCTATGCGTCTGAAGAATGCAGATGGCATAACAATGTAGACTGATAAGATTAGCAGTCTTAGCTGAGGCTTCACTGTTTGCTCAAGGCTGTCTGTCCAAATATTTAGCATTTTACGGCAAGGTTGGTTACCACACTTACACTAAATGCTGGAACATTATAACGACAAAATTTTGAGCCGCGAAACGACGCGCAACGCGAAGACTCAGATCAGTCTAGGCATCCACCCAATCTGATCAGAGTCTTCACTCTGCACTTAAAGGGCAGCTAAGGTTCCAAGCTACCTCTGTGCCGACAGTAAAGGCTCTGATCAGAGTGGGTGGATGCCCAGGCTGATCAGTCTCTTTGCGAGGCGCATATGAAACTTTGTTGTTTTGTCGTTTCATGGCTCAAATTTGTACTCCTCAAATGCTTTAAGTTATCTTGAAGGAGTGCCTCTTCGATAGTCCAGTAGGAAAAGATAGAAGTATGTACAGGCATCATTTCATGCGACTGTAAACAAAAATGACTGTCACCACGGTTGTCTGCTTTCATTTTGGATTTTTATCCGGGTATACCACTGTAAAAAATGTGTTTAGAATCAATGCAAAAAATGCAGTCCGATTTTTATGTGTTTAAATCGTAACATGTTCAATTTGCAACATGTTTAGGTTTATGTTTAGAAATTAAACATGTACAAAACTGGTTATATTTACCTTTTATTTTGAAAATTTCCACTGTCAACATTTTCGCCTCTTTTTTTTTCCTTCTTCAACGGGGAAAAAAGAGAATGGATTCATCCGAAACGCGTAACAGAATAAAACGCGTTTGGTAGACTTTATCCGGGAAAATAATAGAAAAGGCGTACATGTTTAGCTATATGACATATTCCTAAACATGTTTACACCTAAACATGTAACCACTTGTGTTTTATACCTAAGCGCGATTTTTACAGTGTAGTGGAAACAAAAATTTTCTAATGGCGTACCACAATGCTCTGGTAGTCCATGATTATTAAATACACTTTATACCCCCACCCCCTCCCTACCCGCACAATCACACACACACTTACTGGACCACATAAACATATATGAATTGCCCCCTTTGCAAATCGTTATCTCAAGCACCGATATCTCAAAATACACTCCCATAGCAAAGAATATAGTTTGAACACATTTCCTAGTTTTCAGTACATTTCAACTGCGAGACCAGAAAATATACTTTGAGATATCAGTAGTTTGAGCTGAACTTCGACTTCGAGATATCGAGAGTTGGCTGTATATAACTCCCGGGAGAGAACTTATTAATGCTGAGGTCATAGTTAATAACTAGAAATGTGTCCATACTACACGGATGCCCCCGCCTAGTGCCCTAAGTAAGATGACGCCTTGTTTAAGGTAAAGGCACTTGTAGCATAACTAGGTTCACAAAGGCAGACTTCTGTGGTACATGTTTTATTGTTTTCCTTGGGAAGATGTATTGTGCTTCTTGGATCAGGAGAAGTGCGGTGTCATGACTGATATGTGATGACATTCTGTATCTTATCGCAGAAATGGATGCCAAGAAATAGCCCGGAAACAAGTAACTTTTCAAAAGCTAACAAACGGAAACCATTATTGTATGAAATGAAGTCGAAAAAGGGCCATAACTCCCACAATAATTGACGGATTTTACCAAACATCGAACTTGACCTGTATTTTATGATTATATACCTGTGTATATATACCAATGCTTTCAAAAGATAATGAACAGAAACCAGTTTTTCATACAAAATGATTTCGAAAAAGGGCCATAACTCCCACAATAATCGACGGATTTTGCCCAACATCGAACTTGACCTGTATTTTATTATTATATACCTGTGTATAAAATATGAATTCAATACACTAATGCTTTCAAAAGATATCGAACGGAAACCATTTCTTCATACAAAATAAAGTCGAAAAAGGGCCATAACTCCCACAATAATCGACAGATTTTGCCCAACATCGAACTTGACATATATTTTATGATTATACCTGTGTATATATACCAATGCTTTCAAAAGACAATGAACGGAAACCAGTTTTTCATACAAAATGATTTCGAAAAAGGGCCATAACTCCCACAATAATCGACGGATTACCAATGCTTTCAAAAGATAACGAACGGAAACCAGTTTTTCATACAAAATGATTTCGAAAAAGGGCCATAACTCCCACAATAATCGACGGATTTTACCCAACATCGAACTTGACCTGTATTTTATGATTATATACCTGTGTATAAAATATGAATTCAATACACCAATGCTTTCAAAAGATATTGAACGGAAACCATTTTTTCATAGAAACAGTAGTCGAAAAAGGGCCATAACTCCCACAATAATAGACAGATTTTACCCAACATCGAACTTCACCTGTATTTTATAAGTATATAGCTATGTATGAAATATGAATTCAGTACACCAATGCTTTCAAAAGATATTGAACGGAAACCATCTCGCACGTACGTACGTACGCTACGCTACGTACGCTACGTACGTACGGACAGCGGTGAAACTATATGCCCCCAACCCCATTTCAAATGGCGGGGGCATAACAAAGTAAATGACTACTTACGCGTGCCCAAGCTCATGGGCTGCTGTGTCAACTAAACTAAACGTCATGTCCTCATTCATTGAGATCTTATTTGTGCTGAAATCATCACATACAGTGCTTAGACCGGCGACTCCTGTAAATGAAAAAAAATGTTTGCCTCATCATGAGCCGCATTACTACAAAAACCAACAAACTGGCACGTGAGCGCAGTGAAGACTCAAATCAGCCTGGGCATCCGCCCAGTCTGATAAGAGTCTTCGCTGTCCGCATAGAGCTATTTTAGACCCTTAGTTACCCTTTAAGCGCACAGCGAAGACTCTGATCAGACTGGGTGGATGCCCAGGCTGATCTGAGTCTTCGCTGGGCGCACATTCCACTTTGTTGGTTTTGTCGTGTTGCGGTTCATATAAACAAATCCGATCAATACCAGCCATGATAAGTCATGCCAGTCTGTTTAAATAACAGATATCATTTTATGCGGCCCAGAGCGGATCGGATCTTTAAACAAACCAGTATTGACCGTATCATGACTGGCAATCGAAACTATTTACATTCGAATATATAGGATATAATTATACCTGTACACATATTACTAAATACATGTGTATTGATAAATGGGAGCCCTGGTAGCTCAGTGGGTAAAGCGCTGGCCTACTGATCTAACGGACCGGGTTCGAGCCCGCTTGAGACAAGAATCTTTCCTGTCGTAAACGGGGTTCCATTGCACACAGCCTTTCATTATTACTGTCCCATCGTCCTGACATGACTGAAATACTGTTGAAAAGGACGTAAAATCGCAAGTCATCCAACCAACCATCCATCCATCCATTGATAAATATCTGGGATATGCAGTCCAGTATGGCTACCTATCAGATTATAGAGAGGCTTGCCGAGCATGAGACTTAAATAATCTGAAAACGAGACTGTGATTTTCTTGTCGAGGTCTCAACACCATAACTGATTATTTAAGTCTCATCCATTATATTTTGTTAAACACAGTATTCATTAAATGTTAGCCATTTTGTTCAGGCCATTACTATTTTCTTCAAGCTAATTTTCTATTATTAGTTCTGTCATGTTAATTTCTTTTACTGCACGCAATTTACATGACTGACAGCTAATCAGACATCTATGATGACATTTCCTGCACGGCAATGGCTGTTAATTTCATATGCATTTACATAGCAGGTAACAAGCGGAGCTTGGGAAATTTTAACATATCGGAAGATCGAGTCTTCGAGCTACTGAGGAACGGTGACTGGTTATAATAGCTCAACATGAGCACGATGGGTTAAAATTGAAATCATGACTTATATAATAAGCCGGTTGAATTTGAGCTGTCATGTATTCTAGCAGGCCGAAAAAAATCTCAGACAACTCTAGAAAGGGATTTCTTGTCCACTGGGTGAGAAATGTATGTCCTATCATAGAAAGAAACTGATGGACGACTGAAGGACGATGGCAGGTCACAGTAGCTCAGCATGAGCAGAATGTGATTAATAAATCAAATAATGACTTACCTAATAAGCCGGTTGAACCCGAGCTGCTAAGTAAGTTCAACCTATGGAAAGAAATACTGACTTCAGTAAAACGCCTGGTAAACTATTCCCAGTGGGCGCATAACGTCGAAATGATGTCGTACTGACGTTAGTGCGACGTCATTACGTCGCATCCCATCAAGACGACGTCGTCACGACGTCGTGTAGCTACTGGGTTACAGTTAGCTCCGACAGAGGTACTTAAAAAGTGGTTGCGACTGGCGTCCGAAATGGCCTGCGACTTGTAGAAAACTTCAGTAAAAGGTAAGTATAACTACGTACAGAGTTAAATTAAAATTTTAGAGTAATTGCTGTTTGACCCACATAAATATAAATATGTAATATCTCCCAGAAATTTCCATCTATAATTTGAAAGATTTGGCTTTTGAAATTGCATTGGAGTCAGCGAAAAGGGACACAAAACAGACTATTATCGGCCGTGTTAGGTTGTAAATGCAATATTAAATGCCTAAGAATCCGTCTATCCACGCCTTCCAATCGCTCGCATGCGAAACCACGGTTCAGAACGCCAATCCATGAGAGGAGTTTCCGGTTTTGCAGACAGGAAGCCAAAATCGTGAACAAATTTGACATCGGCACAAGGCTTGAGGTATTTTTTTTTTCTCTGAAAACTATTTATGCAAAATTTTAGAATACTATTTTGTCACACACATTGTTTCATTGGCACATGAAAGGACTAGGCACTTGGTCTTGCATTTTTCCAGATATGCATTTAGTTCGGCGGAACATGTGTTCAACGTCAATCTCGGTGACATATATACATGTAGGGAAAAGGCGCATTCTCTTGCTTGATTTTGAGTCTCTGACCTTGTCAGCCGCAAAGAAGTGAACAAAATTACTGTATGCGTGAATCCAACTTTGGAAGTAAGCTTTCCGTGATGGTCAGTTTAGCTTATAGAAAATATACGCAAAAACTTGGCATCGTCAGCCCGGTTCCGCATGAGATAATAGAAAATATAAGGATTTTTTATGAGAAACAAAAACAGTTTCTGAACAATAATTGAATCAAAACTAACATGAACTCTGTGATATGTCATTATTTTATACATTTTATACATTACTGATTTTCAGGCAGTTTTTGTTCCCCGTTTGTCCTTTTTCGGCCTTTTGCAAACCCTCTTTCAAACCCTCTTGCATGCCTCAAAAACAGACAAACGGGGATTAAAACAGCCAGAAAGTCATCTGCAATGTATGAAATAATGATACATCACATATTTCATGTTAGTTGTTATCCAGTTATTGTTCAGAAGCTGTTTTTGTGTTTGATAAAAATTCCTTATATTTTTTATCATCTCATGTGGAACCTGGCTGACGATGCCAAGTTTTTGCGCATATTTTCTAAAAGCTAAAAAAAAAAGCTAAACTGTCCAACGTAAAAAGCTTACTTTCAACTTTTTGATTCACGCATGTAGTAGGTCTGTTCACTTTTTGAGACTGACAAGGTCAGAGACTCAAAATCAAGCAAGAGAATGCGCCTTTTCCCTACATGTATATATCGCCGAGATTGACCTTGAACACATGTTCCGCCGTACTTAATGCATATCTGGAAAAATGCAAGACCATGTGCATAATCCTTTCATGTGCCGAAGAAACAGTGACAAAATAGCATTCTTATATTTTGCATAAATAGTTTTCAGAGAAATTGGCGCCCCTTCTGCAAAACCGGAAACTCCTCTCATGGATTGGCGTTCTGAACCGTAGTTTCGCATGCGAGGAATTGGTAGGCTTGCATGTAGGGAAAAGTCGCCTTCTCTTGCTTGATTTAGAGTCTCTGACCTTGTCAGTCGCGAAGAAGTGAACAGAACTACTGTATGCGTGAATCCAAACGTTAGAAGTAAGCTTTCCGTGATGGACAGTTTAGCTTATTGAAAATATACGCATCGTCAGCCCGCCGTGGTTCTGCATGTGATAACAGAAAATATAAGGAATTTTTATGAGAAACAAATATCTATACAATAATTGAATAAAAAACTAACATGAACTCTGTGGCATATCATTATTTGTTTTACAATGCAGATGACTTTCTGGCTGGTTAAGTCCCCGTTTGTCTGTTTTTGAGGCATGCAAGAGTGTTTGAAAGAGGGTTTGCAAAAGGCCTAAAAAGACAAACGGGGAATAAAAACAGCCTGAAAGTCATCTGCAATGTATGAAATAATGATTTATCACTGAGTTCATGCTAGTTTTCGATACAACTAGTAGTATGTATTAGATGTTTTCAACTTGACTTCAAGCTTTTCTCCTTATCATATATTACTTTACATTTTCCTTTTCTCATGACATTATAACTGTAGTGCAAAAGCTTCTCACATTTTCCCAACAAAAATATCAGTGCATTTGGTTATAAAGTCATAAAATGACTTAACAAGCTGGCCTCTTAACGAGCTTGTTAGGCTAATAATGCTTTGAACAACTGGGCCCAGGAATTTATGCAAGTTATATATATGTAGCATTATTTTCTGAAAAAGAGGCAGTGTTTATCAAAGCAGGGCGTTTATCAGGATTAATACGGTATGTGACTTACCCCGACACCAACATGGCATGGTGCCATACACCGTCTATGGTCGCATCATTGTTGATATAATTTCTGAAGTTTGCGAGAGTAGTGTAGAATAAATTATTGCTGTCCTTGTCAATGAAGGGGAAGTCCGTATCTGACTACAATAAAAAGATAAGCCTTAACGTTATGAATCTGCTCTAAATGCCCTTCTCTTAACCCCCTCCCCCTCCACTCACACACGCCCATTTCAACAGGTACCAATATTAGTGCTTAACTGGAGTAAATTATTCGGGATCTATAGTTGTAGGGGTAAAATGAAGCGTTTGAAATCGTATTGTCCCAGTCTGCTATACAGTCAACTCTCGATATCTCGAAGACTGATACCTCAAAGTACCCTCTTATATCAAACAATATAATTAGGATGTTATTCCAATTTTTCTTTACTTTTAGACTCTAGTTATCTCAAACTACTGATATCACAAAGTAAATTTTCTGGGACCAGAAAATTTACTTTGAGATATCAGTAGTTTGGAATGAAATTTGACTTTGAGATATCGAGAGTTGACTGTTTTAGCCTGGGCTTAATCTAATCGATTTCATGGAAAATCCATAAAAAACTAAAATCTATTTCCCTATAAATACGCCTGATTCATGCGCCATTCTATTTCCACATGGAAAATAAAATGCTATTCGGCTCATATGTACGTTAATTAATACAAAACTTTCAGATGAACGGGTAGAGTTCTCACAAAACTAGAAGTGGCCAAACCGAAATTTCGGTTGGGTCACTTTCGGGAGTTTTGTGATTTCAAAGCAAATATTGTGCACAAAATATGCTCGAAGTGTATGGCAGTACGTATGAGTTTATCACCATTTAATAGATATCTACATTTAAAATGCAGATATCTGCCTTAAAATAGAGATATCTGCATTTTGATACAGATATCTACACTTAAATGCAGATATCTATATTTGAAATACAGATATCTTTATTTGGTTAGTAAATAGAATTTTGTGAAATTGAATTTGAGATATCTGCATATTAATTACAGATATCTGCATCTGAAATGCAGATATCTGTAAATAAATATCTGTAGATATCTCAAAATCAATGTATTTAAAATTCAGATATCTGCATTTTGATTCAGATTTTTATTCAGTAATATTTTAGAAACTCATATATCTGAAATCCTTGAAATACAGATATCTCTAATTGAAATACAGATATATCTGAAATGCAGATATCTATAACTATCATTCAAATAAAGATATCAGCTTTCAATTGAAGATGTCTGTATTTCTAATGCAGATATCTGTATTTCAAATCCGGATATCTGTATTGGTAGAAAAATAAAGATATTTCTAATTTAAATACAGAAATCTGTATTTGGAATGCAGATATCTCAATTTATGAACCTGGTTATTTTCAACCTTTATTTTCAACCAATAAGCAATACTCCCTGTCTCAAGGTTTTGGCATGCTTGATGTTGCCTGACCGGAATGGGATAGAACCCGCTTCCTCCTGAGCTACAGTCAAACGCCCTTCCAAATGAGCTATCAGGCCTGGCTGGTTGGTTGCATTTATGTTAAATATCGTCCCATTAAAACAGCTATGGTCACTACCGTCATGGCAAGACGGCCAGTGAGACCAAAACACTTTTTCTGGGCAGGCTTAAACCTTCAAGAGGATAATCGGTGTCTTTTCTAGGACTGAAAAAATAGGGGGGATTTTCGACAGAGAAAAGGTATCACTCACACTTGCAACTCTCAAATTTGGCTTCAACTACATAAAAACAATTGTACCTAGTATTTTAGCTATAATTTAATATCAATGAGTACGCACAATGCTTTTAGATATCATTTAAATCTATTTTTATGAATAAAATAAAGAAAATAATTCCACCATTTACTTAAAATTAGGGGGGATTTGTCAGAAATGTTGGTGAATCCCCCAATCCACCTCTCTAAAATAGACACTGCTTAGTGTCCATTCTCCTCTAGTAGTCACTGAAACCTGCCCTACATGAGTCAGAGGTAGGGAGAAACTGTCCTACAGAAGGATGTTGCCGATCTGGTGTGGGATCGAACAAGCGTTCTGATCGCCAGTTGAATGTGCATCCGACTGAACTACAGGGAAGCCGGAAAGCAGGGTAGCTCAGCGGTGAGTGCAATCATGGGCCTCAAGGTCGAGATGTACCGAGTTGGATCTCTGGCACTGGCGAGAAAAAGAAATTGGAATCCGGACATGCGTTCCGTTGTCAGTGTGCCGTCTATCGGATCGGGACATTAACCGGAGCGTTCACTCTCACCCCCACCCCCTGTGCATGAAAAATCAACCACACATCTGCAGGTTAAAAAAGCCTACATTCCGTACTCAGATTACTGGTAGGCTTTCATTCTGCAGCCCACAGGATCTTAAATGTATATCGGCCTAGAATGACTGAAAAGGCATATGGCAGAATGTAGAGATAGGGCGATGTCCGAATACTGGTTCACTTTTATTACTGAGAAATTGAATGCGTTTACGCCAATAAATAGTTACAAAAAACCCATGGTGAACATGTAAAAATCGAAGTTGGGTCTACAGTTTCCAATAAGTGCAGTAAACAGATATCTGTATTTCATCCATAAACACAGATATCTGTAAATAAAATGCAGATATCTGCATTTTAAATGCAGATATCTGCCTTAAGTTTAGAAGTTCAAATATCTGAATTTCAAATCGAGATATCTGAATTTCAAATGCAAATATCTGCATTTCAATAAGAGATATCTGTATTTCAGCTTAATTAGAGATATCTCTAATTGAAAGTAGATATCTGTATATTTTAATCAAAAATAGAGATATCTGTTTTTCAAAGAAATATCGGCATTTCAATTAGAGATATCTGTATTCCAAATAGAGATATCCGCATTTCAATTAGAAATATCTGTAATTACAAAAAAACAACAACAGATATATGTATTTAGGAATAGAGATATCGGTATTTGGAATACTGCTATCTGCATTACATGGATAAAACCCAAACGGACCGCCACTACGTGTGTATGAGACGGAAAACAAATGTTATATTTTCGCTAACTATTTGCAGAAGTTTGAGTTTTCATTTTCAATGTGGGAATAGAATTGCGCGTTTACCGGGCGTGTTTAAAATATGAAGCAGAATGCTTTACTTTATGATAAACGTTTTATAATTCTGGGCCCAGTTATTCAAAAAAAAAAAACGACAGCGTTAGTTAACGAGAACCTAAAATTTCAAACGTATTATAGGCAAAAAAAAAAAACGCCACCGTTTTTTGTCGAAAAAAAGTTCCTCACATTTTTTGGAAAAAAATATGAGGCCTCTTGATTTTGTTTGTACTGGAATACTTAACGAATCATTGACAAACGACTTCGTTAAGCTAATGGCACTTTGAACAACGGGGCCCTGGCATTTATCATTTGTTTTTGTTTCAATTCAGATGTAATAATTTGATTTTTCTGCTTATCAAGTACAATATGGCTAAAAGAAAGACCAGTAACTTTTTTGGTTTATTCGGACTGATAACTGAAGAGAAACATTGGAGCCGCGGCACGACAAAACCAACAATGTGGTTGTGCGCCCAGCGCAGACTCAGATCAGCCTGGGCATCCGCCCAGTCTGATCAGAGTCTTCGCTGTCCGCATGGAGGTAGCTTAGACCATTCGCTACCCTTTAAGCGCTTATCGAAGATTCTGATTCGGCTTGGTGGATGTTCAGGTTGGTCTGAGTCTGCGCTGGGCGCACAACCACATTGTTGGTTTTCTCGTGTCGCGGCTCATATTTTGTTGCTTTTTCGCAAACAGTGTGAACCTACCCGAGCAGTCTGAACCACTCTTGATAGACTGATTTAAGTCGAAAATGTTCGAAATTTCTTAGCCATATTATTCATATTACACTAAAATCTATATTTTATCAATCACCGGACTAAGCTGTATTAGGCAGAATCCGTATTAATTCTATTAAATGCCCCGGGGGCGTTGCATTTTGCAAAGGGGGGGGTGTTATTTAGAGCCCAAAGTGTAGTGAATCAGCTACTGCCAAAATACCCATGATAAGCAATATAAAGGTTATGGGTTTACTTTCAGAGGAAGCAACGTTACTATTTTTGCCTCCCTTTTCAGTAAGGGTCGACTTTCAAAGGAAAGAATTTGCTCCTCAAGAGCAAATTCTTTCCTTTATGAATCGATCCCATTTCAAAGAGCTACCGCATCAAGAGAAGCAACCAGGAATTCATGCAAGTTAATAGAACGTAAGTTTTGGAAAAGAAACGGGGGTCGTTTATTAGAGCAGGGGCGTTTAATACGATTATTACGGTAATTATAAATAAAAGCACCAGAGAGATAAGTTAGATTTAATAATGTGAATTTATAGTGTTATTGTTTCGATTCTCATAACGATTTTCCACCGGTGGCTCCGCGAAACAGATCCATAGGCTAATGTAAATTTTTAAAGGTAGGTTCCCGGACTAGCGATAACAATTATGTTCACAAAATAATTTCGCCTTTTTCTGGGTAGTATTGAATTCTCTTATTTTTCTGAATCTGTTGCTACTGAGAAAATCGGCAGATGTTGAAGAAAATTGTCGTGTTACCTTTGGCTTATTTTCCTTTGTTGGAATTCCAGTTCTAAAAATAGATGTGTTATATGTCTATAAGTGCGCGATTTCTGATGCCATTCTCCAAAGGTAAATTTACTCTTGCCATGAGCTCTCCTAGAGGTCCTGGCATGGCAGATGGGTTAAAACTATCCCAAAATGCAATGCAGCATGACGTCAGCTAACGTTATCTTTTTTGGGCGCGAACTAAAAATAGCACTAACTGGTGTGCGAAGCAGTTAGGAAATCCCTTGCAAAACAAGTTTTCTAATAATGTTTTGATTTACTGTTTTGAGTGAAGCTTATTCATTCCCTTTTTATAAGTGCTTTCCAACAACTTGGATGAAAGATGATCAAAATTATGATGCAATCCAAAGTACAGGAACCTACCTTTAACATCTTCGACTGATACAAGCTGTTCAAATCCAAAATTGTCTATTCTACTTTTCATGCAAACCACCACAGTAAGATGGTTGGCTTGACATAAAATTACACACAATCGGTTGAATCAACCTTGAAGCCACCTTGAGTCAACGTCATGATGTTGAATCAACCTTGTGTGCCCATTTGGTTAGAAGCATATGCATTTGCATGTAAACAGATCAAATACCGAATAATGAAATAATGGAAAATAGATGAATACGCAGGAAAAATTAATGAATACAATGGGGAAAACTTACTTCGGGATAAAATATATGGCTAGGATTGACCGCCAAATCTAAAATGCCTCCTCTGTAAGCTATGTTAAGCTCCTTGACTGTCTGATATCTGTACGTCATCTGTAAATTTAAAAAAATAATTCAGTTTTAACCGTTAAAGCGCCAAGAATAGAAATAGTTGAATTTGGCAAACAGCGTAGATCCAGATGAGGCGGCTCATAATGAGCTGCCTCATCTGGATCTGCGCTATTTGCACTCTAATTATTGCTTAGAAAAACTTAGTTTTTGTCTCGCCTGCGAAGCAGAGGCGAGACATATGTATTGCTTTTCCGGCGTCGGCTGCGTCGGCGGCGTAAACTTTTGTCCAGTTTTTCCGTTTAGGTCATTTTCTCAGAAACTATAAGGGCTAGAGCCATGAAACTTGGGTCATGCATACATCTGTAAGAGTACAGCTGAAAGCCATCATCAATGTTGAGTCTTGACCTAGATTTTACGGTTGAATGACTTCGCAATTTTTTGTCGAGTTTTTGCGTTTAGGTCATTTTCTCAGAAACTATAAGGGCTAGAGCCATGAAACTTAAGCCATGCATACATCTGGGAGAGTACAGCTGAAAGCCATCATCAATGTTGAGTCTTGACCTAGATTTTACGGTAGAATGACTTCGCAATTTTTTGTCGAGTTTTTGCATTTAGGTCATTTTCTCAGAAACCATAAGGGCTAGCGCCATTAAACTTGGTTCATGCATACATCTGGTAGAGTACAGCTGAAAGACATCATCAATGTTGAGTCTTGACCTAGATTTTACGGTTGACTGACTTCGCAATTTTTTGTCGAGTTTTTGCGTTTAGGTCATTTTCTCAGAAACCATAAGGGCTAGAGCCTTGAAACTTGATTCATGCATACATCTGGTAGAGTACAGCTGAAAGACATCATCAGTGTTGAGTCTTGACCTAGATTTTACGGCTGACTGACTTTGCAATTTTTTGTCAAGTTTTTGCATATAGGTCATTTTCTCAGAAACTATAAGGGCTAGAGTCATGAATTTGTGTCATGCATTCATCTGGTTGAGTACAGCTGAAAGCCATCATCAATGTTGAGCCTTGACCTAGATTTTACGATTGAATGACTTCGCAATTTTTCGTCGAGTTTTTTGCGTTTGGGTCATTTTCTCAGAAACTATAAGGGCTAGAGCCATGAAACTTGGTTCATACGTACATCTGGAAGAGTAGATTTCAAAGCTATCATCAACATTGAGTCTTGACCTACATTTTACAGCTGACTGACTTTGCAATTTTTTGGCAACTTTTTGCGTTTAGGTCTGTTACTCAGAAACTATAAGGGCTAGAGCCAAGAAACATGGCTCATGCATTCATCTGGAAGAGAAGAACTCAAAGTTATCATTGTTATTGAGTCTTTACCAACATTTCAGGGTTGGCTGACTTTTCAATTTTTTGGCAAGTTTAAGCGTTTAGGTCTGTTTCTCAGAAACTGTAAGGGCTAGAGCCAAGAAACTTGGTTCATGCATACTTCTTTGATGATGTAGCTCTGTTTTTGTGACAAAGCGCCAGCAGGCGAGACGCCGCATTCCGCGGAATTCTTGTTAATTTTGGGCTTCAGCTGGGTTTTTTTGCGCTTTAAGAGTTGAAATAGTCTGGTGACAGTCTTACATACGTGAATACATATATACAAACGCACGCACGCACGCACGCACGCATGCACGCACGAACACACATACACACACATACATGATACATACTTACATAATTTGAAATAGAGTTTCCATTAAACATTTCGAAAACTGGTTTAAACAATATTTTACTCAAAGAATTTATACGTACATATAAATAATACTGTGAAGCAATACAGTAAGCGTAAGCGTAATTTCGAAAATTGTCAGTATACATACATACATACATATACATACATACATACAAAATTTAAATTCAGTGGGCAAGGGTTTTTGATAGTTCATATATGAATATGTCACGATAAATGACGGGTCCTTTTTGCATCATCAAACATGTGGTTTTAGAGTTACCTCCCCTTTGTCGATAATATTATCACGATATCTCATTAAGTATTTGAGCTAGGACTGTGATATTTCATGTACAGGTTGGTTGTGAGATATGCAAAAAAAAAAAAAAAAAAAAAAAAAAATTTGGACAAATTCCATCAAAAAGTGACGTAATTATGCCTTCTGGTGGAGTTAAGCATTTTCCCTGTTATCAGACTTTCAGATATAGGCATAAGCTTGAAAAAAAAAATCTGAGGAGTTTCTATAAAAATAGCCATCAGAGGAGATGGCAAATCCCCTGACCAAAGACCCCATCGGCCTTGGTAAAAAGGGTGCACTTCAAAACACATATTAGTAATATATCGTCGTTCTTTTATGCTTCTGATTGACATTAACTGTTAACAGATGCATGATTATCTAACACTCAAACTAAAACAGTATGCTTGACTGCTAAAAAGAGGTAATATCTCAAACAGCCACCATATACACAAATGTATAGCATACGATACATTCAACTTTCAAAATGTGTGAATAACTTCTAAAGTACAAGCCCTACAAACCTAATTTTGAGCTCTCTAGTAAGTGAATTTTGACAAAGAATCCAAATCTGGAATTTTTTTATTTTTTTTTTTTTTTTTTTGGGGGGGGGGGTGCAGGAGGGGGCATGGGAATGTGGAGGGGTCAGAGAGAGTTAGGAACACTGATAAGATATTACAGCATGATCATCAATATTCTAAAAGGTACACGGTTGTTCAAATTGTGGAGCAGGCCAGGGTTATACAGATATGGAGCAGAGACTCAAACATCAGCTCAAACTACCAAAGGGAAATAACTCACAAAGTATAAAAGCAAGAGTTATCATTCATGTAAGAGACAAATTGTCATTACCTGTTCTGCATATCTGTGAAGTATCATGAAAATATTTCTAAAGGTATTCAAGCTATGGAGCGGACACCTAAAATCATCAAAGGGAAATAACTCCAAAAGTTAGAAAGCAAGAGTTGTCATTCTTGTTCGTGACACATTATCATGACCTGTTCTACATATCTGTGAAGTATCATGAAAATATTCCAAAAGGTATTCAAGTTATAGAGCGGACACGAAATCACACCTAAAACCATCAAGGGGATATATCTCAAAAAGTAAGAAAGCAGGAGTTGTCATTTTTGCTCGCAACAAATTGTCATGACCTGTTCTACATATCTGTGAAGTATCATGAAAATATTCCAAAAGGTATTCTAGCTATAGAGGGGACACGAAATCATACCTAAACTGATCAAGGGGAATTAACTCAAAAAGTAAGAAAGCAAGAGTTGTCATTCTTGTTCGCGACACACCGTCCTGACCTGTTCTACATATCTATGAAGTATCATGAGAATATTCCATAAGGTATTCAAGTTATAGAGCGGACACGAATCTGCCAAAAAATCACACCTAAAACTATCAAGGGGAAATAACTCAAAAAGTAAGAAAACAAGAGTTGTCATTCTTGTTCGCGACACATCATCATGACCTGTTCTACATTTCTGTGAAGTATCATGAAAATATTCCACAGGGTATTCAAGTTATAGAGCGGACACGAATCTGCCAAAAAATCACCAAAGGGGAGATAATTCAAAAAGTACATTAGGAAGAGTTACCATTCTTGTACGCGACACATCGTCATGACCTGTTCTACATAACTGTGAAGTATCATGAAAATATTCCAAAGGGTATTCAAGATATAGAGCGGACAAGAAAATGTTTACGGACGGACGCCAGGCTCATCGCTATATCCCCCGAACCTTTCGGTCGGGGGATAAAAAGTAACAGAACTGTGCCTCTTTTCAGGCTTAGACATCAAAAGTTTGACGCCTGTTATGGCAAGGATATGGTTGGGGCATAATGTTTCGCAAATATAGCTTCTAGTTGACTTTGTCCCCGGTAAAGCGACTTAATTTTTCTTCGAAACTTCATCAAACTTGTCAACCATGATAGGAATATAACCTCTGACCAGTTTGAAAGTAACTGTTGGGCCATATTGTACAATTTCCTCCTTAGAGTTGCTTGCCCTTGAGCACTTGACTATCCCATATTTGACCTTGTCTTCGGCATAATGCATGCTAAAACTCAGGTGAGCGATCGTTGTCCATTGGGCGACTTTTTTTTAATTTCTCTATTTCCATTTATCTTAGTTAATGGAGAGAATCTACTAATCATGATATTATCTCCCTTTGCAGCATGGGTAAAAATACGTACCTCATTGGCTACCATGGTAATATACATTTCTGCATCCTCTTGACCTTCAGTCACATTACCATCGTTGAGATTGTAAAACCTAAACAAAAATAAACATTAAATACTTCTACGTAAAGATCAAAGTGGACTTAGTACCCTTGGCCTGCGAAGATGACTTCTGATTGGCGTCTTATGAAAGGGAACCTTAAGTCATAGGCGCACGGTAACTACTCAAATCAGCATGTGCATGTGTGAAACCGATAAGAGTCTTCTCTTGTTACTTTTTTAGATTTTGTAGAATCCGTAGATTGCTTATGCAAACTTGGAAGATTATGACCAGACTGCGTAGATGTGCAGGATCTCCGTTTTACTTGGTCACAGATAACGTTGGTAGTTTTCACGCGATTTTGCCAATCTTTTTATTCTTCTTCTCATAGGCGGCGACTCTAAGCCTATCGCCTCCCTCAGGACGCAAATTATTTCCTTTAATAAGAACAGAAGCTCTATAACAAGAACGCCTTGATGGTGCTGAAGCACTCAAATGAGCTAAAGATTAAAACTGACTTGGACTGATTCCAAATTTTACAAAACGGGCTACTCTTAGGATAGCCTTCCCCCCTCGGGATGCAATTTTTTTTCTTTTAAGAACATGAACCTCTTGGTGGCGCTAAATCGCTCAGCTGAGCTTAGATAAAAACAGTCTTCAATCTTCATGATCAGCTGATTTTGAATTTTTCAGATGTTTAAAGAGAGTGATGAGTTTGAAAATTAACATTACGACAGCAACCAAAGTTGCCGCAAGTCATATGAAAAATCAGCACCGCAGCTCAAAGGGTTCTACAGAAATGATTTTGGTTGCTTTGCATACCGTAGTAAATCCTAATAAACGCCCCCCCCCGCCCCGCTCTAATAAAAGCCCACTCCCTCTTTTCACAAACTAATATTACATTAACTTGCACAAGTTGAGCTTTTGAAAAAGCTTGAGAGGTTATCCCTTAGCAAATGAACCTATAGGATGCAAGAGGTAAAGCAGAAAAATGGCAGCAATACAAGCTAGTTTTATTATATTCTTGGACTTTGTTGAAGCTGTAGGTAAGTGGCGAGTTTTACAGCTTTTCTTTTGTCTAGTGATTGCTTGTAACAGGTGAGCTTCAGAGCTATTAACTTTAGTAAGATGACCTATACTGTTTAGTTACGACTCTTCGTAAGTGGACTGTACTCTCTGGTAAATGCTTGTATTAGGTGCGATTCTTGTATAAAGGTGAGATGAAGTGTTCAGGATAAGTTTTACAGCCCATGTCTTGGAGGGACGCTGCAGCTGGGTGCGCCAAACTATGAGAGCAAATACCGGCAAATAGTGGAATCCGCATTTAGCGAAAATCGAGTAGAACTTGTTATTGATCTGTACTGTTAAGTGACAACTGAAAGATCATGCATTAGCTGGCGAGAACGCGCCAAATGTAGAAGTACCGGGAAATAGTGGGACCCGTATTGCAAAAGGAAACGGCGTACGTACAATCGAGTACGAATTCCTAACTTAATATGGCTATCCCCGAGGGGATAACCAATAAATTTATTTCATTCACGGTATGGCAAATAACATACTGGCGCACCGAAACTGAGAAGGCTAAAATACATGAACCATGCACGTCAGGTTAACGTAACATTTCTCTATGACATTTAAATAATTTCTGCAAGAAAACAACATGCCTTAGAGAAGAGGCGTTCACACATTTTCTGGTACAGAGAAATCAAAGAATAACAAGAACAAGAATAGCAAATTCTTTCCTTTAAGAGTAGACCCCATTTTAGAAGGGTTATGTCTGTCATGAAAGCAAACGGTAAGCCACAAAAGTTGATTCTCTTTGTTAAAATGGCGAGAAGAAACATTAATGAGCCGCGTCACGAGAAAGCCAACAATGTGGTTGTGCGCCCTGCGCGCCAGCCTGGGCATCCGTCAAATTTGATCAGACCCTTTGTTACGTGCCAAAAGGGTAGCTAAGGGTCTAAGCTACCATCACGCGGACAGCGAATACTCTGATCAGACTGGGCGGATGCCCAGGTTGATCTGAGTCTGCGCTGGGCGCACAACCACATTGTTGGTTTTGTCGTGTCGCGGCTCAATTTTTGTTTTGTTACCTGTTCATATGCGCAGCATCCAGAAAGAATGCTATCTGAACAACCCGAACATCATCGTCTGGTACAGCTATCTGACGTCTGTGGCGAGAATCTTGATATGTCACTGGTAGTGTTCTGTTGCCAGGATACGGGACAGGAGGTGCTACAAAATGTCAAGGTCAATATACAATGTCTGGTAGCACAACTCCATTCACGTGAAAATTAAAAATCTAAGCTCCTACAAGTTGTTAGGTAGAAATGCTGTTTGACTCATATGTATGTATACCGCATTAATCGTATTAAACGCCCCTGCTCTAATAAACACCCCCTACTTCTTGTTATATTAACTTGCATAAATCCCTGTTCATTCTCTGGCTGAGGTTGCTCTTTGAAATGAGGTCCACTCTTTTTATTCAAAGCAAATACTGTCTATAAATATGCATTACAAATATATAAGCCAAACAGCATTGTTAGGGTAAGGTGGGGCAAAACGCCCATTCATTTTCTGATTTAGGGTCTATTTTCAGCACTAATACAAACCAGAATGTGTTAGCTTGAAGCAGTAATGTCTTGAATAAGACCAACAGTTCTTGAAAATTCATCTTATTTTGCAAGTTTAGGCCCCTTAGTCGAACGAACTAACATAAATTACTGAAAATGCTAGTAAAACGAAATACAGTCAAACCTGCTCATGGGGTCACCCCTATTAAGGGGTCACCTGTCTTAAGCAGCCACATTTTCTGGGTCCCTTGAACCAAAATACAGTGCAAATGAACCTGTATTAAGGGGTCAGCTGTCTTAAGCAGCCAATTTTTGTCCTTCCCTTGGGTGACCCCTTAAGACAGGTTTGACTGTATTATTGCTATAAATATTTATTACACTTCTTTCTTAATAGTCCACCATGCAAATGGTTTCCTAAAATAACTACAGTTACAGGTCCGGATCCAGGTCACCACGTACTGGCGGGGCTGTGGATAACTGGTGGGGTTTGGGGATGCCGAGATATATGTGTGTTTGTGTGGAGGGGGAGGGGTGGCTTGAATATATATGACACAATAAGGGATCTATTTGATGAGAATTTTTGATAATGTCTTTTTGCCTTGAAATATATGTTGTGGTATCTCATTAGAATCGCCTCGGCGAGGCGATTCTAATGAGATGTCACAACATTTATTTCAATCTAACCACATAGATAAATTATCTCAAACTGTCATCAGATACTCATTATTATCTAGCGGCCTACATATTATACATGACATAAAGGCCCAGATGGTGGGGCTGAAGCCCCAAAGCCCACCCCGTGGATCCGGGGTCGGGTTAGCCGATTATGAAAAATGCAATTCTCAATAATTTCCGGTTATACTATAAGTCATTCCAGCGGGCACATGTCGACATAATTACGTCGCACTGTCGTCAATGCGACATGAGTACGACGTCGATACTCAGTAGGACATAATATGCCTGCTCGGATGCAGCCAACCTTTTCATAGTTCGATTGCTTGCTCATACCTGTCTCCGGGTAATCGCCGAAAGTTTCCCACGTGCCGTTAACTTTTTCTTCACAGAATGCTTGGGCGCCTTTTAGATAACACGACTGTGTATCACTGTGAACAACACCAACCTTTCAAAGGAGATTTTTTTCAAACATTAAGATTACAGCACAAGAGGAATAACTCTGACAGAGAAATGTTTGTCTCCCTGCTCACATGGGGATATTGTAAAGGGAAAGAGTTTGCTCTCTTAACAAAGTCTTACTTTTAGGTGATTTTTTTGTCATTTGTATAAAGGGGCCAACTTTTGTGTCTTCTTGTCTCCTTTCCTGCACTGTAAAAAAATCCGTATATTTTACGGTAGAATAACGGGAAACCAGCTGCCAGTCCATCTCCCGTGATTTTTTACGGGCGCACATGAAATTCACAGTATCCGAACTCACTGTACCATCTCTTCCGGTTTTCATAGCGTTGAATCGAGAGTACAAAGTTCGCTTATAACCAGTAGTCGGAAATCATTATGTTTTGAGATTTTATCCGGAATCTGCTGCGTCATTTATAGTTATTCAGCTTCGAAAATGTAAAGAGGTAAGTTTAATATAAATTTGCTCTTCGGTCTTTTACTTTATTACCCTGTACAATGAAAACCTCATGGCCGTCACAGAAAATTTATTCCGAACAGCTTGATTTAACACGAGTTTGTATCGTGCAAAACCTAGCTATCACCCTATTAGCAAAACTAACACACTGTAGATTGATAACGCCTTCCGTTTATTTTAAAGATTTTTATAAAACATGTAAGAAAAGGCTCAAAATGGTTTAAGAATCATGGCAAGGGCGATTTGACTACTGTACCGTTTTTTATCCACCCATACACGACATTGTACAGGGCAATAAAGTAAAAGACCGAAAAGCAAATTATATTAAACTCACCTCTTTACATTTGCGAAGCCGAATAACTATAAATGACGCAGCACATGCCGGATAAAATCTCAAAACATAATGATTTCCGACTACTGGTTATAAGCGAATGTTAGTACTCTCGATTCGACGCTATGGAAACCGGAAGAGCTGGTACAGAGAGTTCGGATACTGTGAAATTGCAGGATTCATCAAGCAAAGTAGGATTGATTATAACAGGTGTTGTTTTTGTCATATAACCCTTTAACACTATGAAGTTATTTTCGAGTACGGCCAGTTAACATAACACTACCATATCGTGATTTCCAAACCTGATCGACAGGCAAACGCCCGTAAAAAGTTACGGGAAATGGACTATCAGCTACTTGTCAGTTAGTCTACCGTAAAATCTACGGATTTTTTACAGTGCCATGGACAAAAAACCCTTTCAAAAAGAGATCTACTTTTTATAGAAAAGCACTGGCTCCCGGAGGAGCAAATTCTTACCTTTAAGAGTTTACCCTTTTTTAGAAATGCAGGCAAGATGTTGGAACTGGCAGAGTTCCTTCCCCTGAAAGTGTACCCATTCACCTTCTTAAGATGTATGGATATACCCTCAGGGGGAATAACTCTGACAGGAAAATGCTTGTGTCGCTGTTGTTAACATATTAAGCGCTAGCCCCAGAGACCGTGAAGAAAATATCAGAATTTGGCGCAAACAGCGTAGCTCCTGATGAGGCGGCTCATAATGAGCCGCCTCATCTGGATCTACACTGTTTGCCCACTAGTCTATGAATTCTCAATATATCTTGGACAAGTTTTTTTTTTTAATTTTGCAGACGTAACTTTTGTCGTCTGCTTTTTGGCGCGTAAAGGGTTAAGTGAAAGACTTTGTTTTCCTTGAGAGCGAATTCTTTCCTACGAGATGACTTCGTTCACTTTCAGGGGAAGCAACTCTGTCATTTTCATTTTTGCCTCCATTCTCAATCGCCGCAAATTCTTGAGGGAAAGAATTTGTTTCTTAGCAGACCCCATTTTGGAAGGGCTACGTCTTCCAGGCCCAGAAGCAAACAGGAAGTCACAAAAAATGTTCCTTTCTGCAAAAATGACAGAAAAAAAAACATGAACGTGCACTGTAAAACACTTATATTTAATCGTATTTGGCGGTTACGGAATTTTTTGCGATATTGGCACACAACATTTAATCAACGTTGAATCAACATGATTAAATACTGATTCAACATTGTGTTGCAGTGGATGGCAATTAAGACAAACAGGTACAGTATCAGGGAAAACAACTCTGCCATTTTCAATTTTGCCTCCCTACTAAATGGAGGTCTACCCGTAAAGGAAAGAATTTGCTCATCTAAGAACAAATTCGTTTCTTGAACAGCAAACCCCCTTTACGATAGTATATGTCGACCAGATGGGCAAACAGAAAGTCATAGTTGTCTCCCTTTGTAAAACTGGCAAAGAATGGAACTGTTCCTAGTCACCTTAAACAGTATTAAGACCCAGTTTAGTTATTGAGTCGCTACAGGACAAAACCAACAAAAGTGGCATTGCGCCACGCAAAGACTCAGATCAGCCTGGGCATTTACCCAGTCTGGCCAAAGCTTTCGCTTTGCGTTTGGTTCTAATCTACCTCCATGCGCACAGCGAAGACTCTGATCAGACTGGGTGGATGCCCAGGCTGATCTGAGTCTTCGCTAGGCGCACATGCCACTTTGTTGGTTTTGTCGTGTCGCGGCTTATTTGGTGATGTAAACACTGCAAAATTTTATAATTTAAAAAAATGCCTGTTGGCATGTTCTTTTGCTTCTAGCCACAAAATTAATTATTCGCCTGTCTTGATGTTCAACGTTGGCGGACCTGATGAGGCCGTGTGGTGAAAATAAGAACAGGAAACCTCCTGAGTTCAATAAAGAGACCGCACGACGTTGAATTCTTATAACGCGACGTCTGATTAGATACGGTAACGTGAAAGAATTGCTACAGTAACGTTTGGCTAAATCCTGTAGTATACGTCGGAAACCCGATGGCTAGGCGCTAGCTTTTAGGCAGACTTAGTATACTTTGAAAAGTGAAAACTTGAAAAAGTGCAGTAGTCAAAACTTTGAAAAAAATGCAAGAATTAGTAAAACCCTTACTTGAACATGATCGTATGCGTTATGATGTGAACCCGATTTATTTGGAAATGTATTGACAAACGAAAGTTATTCTGGAAAATAAGAAGGAAATAATGTTTAATTCATAAAATATTTTTAATATGAAGATAATTACCAAATCACAGTGTGGTTTTCCGTCAACATAACATGGCTTACAGGCATACGCCCCTGACTCATCCGTATAATACTCGACATCCTGAAAAATAATAATACTTGTAATAAATAATAAACGTCGTATTAACATCGATATAACGTCACTGAAGCTACGCTCTATTAACATAATTAAAGTTGGTACAGAACAGAGCAGAAGCTTTATTCAATTAAAACTCAGGCCACACACAGGTGGCGTAAGAGCACACAGTATAAACAAGAAATACACAACAAAACTGATTACAAGAATGGTGCTGGGTAACTTTCATTGCCGGGGCGTCTAACTAATTTGACTGATAGTAGGTCAAGGATCAATTGTTCGTGCAGTAGCTGCGGGTGGGGGTTATTTGAAAATTTTCTCTCGCCTATAATCTTTTCTTTCTCCCTCTCTCTAGATGGTCCGATATAAACTGAAATACAGTCTCAAAGGGCCGTTAAACCCAAAACAACCAACTAACCAACACAATCTTAATACGGTTCTACTCATTAAGGAAAGAATTTGATCCTTCCTTTAAGGGTAGACTTCCTTTCAGAATGGCTTTGTTGTTTAGGAAAGCAAATAGGAAGTCATAGAAGTTGCCTCCCTTTGAAAAAAGGAAGAAAAACATGGAGGCCGTCTGTAACAACTTTAGAACTACGCCATTTGGAGTGAGGTGTGACTGAATTCTATATCAGAGAAAATAAGGGTGCTAATCGAAAATGTAAAAATGATCACACTATTTCTCTTCCTCTAAAATGACGGCGTTATCTGCATATGAGCCGCGACACGACAAAACCAAGAATGTGGTTGTGCGCCCAGCGCAGACTCAGATCAGCCTGGGCATCTGCCCAGGCTGATCAGAGTCTTCGCTGTTCGAATGGAGGTCGCTTAGACCCTTGGTTATCCTTTAAGCGCTTAGCGACGAATCTGATCAGACTGGGCGGATGCCCAGACTGATCTGAGTCTGCGCTGGGTGCACAACCACATTGTTGGTTTTGTCGTGTCGCGGCTCATATATAGATGTCAGTTAAACTCAGTTTGTGACAGCGTTTGCGTAAAATATTTGAAAGAGAAATAATCATGATAATAAGCAACCTTGACTATCGTCATTTTTGCCGTGCAGCGTATCAAACCAAAATCCTCAGCCTAATATCAGTTATCCTCGTATTAGAAAAACTAGATGCACTGTAACGCACGTTTTTGTAACAAATTTCCTTTTTGTAGCAAAACAAAAAGCAACTTTCTTACAAAAACGCACGCTGACGATAACCATTATTGTCACAAACTTTATCATTAACGTGCATTTTTGTAACAAAGTTGCTTTTTGTAGTGTCACAAACAGCAACTTTGTTACAAAAACGCGCGTTACAGTGCACACACGCATACCCACTACCTTTAAGAGACAGGGCAACCGGAATGAGACAGAGTTCGGGTAATGGGGAAAAGCATTGGTTTGATGCTTAACGTCCACGATAAACAGATGGGGAAAAGAATATGTTGTAATGTTACCCTTTCAATATTATTCTTTCTGTTCATCCTGGCGTTCTTTCCCATAGTAATAACTTCTGGTCTGTTACTAGCACGAAAAGATCTGCTGGCTTTAAAGTGCTTTCTCCCCATTCCTCCTATTCTTATGGTGTATTCTATTTCATCTGGGAACATGAACCCGCCGTCACTTGACTCCCTGATGTCCGCCCTTTCTTTTATGACTTTAACTTTTCTAACTGGAAAATAGATGGATATGTGAGACGCGGATATGTGAGACATTCATTTATTCATTCAATCGTTCGAATTCATTCATTCATTTAGTCATGTTGGGAGGGAGGGCCATGCATATATGTATATATTATTGATATTAATTACGGAGTGGCTATTGCCAGTCGACTGGCAATAGCGATTTTACATTAAAATCGCTATTGACAGTTGGCTGGTAATAGCCATTTTAGGGTGAAATCGCTATTGCCAGTCGACTGGTAATAGCGATTTTAACGTAAATTTAAATCGCTATTGTCAGTCGACTTGTAATAGTGATTTCCACGTAAAGTCTCTACTGCCAGTTAACTGGTAGCATCGCAAATAACATTTGACACGCTAATTTCAGTTTCTTTAAGTTCTTTCCAAGAAGGGCAAATTCTATTTATCAGCAAGTAACTTTGAAGTTATTGTTGCACTCTCATTTCTGCATGTATGAATTACTGATTACTTTATTACCTTTGAACTTCAAAGTTAATGAGTGGCCACGATTTCATATAATAATGAGCCGCGACACGAGAAAACCAACAATGTGGTTGTACGCAAAGCGCAGACTCAGATCAGCCTGGGCATCCGCCCAGTCTCATCAGAGTCTTCGCTGTCCGCATGGAGGTAGATTAGACCCTAAGCTACCCTTTGAGCACTTAACGAAGAGTCTGGTCAAACTGCACGGATTTCCAGGCTGATCTGAGTCTGCGCTGGGCGCACTATCACATTGTTGGTTTTGTCGTGTCGCGGCTCAATTATTTTTATTCCGTCAACAGGTAAGTGATCTTACTGCTTGTGTTGGAAAAGCCGAGCATCTCCGCGGTCTTTTCGGGGTCTTCCCTGTTATTATCAACAGTCTACTAATTGTGAACTATAGAGAGTAAAAACGAGACATGTGGTCAGTCTGTGCAGATGCATAGGCTGAAATGCTTATAACCCCTTTGTACGATTGTAGGTGTCAGTTACTGATAACCGTCAATTATCACTATTATTATTATTAATAAATATAGAAGTATACACCTCGATAGAGTTGCCATGATTTCAATGCTCTATGAAAGAGTTATCTAACTTTTTCAGAGCTGCCATGATTTTAATGCTCTATGAAAGAGTTATCTAACTTTTTCGGAAAACATTAAATTTCATTGTAAGAGATAGCTGACCTTTTCCCCAGCAAACTGAGTTTAGCTATGGTCTCTGACATGCAAGTGTGTGCAAACCGCTAAAATTGCTTTGAAATCGTTCACGTTTTGAAGTACACTCATTTGACCTATTCCGGTGGATTCACCTATTCCGGTGTATCCTGTTTCTTTCTCTGCAACGAAACAAGCTAGAAGCGAAATGATTTTTAGGTTATTACTTTCAATATTTATTTGTCAAACCCACATATATTAAGGATCTCATTTATCAATCAAAGATACCAAAAACTGAGTTTACAAGTGGCTGGTAATGCATATTTAACAAGAAAAATGACAGATGTTTTCAGGCCAACTGTGAAAATGGGGTCGGACAATATTTGTGTAAACAAATATGTCGTAAACCTATATGTCTGTCGATTGCTCATTTTATTAGCTATCTAAACCGATTTATATCAAAATTAAATAAAATCAGTTACTTGGGTTTATTGAAATTTTAATTTATTAGCTCATTTAGCCTATTCCGGCGGATAGTATATTTGGGTAATGTCTCTGCGTTCTGAAATCCATATTAGTGCTGCATTCTCGTCATGCAATTTGAATATGTAAGTAAAACTCCATTTGGCTTTATTTTGAATTGTCATTTATCATAGAATCCGGGATAAAAATATCAAACATTGTACTTACGGGCACTGGGTATAGTCAGTTGTTTTAAATAATCAATTATGTCAAATAGACATTTGTTTGCATAAAATCGTCTTTCATCGAGCTAGTAATAATCCGACAGTTTACTTTTGGGGCGCCCCTCGGTGGTTCTTTCGATGTTTTGTAAAAAATATACAGATCCACCGGAATAAAAGAAGATGCGTCGAAATAGGATAAAAGACAACGTCTGGTTGTCGTCAGATTTGCCTATCTTCCTCAAATAGTTTGTCAACCCAAACAAAGTGCCTTAAACAAGAGGCTTTTATTTATTTACTGACACAAATAAATTAAAAAATGACAGTGTATTTAGACTGTAACGCACGGTCGACTGAAACGTGCGTCGGAATAGGTCAAATGACTGTATCTCCCTTTGTATTTAACAAAGGGTATTTTATGAAGACCGATAACGCCATAATCTATGCATTTGTGCCTCAGTTTTCTTTAGTAAATAGTTTAAACCGCTGAGTTTCGTTACATTGTAATTATGGATATACAGACTTTCCTGAATTAAAGTGAACTGCCGGTTTCCACTTTCTTGAAGCGTCTTGCTTTTCAAGAACTCAACGCTCCCAAAAAAACAAAACAAATTTCTTCTGGATAAAGGATACTAAATTCAAAAGTTGCATGTCGCTGATTCTCAAAACTGCCTGCACTCTTAAAATTGCTCCTTTCGTAAATTTTGGCTTCACCCCATACGGAGTGTACGCGTTCTCACATTTACGGTTTTAAAGATCTTGAATGTTTTAGGCGTTCTTTTTCTCAAAACTTCACGGATTCAAACTAAAAGGGCGAAAGACATATATGTCCCCTACTTTCGCAGCCGGGACGCGTAGCGCAATCGATAGCGCGTCTGACTCAAGAGCCAGAGGTCCCGGCCGGATTCAATACCCGGTCCGACCACTTACTTTCGTGGAGATTGATTCTTCCCCTTTTCCGCTGATTCAAGAAGGGCAGTTGTCAGCTACTGGCGAAAATATATGCACTTAGTAGTGGTTAACAGCTTAGGAGGTCTAGGCCTGCTCAGGAAAAGTGTGGTTAGGTTAACTGACCGTCCCCACATGACCATAGCTGTTGACCGTGGACATAAAGCAATAACACAACAACAACCTACTTTTGCAATAATTCGCCTTCAGTACATAAAATCCCATTTTATTTTTAGATTATGAATTTCAGCGTTAACAATGCCGTGAGTCCCAGCACACTTACCGCGCGGGCCTGTCTTATATGCCGGTCTTGAGAACACATTGCAAATAATAATAAATAATATTATAGCCTGAATACAACGACGGCTAATCTTTCCTTCCATCTTTCCTTCTCTCAACTAATATTTTTACGAAAATTAAAATAACGAAAGTTGTACGAAATTAGTACGAAAGTTCCACTCCTGCGTGGAGTAGATATTTAACTGACGTCTCCTGACGTATGCGGGATTTTAATTGAAAAATTCGGTTGTATACCGTATTTCCTTGCATTGTTTTCTATAAGATATTAAGGTTGAGAAATTGAAAAATGCAAAATACATATTTGTAATGCTTAATATACATTAGCAGCATTATTTCGATGCTCAATTAATAAAGTATAAGGATCAGATTTTATTTCAAATCTATAGACTTTTTTCTCTTATGTTCTGATAAAAAATAAGTGGGAACATACATGGACATATAGTTCTTGCAGCAAAATTTGACCAAGAAAATATACATGTAGTTTACTTTGTTGAGTGCATCTACAAAGGAGAAGAATATGATGATGACGCTGATTATGAGAAAGAAAGAAAGAACTTGTTCAAAAATATTTGCTATAGTAACTGAGCTAGGGCCCTATCCATATTAACAATAGCATAGAATGTCCCCCATCCCCACCCCACCACCACTTGCAGATCGGAAATGCCAGTAAAATAGTAACGTGAAATTCGAAAATCAAAATTTGAAATTTAACAAATACTATTCTCAAATAATTTGACAATAATTGACCAGTAGCTATGGTAGTTTCTCATAAGCATCATTTACGCAACAGGTAAAATTGGCGATCATAAAATTCCATAAGGCTATTTGATGGACAAGATAACCTCTCGATATAGTTTAAACTTATTAAAGTTATCATGTTTGGTGTGAAATAAACAATAATTGCGAATCTAGAATTTGAAAAATAAACAGGATATTGATGGAGTTTACTTCGAGCTTTTTGTCAGCCAAGTTCGTTAGCCTGGCTCTTGACGTCCGTATCGCTCAAAGGAGCCTCCGTACTTTTACCTTTTTGCACCTACAAATGTAATATTGATTTCAGTGTTACATTTTTTTATAGAAGATTAAGAAGTTTATTCTTACTGGTCCTTAATGGCCCCATTGCTCTGTCAACATGAAAATTTTTATCATGAGGTAACGCTGCAAACTTCTCACTATTGTTTCGTCATTGTACATGTAATAGGCCGTGATTATGCACCTTAAAACAAATAAAACATCATTGAGTTTCACATAAAAAGGGCTTGAAAACTTATTTGGGTCATTTTAGTTGGCAACTAAAATGACCTACTTTCGATTTCATTTCGTTTAATACAATGGTAAAAATACAATGTACATGCGTGGAGCCCCAATCATGTTTACATAGCAATGCTGGACGGGAAACCAGAACAGGAAATTCTAATTTGTTGAGCGATTTGTTAGTATTTAAAAAGCTTGTTTTCTCTCCTTTTACAAGTTATATGACTCAATATATGCACATCGAGCCATATTTTATTACCAAACGTGAAGGTTGAACCGCTTTCTACAATGATTTGAGTTTAGACGTTATTACCACTGATAGGATTATTGAGACTTTAAGCAGTACAAATTACTATATAAACTACATACAAGCCTATCGTTACACACATAGGATGGAACGAAGACAGTGTGAACGAAAACAGACATTGTAATTGTCTTTTGTTTTACGCTTGACCTCGAGATAGTACAGTGGACGCGACAGTATCGGATCAAGTTCAATAAAACTCCAGTTTTGTTGTATGTGAATGCTAAAAGTATGTATGTTATGACACGTAACAATTGTAAAATATCCCTTCTATCTATCCATGTCAAAAAATTTACGAAATTCATTCCTTTAAGGGCAGATAATCTATCCAGACTTACAGGAGGGTCTTACGACAGTAACGAATCAGGTGCGACAGTATCGGATCATATGATATTATTTTATAGGAGAGTTCCTCCGAGGCATTCTGCCAACCTTCTTAGCTTCAATAATTTTGCTACATAAACAGTTGGACCTATTAAACTTTCAGAGAAAACTTTTACGGCCTTTCAACGATATTCCTCACGTGGTCCTTCACCAGCAACGGTTATTTCTGTTAAATAAAAGTTGAATGTATACAAAAGTACAAACATGTCAAAAATTCCTACCTCAATAATCCCCTGCGCCCCAAAGCACGGAACTACTCAAACATTAAAGATCATAATCTGCCTTTGCAAAGTGTAGACCCTGATAAGACCGAAGTGTCTGATCAGGATCAACAAATATACGGCGATTTTCCGCCTTAACATTGATGTTTCAATGTACATGTAATCAGTGTATAAACACTACATTGTCATTCACCGAGCTCTCCGGCATTAATCTGAGTTTACACAGTGTACAGATGTCCATCCGATGAACGCCAGTCATTATTCGGTTCACACACATGCGAGCTGATCTCGAATGTTTCTTCAGAATGTTTAGCAGAAGTTTACGTGTGCTACACATAACCTACATTATCATACGCTAGTGTGTGCGGCGTGGGATAGGGGATATTTTACAAAAAGGATGTTGTCTTAGTTTTATACTGATCTTCTTTGAAAGAAGACACAGCAGCCACTAAGGCAGTTAAATTATGACTTGTTTTCAGCATCAGACCATACATCCAACATACAGTTTTCCAGCTGAGGCCTGTATTTCAGTTCAAATTATATAATGATCCGTTACTGTCGCACTGCGGTGCCTCACTTTTCAAGCCTTTAGTTTCATCAAATACTGGGATGTCACAAAAATAATGACTGCTTGCAATTTTAGGGATGCCAGGACACATTATAAAGCAAAATTGGTTTCAATCACCTAATGATAAAATAGTTTAAATAACCGAAATCTATTTTTGGAATAAGGAGCAACAGACAAAATGCAAGCGCCGCTGAAGAGGGACCAAGCTTTTCAACAACTCTGATTTGTTTCACAGTCGAAGATTTCAATCGATTTTTTCACCCTGCACTTTGCCATTGGTCTAGCTTGATGACTGCAATATAATGTTTAAAAAATATTTGCTTCATTTGTGAGAAAAATGGGTGATAACTTACAAGTGATCCGATACTGTCGATGATCCGATATTGTCGAGTCCACTGTATTATTCTCCCACTGTAAAACATGCAAGCTCATTAAAGAAATTTCTCTCTTGCACACCAGACAAGGTTTTCTGTAGTTTGCACCGCTGTTGGATAACCCTTATCCAGCCTTATGGCCCTGAATCGCTCACTGGTTCTGGAGAAGAAAGCTTATAAAGTTTTTAACCATATATGTGCATGAAAGCTATCTTGGTCATGTGACCAGAACCATTCATGCAAACTTTCATTTCCCTGGCTCATGGAGGTTTCATATGGCATTTTGCTTCAATCAGCTACGTCGCTTTGAAGGAGATATCTGAAGCTGCTGAAATATGACCTTGAACTCTTGTAATCAAAAAGCTTCATGTACTCATCTAATTGACTGCATATACCAATTTTTACACCAAAGTTTATACCAACTTTCATGATAAAGTCTACTATAACTTCCATGAAATCTTATAGCAATTTCCAATATAAAAGCACAGTTAGCGAATTTGACTCTGCTTGAAAAAGATTAAGGTCAACCTAAGGTCATTATTGCATAGACTTGGTAGTACTCGAGTACCCGATGCTACATATCAAGTTTCACAGCCATCGGTCTAATGGTTCTGGAGAAGAAGATCTAAAAAGGATTTTACCATACATGGGCAAGGCGGTCACGTTGGTCACCGGCATGTTACCAAACTCGTTTTGAAATTTTCGTTCCCCAAGCCCTTTGGATGCTCCATGAGAAAATGTGATTCCAGTAGGCCTAGTGGCTTTTGAGGAGATGTTTATATCTATTGAAAATGAGAGACCTTGCTCAAAGGTGAAAGCATGACCTTGACCACTATTTCTATAAAAAATTTAAAATTGTTATATATTTATGAACTTGTTTATTGATGATACCTTTAGAACTGACTTTTAATATGTATGTGATGATAATATTGTGTGTTTGTTACCAAATAAACCGATTATAATTGGTATTCAAATCGTGGGCTGTAGCATTGTCCTTTTTAAAAGAGCCAGAAAGCAAAAATTGACCTTGCTGTGCAAAAAGTTCAAGGTGACCTAAGGTCATAATTTTAACAAAGTTGGTACATGTAGTACTCGAGTACCTAATGCTACACGCCAAGTTTCAATATACAAGGCCATAAGTCTTTTGAATCTGAAGTAGAAGGTTTTTCCGTATATTGGCATGAAGGCCATATTGGTCATGTAACCAGAACTGTTTTGACATATTTTCGTTCCCCTCAACCCCTGGGTGCCCCATCATGAAATGTGAATCCATTTGACCCAGTGGCTCTTGAGGAGAAACTGCTGAAATATGAGAGACCTTGGTCAAAGGTCAAAGAATGACCTAGACCTCTATAGCTCCAAAATCTTCATTTTCTCATTCAGTTGACTTTATATACCAACTTTTATACCAAGATCTTCTGCAGCTTCCATTAAACCTTGTGCTTTCGCTTTTTCCCATATAAAAGCACTAGTAAGCAAATTTGACCTTGCCGAAAAAGCTCAGAGATGGACGATGCGGCCACGTTGGTCATGTGACCTAGACCATTCGAACAAACTTTCATTTCCCAAATCCCTGGAGGCTCTATCCGAAATTTGGTTGGAATGACCCCGCGGTTTCAGAAAGGAAGTTTGAAAATGATGATGGACGATGATGACGACGGACGACGACGAACGATAGAGCCTGCCTATCCAGCTCCTCCGGACTCTTTAGCTCAGGTGAGCTAAAAATAACAGCATCGTAAACGACTGCGTATTGTCCCGCCAGTCTGCCACTACTGATCCTCATGATATATTCCCAAGATTAACCCATTAATGCTCAGTGGACTCTTCTTTCTGTATATATTGGAAGACTCCATTTTTCGTTTAAGGGGTGTCTGCATGGGGTCAGTTTATGTTTATCCTTTTTATTTTATTTCAAGTAAAAATACATATTTATTTGTATTATGCAAATAGTGAAGACCTGACGCTTTTTGCGGCGTCTAATCTGGATCTGCACTGTCTGCCTATGTCCCAGTTTTGAGACGCTAGGCAGTAATGGGTTAATGCACACGCTAAGTTTGAAGAAAATCCGTGACCGATTGCCCAAGTCATCAATTCGAAACCAGTTTCAATTATTAGCCCCCTTCTCCGCCCACCCACCCATCCCCACCCACCCACACACATACCTGGTCTGGGCAGATAAGCCGTCATTGTAACAGAAAGCTTACAATTGCTTCGATCATTTTGTGAAATCTCACCAAGGTATTTCAAATAGTTAGGTTTGACAGTGACAAATGCCATAACTTAGAAATTATCGAAATGTTCCATTAGCCATCCCAAGGGGCTATTCCCTCAAGTATGAAGAATATCTGCCTGTCTTTCCTTATTCTGCCTGCTCTGTCTTACCTCTTTTATTTTCTCTTTCCTTATTAGCTCACCTGAGCCGAAGGCTAAAAAAGATGAGCTTATATGTGACAGTGTCTGGCATTTTGAGCCTTATGGAGCGAAAATCGGAAATTTTGTTTTTAACATTTTCATATTTGTTAGTGCTTCCAGAATAGATTTTGAGAAGCACAAAGAAATAGCGCTAAGGTTTACTGCAAAAACAAACAAAATTCACACTCACCCGATTTTTTGTTTTCATTTCACTGATTGGATACAATTTAATACTAGCTGGATAAACCTTTAAAACTCTGGTTCGTGACATCGCTTTTCAAAGATCTATAATGCAAACATTCTTAAAAGAGTGTAGATGAAAAAAATTAAACACGCCAATAGAAATGATGACTCACTCTTTTCAGGTGACGTTTTGAAATTAATAGGTAGTGCGCGGAAATACAATTAACTTTGCGTGCAAATTTTATGACGTCACTTTCATTTCACGTTTCGTGACGTCAACGTCGCACCTCCACAAGGCTCAAAATCCCAGGCGCTGTCACATATTATAGGCTTGGTCCGTCGTCCGTTGCCCGTCGTCCGTCCACACATTTAAGCATTAATATCTACTAAAGTAGCAAGCCAATCTTGATCAAATGTTATGTGTCGCATGGTTGGGGTGGGGGATTCATTGCGTATAGTTTTGGGACACATTGGTTTAAAACTGTGGTCACCATGGCAATAAAAAGGTCCCATAGACTTATAATGGGGAAAATGTTGTCCGGGCCCTTGCTTCTTCATTTTTGATTTCAACTTCTTGTAACTTGCAGGTATCCAGGACAGCCAAAACATCTCGAACTAGTTCGAATTTGGGCCAGGTTGGATCATTCTTTTTAGAGTTACTTGCCCTTGAGCGATAAAAATTTTCCCATAGACTTATAATGGGGAAAATGTTGTCCGGGCCAAAGCTCCTTCATTTTTAATCGCAGTTTCTTGTAACTTGCAGGTATCCAGGACAACCAAAACATCTCGGACCAGTTTGAATTTTGGTTAGGTTAAATCATTCTTTTCAGAGTTACCTGCCCTTTAGCGATGAAATATTTTCCCATAGACTTATTATGGGGAAAATGTTGTCCGGACCCTAGCTTCTTGGTTTTTTGATTGCAACGTCTTGTAACTTGCAGGTATCCAGGACAGTCAAAACGTCTCAGACCAGTTCGAATTTGGGCCAGGTTGGATCATTATATTTAGAGTTAGTTGCCCATGAGCGATAAAATACTTTCCCATAGACTTATAATGGGGAAAATGTTGCCCGGGCCCTTGCTTCTTCATTTTTTTATCGCAGCTTCTTGTAACTTGCAGGTATCCAGGACAGCCATAACATCTCGAACCAGTTCGAATTTGGGCCAAGTTGGATCATTCTTTTTAGAGTTACTTGCCCTTGAGCGATAAAATATTTTCCCATAGACTTATAATGGGGAAAATGTTGTCCGGGCCATAGCTCCTTCATTTTCGATCGCAGCTCCTTGAAACTTGCAGGTATCCAGGATGGCCAAAACATCTGAGAACTTTTCGAATGTGGGCCAGATTGGATTATTATCCCCTCGCACAATGAAGTTGTGCAGGGGATATAGGGTCTGTCCCGTACGTACATATGTTCACCTTTTGTCATCACTCTAGCTACCTCATTTATTAACCGATTTTGGTGTGACTTCACACAAATATTGGGTATGACATTACCTCGAAGGTGTTTGTGTTTTAGCATGATGGGATCAAGGTCAAGGTCACAGTGGCTATTTTTAGAAAAACTTTGTCATCACTCTAGCGCCTTCATTTGTGGACCGATTTCGATTTAACTTCGCACAAGTGATTAGTATGGCAATATCTTAGACAAGTTAGTTTCAGCATTCTGGAATCAATGTCAAGGTCACAGTGGCTATTTTTAGAAAAACTTTGTCATCGCTCTAGCGCCTTGATTTGTGGACTAAATGCGATTTAATTTCACACAAGTAATTAATATGACAGTATCTTGGATAAGGTCACGATTCAGCGTTCTGGGGTGAAGGTCAAGGTCACAGTTGTTATTTTAAGAAAAACTTTGTCATCACTCTAGCGCCTTGGTTTGTGGACCGAATTCAATTTATTTTCATACAAGTGATAAATATGAAAATATCTTGGACAAGTTCGCGTTTCAGCGTTTTGGGGTCAATGTCAAGGTCACAGTGGCTATTTCTAGAAAAACTTGTCATCCTTCTAGTTCCTTCATTTATGGACCGATTTTGATTAAAACTTCACTCAAATGTTTAGTATGACAGTATCTTGAACAAGCTCGCGTTTCAGCATCCTACGGTCAGTGTCATGGTCACTGTGGCTGTTTTAAGAAAACCTTTGTCATTGCTCTTGCGCCTTCATTTATTGACCATTTTCGATTTAACTTCACACAAGTGATAAGTATGGCAATATCTTGGACTATTTTGCCTTTCAGCGTTCTGGGGTCAAGGTCAGGGTCACAGTGGCTATTTTTAGAAAAACTTTGTCATCGCTCTAGCGCCTTAAATTATGGACCGATTTTAATTTAACTTCACACAAATGCTTAGTATGACAATAGCTTGAACAAGTTTGCATTTCAGCGTTCTAGGGTCAATGTCACAATTGCTATTTTTAGAAAAACTTTGTCGTCGCTCTGGCTACTTCATTTATGGACTGATTTTGATTTACTTTACGCAAATGTTTAGTTTGACAATATCTTGAACAAGTTCGCGTTTCAGCATTCTAAGTTCAAGGTCACAGTAGCTATCTTTAGAAAAACTCTGTCATCGCTGTGGCGACTTCATTTATGGACCGATTTTGATTTAACTTAACACAAATGTTGAGTAAGACAATATCTTGTACAAGTTTGCTTTTCAGCATTCTAAGGTCAAGGTCACAGTGCCTATTTTTAGAAAAACTTTGTCATCGCTCTAGCGACTTCGTTTTTGGACCAATTTCCATTTAACTTTGCACAAATGTTTAGTATGACATTATCTTTGACAAGTTCTCATTTCAGTATTCTAGGGCTAAGGTCAAGGTCACAGGTGCTATTTTTACTGTCAATGCAATTATGTCACCTTCCCGTTAGCTTATTCTGTGACAAACAGGTAGGCCTAATTTTTCAATTACACCGTATGTGCTGTCCGCAAAGTTTCCTTTGTCTTGGATCAGCAACATCTGTTGACAGTAAGATCTCAGGTCAGCTACAGGACCATTGTTCCTCTTGTTTTTTTTTTTTTTTTTCGCGCGCACTCAACGTGTGATATTCTTGAAAGCTGAGAGCATACCAGTGCACTTACAAAGGCAAAGTCAACTAGAAAGTGTGTTTGTGAAACACTTTGCCCCCAACCATATGCTTGCCACTACTAAGGTGTCAATCTTTATATGTCTAGCATACCTTGCTCATTTTGTGACGGAATTTGCTTAAAAGTTGATTAGGTAATCTACACCTTAGCCCCTAGCAGTATGCCAAATGTGAGCATATTAGCTCAAATGGTATTTCCAGGATTTTGGGCACAAACTTTAACGTAATTTTTTTTTATAAAAAAAGGGCATAATTCTGAAAGTACATGGCAGATGGGAAAAGAAAAAATATGGGTCTGCTCAGTTTTTATGGTCAATTCATTTTATAAATATCAAGGTCCCAGCAGTTATTGTTCTTGAGAAATAGACTACTCATAATTATGTTTTATACATATGAGAAAAGGGAAATAACTATGTTAATAATGAGCGCATCATAATGCAATCAGCGTCAGAACGCTCAGGACCTCAAATACTAATAGTATACCAGAAATTAGGGTTCTGGGTCACAGGGTTCAAAAGTTGGAAAAATGCCAAATAACACAAAGGGGCATATTCTGTCATTTTTACAGAATTTGCCCAAAAGTTAATCTGGTAATCCACACCTTGCCCCCCTAGCAGTATGCCAAATATGAGCATCCTAGCTCAAACAGTATTACCAAGATTTTGGGAACAAACTTTCGTGTAATTTTTCACAAAGGGGGCATAATTCTTTAAGTACATGGCAGACAGAAAAGAAGAAAAAATATGGGTCTGCTCATTTTTTATGATTTATCCATTTTATAAATATCAAAGCCCCATCCGTTATTGTTCTGGGGAAATAGACCACCCATAATTATGTTTTATACAGATGAGACGAGGGGAATAACTCGGTCAATAATGACTGCATCATAATGCAACCAGCGTCAGAATGATCAGCACCTCTAATACTAATAGTTTACCAAAAATTAGGGTTCTTGGTCTAACGGTTCAAAAGTTGGAAAAAATCCAAATTCAAATGATTCAATAAATAATTCTGTCATTTTTCATTGAATTTGCCCCAAAAATTAATCAGATGATCTTCACTTTAGGCCCTAGCTGCAGTAGCAGTATGCCAAATATGAGCATCCTAGCTAAAACGGTATTCCCAGGATTTGGGAACAAACTTTAATGTATTTTTTTAAAAAAGAGGACATAATTCTGTAAGTACATGGCAGATGGAAAAGAAAAAAAAAATACAGGTCTGCTCAATTTTTATGTTCTATCCATTTTATAAATATCAAGGCCCCAGCATTTATTATTCTTGAGAAATAGACCACCCATAATTATGTTTCATACAGATGAGAAAAGGGGAATAATTCTGTAAATAATGAACGCATCATAACGCAATTAACATCAGGATGATCATCACCTCAAATACTAATAGTATACCAAAAATTAGGGTTCTAGGTCAAACGGTTCAAAAATTGGAAAAAAAATGCCAAATTCAACAAAGGGGCATAATTCAGTCATTTTTTCATGGAATTTGCCCAAAAGTTACTCAGATGATCTACACCTTAGTCCCTAGCAGTATGCCAAATATGAGTATCCTAGCTCAAACGGTATTCCCAGGATTTGGGAACAAACTTTCATTTAGTTTTTTTCGAAAAAGGGGCATAACTCTGCAAGTTCAAGGCTGATGGACAAGAAAAAAATACATTTCCTCTGTTTTTTATAGTCTACCTACCTATGAAATATCAAGACCCCAGCAGTTACGGTTCTTGACTGAATGAAGTGTTATGTACGAACGGACGGACGGATGGAAGGACAGACGGGCGGACGGTCAGGCCGTAACCAGTATGCCCCCTCAACTTCTTCGAAGTTGGGGGCATAAAAAGCAAAAGCAAACCAAGCTATGCCATCAACGGTGGAACGGCATTTGTAAAACTATTTTGGTTGTAACAGAGATAAGGCCATTTGTCAAAGTGCGACCTGATGCTACTGTGAACTACAGGTCTCAGTAATTTACCAAGTCACAGCTGTAGCCTTGGATTCTTGTCGGTCGTCATGCCGCCACGTTGCATGAACATACAGCCGAGTGTCAAAAGCCTTTCCCCAAAAACATATTTTCCACAGACTTCAATGCATTTTCAGGAGTGCGGGGAATTTTGCTGTAGCAATACTGCTTATCGTATGATAATAAATTTTAAATGATTAGAAAGAGCAATAATTTTGGCAACATCTAATAATTTTGATTTGAACTATAATTAATTATTCTTTCAGAAATATGCCTTTATAGGCAACAGCAATATTTTCCGGTAACTTTTGGACAAGGTCACCATTGGCCTCAATAGAAAACTGCATTTATGAAGATTTTATTGAAGTTCAAATACTTGTAGTTTAATTGCGAGTAGGTTTAGAGTTTATGAGCAAAAGAATACAGGGAAGCTAATAAGAGGATTTAGAAGGCAATGAAGAATGTTAAGGAGGACTGGATAGCTAGTCAGTGTGAGGAGATTGAAACTTGCCTGAACAAAAACAACAGCAAGAGAGCATACCATCTGGTGAAGGACCTAACTTCAGAGAAACAAGGTAGGACCAAAGCTATTTAGGACAGGTCCGGAAAATGTCTTACAGAAGAACAAGAGATTCTCAGCAGATGGACAGAATATTGTTCAGAACTATACAATCATGAAAGTGATGGTGACAATACGTTTCTGGACTGCACTCAGCCCCCAGAAGAAGATCTACAACCGATCCTTCGTTAGGAAGTTGAGATTGCAGTAGCAGCACTGAAGAAGGAGAAGTCTGTCGGAGTTGATAATATACCAGTAGAACTTGTTCCAGCTGGCGGGGAGACCAAGATGGATGTTTTAGCAGCGATTTAAAGTAAAGGATAAAAACAAAGCGGACAGTGAGAAATTGAGTAAAAGTGCATAGTGTTAGTGTATTATACAGTAGAAAAAGAAATGTGAGGATAAAAACAGCAGTGGTCAAATTATGGTTTCTGGTGGCACACCTGACTGACAGCTCGTTTAAAAATGTCTAGATCTGTCAAGGTGGCAATAGGGGCTGGGAGGCTATTCCACTGAACAACTGCTAGGGGAAAGAATGCGTACTTGTAATAGTCTGTCCGGGTGTAGATTTGTCTGAAGGCCAATGGATGGGATGTCCGAGATATGCGGGCCAGAGGGATGACATACGTTGGAAGTGGAACTGCGACATGACCATGGACGATCTTATAGAAAAGGACCAGACGTGAGTCAGCACGCCGCTGCTCAAGGGTGCGCCAGCCGAGTCTCTCCAGCATATCTGAGACGCTTGAGTAGGGTGAAAAGTCACCTAGGACCCATCAGTGACCTATATATATTTATAGGTCACTGGACCCACCGAGCCCGCTCGTCTCTGGACCATCTCAATTCTGTAAATATTTGTATATATAATCCTACGCCTATTATGACCAACGGAGGTAGGTAGAATAAAATAGAGTAGATAGGAAAGAAAAGAACAGAGGATAAAACAGAATAGAATGGATGGATGGATGGATGGATGGATGGATGGATGGCTGGCTGGCTGGCTGGCTGGCTGGCTGGATGGATGGATGGATGGATGGATGAATGGATGGAGGGAGGGAGGGACGGACGGATAGATGGATGGATGGATCTTATGAGAAAAGTTGTAAAAACAGTGACTCAGTCAGGACATGTAGGTTCTCCTAGGAAGGAGGGGATTATTGATGACGTCATCGTTACACATCTGTTCCTTACTTCCGGTTACTAGTGCATGCGCAAACGAAAGTCAACAATGGCTTCTGGTGAAAGAGAACAAATTCTGGCTGATTTTCAGGTGGTGTATTTTATGTCACAGCAACATACTTGAATAGCCTCAAAGTGCTGTTTATTAGTAGACATCTTGATCCTTTTTTAGAGCATACTTTGGCATTCGGATTTACACAACTTCTTTCAGAATTTGAGAAAATATAAGTGCGCAGATTCACTAATTGGTCTTCTGTCAAAACGCAAAACTGAACCTGCTAACTTTTGTTGTTAAACGATGCTGGTCTTTGGAGCTCAGCAGTAGGAAACCATGGCCACGATCCAGGGCACTGTATTCGTCCTTTTTCTTTTAACAATCCCTCAGTCGCCGGGCCATGTGGCGCAGTTGGTAGCTCGTCTGACTCCAGAGCCAGAGGTCCCGTGTTGAAAACCAGGTCCATCCACATAATTTCGTTTCTCCTTCCACTGATTCAAGAAGGGCAGGAGAAGAACTAAATAAGCATTTATGCTTTCGTTCTGATCCGATTGTTTGTATCATGTTTATATTGTGATCATGTACAGTTTATGATACAATAAATATGTTTAAACTAAGAAGGGCAGTAACTGGTGAAAGTATGTGCTTTAGTACTGGTTTACCGCATAGGAGGTCTTAGCCTGCCCAGGAATAGTGTGGTTAGGGTAACAGACCGTCCCGACAAGGAATAGTGTGGTTAGGGTAACAGACCGTCCCAACATGATCATAGCTGTTTTCTGTGGACGTAAAGCAACAACAATTCCTTAGTCGCTTTGATACTGAGGGGGCACAATATAATTGCCTAAACAAGTTTTTCAGATTGTTTGTGATGTTGCCTTCGTTCTTATTATTCTTAAAAGTGAAAGTAAGGGCCAGGTAATTCCCGTCAGGTTTTAGCTTTATTGAATGTACAAATAGGGCGTCCATGAGCAGAAGTATGGCTGTAAATTATGTCTGTGTTTTGCTGCCATTCGTTGACAGATTTCAGCTCTGGCGTCTGGCATATCGCCGAGTGTTTCATAAGGTTGTTTGAAGTTGTCCCGATGTATACTCACCACTGTCTATAAATATAAAACCTTCAAAAACGTGTCATAGATAAATGTCACTCATAATTAATCTGATTAACCCAGATCATGTTAGTCATGGATGATGTCAGTACTAGGCCAAGCATAAAAAATATTTTGTTTGCAATGGCCTACCCAGAGTTTTTGCTTTGGGTAGGTAGGTCGGCATTATTTTTTAATTTTTTTTTTGTGTGTGCCAAATGTAAAAATAGCCCAAATACTGTATAAAATATCACACATTGTCACACAAATTACCACAATCAGGGCTCTCGATCACCAAAATTTGGGGCCGAAATTCGGCCCCATTCCCAATGCCAAAAAGTATCTTTTTTTCCCAATTCCAGATGAAAAATTCCCAATCTGACTAAGCCTGTTTGGTCCAAGAATACTGCAGTTGCATCAATGCTAAATGTATTAAAACTCACCTAAAACTAAATATGTTAACATACTTTACAACTTTAAAAATCAGGCTGCGATTACATTTTCAATCACGATCGTCATGTTTTATTACTGGAAAGCGGTACCGGGTTTTATCATGTACTGTTAGAGTTACTTCCCTTTCATTAGAGGGCGAATAGCCTAGCGATTTTTGCTGCAATATGTTAATATTTTCTTTGCTTCAAGGGCCAATATTGTTGTGGGGAGCAATATTTTGACTTATTCTTTAATTTAAAGCCTTCCAATGCTAAAATTTGATCGGAGTTTTCACCTATGGTGGATGATTCTGCTGTTTTTGCGTTTCGTACCTGAATCGATTTTCACAGACATTTTCGGCCATATCCAAAATCATAAACAGGATTACCGGGACATCCAAGAGTTAGTATAGTGATAGTGACATACCGTGGATTGCAGGACTGAACGTTTTGTCATGTTCTGCATTGTGACAGTCCACTTTCTCTCAATTTCACATTATGCTTAGTTCACAGATGCTTCAAACCTAGAGTATTATACTGTTGTTATATTGAAACACTTTTTTTCTAGGTCCCAGTCTTGTCTCCAATTTGAGAGTGGCAAGATTGGGAAGTTGCCAGTTCAAAGGAAAGAAAGAAAAACTCAACACACATATAGTTTTGTTATTATCTAATATCCCAACTATTTGATAAAGTGTATTATGATTCACTATCTGCTAGATCTATGTCTGCTTATTGACTGGATTCCTCTGAAAATATTAACGTACCATATGTAAGTTGTGTTGGTCTGACAATGAAAACTTCACTCATAAAACAATTAAAATTTTCCCAATTTTAGACAAAACGACGCTAATTTTCCCAATTCTAAAGGCCCCGGCCCCATTCCCAAAAAGGGGTGTGAGAGCTCTGACAATACTAAAATACTACAATTTGAACAAATCTATTTTACCCACAAAAAAGGTGCCCAAAATGTGCAGATGGCAAGACAAACAGTGCAGAACCAGATAAGACTGCTCTTGGGAGCAGTCTGAACTGGGTCTGCACTGTTTGCTCGGGCATGTATGTCTTGCTAATTAGGGTGATCACAGCAAAATTTGCATTTTTGGGAAAAAAAAGTTACGAATTGCCAAAAAAAATATGGATAGGGAGGGTTTTGGAGGGTTGGTAGGCAATTGCAAACAAACAGAATTTTATTTTTGGCCCTAGCATACACACAGGTCAGTTTACTCAATAAGTGAATGCTGAAACAAACTGCTTCACCTTCCTGTATGCAAACTGATAATCATTTTAGACAAGAAGAGCAACTTAGTTTATTAGAATACCCGGAACTCAGGAGCACCCTGAAAACAGGTACATCAACCATACTTTTTTCTTTTTGACACGTTTAGCAGATGCAAACTGTGGTTCATTGACAGACTGTATGAACCCAAAAGTCCCAAAGAAACATAAGTGTAAAAATAAAAAAAAAAAGAGCCATCACATGACAAAACTAAGAAAATGGCATGTGCCCAGTCTGATCTGAGTCTTCGCTTAAGCTTAAAGGGTTGCTAAGAGTCTAAGCTACGTTCTTGCCAACAACAAATACTGATTAAACTGGGCAGGTGCCCAGGCTCCTCTGAGTCAATGCTCCAGATAAGAAGGGATAACAGGGATAATTTAGGGATAATTTTGCATATTCTTCCATAAAAAACATGTTTTGTACCCATCATTAGAACCGTCTCGTCGAGACAGTTCTAATGAGGGGTCACAACATGTTTTCATTGAGAAATAAGAAAAATTATCTTCAAGTTATCCTCATTACTCCCTCTTATCTGGAGCTTTGCTGAGTCTTCATGCCCCTTTATTGGTTCTGTCATGTTTCAGCTCAAATAAAAGTAAGTACAGCATTCATAGCTCAGCCGGTAGCCAGGCGCAGAGGTTATAAAACTTGAGTACATTCTCAAGCTCAAAATAAAGCACACTGATTGGCTGCTTCCGAGCACATGCTCGGAAGCAGCCAATCAGTGTGCTTTATTTTGAGTTTGAGATTTTTCTCAAGTTTTATAGCCTTGAACCCAGATTTGACTCATAAAAATCTCGTGTCTTGTATTTCAGGCTTGTACTCAGCTCAACGATATTGAAACATGTATTGCTATCCTGGAGCAGCATGACTGGAATCTGACTGTGAGTATCTTTAACATAATACAAGTTCAGACAGTGCTGCAGATAAGAAAGGGTAAAAGCGATAATTTAGAGATAATTTTCTGTATTTCTGTATTAAAGCATACATTGTGACTCCTCATTAGAACCGTCTCACTGAGACGGTTCTAATGAGGGGTCACAAAGTATGTTTTTGTTTTATTGAAAAATAAGAAAAATTATCTCGGAATTATCTAAAAAAAAGCATGCTTTTTCTGGACTACTGCAGTTCATTTATTTTACCAAAGTTTTCGTACTGGTAGATGGATTCCATAGCAGAACAGCTTCATTGAGGCTGTTCTAATGATGTAACACAATGTGTGATTTTGTGGAGAAATAAAAAAAAAATTTCAAGAATTATCATCAGATACTGGAATTAGCACGACCCTTGTGTAGACATAAGGTTGTCCGTTTGATTTAACCCTTAAAGTGCCAAAGCATACAACAAAATTTACATTTAAAAAATGCCTTTTCCAAGATATATCATATTAAGAATTCAGATACTAGAGGGCAAACAAAGTAGTTTGCAGTTTGATGCTAATTTACTGATTTTTGCTGTGTTAAATTTAGGGCTATTCCAGATATTAGTAACTCCATGGGCAGGGCTGGACCTTTTTGTGAGGGGTACCACTATTGAAATTTTAATTACATTTGCAATAAGAAATGATTGTATTTTTGTCTCTTCATCACCCCCACCACCAAAACATTTATTTTACCCTGGAAAAGCCCTTAGAAGCTTTATTATAGTTTTACATCTTTCATTAAAAAAAATGTTTTCAGTTAGAGGGCATCATATCACAACTTGAAAAATGTTTGTATAATATCAGTTCTCCGGGTAAGAAGAGGTACTACTGATAATTTTGGGATAATTGATATTTCTCCTTAAAAAATTCTGCTGTGACCCATGATTTGAACTGTCTCATGGAGACGGTTCTAATGAGTGGTCACAAATAATGTTTTCATTGAGAAATACAAAAAAAAATCTCAAAATTGTCATCTAAACATTGTCTTTCAACACAGAATTAAATGACTAGAGAATAATTATTTGTTTGAGAAAATCTGAAGTTTCTGTTGAAAGAATTTCAGTTTGTAATGTCATTGAAAAATGGCAGAGCATGGCATACACTGTTTGCCATGCTGTGGAACCAATGACATTATATATCAGTTACCATAGCAACTAAGAATTCATATTGATGTCTGAGTGATGTCATCCAGATGCATTCAGCTAAGGTACTGAGCACAACAGTTGGTAATTCCATAGTTTCTATTTTAACAGATCTATGGCATCATCTCACTTATAATTTGAGTGGAGCATGGCATACAGTGTGTGCCATGCTCCTCTCGAATTATAAGTGAGATGCTAACTGAAATTTATACAGTGGAAAAGTTTGATTTTCTCAAACCTATAATGCAATCCAAATAATTTAATTCTCTGTTTTACCTGGAGGTGTGCTCTGTTTCAGAAAGCAGTGCAGAGTGTAATGCCAGAAGGGAATGCAGAATCTCCCACTTCTGGTGTCCCACCACCCATACCCGCAACAGTTCCTGGATCCCACGGGGACGAATTCTTCAGCTCGGGAATATTCAGTGACCCCATACCATGGAGGTCAGGTGCTAATGTGTTTGACTCAGCATCAGGGTTTGATCCTGGCTCGGCCTCAGGGCCAGGGCCTGGTACATCAACAGGGTTTGGTTCGGGAGCTGCGAGGATGTTGCAGTTTAAAGTGGAGTACAGAGATAAAAATATTGATGTGGTTCTCAAAGACACTGATACAGTTGGTAAGAATGAACAAATACCATATGTATTCTGCTACAAGACTAGCATTCACCCCGCCCCCCTCAGAAATTTGTTAATCAGTCGTATTAATTCTGCTATAAGTTTTTCCCATTCCTAAATGATCCCAGAAATCAAGATCTGCCCAAAAATCAAGATCTGTCTTCTCCCAAAACAATCCCAAAAATCAAGATCTGTCTTATAAGACAGATCTAGATTTTTGGGATTGTTGTGGAAGAACCACCCTCTCCTCTGTCTTATAGCTGAATGAATATAGTACATGCATAGAATAAAGGTACCGTAATGACCTAAATAGTAGGACATGCTTTTTGACACTTCACATGTTCAAGATAAGCTTTCCAGTCATATGTGACAAGTGTCTGACATTTTGAGCCTTATGGAGCAAAAATTGGAAATATTGTTTTTAACATTTTCATATTTATTAGTGCTTTCAGAATAGATTTAGAGAAGCACAAAGAAATAGCCCTTAAAAGAGTGTAGATTAAGAAAATTAAAGACGCCCATAGAAATGTTGAATCGCTCTTTTAAGGTGACGCTTTGAAATTTATTAGTGAGCGGAAAACCAATAAACTTTACATGCAAATTTTATGAAGTCACTTTTATTTCACGTTTCATGAAGTGAACGTCGCGCCACCACAAGACTCAAAATGTCAGACACTGTCACAGTTATAAGAAACTTCTGTCTTCCATATATTTAAAGCAGCATCTTTCATGCATTAGTGATGGGACATATTCACATCATGCTTAGCTTGCCTGTACGAAAGTATAGCTAGAGCTAATTGTTGTCCTATGAGAGTAACCTCCAATTTCCAAGTGTTACAGCAGAGCTCTAGATAAGACGGCGTATTTGATGATAATTAAGGATAATTTTTCTTATTTCTCATCGAAACCATTATGTTGTGACCCCTCATCTGAACCGTCTCGTCGAGACGGTTCAGATGAGGAGTCACAACATATGTTTTTATGCAGAATTAACAAAAATTATCCCTAATTATCACCAAATACGCCCTCTTATCTAGAGCTCTGTTACAGTTAGCACTGTTGAAGTAAAGAGTAAAATTGACATTTTGATCCATAAAAAGGGTGTAGAAAACTGTAAACTGTCTGAGAAAAGTCAGGGAAGTGGAAGATAAATGGCTGTCCTGTGGACCTTCCTCATTGGGGGCTACTTTCAAGGAAAGAATATGCTCCTTAGAGTTTCAAATTATACAGTTAGCACTGTTGACATATAGAATAGAATTCCCTTTGGCTGTGTAAAAAGGGGTATGGAAAACTATAGAATGTCAGGGAAACTCAGTGAAAAATCAGGGAATTTTGACATAGAGAATAAGTAGCAACCCTGTTAAGTTGGTGTAGGTAAGATAGATATTCTTTGAAGTTGCACCCATTTATCACAATAAAATAAACTTTCAGGTAAAATCAAGGAGGTGTTGTGTTCAGAGTTGAATATTCCTGTCAGCAAACAAGAGTTGAAAGGATGGACAAGCAGAAAAGTTGGTGATAATGTGAGTTTGTTCTGTTCTATTCTATCCCATAACTTTGCAAGGTTGTTGGTGCAACACGGTTGAGTGTGCAACAGTCCTTTTCCACCTGGTCCTGTTTACATTTGCTATAGGTGTGCTGGCCAAGTCTATCCTTTTCAAGCCTTTTATAAAGTCTTCCTACCTCTTCCTCTGTTTGCCTCTTCTGCTTTTTTCTTCCACTGTGCCTTGAGTTTATTAGTTTAGAAACAAAGAAATCACTAATTTTTCCCAACAGTTATTTCAGCAAAGTTCTCTACCCTGTGACTAGCAGAACGTAAATACATAAGTGTTTCTTTCTGGCAGCGGCTTAAACTTTCTTCGAGTTTCTGGTTAATTGTATTTGTGGCAATGGCCAGACAGCAGTGTTTCCCCCAGACTGAAAAAGGGGCAGGGTGCTGCTGAAAAAAAAGGGCACTTTTAGCGCGGCGAAAGGCATCTGGAGGGGCAATGTTACTTACGTTGTTCGGCCTACATCTAATAATTAACCTCAAAAGTTTGACATTTCAGTGCAGTAACACTACCATTATGTGTTAATATGTAGTGTAATTTAGCAGTACTGTTCATAGTGTTTGTTTGACCAGTTCATTGTTGAACTACTCAAAAAAAAAAATAAAAAAAAAATTGAACTGACAAAAAAAAAATCCGGCATTCTCAAACCACCACTACCTCCCCTCCTTCCCCTCACCCTCCATAAACACATCCAAAATTGCACTCGGATGATGGGTCTGATTTGTTCTAGTGATTTTGATCAAAGCTGATACTTGTTTACACTCAAATTCTGTCTATCTCAAAACCGAGTTTAATTCTACACTTAGATGAACATATCTACAGTAAGACCTCTCTAGAATAGTTAAATATCAAATAAGGATCGCGTATTGTTGCATATCTGGGCCGGTAAATTTGTAAAATCACAAACTACTGCATGGTGTCAGACAGCTGAGCTGTTGAGATGCTAAAGATCGCGGATTTCCCGAGGTACTATTAATAAATATTGACTGGTTCTCGTTCCACAGATAGTACACCTGAATCGGCGGGAACTAGAAAGAAAAACGCGTGAAACCAATCTTAAAGTGAACGAACCGACTTTCGTAAACAGAAATCGTCGGCACCTGTGACGATTTCATGAAATCATGCCGGGCCGGGTAGCGCAATCGGTAGGGCGCCTGACTCGTAAGTCAGAGGTCCTGGGTTCGAATCCCGGTCTGGCCACATACTTTCGTTTCTCCTTCCGCTGATCCAAGAAGGGCAGTTGTCAGTTACTGGCGAAAATATGTGCACTTAGTACTGGTTAACCGCTTAGGAGGTCTAAGCCTGCCCAGGAATAGTGTGGTTAGGTTAACTGACCGTCCCAACATGACCTTAGTTGTTTACCGTGGACGTTAAGCATCAAATCAACCAACCATGAAATCATGTATGATCTGATCAGCCTGCGGAAAATTTAGCATGATCCGTATTTGTGATGACCGTACATTACGTATCTGACATGTTTACCGGGAAAATAGATATTGAATCATTGCATTGTCGTACGCGTGCTAATAGGCCTCGAATTCTGGGTCATTCTGCAGTATAGCGCAACGTGATACGGTGAAAAAATAGTTATCGGTATTGATGCGGCAAGCGGCACTGTTATGCCGATTAAATCCCCACCTGCCACATCCTCAACTAGGCCCGTGTCATTATCGGAGCGAGGCAAACAAGCTTAAGGGTGCTACCCGTTAATTTCACAGTCGGAACAGGCTGGTCACTACTATCGCCATGTCCGCAATGCATTTGACATCTTAAAAGCCGGTAACCAGCATGTGTTTTCAGTTGGCGAGGTAATTTTCCGCTCCAATTAACACATGACGGTCGGGGTTTAGCGAGGTGATAATTGCCACAGATTAATCACCGTGATTGGTGTTTATTGATGAGCATGTGTACAGATTTTCGATCGACTTGAGTTGTCAGTTTTTACAGGTATGGGACACAATGGAACCGAATCGCAATAGCAGCGCGGGAAAAGGGACTGGTTACTGATATTATCGGACAGGAGGGCGCTTATGACACGTTTTTGGGGCAGAAGGGCGGGACCAAAAAGGGGCAGGGCGCGGCGCCCCGCCATTCCGCTTTAGGGGAAACACTGGACAGGTGTGTCAATTAAGTAATGAATCTTACAGGGCTCAGCCAAGAGCGGGATTTGGGAGAAATAGTCTCCTTAAGCTGACTTCTCCCTATTTTGAGCTGAGGGAGAAGTGAAAATGTATAGAACATACAGGGAAATCCAAAATTTGGACCAAAACTTCTCCCTAACGTCCAAAAAATGTCTCAAAACCTCTCCCCCTCTGAAAGCTCTAGGCTTACCCCTGATCTTGGTTTTAAAGATGCAGATGGAATGGCAAACAGTGTAGACCCTGATCAGACCGCAGGGATCTCGGGGAATTTGGCGTCCCTGGACGCGAAAATTCCGATCCGGACGCCAATAATTGCCTTCCGAGGATTCCCGCGGATGTAATATTTTTCATATTTTTGTACTCCTTTAAAATCTCCTAAAATGTCAGTTTTCACAAGTTGTGAAGAAGACACACGTCGCTGACACCTTTGACAGAACTTATCTGAACCGATAATCAATAAAATCATTGTAAATGCTACCTGTTATTTACCTGGAATTTCACACCTTCTTAATCCCCACTACCGTAGCAGGGCACATGTCAGTAATACTTTCATAATCGCTAATAACCGGCAATCTTTTGATCAATATAAACAAATTGGGTCAACACGGTATCTTTGTCTTACCGCCTCGCATGACTGGTCAGTTTACATCTTTACCGCATGGCATTAATTGACAGAAGGTGGGACTTTAACAGTGGCTGTGTCAGCAAATTAAAATTACAATATATTACTCTTGCCAATCGGATGAGAGCCTGAGAGGGGCAACTGCCCTCTCATAAAAGAGAATCTTTTACGAGAAAATTTTGATTTTCAGGTAGATCTAGCCTGCCGAAGTTTGAGCCTTTTCTAAGGCACGTTTTCTATTTCCCGACTGCTTGCAGTACGCTCATGCGCTGTGCTTGATGGGCGTTGCACGTGTATATTAAATCAGTTTTTTTTAATTGGAAAATACAATCGGTAATTTCAAGTTGCTAGAAGCGGTCGTCAGAGGTAATTATTTTATATTTTAGCAAGGCCAGCTGTTGCAATTCCCGGAAACCGATGACTTTTTAGATCTTCAGTTCGTGCACTTTAAAATTCTTTCCCTCCATTTTCAGTCTGTTTCCCGCCATATCTCACGCACCGCGTGCAGAACGAGTACCAGTGTAGATCTATAAATAACGCTTTAGGAAATCCGCGAGTTCCAAACAGACATTTCAACACGCGGTATAGGAACTCTTATTGACACAGACAGGCGCAGATATTCGCAGTTAATGTATAATTCAATAAACACCATTCATTAAGTGTAAATCAAACTCGATTTGGACATAAACAATCAGTATGTGTCTCAAATTATAACAAAAAGGCAAAATAGATCTACATGTAAAAGGATTTCTGTGTTTGATGTCAGCGGGTGGGGTAAGGTGAGCCGACGTGGGGGTGGGGGGGGGGGGGAGGGGGGAAGGAGGGAGATGGTTGAGATAAGTTGTAATTATTACTGAAAGCAATGTTGCAGTGGACTGGCCATCACTGAATAGTACTGAACTCTGAACTGTAGCTATTACATGCTACACTTCGGCTGAAGGGAAAAGTAAATTAATACCATTGACTTAAAATGGAAGATTTACCAAATAATTGTCAATGTCATATCTTTTCACATTTCTATAACATAATCATTTGATGTCCAATCACAAAAGCATTGCCCTTTGCCCGTCCAGTCCTGTACAGGCCCTTTTCATCTTTTGTTTCCATCAGGGACATTATATCAAAAGACAATTTTTACTAGATAGATAAGATTATTTTACAGGCTAAATTTTATGTCAAAACATGGGATTCCAATTTTTCAGGATGGGACTCCTACTTTTCAGATGGGACTCCTGTTTTTGGAAAAGGAGGAGTCCCGGACTCCAATTTTTAAAATTCAAGTGAGAACCCTGAGACTGCCTTTTCTGGAGCAGGCTGATCTGTGTCTGCACCATTTGCCAAGACCTATCTGTCCCAGTATTTAGAATTTTTAAAGTATCTCCTAAGGAAGCATTCTCAATATTTTTTTTCTCCCCTCTGCTGTAAATTGCAGTCAGTTCTAAAAGACCTACATCTACCAAAGGAGACAACACTGTTCCTGCTGGCTCCCGGCTACTGTCAGTCAACAGATAGTGCAAGTGCTGGACCGAGCAGAATACCAGACTCACCAAGGTAGGTTACTCTTGTAAAACAGTTTATGTCTGCAGCTTCAATTCTTGGTCCTTTGAGGATTCCGGATAGCTCAGTGTGCTAAGTGCTGGCCTGCTAAGCCAGCAGTTCATGTTTGATTAGAAATCTGTTCAACCATAACGGGGGTCTATTGTACAGCCTTTTATTATCACACTTCCATCTTTCTGATATGACTGAAATACTGTTGAAAAGGATGTAGAATCCAAAGTCTTCCATCCATCTAGGTTGTTCATGCAAAAAGACATTTTATGGTTGTATAAGTAGGTCCCATTTAATGTATCTGGAAATAAAGAAACCTGACACCTGAATCAAATTTGTAGATACAGCTAGGTTGCCAGGATCAGGGAATAGCATCAGAAGATGTTTCTTTTCTCCAGGTTAGGGGAAAATCAGAGACTTTCATGATTGGTCAGGGAAATTTTGATAGGACTTAAATGCCAGGGATATGTAAAAACTATTCAACTTAAGTGGAAGGGATATGTTTTGTGGTTAGGTTGCCTTTTGAAGATACTATCAAACTCTCAAAAGACAGAAAGGCTCCCAGTGGAGAGAAGGGGAGAAGCAGGGGGGTGGGGTGCTCAGTGTCTATTCTAGAGAGGGGGATGGGGGGATTCACCCACATTTCTGACAATTCCCCCCTAATTCTTGGCAGAAGGGGGGAATTATTTTCTTTATTTTATTCATAAAAATAGATTTAAATGATATCTAAAAGCATTGTGTGTACTCATTGGTACTAAATCATAGCTAAAATACAAGGTGCAATTGTTTTTATGTAGTTTAAGCCAAATTTTAGAGTTACAAGTGTGAGGGATACCTTTTCTCTGTCGAAAAATCCCCCCTTTTTTTTCAATCCTAGAATAGACACTGGGTGCTCTTAAGTTGCTGTAACAGTAGGGAGTTTCTGGGATAATTTGCTGTAAAAACATATTTTGTAATTCCTTGTTAGAACACCCTTGATAAAGCAATTCAATAATAAAGGGTCACAATATGTTCAAAAATAAGAAATAAGAAAAAAGTTATCCGTCAGTTACCATTTTTATTTGGCTGTAAACAGAATAAATACTGTATCATCAAAACCAACAAAGTGGATGTGTGCACAGCAAAGACTCAGATCAGCCTGGGCATCCGCCAAGTCTGATCAGAGTATTTGCTGTCAGCATGGAGCTAGCTTAATCCCTTAGCTACCCTTTAAGGGCACAGTAAAGACTCTGGTCAGACTGGGTGGGTGCCCAGACTGATCTGAGTCGTAGCTGGGTGCACATGCCACTTTGTTGGTTTTGTCGTGTTGCGGCTCAATTACTGTTCTGTTCTGTAGCTCTGAGTATGATACTTTATTTTTGTTTCAGCTCTCTGGAAGCATTACACAGAAATTACACATTACAAATTACCAGTCGAGATGGCACTAAATACAGGCAATATAGATTGAATTTCCCTGGGACACAGACTGTACATGAGGTAAAATGAGCCGTGACACGAGAAACCCAACAAAGTTGCATGTGCAGCCAGCAAAAACTCAGATAAGCCTAGGCATCCGCCCAGTCTGATCAGAGTCTTTGCTGTTCGCTTAAAGTGTAGCTCAGGATCTAAGCTACCTCCATGTGGACACTGAAGACCCTGATCAGACTGGGCGGATGCCCAGGCTGATCTGAATCTTCAGTGGGCGCACCTGCCACTGGTTTCATCGTGTCCAGGCTCAAATATATTACACATAAATGATTACATTTCCAAGTTGAGATCACTCTTTCAAAATATGTGCCTGTTTTTTCCAGAGCAGCTTTCTTCACTGTCTTTATTCAAAACAGGATAATACCCATAAAAATTTGAGCTAAATACAAGAGGACATAAAGAGCTATCATTTACCTCTTGTGAGAATGGATGCCAAAATTGAGGTTTCTTTTAATAAAGAATGGAGATCAAATTCAGAATGGGTTTATTTGCATAAAAAAAACAAACACAAACCTTATATACTATATGATTATTGAAAAACATGAAATTTGAGCACAAATACTGCCTAAATAGCAAGCACTTAGGTGCCAAATGTAGGAAGGTTTTTTTTGCATCAGACTTCTGGGTACCTGTATAAGTACACATCTGAGCTTATGCATGCCAATAGGTCAAAAAGGATGTAAATACTAAGCTAAGCTTATATATGTCAGTAGTTAAAGAAGGATGTAATGAAGGATGTAAATACTAAGCTGAGGTTATGTATGCCAATAGGTAAAGAAGGATGTAAATACTAGGCTGAGGTTATTTGTGACAATAGGTAAAGAAGGATGTAAATAGTAAGCTGAGGTTATGTATGCCAATAGGTAAAGAATGATGTAAATACTAAGCTGAGCTTATTTATGTCAGTGGGTAAAGAAGAATGTAAATACCAAGCTAAAGTTATATATGCCAATAGGTAAAGAAGGATGTAAATAATAAGCTGGGCTTATTTATGTCAGTATGTAAAGAAGGATGTAAATACTAAGCTGAGGTTATAAATGCCAATAGGTAAAGAAGGATGTAAGTACTAGGCTGAGCTTATTTATGTCAGAAGGAAAAGAAGGATCTAAAGAAGGATGTAAATACTAATCGGAGGTTATGTATGCTAAGAAAGATGTAAATACTAAGCCGAGCTTCTTTATGTCAAAAGGTAAAGAAGGATGTAAAGAAGGATGTAAATACTAAGGAGAGGTTATGAATGTCAATAGGTAAAGAAGCATGTTAATATGTAGTTGAGCTTATTTATGTCAATAGGTAAAGAAGGATGTAAATACTAAGCTGAGATTATGTATGCCAGTAGGTAAAGAAGGATGTAAGTACTCAGTTGAGCTTATTTATGTCAACAGGTAAAGAAAAATGTGAATACTCTGCTAAAATGTCATAAGATAAAGAAGAATGTAAATACTCATCTGACCTTAATTATGTTAATAGGTAAAGAAGGATGTGTACCAAGTCTCAGATATTCCTGTGAGACACCAAATTTGGACAGGATGGCCAGAAAAAGCTGCTGATGATTCTGTAAGTTTCGTCTTTCACTGTTATAATTGCTTTATTCACTCTATTACACAGTGCTGCAGATATAAAAAGAGTAACATGAATAATTAAGAAATAATGTTCCATATTTCTGAAAACATGTTGTGACCTCTCGGTCTTGCTAATAAGGTTTTAATGAGGGGTATGTTTTGGTTGAGAACTAAATATATTTGAGCCGCGACACGAGAAAACCAAAGTGGTTGTGAGCCCAGCGCAGACTCAGATCAGCCTGGGCATTTGCCCAGTCTCATCAGAGTCTTCGCTGTCCGCATGGAGGTAGCTTAGACCCTTAGCTACCCTTAAGTGCCTAGCGAAGAGTCTGATTAGACAGGGCAGATGCCCAGGCTGATCTGAGTCTGAGCTGGGAACACAACCACTTTGTTGGTTTTCTCGTGTCACGGCTCATTTAGCCCAGAATTCTCATCAAAATCCTCTCTTATTTGGATCTATGATTCTGGTTGTACACTCATTTGAATCACTAATTTTAGTGATTGAAAAGAGCATTCATTTTTCCATTTCTATACCAAAACATGTCATGGAATTGCATTAGAATGGTGACAGTAAAGAGTATGATATCATATTACCTATTTTGTGAAGAAAGGTGTAAACATTGTCAGATTTTTTTTCAGATTTTGTCTTGTCTCAAACATGTCTTGAATAATATTTGTCTTACTTTCAGCAGAAGTTGGGTTTTATTGGTCTCAACTACCCAGTTCATGATCTTGATCTCAAAAAATCAAATCTGGCCAGATCTAATGTAACACAAGTGGTGAGTGGTTTCCTGAATATTACCAATGCACTGTATTGTTGTATATCAGTGAAATGTGTTTTGGAATTCAGATGAGTATACTTTTCAACATAATCAGACAAATTTTTAAGATAGATTTTTATCACATGAATTAAAATATTTGCCCAAAGGTAATGCTACAAATTATATTTATTTGGCCCTGAGACAGGGGTGATAGCCCCTCTAAAATGCTGGCTATGTCTCAATCAGTCTTATATAATTTTGCTGTATAAAAGATGTTTTTTCCCTTCAAAAAACTTAAAATCATTGGAGTTGTTTTCAAGGTGAAAAAAAGGTCTTATACATAACAGAAGTAGGCTACGTTTCATAAGTTTAGGCAGCCAGCTCTGCAGAGATGATCATTCAGAAATGATTGTAAAAATGATCACCAATCGCTCATATGTTGTTGCCCCTCAGTGGAAATGTCTGAATGATGCATTACAACCTCTTTTAGTGTAAACTGAGTGGACATTAATTTCAAAACTTGCAATGGGAATGGCAATTCTTAGTTTAAACAGTATCACATTCAAATAATAGAAACATGATAACACAAAAATAAATCTTCTTAAGATATAGAAGATCTTACATGAGTGGTCATTTCTTATGAAATTTATGAAACGATTCTTCTGCAAGTTTCATAAATTTCATATGAAATGACCACAAGTTTAAGATTCTGTTTATCCTATGACCCTTTAAAATGGGATTTTATCCCCTTCAAAATGCACATTATTTCATTTAGAAAGCATATTGTTGACATGGATGTTGTCAATGACATTACGTGTACATGCCAAAATGTTTTTACTGGTTTGGTCATTCAATTTTTATGACACATACACTGAATAACAGCGATTATATATGATAAATATGGGTACACTCTTTATTAGGATATTTGCCTGTTTGCAAAGGGGAAGGCTGTACAATTTTCTGTTTGCTTTTCTGGCTGACAAAGTTTCCAAAGAGGGTCTACTCTTAAAAGAAAGAATTGTGGTTTTAGAGGAGCAAGTTCTTTCCTTTAAGTGTTGACCCCATTGAGAAGGAAAGCAAAAATGAAAATGGCGGAGTTTGCTACCCATGAAAGAGTTACAATTCTTCATGAAGAAAACAAATATTATCTCAGAATTATCACCAGAACTCCATCTTACAGTAAATAGATAAACTTGCAGGTGAAGCAACTATTCCACTTTCCTTTACTTCTCCCTTCTTTGTGGGGGGTCAACTCTTAAAGGAAAGAATTTGCTCATATAGGAGCAAATTCTTTCCTTTAAGTGAAGACCAAATTTTTAGAATGTTTTCATCACCTCAAAAAGTCAACAGGAATCACAAAGGTCGTCTCCCTTTGAAGCAGTGGCAGACACCATATACCTTATATTGATATCTGCTGTTGTTATACAGAGCACAGTGCCAACACCAATGGAAGTAGAGATGTTGAGTGATGACGAGGATGATAGTCATGACCCAGTGTATGATGAATCAGAGATATTTTCACATGATGATCATTATGAGAGTAATAGGAGACAGGAACCACTCAGTAAGTACAGAGTTATAGATTAGGTGGGCTTTTGATAATGTGTTCTCAGTATTTCACATCCAATGTAAGTTAGAGATTTCATAGGAACCTTAGTTTTATTGTAACAGGGATAATTTAGGGATAATTTTCTTTATTCTTTTATAAAAACATATATTGTGACCCCTCATAAGAACCGTCTTAAACCATATATTGTGACCCCTCATTAGAACTGTCTCACTGAGATGGTTCTAATGAGGGGTCACAATGTATGTTTCAAAGGAATAATAAGAAAAATTATCTCTGTTACCCCTTCTTATCTGGGGCACTGAGTCCTGCTTTAACATCCAGTTGCGATACAATAGTATGGTTTTCTATCAGTTTATTCTGGGTACATTGATCCATTCAGTATTAACATCATTTGTAACTTTTAGCCATCTTCTGATTATTGTTAGGCAGGTGCAACTTTGTGTTTCAGGACATTCTTGTTATATGCTTTTATGGGTAATTAAGACAACTATCCTGAATTCTTTTTGTATTCCCTTCTCATGTGGAGCCTATTATGGAACCAAGGAGGGAATATGTGTTTCCTTGTTTTGACTTCAAGCCTCAGAATATGTCTTGAGGACAGTTCTTGTTCCATTGATAATAGATGTTGTATTCCTTCAGAGCTCTAGATAAAAGGGGTATTTGATGATAATTGAGGGATTATTTTCTTTCTTTCTCAATTAAACCATATGTTGTGGCTCCTCATCTGAACTGTCTCGTCCAGACGGTTCAAATGAGGGGTCACAACAAACGTTTTTATCCAGAATTAACAAAAATTATCCCTTATTATCATCAAATACTCCCTCTTATCTAGGGCCTATGATTCCTTGAAGATAAAAACAGTCCATTAGTATGCATTATCTGAAGAGAACAAAGTTTTATCTTATACCCAGATAAAGATTTTTGTGATTTTCAGTGGTGCTGGAAAATTTGATCTCACGTCCTTATATGGCCTAGGACTAGATAGCCATTTCATGCCATTCTGGACACTTACGTAAAGAAGGGAACGTTGGTGCTTTGTAGCGTTGGCTTCTTTCAGAATAGAATAGAAACCTAACAGCCCTAGGGCTAGAAAAAAAAAGAACATCATCACATGAAGCCAGTGCAGTGGTGGTATAGCTCGTTACATATCTGTGCATCACATGAGGATGGGAAAATGTTGTCAGATTATGCCACTTGGGACATTTACATAAAGAACTGAAGGTTGGTTGTTGATAGTGTATGCTTCTTTCAAAATCAAATACTAGCCTGTCAGATGCTAAAATTATGCATTTTAATAAGTTCTGCGTTTAAAATCAAACATTGTAAACCAAAAGGTATGCAGGAAAAGTATCTGTCATGGTTTATGAGATGGGGATAGGAAAATTGTTCTGCAAGATCACTGTTTGTCATTACTTGACAAGCCCATACAAATAATTTTGCTCCCTGAAGATGTCACTTTAACTAAAGGGAGTCCTGAATACATTTGAAATCTTTTGTTACAGTGCCAGAGTCTGTGCGAGATGAAATGGAAGCTTTAGAGCATTTTACAGGACAATTTAGAGAAAGGTAACTTTTATTCGTTTTTGTATACAAAAGACCAAAGTTCAAGATAATAGTGACTTTTTGTCTCACTTGTAACTAGCATAAGCAGGGCTGTTGGAAAGACCAAGATTTCCTACTTGTCCATGGACAAGTAAATAGACAAAATTAACTTGTCCAAACAAATCTTTACTTGCTCAGTAAAAGGTATAGATGAAATAAGGAAAGAATAATAGATAATGAACAGAGGAAGAGTTGAACTTAAGACAGTTTTTGGATAACTGACATAAAGTTTCGAATTGAAACATATGTATTGGGCACTTGTTAGAATTGCCTCGATGAGGCAATTCTAACAGCAACCCACAACATATGTTTTCATGAGAAAATATGGAAAATGTCTCAGAATTATCCTGAAATACTTCCACTGATGACACTTTGAATACTTGTCCCAGGGCAAGTAAAGTGAAATTTCTCACTTATCCAGAGTGAAATGGGACAAGTAGGACAAGTCGGGCATAGTATTTCCACAGCCCTGAGCATGAGCAAGACATTGGTGGGGAATCCTGGGTGTAAACTTTTCACAGAGTTTTCCAGGATAGGTCTGTTTTCTGACAATGCACAGACAGGGAAAACATCTCCTTCTGTGGAAATCTTTAGGATAAAAAAATTTAAATTTTGAACATAGATTAGCCTTTCCTCTGCATGATATGACCCACTTGTCAGGGTTTATTGTTTTGCACATGATTCATTGTAGTTTGTTGTTTCATGAACATTAGAAAAATGAAATTTATTTTTTAAACGTTTAATGTTTTGTTGTTTTTACAGATATGGAGAGTGCCATCCAGTTTTCTATGTAGGGTCATTAGACAACGCAATCAAAGATTCACTGCTGTGTTCAGCAAAAGAGGTATTATTATGAAATTTCATTCTGTTCTATCAAGTTGATGACCTTTCAGGCATAAGCAACAACATATTTTAAGATAAATCATTTGTCTTAATGGCAACTTGCTGAAAGTGAGATATGTATTCATAAAATGCTTCTCCTGCTACACATATATAAGGATTATCATCAGAGCAATTTTAAGGAAAATATTGAAGATCACCTTTTTCTGTAGTTTTCTTGACTGTTTGATAATGCTGTGGAAGTGAGGAAGTTGAGCATTACACTGAAAGAATACAGTAACAGTGCCTCCTGTACAGGCATCTTATATTTGATAAGCAATTCCAGATATATGAGCAATGACATGAACAAACCAACAAAGTGGCATGTGCACCCAGCAAAAGACTCAGATCAGCCTGGACATCAGCCCAGTCTGATTAGAGTCTTCACTGTCATGCTTGGAGCTAGCTTAGGCCCTTAGCTACCAGTTAAGCACACTGCAAAGACTCTGATCAGACTGAGTGACTGACCAGGCTGATCTGAGTCGTCGTTAGGTGCATGTGACACTTTGTTGGTTTTGACATGTCATGGCTCATGTTCTGTTTGAAGACTAGTCCTCCAAGCATTAGGTTGGACAGTGAATAAAGTGTCAAGAATGAAATAGTAAAATCTGCTAATATTATGAGCCAGCTCATCAAAATCTGCTCTTTTAGCCCTCTAGTCTTTGAATTCTCACAGCTTTCCAGATAAGAAGGGGTAACAGGGATATTTCAGAGATGATTATTATTTCCCAATGAAAACTTCTGTTGTGATGCCTCAGTAGAACTGTCACAGCAAGACCGTTCTAAATGAGGGGCACAATGTATGTGTATGGAAAAATAAGTAAAATTATTCATAAATTATCCCTAACCGCTGCTTATTTGGAACTCTATCTCAGTATGATATAGTTTTTTTGTTTTTTTTGGGTTTTTTTAGACGTAATTTTTTTTTTGTCTGCTTTGTGGTGCTTAAAGGATTATTGATTTCTTATCAGCTTGCATAGAATTAAATTTGGCTACTCCATGGTTAATTTTAGAACAGCCATAATATTACATTTGAATTCTGAATAACTATGATGTATGGTACAAATAAAATTAAATGGTAATTCTGAAGTAATTCCTTATTTCATTACAGCGTAAACAGTTAGCAGTATACCTTCACCATGATGGCAGTATATTTTCCAATGTGTTCTGCTCACAGACTCTCTGTAATGAAGGGATCGTCAATTATCTCACTAATAATTTCATGATCTGGGCCTGGGATTTGACTATAGAAACTAATGCTGATAGGTAAGTTTTGATCCAGACACTTACTTAGACAGTTAATATCGGAACGTGACTTTACAGTAGCAACTAATGGCTATAGTAAAGTCTAGGATATGATCTTGCCCAGAGCTCTAGATAAGAGGGAGTATTTGGTGATAATTTGGGATAATTTTTGTTAATTCTGCATAAAAACATATGTTGTGACCCCTCATCTGAACCGTCTCGACGAGACGGTTCAGATGAGGGGTCACAACATATGGTTTCAATGAGAAATAAGAAAAATTATCCTTAATTATCATCAAATACTCCCTCTTATCTAGAGCTCTGGGCTATAGTAAAGTCTAGGATGTTATCTTGCCAAACATTTTCATAATCCAGGCATTGGACTTTACTGTAGCAACTCTTAATTTGGGAATGGGATTTGACAAAAGGGCTTAATATTGACATGTAGGTTTAAGCATTAGCACATACGTTGTTTATCGATTTGATAATCTTGGCCTCGGATTTGACTGGAAACTGTGCTGATAGGTAAGATTATTAAAGTCTAGGCACTAACCTTTTGAAACATTTTCATGATCTGGGCCTGGGGCTTTACTGTAGAAACTAATGCTAATACCCTAATGTGTTCAAATAATGGGACACCTCAAAGCCATTAATTTTGCATTTTGCACAACATCTGATTTTATGGAGAAAAGAGAAATGTTAAGGAAAATTATCCCTAAATTATCTATTTACATGTACCCTTATTTACCTGTAGCACTGTTACAAGACTACATGTAAGATACATTTCTATTGCAGATTGATAACAATGTTAACAAGACATTTTGGTAGTGTAGCAGCACAGCAAGTACGAGGTTACAAGACAGATAATCTTCCAGTTATATTAATCATATCAAGATCAAGGGCTTCTAATGAAGTTGTCGATGTTATCAGAGGTAATATTTTTGAGTCCAGCTGTTCAAAGCACCATTAGTTTAAGGAAGTCGTTTGTCAAGTATTCATTAAGTCTTACAATACTCTTAAAATCAAGTACAGTGAAAAAATTTTGCAGAAAAAATGAGAGGAGCTTTTGCACTGCATTGCAAAAGCTCCTCACTTTTTTTCTGGCAAAAATGGCAGTGTTTTTGTGTTTTATACATTTAAAAATTCAACATCTCATTAACTGACATTGATAGTTTTGATCAACCAGACCCTGAACTGTAATAGAGACAGGTTAGATGTAACTTAACACGCTTTGAATTTTCAACGGTTGCTAAATCTACAACTTCAAAACAGTTCAGTATTACATATGTATTCTGTCAAATAATTTTGGTCAGATGAGTAATTAAAACATGAACTATTTGATAGTTTGTTTTTACACCAGCTGGTTACTGTTCATAACAGCAAAGGCAGAATCAAGCAAGTGGTGATTTTTCTTGTTTGCCGCGACCAAAAGCATATGTGCTTAATTAGGTATGAAAATATCTCCAAGACAGAAAACAAAGCACTTTTCATTTTAAGACTAAACTTTGTGGGTGTCAGTGATACAGATTGATTCTGAACACTACTTTAACTAGTCATTCACTGTTATTTTTTGCTGAAGAATTGAGTAAAGCCAACTCTTGATATCTCATAGTTCAAGCTCATTACAAACTACTGATATCTCAAAGTTAATTTTCTGGGCCCAGAAAATTTACTTTGAGATATCAATAGTTTGAGATAACAGTTGAAATGTAGCCGGGCCGGGTAGCGCAATCGATAGGGCACCTGACTCGTAAGTCAGAGGCCCTGGGTTCGAGTCCCGGTCTGGCCACATACTTTCGTTTCTCCTTCCGCTGATTCAAGAAGGGCAGTTGTCAGTTAATGGCGAAAGTATGTGCACTTAGTACTGGTTAACCGCTTAGGAGGTCTAAGCCTGCCCAGGAATAGTGTGGTTAGGTTAACTGACCGTCCCGACATGACCTTTGTTGTTTACCGTGGACGTTAAGCATCAAATCAACCAACCAACCAACCAAGTTGAAATGTAAACGAAAATAGGAGGTAAGTATAAACTATATTCTTTGATATAAGAGGGTACTTTAAGATATCAGTGGTTGAGATATCGAGAATTGACTGTAGTAGTAATGAAATTTTAATAGGCAGAGAATAGCTGTCAGAGGTGTTACTTTGTACAGATCATGGCCCAGTTTTCAAAGAATCATTTGCTTAATCAAGTAGTTAGTCAAGGATGCATTATTATACCCCCGACATACGAAGTATGTCAGGGGGTATATAGTTTTTGTCATTCCGTCTGTTCGTCCGTTTGTCCGTTCGTCCGTTTGTTCGTCCGTTCGTTCGTTCGTTCGTTCTTCCGTCCGTTCGTCAACTTTACGTCAAAGTTTTGCGTTAAACCTTTTTTGATTGCTCATATCTCTGTAACTACACATCAGATTCTTTTCATATTTGGTTTATGATATCTCTATAACATTGCCTTTGGTGTACACTATTTAAGCCCCAGGGTCTGGCTCCAGGGTGGGGCCAAGGGTCAGTAATTAGGACTTAGGCATTTTCATTACGTCAAAGTTTTGCGTTAAACCTTTTTGTACACATCAGATTCTTTTCATATTTGGTTTATGATATCTCTATAGCATTGTCTTTGGTGTAAACTATCTTAGCCCCTGGGTCAGGCCCCACGGTGGGGCCAAGGGTCAGTAATTAGGACTTAGGCATTTTCATTATGTCAAAGTTTTGCGTTAAACCTTTTTGATTGCTCATATCTCTGTAACTGCATTGAAGATTTCTTCCATATTCAGTTCATGATATCTCTATAGCATTGCTTTTGATCTGGACTAGCTACATTGCAGGGTCAGGCTCATGGGGGGAATCTAATGATACATGACTAGGTTTATTGCATACTAGTTAACACATATGGATGCTGCTGCTGACATAAGGTCAAGATCAACGACTTTGAATTTTGTACATGTATTTGCATTGTAGCTTTGTGGTAAAGTATGCTTTCATTAGGCCGTGGCACTGGTCGGGGGTATACGTGAGCCCCTGCTCACTTGCTCTAGTTAATAAAGTACACATAAAATCAAGTGTGCTACTATTTTTGCTGAAAGGATTCATCATTGATATACATGTAGTACACATAAAATCAAGTGTACTTGCAATAGCTCTTGCACTGCAAAAGCTTCTCTGATTTTTATGCCTAAAAATGGCAATGTTTCTGTATGCAGTACATTTTAGAATATAAGGCCCCATGAACTAAAGATTTTGTGACTTTTGAACAACCAGACCCATGACATACAGCACCTAACATGGTAGCCTGTACCCAAAGTTAGAGGGTGTGGTTGCGGTCGGGCAATGGACCTGGGTAACTTTCAGTGCCAGGGTATCTAATTTGGTTGATAATAAGGCAAGGGCCTGCTGTGCTTGCAGTAGGTGCGCATGGTGGTGTTTGGATTTTTTTTCGCATACACATCATATCTCTCTTCTTTTTCTGGCTCGATGTAGACTGTAATACTGTCTCAAGAGCTTTTAAACCCAAAACATCCAACCAACCCAAACTGAGACCATGCTTAACTGTTGTAGTTAAGTACAAGTGCACAAATGGATTACAGAGTTCATTTATTTGTATGTGTAGGAGATGCTACTGTGGATGAGTTGATGACAAGGTTAATACAAGATCATGAAGTATTTGCAGAACAACAGCTGAGTGATATCGAACAGGAGGTACGAATTAGATAATGGGATTGCATTCAAACCTGAATGGTTGAAGATTTGTCAAGGTTTTTCAATTTACCTTCATGCTTTTGCACAAAGGGAACAACTATTGCTCCTCTAGGAGAAAATTCTTCCTCTTTAATTCTTTCCTTCATGAGTTGACCTCCCCATCGAGCAGGGAGGCAAACTTCAAAATAGCAGAGTTGCATCTCCTGGATGTGTACCCACTCACCTTGATTGTTGAAAAAGGTGGCAACTGAATTATGGCTTAAATAAACCTGTATTAAATGGTCATTTGTCTTAATCTTTCACTTACCATAAACAGTTTGTGTGTCATGTTAGAACAGGTTTGACTTTCCTAGGTGTTTATTCCAAGATAAATGAGCCGCAACATGAGAAAACCAACAAAGTGGTTGTGCGCCCAGCGCAGACTCAGATCAGCCTGGGCATCCGCCCAGTCTGATCAGAGTCTTCGCTGTCTGCATGGAGGTAGCTTAGGCCCTTAGCCACTCTTAAAGCGCTTAGCGAAGAGTCCGATCAGACTGGGTGAATGCCCAGGCTGATTTGACTCTGCGCTGGGTGCACAACCACTTTGTTGGTTTTCTCACGTCACGGCTCAAATTTGTTAATCTCCTAACTCCCACATTATTACGTAAAAATTGGTACTGCAAGCAGCAAGCTTTTAACAGACTTGTTTTCAAAGTGAAATCCATGTTTTATCAAGGCAGTTCAAGTGCTATCATAAACTTGCTATGCATATTTGCTTTTAAGCATTCTGGGGCCATTAGAAAGTCTGACGTCAGCATCAGTAGCATGCTGGTAGCAAACAGTTGTCAGTTAATTTTCTCTGGTGTTTTTGAGTATTCTTTTGTGACAAAATGTTTTATGCTACACATGCACTAGCGATCAAACTTGATTTTCTGATACATTTACATTTGCTGAGCCCCTCATTGCTAGTGGTTGCAAAAAAGCGGGCAGAGTGGTAGACCTTGATCAGACTGCTTCTGTAAGAGCAGTCTGAAGATGGTCTGCATTTTGTAATTTGCCATATATTTTAGGCTGAGAGAGAGGCTCGGTCAATGATTAGAAATCAACAAGATGAGGCCTATCAGATGTCACTGGAGGCTGACAGGAAAAAGGTAAAGTTTGGTGAATTTTATTTGTAGAGGAACAAAAAGAAAGCTTACCCATCCTGTGTTGGTTGTGTTTTTAGCTCACCTGGCCCGAAGGGCCATAGTGAGCTATTGTCATACCAATGCGGCCGGCGTGCGTCGTGCGTCCGTGCGTCCTCCGTCAACACCTAAAAACAAATATTCAAACATCTTCTTCTGTAAAACTACTGGTCCCATGGTTCTCAAATTTCACATGGAGCATGACCTGACTCCAGGGTCTCAGAATTGTAAAATTGGGTCAGGTTGAAAATCCAAGATGGCCGCCATTACTAAAAATAGCAAAAACAACAAAATAAACTTCTTCTCCAGAACCACTGGGTATATTTGTCTGAATTTTGGGATGGAACATCAGTGAAACCTTGGTATTCAAAATTGTAAAAATGAAAAAAATCTGTAGCGGAGTTTTGTCACAGTGACCTACTTTCTGTTTACGTGTGTAATTTTGCTCAAATGCCAATGTCAAAAAATGACCTATTTAAACAACTTCAAACAACTTCTTCTCTAAAACCACTGAACCCATGGATCTCAAATTTCACATGGAGCATGACCAGACTGCAGGGTTTCAAAATTGTAAAATTGGGTCAGGTCAAGAATCCAAGATGGCTGCCATTACTAAAAATAGCAAAAACAACAAAATCAACTTCTTCTCCAGAACCATTTGGTATATTTGGTTGAAAGTTTGCATGGAACATAAGTGGGACCTTGGTATTGAAAATTATAAAAATAAAAAAAATCTATAGTGGAATTAGGTCACAGTGACCTACTTAGTGTTTACAAGGCCGATTTTGCTCAAATGTCAATATCTAAAGAAAATGCAACCAATTCTGACCAGATTTGGTCAGAAATGGTTCTTGAATGGAATTATTTCAATTTTGTGCCAGTTGACTATCCAAGATGGCCACCATGGGGGCCGTTACTAAAAATAGCACAAACATAAAAATGACAATTACTCAAGAACCCTTGAATGGAATTGGACCAATTTTGTGTCAGAATGTTCCTTACATGAAGCCGTTTGGATTAATTGCCATTTGGCATTCCAAGATGGCCGCCATCTGGTGTTACTAAAAATAGAACAACCATAAAAATGACAATTACTCAAGAACCCTTGAATGGAATTGGACCAATTTTGTGTCAGAATGTTCCTTGCATGAAGTCGTTTCGATTAATTGCAATTTGGCATTCCAAGATGGCTGCCATCTGCCGTTACTAAAAATAGCACAAAACATGAAAATGACAATATCTCAGTAACCGCTGAATGGATTTTGACGAAATTTGTGTCAAAATGATTCTTGCATTGAGATGTTTCAAAAATATCTAACTGTAGACCAGTCATATTGGCCTATGTTACTAAAAATAGAAAAATGTGAAAATTAGAAAATGTCTATGGAATTGGGTTAATTTTGTGTCAGAATGGTCCTTTCATTAAGTTTTTGTGATTTTTTGCATTTTGGCATTCCAAGATGGCTGCCATCTGCCGTTACTAAAAATAGCACAAAACATGAAAATGACAATATCTCAGTAACCGCTGAATGGATTTTGACGAAATTTGTGTCAAAATGATTCTTGCATTGAGATGTTTCAAAAATATCTAACTGTAGACCAGTCATGTTGGCCTCTATTACTAAAAATAGAAAAATGTGAAAATTAGAAAATCTCAATGGAATCGGACCAAATTTGTGTCAGACTCCGGATGACTGATATATGGTCCTTGCATGAAGGCTTTTCGATTTTTTACATTTTAGCAATCCAAGATGGCCGCCATGTGCCATTACTAAAAATAGTACACAACATGAAACTGGCAATATCCCAGTAACCCCTGAATGGATTTTGATGAAATTTGTGGCAAAATGATTCTTGCATTGAGGTGTTTCAAAAGTGAATATATAAAGACCAGGCAAGTTGGCCTCTGTTACTAAAAGTAGCACAATGTGAAAATGAGAAATTCTCAGTGGAATTGGACCAATTTTGTATCAGAATGGTCCTGTTGCACAATAGCCAGGTGAGCGATATCAGGCCCATTTGGGCCTCTTGTGGTTTAACATTGCTTTAAAGAGAAGTAACATTGTTTTGACTGAAAGTTTGGTGTCAGCAAAGGCTGTGTTACCACACTTGTAACTTGTGCAGTGTCTTCACCTATACTGGTACTACCATGGTCACACCAGTCCACAGGTTACCCCTTTTTGTTGCACCTGCTTTAGCAAGGTGCGATATAGGCATCCTGTTTTCCGTCCTTCAGTCCGGTCACAATTTACGTCGACCCTAGCATTTTAGTCCATTCAAAAGATTTATTCTCTGAAACCACTGCATCCATGGTTCTCAAATTTCACATGCAGCATGATCAGACAGCAGGGCATTAGAATGGTAAAATTCAGGCGGGTCGAGAATCCAAGATGGCGGCTGTTATTTAAAATAGCAAAACCAATAAAATCAACTTTTTCTCCAGAACCAGTTGGTATATTTGGCTGAAATTTTGTATGAAGCATAAGTGGGACCTTGGTATTCAGAATTATCAAAATGAAAAAATCTGTAGCGGAATTAGGTCACAGTGACCTGACGTCGACCCTAGAATAATTTACGTCAACCCTAGCATTTCAATCCATTCAAATGACTTATTCTCTGAAACCACTGCATCCATGGTTCTCAAATTTCACGTGCAGTATGATCAGACTGCAGGGCTTCAGAATGATAAAATTCAGGCGGGTCGAGAATCCAGGATGGTCGCCATTACTAAAAAGGAAGTGTCTGCTGACAACCGGTTGTCACCAGACTTTTTGCACCAAAACTGTCTGCTGACAACCGGTTGTCACCAGACTTTTTGGACCAAAAACGTCTGCCGACAACCGGCTATATATTTTCCATTATATGGTTTTAAATGGGGTTTCCTTGAACTGAATTTATATTGATATGTTATAAATATAACATAAATTTTCTCATAGTAAAGGCAAATTACTATTATTACTTGCATTCTTGCAATTTTTGGCATTGTGTTACATATATAGGTGGACTGTTTGCACTCTATGTATGGAAACCAATAATGTTGCATTTAAATTTAGTCGTTATATATTTCCTGTTGTTGTTCAAGAGCTATTATTTAACTAACATTGTGACTTTGTGTCTCATCAGATAATAATATTTCTAAATGGTCTGTCTCCTACTACATTTAAATCCTAGAATTAAGGTGTGAAAAAAATAACTTTAATCTTTTACAGAGGTGTAGTACTAGTATACCTCAGTTAAGTGTGTTTGTTTAGCAGTTAGTTCTAAATGGCTTCTAAGTGCATGTATCAAATTTGGTGCATCATATATTATTCATATGAGCTTATCTTATCCGTCTGAAACATCTACAACTCAGTAAAAATGGCTCTTGTCATTGAGCACACTCAACATAAATACCAACACCATTGCATGGTATTTGGTATCTAGCATCACCTGCAAAGTTTGGTCAAATTATGCTCCTGAGACCAAAAAATGGCCTACCCTGAGGGTCAGGTAGTTAACATATTAAGTTTATTGGGAAACATTGAAAAAGCAGTTGTCAGCGACTCTCTACTAGCTAAATTTCTACAACACATTCAATTTGAACAATGCCACCATTAAACACAGGTGAGCGATTTAGGGCCATCTTGGCCCTCTTGTATGGGAATTCTAGTAGTCCAGGGATTTTTGTTTTTGGTTTTATGGGAATTCTAGTGGCATTTTAAATCATATACTGGAATTAAGTCTATAGGGAAAAAAAAATGTATAAAGTTTAATATGAAAAAAAATCTATATAAAATCACAATGGACAGATGAACAGTGCCCCTTACTGCGTCCATGCGATTGAATAAAATTTCCAACTATCAAACCAAATATAATTCAAAAAGATCAAAATAGTTTGGAAACTACGGCATAAAACTTTAACATTAAATTGCTAAGTCCATGACCTTGACCTATAGGTCATGTCCAGGGGTGGGGATGTGGTTGAGCAAAATTTCGGACCAATATCTATCATCGTACCAAATATAATTCAAGTTGATGAAAGGGTTTAGAAACTCTGAGATCTTAAAATTTTTAACACAACACTTTAACTTGAAATGTCTAAGTCCGTGACCTTGACCTAAAGGTCACATACATAGTGATTACCTTACAGAGGTTTAGAAGGCTGCTGCATCCTTCTGCCTTTTGGCCCTACCCTTCTCCCTTTTGGCCTTACCATTCTGCCCTCCCTTTGGTGAAGGTAATTGCATTCATATTTATGTCATATTTATGCAATGTTAAGCTTTCTGTATGTAAAGGAGGCATTTTATTATGCAAATATTTATATCTCCCTGCAAAAAAGATGTTTATGCTGTTAGAAAGTGTTAATACCCTTAGTTAAATTTTCTTTGAAAATAACAGCTTCAGAAAAGTGCTCTTTAGGGAGTGTGTCACATGCTAAAAGTGCCCTTTTATGGCCAGCACCCTGCCCATTTTTAGCTCTCCTGAACAAAGTTCAGGAAGAGCTATTGTACTACCCCTGGCGTTGGCATTAGTGTTAACGGCGTCGGCATTAGCAAAATGTTAAAGTTTTACGTTAAAGTTTTTTATGTGATGGGCAAGGTACTGTCAAGCGAGCTATCCTGTCCCTGTGACAGGTCTTGTTCAGGCTAGGGGAAACACTACATACATGTATATATAATCACTATATTATAAAATGTATATCAGAATGCAGAGTGATTTTTTTAAGCTTATAACAAATGATCAGTCATGAAAGAGACCTGTCAAGGCTGTCATGACAAAAAATGTATTCTCAATTCCAGTATGTGATCTAAAAGCCACCAGAATTCCCATAAACAAACAAAAAAAATCCTAGAGTTTAGAGTATCAAGTTTTATACTATTTTTATACACATCAAATGAAGCAGCTTCTCTTCCAGCTTGGACCACAGTTGATCAATTCTAGAACCTGGATATGATAGGGTAAGGATGCTGTAGTCTTGGATGTAATGGAAAAGAGATTTAACTTCATTGTTTTCCATTCATTCAAGTAAAACAGTCCACATACATATGTAACACAATGACAACAGTGCAAGAATTATGCAAGTAAAAATGGTCAGTTGCCCAAACTTTGAGAAACTTATATTATATTTATATCATATTCATAACACATTGATACAAAATCAGTAAAATGATACCCCATTGAAGACCATTTAACAGAAAATATATGGCTGGTTGTCAGCAGACATTTTTGGTGCAAAAAGTCTGGTGACAACTGGTTGTCAGCAGACCTCGCCTATGTTTTTACACAGGCCTTTACAGGGAAAACATAAAAAAAATCTTCTTGTCTAAAACCACTGGATGCAGAGCCTTGGTATTTCGTATGTAGCATCACCTAGTGGTCCACAACCAAATTTGTTCAAATTATGGCCCTGGGGTCAGATGGCCTGCCCTGGGGATCACATTTTACATAGGCTTATAATGATGTAGAAATTAAACTTCATCATTGGTTTCCATTATCCATACATAAAGTATAAACAGTCCACATATTTATGTAACACAATGACAAGAGTGCAAGAATCATGCAAGTAAAAATGGTCATTTACCTTAACTATGAGACCCTTTATGTTATATTTATAACATATGTATAACATATTAATACCAATTCAGTTAAATTAAACCCTATTTAAAACCAATTAATAGAAAATATATGGCTGGTTGTCAGCAGACATTTTTGGCCCAAAAAGTCTGGTGACAACTGGTTGTCAGCAGACCTGGCCTACTAAAAATAGCAAAACCAATAAAATCAACTTTTTCTCCAGAACCACTTTGTATATTTGGCTGAAATTTTGTATGAAGCGTAAGTGGGACCTTGGTATTCAGAATTATCAAAATGAAAAAATTCTGTAGCGGAATTAGGTCACAGTGACCTTACGTCACCTCTAGAATAATTTACGTCGACCCTAGCATTTAAATCCATTCAAATGACTTATTCTCTGAAACCACTGCATCCATGGTTCTCAAATTTCACGTGCAGCATGATCAGACTGCAGGGCTTCAGAATGGGAAAATTCAGGCGGGTCGAGAATCCAAGATGGTGACCGTTCTTAAAAATAGCAAAACCAATAAAATCAACTTTTTTCTCCAGAACCACATGGTATAGTCATTGAGTTCTTAATGTGAAAGCACACATCAGGTGTGACATAGCATTCTGCGGGATTCCTGTTATGCCCCCGCCATTAAAAATGGGGGGGGGGGGGGCATGTAGTATCACCGCTGTCTGTACGTATGTCCTGTACATCAGTACGTCCCGTACGAAATGGTTTCCGTTTGATATCTTTTGAAAACATTGGTATATTGAATTCATATTTTATACACAGGTATATAATCATAAAATACAGGTCAGGTTCAATGTTGGATAAAATCCGTCAATTATTGTGGGAGTTATGGCCCTTTTTAGCTCACCTGAGCCGAAGGCTCAGAGGTGAGCTTATAGGATGGGAGTCGAGCCGTCGTCCGTCCGTCCGTGGGTGGGTGCGTGCGTCAACACTTTCAAACATAAATATCTCAGAGACCAGTGGGCCGATCGCAATCAAATTTTATCTGAAGCATCATTTGGGTGGGGGAAAGGCTGCATTAGGTTTTGGTGCCGATCAGCTCAGAACTCTGGTTTCCATGGCAACAGATAGCCCCCATAGGGTTATAATGGGGAAAACGGCGTCATCACGTTTTCTCGACTGTTTTTGATTAGATCCTTATCATACTTGCAGGTAATGATGACATACACAAGAGCTTGGATGAGTTCGAAATTCGGTCGGATTCGAGCACAGACTACGGAGTAATCTGCCCTTGAGCGTTTGAAAAAAATCCCATAGGGTTATAATGGGGAAAATGGCGTCATCACGTTTTCTCAACTGTTTTTGCTTAGATCCTTATCATACTTGCAGGTAATCATGACATACATAAGAGCTTGGATGAGTTCGAAATTTGGCTGGATTCGAGCTCAGACTACGGAGTTAGCTGCCCTTGAGCGTTTGAAAAAAATCCCATAGTGTTATAATGGAGAAAACAACGTCATCACATATTTTTAGAAAAACTTTGTCATCGCTCTATTGCCTACATTTCTCAACGGATTTTAAAATAACTTCACACAAATGTAGGGCATGACAATATCTCGAGCAAGTTCGACTTTCAGGATGCTGCGCCCAAGGTCAAGGTCACTGTGGCTATTTTTAGAAAAACTTTGTCAGCGCTCTAGCACCTACATTTCTCAGCAGATTTTAATATAACTTCATACAAATGTAGGGCATGACAATATCTCGAGCAAGTTTGACTTTCAGGATGCTGCGCCCTAGGTCAAGGTCACTGGCTATTTTTAGAAAAACTTTGTCAGCACTCTAGCACCTACATTTCTCAATGGATTTTAAAATAACTTCACACAAATGTAGGGCATGACAATATCTCGCGCAAGTTCGACTTTCAGGGTGCTGTGCCCAAGGTCAAGGTCACTGTGGCTATTTTTAGAAAAACTTTGTCATCGCCCTAGCACCTTCATTTCTCCATGGATTTTGAAATAACTTGACACAAATGTAGGGTATGACAATATCTCAAGCAGGTTTGACTTTCAGGATGCTGTGCCCAAGGTCAAGGTCACTGTGGCTATTTTTAGAAAAACTTTGTCAGCGCTCTAGCACCTACATTTCTCAATGGATTTTAAAATAAATTTACACAAATTTAGGGCATGACAATATCTCGAGCAAGTTCGACTTTCAGGGTGCTGTGCCCAAGGTCAAGGTCAAGGTCACTGTGGCTATTTTTAGAAAAACTTTGTCATCGCCCTAGCACCTTCATTTCTCCATGGATTTTGAAATAACTTGACACAAATGTAGGGTATGACAATATCTTGAGCAAGTTTGACTTTCAGGATGCTGTGCCCAAGGTCAAGGTCACTGTGGCTATTTTTAGAAAAACTTTGTCATCGCTCTAGCACCTACATTTCTCAACGGATTCTAAAATAATTTCACACAAATGTAGGGCATGACAATATCTTGAGCAAGTTCGACTTTCAGGGTGCTGTGCCCAAGGTCAAGGTCACTTTGGCTATTTTTAGAAAATCTTTGTCATCGCTCTAGTGCCTACATTTCTCAATGGATTTTGAAATAACTTCACACAAATGTAGGGCATGACAATATCTCGAGCAAGTTCGACTTTCAGGGTGCTGCACCTAAGGTCAAGGTCACTTTGGCTATTTTTAGAAAATCTTTGTCATCGCTCTAGCGCCTACATTTCTCAATGGATTTTAAAATAACTTCACACAAATGTAGGGCATGACAATATCTCGCGCAAGTTCGACTTTCAGGGTGCTGTGCCCAAGGTCAAGGTCACTTTGGCTATTTTTAGAAAATCTTTGTCATCGCTCTAGCGCCTACATTTCTCAATGGATTTTGAAATAACTTCACACAAATGTAGGGCATGACAATATCTCGAGCAAGTTCGACTTTCAGGGTGCTGCGCCCAAGGTCAAGGTCACTGTGGCTATTTTTAGAAAAACTTTGTCATCGCTCTAAGGCCTACATTTCTCAACGGATTTTGAAATAACTTCACACAAATGTAGGGCATGACAATATCTCGAGCAAGTTTGACTTTCAGGGTGCTGTGCCCAAGGTCAAGGTCACTGTGGCTATTTTAAGAAAAACTTTGTCAGCGCTCTAGCGCCTACATGTCGCAACGGATTTTGAAATAACTTCACACAAATGTAGGGCATGACAATATCTCAAGCAAGTTCGACTTTCAGGATGCTGCACCCAAGGTCAAGGTCACTGTGGCTAATTTTAGAAAAACTTTGTCATGGCTCTAGCACCTACATTTCTCCATGGATTTTGAAATAGCTTCACACAAATGTTGGGTATGACAATATCTTGAGCAAGTTCGACTTTCAGGGTGCTGCGCCCAAGGTCAAGGTCACTGTGGCTATTTTTAGAAAAACTTTGTCATCGTCGCCACTTTTTCTTGGTCTCTACTGATCCGATCCTTTTCAAACTTGCAGGTAATGAGGAAATGCATAATATCTTAAACAAGTTCAAATTTTGGCCAGATCAGGCCAACCACTACGAAGTTAGCTGCCCTTGACAGCTCTGTCTATTGTGCTCTTGATGTTTTGGATGAGTTTAATTTTCAGCCTGATTGGACCACTGACTGTGGAGTTAGCTGCCCTTGAGGATCTTAAATATCCCTATAGGTTTACAATGTCTCTCAGGTGAGCAATTGTTGCCCTTTGGGCTACTTGTTCTACTTCATTTTGTGTGGAAAAATGGTTTCCGTTCAATATCTTTTTGAAAACATTGGTGTATTGAATTCATATTTTATACACCGTTATATAATTATAAAATACAGGGCAAGTTCGATGTTGGATAAAATCCGTCAATTATTGTGGGAGTTATGGCCCTTTTTCGACTACATTTTGTGTGAAAAAATGGTTTCCGTTCAATATCTTTTAAAAACATTGGTGTAATGAATTCATATTTTATACAAAGGTATATAATCATAAAATACAGGTCAAGTTCGATTTAGGGTAAATTTTGTCAGTTATTGTGGGAGTTATGGCCCTTTTTGGACTTTATTTTGCTCAAAAATGGTTTCCATTCATTATCTGTTGAATAGATTAATGTATTGGATTAATATTTTATACATAGATATATAATTATAAAATAGAGGTCAGGTTTAATTTAGGGTAAAATCCGCCAATTATTGTGGGAGTTATGGCCCTTTTTCAACTTCATTTATTTTATACACAGATATATAATTATAAAATACAGGTCAGGTTTAATTTAGGGTAAAATCCGCCAATTATTGTGAGAGTTATGGCCCTTTTTCGACTTCATTTCATACAAAAATGGTTTCCGTTTGTCAGTTTTTGAAAAGTTACTTGTTTCTGAGCTATTTCTTTTGGAAAGTTGCATGGCATTTATTTCTTTGATAAGATACAGAATGTTATCACATATCACAGTCATGACACCTTCTCCAACCCCCCCCCCCCCCCCCCCCCCCCCCCCCCCCACTTCTCTTCTTGATCCGAGAAGCACCATACATCTGCCTAAGAAAAACAATAAAACATGTACCACACAAGTCTGCTTTTGTGAACCTGGTTATTCTACCAGTGCCAGTACATTAGACAAGGCGCCATCTTACTAAGGGGACTAGGCGGGGGCATCCGTTTCCTTTGGACACATTCTAGTCTGGCTTTGGAAGCAAAAATAAAATGGTGGTATTGCTTCTCCTGAAAGTGTACACATACACCTTAAAGCATTTCTCATACATGTGAGGACAGGACAAGCTTGTACCAGCCAGTGCAGCTGAAGAATGAAGGCTCATGCTAGATACACATCTGTTGCTTAGTTTTTAAGAGAGCTGACAGGCATTTGATCTTGCACTGCTGTGTACTGTATTCTGTGCTATTTTTCCCCATGGGAACTCTGGTTTTGCCCACCTTTGCTTAATTTGCTGGACATAAGTGAGATAGGCTTGAAAGGATTTTTAAAACCCATATAAAAAGGGCCCTGGCTTAACTTTACAGATGCACACAAACACTGGTTTGAGTATTTGATGTTTGCTGAAATGTTATCATCCACGAAGCTGGTCAAATGAAATCTCTTTCACTTGCAGCGAGAGGCTAAACTTGAAGAAGAAAGACGGCGAGAAGAGGAAGAGAGGAAAGAACAAATGAAGCAGGAGGAAGAAAATAGGTTGAAAATGGAAGAAGAAGCCATGAAACAGGTTAGGGAATTTCGATATGCCTTCATCCGATGTCATGATACTGAGATAGTATGCCATAATTATTTAGCTTGCCTGAACAAAAGTTCAGGAAGAGGTATTGTTGTCATCCTGGCGTCGGCGTCCGAAATGGATGTTTTGGTTAAAGTTTTTATGCCCCCGCATCATAAGATGCCATATAGTGTTTCGGTTGTGCGTACGTACGTACGTTATTACGTATGTCTGTCTGTCCGTACATACGTGATCCTGTTAGACTCAGGTTAAGATTTTTGTAGGAGGTAGATTTCGGGGTTCCTGTTATTGTAGCAACTTACAATTTTGTATCAGGATTAATATCTATAAGTACAAAAGGAATATACAAGAATCAAGGTATGATGATCCATATGTCATGGTCCACTGACTTCGGACTTAGGCCAATTTTGCAAGGTTAAAGGCAGGATTTCTGAACCCCCCTGTAGAGGATTAGCTACCTGTATGAGGAATAGAGGGCGTGGCTTAGCTACTCTGCAAATTAGACCACTGTCCTGTTTTAGCCAATAAGAGCTGCCAGTACTTTCACAGGTAAATACCCCAGCAAATCAACAGCCAATCAAATTAAGGATAAAATCTACAGGAGCTACTGTAGATGTAGATGTTTACCCTTTGGTGGCTGTTGGAAAACTGAGAATAGGTAGCTAATTTTGCCTTTTATAGTCCACTCCTGCCTTTAAGATTTTTGTAAGAGGTAGATTTTAGGTTTCTTGTTATTGTAACAACTTGAAATTTTATATTAGGAGTTATATCTATATGAACAATAGGAATACACAAGAATCGGGGTATGATGGTCCATATGTCACCGTTCACTGACTTCAGCTTAGGCAAATTTTGCAAGGTTAAGATTTTTGTAAGAGGTAGATTTTAGGGTTCCTATTATTGTAGCAACTTGAAATTTTATATGAAGGTTTATGTCTGTAAGTACAATAGGAATATACAAGAATCAGGCCATGAAGATCCATATGTCACGGTCCACTGACTTCGTACTTAGGCTAATTTTGCAAGGTTAAGATTTTTGTAAAAGATAGATTTTAGGGTTCTATTATTGTAGCAGCTTGAAATTTTGTATGAAGATTTATATCTATAAGTGCAACAGGAATTTACAAGAATCAGGTTATGATGATCCATATATATCGGTCCACTGAATTTCTACTTTAGCCATTCAGTGACTCTTAGACTAAAGCTAGGCCGCGTAGCGCAGTCTCTAGGGCACCTGACTCATAAGTCAGAGGTCCTGGGTTCAAAACCCAGTCTGGCCACATACTTTCGTTTCTCCTTCCGCTGATTCAAGAAGGGCAGTTGTCTGTTACTGGCAGAAGTATGTGCACTTAGTACTGGTAAACCACTTAGGAGGTCTAAGCCTGCCCAGGAATAGTGTGGTTAGGTTAACTGACCGTCCCAACATGACCATAGCTGTTTAACGTGGATGTAAAGCAACAATATAATACAATACAAAAGACTCTTAGACTTAATAAAAGGCTGCAGTTTGTTTCACATTTCAAACTTCGGGCATTACTTGGCCTATGGCCTTTTATATTATACTAGTCTGCCTGTATAAACCTAGTTACCCTACAAGTGCCAGTACCTTAATCAAGGTGCCATCTTACTCAAGGCACTAGGCGGGGGCATCCGTGTACTGTGGACACATTTCTAGTTTAAAGACCTATATCTCCTTAACCCATTGATGGATTCTTTTGATACCTGCACTGTAGTTAGATATTGATTCAAAGTTTAACAGGATACCTATCCCACCCCACTCAGTGACCTTGACCTCAAGGTCATGGACTTAGAAAATTTGGATTATTTTTGGACTGGATGTTTTTGTTAAAGTTTATTAAAGCCCAATATCTCCTTAACCGATGGATGGATTCCTTTGATACGTGCACTGTAGTGAGATATTGGTCCAAAGTTTTCCAAGGTACTACCCCTACCCCCCTTAGTGACCTTGATGTCAAGGTCATGGACTTAGAAAATTGTCTTTTTATTGATTGGATGTTTTGGTTAAAGTTTTTAAAGACCCATATCTCCTGAACCCATGGATGGATTCTTTTGATATTTGCACTGAAGTTAGATATTAGTCCAAAGTTTTACAAAGTACTACTCCAACTCCGCTCAGTGACCTTGATGTCAAGGTTATGGACTTAGGAAATTTTGGTCTTTATTTAAGTTTTCTAATTGCATACTGATTCATAATGCTAGGCATAGGTTTAGTTTTCACTTGAACTGATGTTAGACACTTTTTTGAGTTTTTACAAAACACTGTATATTGACCCCACTGGAGTCAAGATCATCGACTTAGAATTTTGTCTGAAAGATTTTGGTTAAAGTTTTATATTTATGAACGACATAATTTCACAGTGCCACAGTGGACTCAGTTGGTACTAATACTTGGACAGTTGTTAGATAATTGTTCAGGTTTTGATACAAGCTGCCACCCCTCCCTCCACCCTGTCCCCCCTCCCCCCCCCCCCCCCCCCCCTCTCAGTCCTTTGACCGCAAGCCCACGGATTTTGAAATTTCAATGGATTTTCTTTTATTTTAATCTTATTTTAAGACTTTTTTCTGAGGTAGATTTTATATATAAATGTGTTGTCATTATGGACATGCTTGCATGAATGCTTGCCTGAAGTTTTATGCATAGCAATCCACACCACCATAGCGACTGTGCTATGGGCAAGCACCAATTCAGGTGAGCTATGCTGTCAGGCAACAGCTCTTGTTCTGAATACTGAGCATTCTTATATTAATGAGGTTAGTCCAGGAAAACAAATATCTTAATTGATACAGTAAGGCCAAGAAGAATTATACCTGTGGAGTAAAGTATATTTGGGTTGGCAGGTCGCCTCGTTATTTTTTGTTCAATTTTTAGCGCCCCTTTGCGAAGCAAAGGAGAGCTTATGCTATACCCCGGGCGTCGTAGTCCGAGTACGTGGTCACCTGAATGTATGCACCTGGACCTACTGGTCATGGTCTACTGACTTTGAAAAGAATTAGGTTAATGTATGTTAAGCATTTGTGTTTAAGTCAGTTTCAAAGTAGCTATAAGGGATAGAGTCATGATATTTGGTTGCGTATAAAACCTTTGAAAATTTAACGTCCTGTTAACGACAATTTTGTTAGTTTTGAGCAACTAAGCCCTGATTGCCAGACTAATGCCAACACTGGAGACCAACAACATCTGCGCCTTCACTGTGTTCTAGAAGATCAAAAGTGTAGAATTGGTAAACAGTAGACTCTCAGGTTATCCAGCACTTGCATCTGGACAAGGGCATCTGAGTGTAACCAACCATGAAGGACAGTGACCTACATTTTTATGCTTCACTGACTTTATGATATTTCTCAGTCCCTATGTGGGTTACAGTTATGATACTTTGCACACACTTACACATGGGCAAGATCATTTCAGCAGCATCCTCTGTGCATGGATTTGACCTATATTTTTTGCTTCATTAGCTTTATGATATGCTTCACTGATTTTATGATATTTCTCAGTCTCTATATGGGCCAGGGCTGTGATACTTGGCACATACTTACATATGGAAAAGAACATTTCACCACTGCCATCCTTGCATGAATTCGACCTATATTTTGCTTCATTGACTTTATGATACGCTTCACTGAGTTATTTCTCTGTCCCTATATGGGTTAGAGTCATGATACTTGTCACACACCTACATATGGACCAGACCATTTTAACAACATCATCCATGTATGGATTTGACCTATATTTTGCTTCAGTGACTTTATGATACACTTCACTGAGTTTGTGATATTTCTCAGTCCCTATATGGGTTAGAGTCATGATACATGGCACACACCTACATATGGACCGGACCATTTTAACAACATCATCCATATCTGGATTTGACCTTTATTTTTGCTTCAGTGACTTTATGATACGCTTCACTGAGTTTGCAATATTTCTCAGTCCCTATATGGGATAGAGCCATGATAACTGGCACACACTTATATATGGACAAGAACATTATAACATCACCATCCATGTACAGATTTTGATGCTTCACTGACTCAGTCATATATCTCAGCCCCTATATGGATGGCAATCATTATACTTGACAGTCACATACACTTGGACATGAGCCTTTCAATACCACCATCGCTGTGAGAGCCAAGCTCCTGTAAGGTGCGCTTTGTTGTCTTCTGACAACTCTTGTTTTTGGTGTGTTTTTTCTACCTTCAAATACCTTTCAAGCACCTCTTTGGCTCTGATTGATATTGCAATCAAACTAAGCATATGCTTTGTTTTAAAATGATCAAGTAATGTTGAACTAGCAGTCTGAGTTCATTTTCTGCTAGGGGCGGAATTTGTTCCATCCATAAATAGGACCCCATTACACGCAGCTTTGATTATCACCCTTCTTTTGGTTCAACTTAATTGAAGTACTGTTGAAAGGGCCATAAAAAGACAGGTCATCCATATGTCCCCTCCAAAACAACCTAAAAAATCTAGATCCCCTTGTAAGATGGATCTAGACTTTAAGGGGTGTTTTAAAGGGGAAAAAGAATCAGTACAGCTGATAACCAAATTTAGGGGCTTTTTTGAGGGGGCAAAAGCTGGTAATCCAGATCTATACTGTTTTCTGATGTGTTTTTAGCTCTTTAGCTATACAAATGAACAGAAAAAGCTATTGCACTACCAGAGTCCTAGATAAGAGGGAGTATTTGGTGATAATTAGGGATAATTTTTGTTAATTCTTGATAAAAACATATGTTGTGACCCCTCATCTGAACCGTCTCGATGAGACGGTTCAGATGAGGGGTTACAACATATGGTTTCAATGAGAAATAAAGAAAATTATCCCTCAATTATCATCAAATACCCCTCTTATCTAGGGCTCTGAAGTCTACCCAGGGGGTTGGCATTGGTGGTGGCAGTGGCAAAATGTTAAAGTTTTATAGTCTTTATATGAGCCGCGACACGAGAAAACCAACAATGTGGTTGTGCGCCAGGCGCAGACTCAGAGCAGCCTGGATGTCCGCCAAGTTTGACCAGACTCTTCATTAAGCGCTCAAAGGGTAGCTAAGTGTCTAAGCTACCTGTATGCGGACAGCGAAGACTCTGATCAGACTGGGCGGATGCCCAGGCTGATCTGAGTCTGCGCTGGGCGCACAACCACATTGTTGGTTTTCTCGTGTCGTGGCTCATATGATGGGCAAGGCTCTGTTAGGTGAGCTATACCTGTATGTGGACAGGTCTTGTTTTCTTAACACTTAGCATCATCATGGTAAAATGATTTGTTTTTCAGGCAATACAAGACTCTTTAGCAAGACAGATACCTGATGAACCACCAGTGAATAGTGATAAACCTCTGTGTAATTTAAGGATAAGAACTCCTACACGTGAAATAATAGAAAGACGCTTCTTTGCCAATAATAAACTAGCCGTTGTGTTAAATTATATAACTTCTAAAGGATTTCACATATCAGAACATAAACTTCTGACGACATTTCCAAGAAGAGATGTAAGTACCTTTGTTTTCTACTTTATTTACTTTTAAAGCACTAAAAATAAAAAAAAGTATAGAATCTGCAAACAGCATTGATCCAGATGAGGCCATGATAATGAGCTGCCTCATATGGATCTACAGTTTGATATCTAAGCCTGATAGGCTGTTAGGGCGATAAAAACTTTACCTGAAAGTTTGGGAATATTTCAGAAAACTACAACTTACATTTTTACATTTCAAAGCTCTTCTCATTAAAGATTACAAAAGTTAATGCAAGTTTTGCAACCCAGGGTGCCCATTTTGCCCTAGTTGTGCCCCCCACCCACTACCTCTAGCGTGATCCCTGAGTACTGTTGGAAAGGACATAAAACTGCCAAGTCATTCAGCCTTCAGTCTATAAATATGTACATAATTGTATCTTAGATGCTTTATAATTACAGTTGACTCTCTATATCTCAAACATTGATATCTTAAGGTACCCTTTTATAACAAAGAATATAGTTCAGACATATTTCCTTTTTTTCATAACATTTCAACTCATCTCAAACTATTGTTATCTCAGAAAAATTTCTGAGACCAGAAAATTTAATTCGAGATATCAGTAGTTTGAGATGAACTTCGACCTTGAGATATTGAGTGTTTACTAATAATTGAGCCGCGACATGACAAAACCAACAGTGAGGTTGTGCGCCCAGTGAAGACTCAGATCAGCCTGGGCATCTGCCCAGTCGGATCAGTCTTTGCTGTCCGCATGGAGATAGCTTAGACAGTTAGCTACCGTTTGAGCACTTAATGAAGAGTCTGATCAAACTGGGCAGATGCTTAGGCTGATTTGAGTCTGCACTGGGCACACAACCAGATTGTTGGTTTTGTCGTGTCGTGGCTCTTATGTAATTTGTTTTATCTGTTACAGTTGACTAGTGAAGATACAAACAGAACATTAGAGGAGCTTAAATTGTGTCCACAAGAAACACTGATTCTCGAGGAGAGGACATAACCACCTGTGATACACCTGCGAGCACCATATAAGGGGGGTTGGTGTTTCATGATATTTCAGAGATAATTTATTCTCCATAGAAACTCTTGCTGTTCCCTTCATTAGAAATGCCTTGCTGAGGCTAGGCACTTCTAATGAAGGGGCACAGCATTTATGTTTTTGTCTCGCTGGCGACTAGCAGAAGGGAGACATAGGTATTACTTTTCCAGTGTTGGCGCCTGCGTAAACTGCAGGTCAAGTTTTCATGTTTAGCTGTATTTTGTGACAGTGAGCAGATAGGCGAGATACCATGTTTCGCAGAACTCTTTTTATGGAGAAATTATCGCAGAATCTTCATCGAAAGCCACCTTATCTGAAGCTCAGTAAATTTATAATAATGAAAATAGTGTGCCTGGATACTAATCGAGAATTTCATCTGCATTTTTAATGAAACTAAATTGGCTGTCAGAATATGTTGTTACAGATGCAATATCACAATTCAAACAGAACTCTGAATAAATGTGAAGAAATTAGATTTCTCATCAACTAGAAGGCTATTGGTTCCTATAAGAATATCCTAGCAAAAACAATCTAGCAAGATCTCTCATCATATACTTTGGCAGATAAATTTGTTAAAGTGGATGGTACAACTCCATGTTATTCTACTAATTTTACAAAGGGTAATATTTTTTTGTAATTTCCTATTTGCTTTCCTGGAAGATGAAAATGCAGTCTTATTGTGGAAATTATTTATACTTTTCTCCTATGCCATCTGCGTATGGCCTGAGAATTGATTTCGAATAAAGTTTTGTTCTGTTCTGTTCTTAAAGGAAAGAATGCTCCTAGTGGAGTAAATTCTTTTCTTTAAGAGTTGACTTCTATTGAGAAGGGGAGGGGGTGGGAGGTGGCAAACATGAAAATGGGAGTTGCTTTCCCTTAAAGTGTAACTCTGGCCTTAAATTTTAGATAGCCTGTACAGAAACACAAGAAGTGCTATCTGGCCGCGAGGTTATAAAACTTTTTTCATGCTCAACTCAGCTGAGCATGAAATTTTCTCTGCTGATAAATATGAAAATGCCAACTAATGTTGGCATTTTCATATTCATAAGCAGAGAAAATTTCAGACTCAGCTAAACTGAGCAAGGAAAGAACTGTTCTTATCAGTAATTTGCCATTTATTAGCAGGTAAAATTTCATGCTCAGCTGAGTTGAGCATGAAAAAAGTTTTATAACCTTGGGGCCAGGTTTGGTGATAGCGTCTCATTTAAGGTGTATCCCAGTACACTGCATTGTTTTTCCACCATCTTTCTGTTATTTCATCTTTGCTTCCCAGGACAAGAAATCCTTCAAAAAGGGGTCTAATCAAAAAGGAAAGATGCTCCTACAGAAGCAGATCCTTTCTTAATAAGAGGTTACCCCTACTGAGAAGGGAAGCAGAACTGAAAATGATGTTTGCTTTTCCAGAAAGTGTCCTGACTCACCTCAATGTAAAAAGTTTAGCTGCAACATGACAAAACCAACAAAGTGGCATGTGCACCCAGCGAAGACTCAGATCAGCCTGGGCAGCCATCCAGTCTGATCAGTCTTCACTGTGCACTTAAAAGGTAGCTAGGGGTCTAGCCTAGCTCAGTGCAGACAGCGAAACCTCTGTTCAGACTGGACGGATGGCTCACATGCCACTTTGTTGGTTTTATCATGTTGTGGCTTAGTTGTGGTTGAAGGTTTAATGATTTAGAAGCACGAATTAGTGAGCAAACCTGTCTTCCAACAGGTCTTCTTGTCTTCAAACTGTTTGCTTATTTGGTTCTCTGCATAAAACCTGTTGTAAGCTGTAAATGATACAGAAGAGAAACCAGCTAATTGGAGGACAGTTCTAGGGGAGATCCGGGTAACTTCGGACAGCGGGTAAATTCCGACAGTGACTTTATTTCCTTTATGTGTCAGTTGTATGGAACTAAAACAAAAAAATAACTGGCCAAACAGTGAAAATCCTGATGAGAAGGCTCATTATGAGCCGTCTCATCTGGATTTTCACTGTTTGCAATGGTATGTCTGAATTTACCCGCCTGTCCGAAGTTACCCGACTCCACCCTATGTCACAGTCAGTTGAATTCACTGACAGATTAGTATAACACATCAGTGGTGTGAAATTTCATTGGAATCACTAAGCCATGTTACATTTCCAAATTTGAATCTCCTGGACATACAGAATCATTTCGACACATGGCTATGACTATTCATCGGGTTCTGCATCTATATCTACCAATTAAGTGCATAGCCAATATTGGCATAGTAGCACTGTGAACAACTTTAAAACATATGTGCTGGGAGGTTCTTATGTACAGTTAAAATCAGTTAACAAGGGCTTCGCAAGCGGTGCATAATACGCCCGTTTAAATGTCATAAAGCAGTTACAGAATGAACAAGATTGCTTACAAAAGGATAGACAAGCAGACAAATGACTGCAACATTAGTTAAATATTTAACACATCAAATACTATTAGTATATACCAAAAATCAGCTTCCAAGGTCAGTTGCTTGTCAGTCATATAAGGGAGATAACCTAAATCTACTAGATATTCCATTTTTGGTTCTATTACAATCCCTTGAAATGACTTTTTATAATATACATCAAATCACCAATGGTTCAGGAGTTAAACAGGAAATTTATGTAAGGGCAGATAATTCAATAAGTAAGCCAGAGTTGTGGTTCTTGTTCAGGATACATTGCCCCATTATTATACACATTCCTACAAAGCTCCATTCTAATATTTCAAAAGGTTTAGGGGATACGGAGTGAATGAGAAACACCTAAAAATACTAATCAAATGGAGGTTACTCCAAAATTAAGAAAGGGGGAGCAACCAATCTTATATATGACACATTGTCTTGTGATCATGCACATTGCTATAAAGTTTCATCATGATATTCCAAACGGTTACCAAGTTATGGCATGCACAAGATAAGTATACACAAAAATAGCCTAAAAGTACTAATGAAATGGATGTAACTCAAAAATGAAGAAAGGGAGAGCAGCCATTGTTGTACGCGACACATCGTTAGGACTTCATACACATTGCTATGAAGTTTTATAAAGATATCCCAAACGGTTATCTAGTTATAGCGCGTACAAGACTTACAGGGAAAAAATTAATCCAAGGGGCATAACTTCAAAAGTAAGAAAGGGGGAGCAACCATTCTTGTACGCAACACGTTCCCCCACCCTAATACATATGCCTACCAAATTTCATGAAGATATCCTAAACGGTTACTGAGTTATGGTCTGTACAAGAATGTTTACGGACGGACGAACAGCACCACGACATAATACGTCTGTTTTTCAAAACGGGCGTATAAAAACATGTTGTTCACAATCATGGTCTTAGGATACCTGCACTGAACAGGAGCTTGAAGTCATCCAAAGTTGGTGCTGATATGACATAAGCAGACAGACCAGTCCGGAGATGGACCAATGATGGAAAGAAGAATCCCTTGTAGGCATTGATTTTGGGCCCGGTAAAGTATGTTAATCCTAGTGTTGAAGGCAAGATGATGGGATGTCGTACAAATATCGTCTTGCAAAGTTTTAGCACTGTGTTCCTATTTGATAACCAGTCAGACCAGTAAAATTCCATGGTGACTTAATTGTCAGGACTCTAAGATTAATTGGTTACACTGTTAGAAGCAACTCTGCCATTTTCATTTTTGCCTCCCTTCTTGATAGGGATCAAATCTTAAGGGAGATAGAGGGGGATAGGGTGTGTGATAGTTTAATTTTTGCTAAATTTTGCCAGTTAGTTTAATTTTTGCTAAATTTTGCCAGTGTGTCAAAGTTCCTAAAAATCTATTTTTATCCAAAAAACCAGTATGAGAACCAGACTTTCCTATAACACTACATCATGGAAATAAGCATTTGCAACTATATACAGTATAGTGATAGGGTCTATGTGGATTTCCTTATGTACTTCCGTCACTGGTTAAGACTGCAGCTAAAGTTTTTATACGCCCATTTTGAAAAAAAAAACAGACATATTATGTCATGGCACTGTCCATCTGTCCATTAATATTCTTGTGCATGCCATAACCCAGTAATCGTTTGGGATATCTTTATGAAATTTTTTATATATATAGGTCGGGGCAATGTGTCGCATACAATAATGGTTGCAAATTATGCCCCTTTGATTATTTTTTCCCAACTAGTCTTGTGCGCACCATAACTAGATAACCACTTTAGATATCTTGATGAAGTTCATAGCAATGTGTATGAAGGTCTGATGATGTGTCGCGTATAACCTTACTTTGTTTTGGAATTACATCCCTTTGATTATATTTTTAGGCTGTTTTTGTGTATACTTACCTTATGCATACCATAACTTGGTGACCAATTGGAACATCTGGATGAAACTGTGCACGATCACGACGGTGTGTCACATATAAGAATGGTTGCTCCCCTTTCTTATTTTGCAGTAACTTCCCTTTTATTCTCAAAGGCTATTCCCATTCACTCTATAACTCCTTAACTGTTTGAAATATTTCAATGAAACTAAGTAGGAATGTGTGTAATAATAGGGCAATATATCTCATGCAAGAACCACAACTCTGGCTTGCTTCCTAATTTTTCTGCCCTTGCAGTAATTTCCCGTTTACTCTGCAACTCTTTGACCGTTGGAAAAAGTTTAGCGAAAGTTAATGGTGGTGTGTATATTGTCCAGGGAATATATTAGGACCAAAAATGTAACTCTGGTTCACTTAGTTTATGAATTATCTCCCTTGTTGAATTTGGCATTTCTCAACTTATGAGCCGCTTCATTGGAAGCTGATTTTTGATATACTAACAATATTTGATGTGTTAAATGGTTTAATAACATTGCAGTTATAAATTAGAGTTGTTGCACCTGTTTGTTTGCCTGTCCATCCCTCTGTAAACAATCTTTTTCATTCTGTAACTCCTTCAGGACTCTAAAACGAGCATATTTTGTGCCACTTGCGAAGCTCTTGTTTAAAGTGGTGACAGATTTTCTGGCAAGGCGGGAAGTTCGGGAATATGTTGTGTACTATTTCTTATTCTGTTTCTAATTTTGTGTGTATTTATTTTTGTTTGGTGTATATTTTCTGTTAAGTTAATAAGCTTCAATTTTTACAAACCTTCTTTTGTGCTTTTAGTTTAGATATGGATCTGTTTACATAAGGTGTATGGGTATACTTACAGGGGAAGCAATTCTGTCATTTTTGTTTTTGCCTCCTTTCTCAATGGGGGTCAACTTCTAAAGGAAAGAATTTGCTACTTTTAGGAGCAAATTCTTTCTTTTAAGAGTAGACTCCCTTATGGAAGGGCTTCATCCTCCAGGGAAGCAAATGGGAAGTCACAAAAGTTGTTCCCCTTTGTTAAAAAGGCAGATAAACATGAAGGTGTACCCATTCACCTTAAATGAGCCTTGTTGTGAGAAATGTACCTTCAAGTATATGCTAAGAGAGAAGTCAGACCAGCCTGCTTAGTCTGGGAAGTCTTAACTGATTATATAAGGTACAAGTTGCGACTTGAGTTATCCATCCACACTGGTCAGACTGCATGATGCATAGGGGAATGGGAGCCCTGACTACTGTTTATCCGAAGGCACATTTTCTTGCAACATGGCCCATATTATATCAGTCTCTCCTCCCCATTATAGTCCTGTCCCATTTTGTTATATGATAGACAAAGTTGAAAGTCATTTTTATAAAAACAAGAGGGCCATGGTGGCCCTGAATCGCTCACCTGAGCATTAATCAGTTCACTGGCTCTGGTGAAGATTTATAAGAGTTTTTACCATACTAACATTTGACCTAGTTTTTGACCCGACATGACCCAGTTTCAAACTTGGCCTGGATATTGTAAGAATAAACATTCTGACACAGTTTCATTGAGATTGGATCAAAACTGTGCCCTCTGGAGCGTATACAAGGTCGTTCTTATATTTGACCTAGTGACCAAGTTTTTGACCCGACACGACCCAGTTTCAAACTTTACTTAGATTTCATTAAGATAAACATTCTGACAGAGTTTCATGAAGATTGGATCAAAACTGTGCCCTCTAGGGTGTACACAAAGTTTTTCTAAGATTTGACCTTGAGCCAACATGACTCAGTTTCATAGGGGGCTTAGATATATGGACAATAAACATTTTGACATAGTTTCATGAAGATTGGATCAAAACTATGCCTTCTAGTGCTTTCACAACGTTTTTCTAAGATTTGATCTAGTGACCTAGTTTTTAACCCGACATGACCTACTATCAAACTTGGCCGAGAGTTTATGAAGATAAACATTCTGACAAAGTTTCATAAAGATTAGATCAAAACTGTGTCCTCTAGAGCGTACACAAGGTTTTTCTATGATTTGACCTAGTGACCTAGTTTTTGACCCGACATGACCCAGTTTCAAACTTGTCCTACATATTATGAGGATAAACATTCTGACAAAGTTTCATGAACTTTGAATCAAAACTGTGCCTTCTAGAGCGCACACAAGGTTTTTCTAAGATTTGACCTAGTGACCTAGTTTATGACTCGACATGACCCAGTTTCGAACTTGGCCTAGAGTTTATGGAGATAAACATTCTGACAATGTTTCATAAAGATTGGATCAAAACTGTGTCCTCTAGAGCGTACACAATGTTTTTCTATGATTTGACCTAGTGACCTAGTTTTTGACCCAACGTGACCCAGTTTCAAACTTGTTCTAGATATTATGAGGATAAACATTCTGACTAAGTTTCATGAACTTTGGATGAAAACTGTGCCTTCTAGAGCGTACACAAGGTTTTTCTAAGATTTGACCTAGTGACCAAGTTTTTGACCCGACATGACCCAGTTTCAAACTTATTCTACATATTATGAGGATAAACATTCTGACAAAGTTTCATGAACTTTGGATCAAAACTGTGTCCTCTAGAGCGTACACAAGGTTTTTCTATGATTTGACCTAGTGACCTTGTTTTTGACCCGACATGACCTACTTTCAAACTTGGCCAAGAGTTTATGGAAGTACATTCTGACAAAGTTTCATAAAGATTAGATCAAAACTGTGCCCTCTAGAGCGTACACAAGGTTTTTCTATGATTTGACCTAGTGACCTAGTTTTTGACCCGACATGACCCAGTTTCATATTTGTCCTACATATTATGAGGATAAACATTCTGACAAAGTTTCATGAACTTTGGATCAAAACTGTGCCTTCTAGAGCGTACACAAGGCTTTTCTAAGATTTGACCTAGTGACCTAGTTTTTGACCCAACAAGACCTAGTTTCGAACTTGGCCTAGAGTTTATAGAGATAAACATTCTGACAATGTTTCATAAAGATTGGATCAAAACTGTGTCCTCTAGAGCATACACAAGTTTTTTTCTATGATTTGACCTAGTGACCTAGTTTTTGACCCGACGTGACCCAGTTTCAAACTTATCCTAGATATTATAAGGATAAACTTTCTGATTAAGTTTCATGAACTTTGGATCAAAACTGTGCCTTCTAGAGCGTACACAAGGTTTTTCTAAGATTTGATCTAGTGGCCTAGTTTTTGACCCGACACGACCCAGTTTCGAACTTGGCCTAGAGTTTATGGAGATAAACATTCTGACAAAGTTTCATGAACTTTGGATGAAAACTGTGCCCTCTAGAGCGTACACAATGTTTTTCTATGATTTGACCTAGTGACCTAGTTTTAGACCCGACGTGACCCAGTTTCGAACTTGTCCTAGATACTATGAGGATAAACATTCTGACAAAGTTTCATGAACTTTGGATGAAAACTGTGCCCTCTAGAGCGTACACAAGGTTTTTCTAAGATTTGACCTAGTGACCTAGTTTTTGACCCGACATGACCCAGTTTCGAACTAGGACTAGATTGTATGGAGATAAACATTCTGACAAAGTTTCATAAAGATTGGATCAAAACTGTGTCCTCTAGAGCGTACACAAGGTTTTTCTATGATTTGACCTAGTGACCTAGTTTTAGACCCGACGTGACCCAGTTTCGAACTTGTCCTAGATACTATGAGGATAAACATTCTGACAAAGTTTCATGAACTTTGGATGAAAACTGTGCCCTCTAGAGCGTACACAAGGTTTTTCTAAGATTTGACCTAGTGACCTAGTTTTTGACCCGACATGACCCAGTTTCGAACTTGGCCTAGATTTTATAAAGACTAACATTCTGACAAAGTTTCATAAAGATTGGATCGAAACTGTGCCCGCTAGAGTGTACACAAGCAAAAGTTGACGGACGTCCGGACGGACGGACGGACGGACGTCCGGACGTACGACGGACGACGGACATCAGGGTATCCCAAAAGCTCACCCTGAGCACTTCGTGCTCAGGTGAGCTAATAAAAATGCAAAATAAATATTTCAGACCAATGTGTTTCTCCTTATTTACTGCACAAGAGCTAAGTTTCCACCATTACCCAAGCTACTGTGACATTTAATGTTTAGTTGTAAAATTTGAACAATTTGGCCATGTGTCAAAACATTGCTGGTTGGAAGGTAAACAGTCCAGATCTAGATCAGACTGCTGTCTGATCAGGATCTGGTTTGTTTGATCAGTATATAGGTACTTCTGTCCAACTAGTAAGGGTTTTAATGGTTTCAGTTCCTCTGAAGGTGGGCCAGCCAGCATTTTAGGCAAACAAGGGTGTCACATAGGAGCAATCTGATCAGAGCCTGCACTGCTTGATCAGGTCTTCTGACCCACTAGTATGAGTATGAGCTAAAAAACCATGAGCTCTGATAGTAGGTTCCTGAAACTTGAGCAAGTAGGGACTTTGGTATAACCCCAGGCCAGTGCCACCATCTAGTGAAACCAAACTTTATACCATTAACCGCAAAGTTAAAGTTACCAGCCAAACAAACAGATGGCAAATCTGTATAAGCCCCAAAAGTAGACCTATACAGATCATGCTACTCCTTTAGCATAAATATTCAAAGGGTGACCTTTGCCTTAGGTCAGCAGCTGCATCTAGAATGTTTGGTAAATCTGTTGCAACTTTGAAATTAACCTGGTCATATATCAAAAAGTTCTGAGGACATTTCGCCTTCAGCCCTTTATTAGCAAACAGATATGTGGGCAACAGAAATACAAGACCAACCACATGCTTTTCCAATAAATATGTTATATAAAAAAAATAATAAATACTTCTTTCTATCTATATTGACAGACTGAATACTGTCTTTAAGCTGCTCTAAATTCAAAGGAACTTATGAGATTAAAGACTGCTTTTCCTCACAAAATAACAATCAGGATGCCAGTTTGATAAATATGAATTACATAGCAAAGCTTTATAATCCACATGGTTATCACACTTGCATGCTAAACTGTCAATTTCAATCGGCGATCTTTCACTACTTTTTGAACAGAATAGACAAATCTGCTGGTGCCATACTGAGAGATAAGAAAATGCACCCTAAGACAGATCGAAACTCCGAAAATCCAGACGAGCTCCTGTATTCTCAGTCTGGCCAGAGCAGGCAATGTCTACTTTTTTAAATCCACAATATTCGAATTACTGTCTGTACAAGCTCACACCAGGCTGCATATAACATGGGTCTGAGCAAGCACATATAAGTTTACGTGTGTGGGTACACTTTAAGGGAAAGCATCTCTACCATTCATGCCTTCTTTCTCAGCAGAGGTCAACTCTTAAAAGATAGAATTTCCTTGAAAAGTAGACCCCTTTTGGAAGTTTTATTGCCCAGGGAAGCAACAGATAGACATGAAGTTGTTCCCTTCTGGCATGAAATCATAGTGTATCCATATGCCTTAAGCCAGCTTTGCTCATGATAAACGTGTACCATGCATTAAGGCAAAAATCTACACTTTCCAATATCAAGCTAATCTAAAATAACAGTTTCTGTATTAATCCTAGACTAGCTTTCATACTAAAACTCTTGAAATGGACACAGTGTGATAAATATATTGTTCTCAATATACTTGACTGAATACTACCTAACATACTGGGAGATGGCACCAAAGCTGCCATTATGCTTCTATTCCACACAGACCACGAATCACCACAAATTGATGAATTTTAGGATTCGTGGAATTGTAAATTTTCTGGTCCAATTTATGACAGGCTACCATTCAGTTACGATACAGGTATGATAGTGTTAGGAATATTCGTGGGATTTAACTGAATTTGGCTGGAATGGCACGAATATTGTCAAGAATTCAGTACGATTTACAAGAATCTATTGGGGAATACTGTACCAGCATTAGGAATCAGTTACAAATCAGTTAAGAATATGCCGAATGCATGCACTAATCTGTTATGAATACAAGAATTCCGCAGAATGCGATGTTGCACCTGCCTTGCTCCTCCACAGTAGCAGAGATCATGGTTAGATTAGATTTGATGAATTCATGTATAAAAATTTGAGCGAACTGGACTTGCAAGATAAGAAGGATGTAATTCTGGACATAAAATTCAACAGTCAACAGAGTATGAAATAATCATTAAAAGTATAAAGTAGTTAAACAATCCAAGAGACCAGCTTAAGAAAACGTTTTAAACCATGTCTGATGATTGTAAGTGGGTTAGTTTGTGAGAAATGTACTTTAATGCTAGAGTACATACAAATGTGGATGCTAGGTTGACCTACAAATTTCCAAAGCCAACAGAGCACATGAAATATACATCAGGCATAAAGGTTTGATGCTTAAAACAATTGTGTTTAAAGAGAAATGGACTTATGCCATGTTGGATGTAAAATTTGACAAAGTCAGCAGCCCTTGAAATAAAGGTCAAGGGCAGAAGGAAGTGCGACAAACCTCGAGACCTTATTATGAAGAAACTTTTTACCAGGTTTGATGATTCTAGGTATCATCCTTTGAGAGAAATGGACTTAAATGCTAGGGTCAATGTAATTTTTGAGTGAAATCAACCAAGTCAGCAGAGGGTTAAATATAGGTCAAGGGTAGAAAAAAGTGCAACGTGCCTCAGGAACATTCAAAGAAGAAACTTAGTACCAGGTTTAATGATTGCAGGTATCATAGTTTGAGAGAAATGGATTTAAACACTAGGGTCGAGGTAATTTTGGACATTGAGTTTTGCTAAGTCAGTAGAGCGTGAAATATTGGTCAAGGATAGAAAAAAGTGCAACAAACCATGAGAACATTCTAAGAAGAAACTTTATGCCAGGTTTCATGATTGTAGGTATCATAGTTTGAGAGAAATGGACTTAAACACTAGGGTCGAGGTAATTTTGGACAAGTTTTACAAAGTCAGCAGAGCGTGAAATATAGGTCAATGATAGAAAAAAGTGCAAGGCACCTTGAGAACATTCTAAGAAGAAACTTTACACCAGGTTTCATGATTGTAGGTATCATAGTTTTAGAGAAATGGACTTAAACACTAGGGTCGAGGTAATTGTGGACGGACGGAATGACTGACGGACGGACGGAAAAGTGAACTCCTATATCGCACCTTGCTAAAGCAGGTGCAACAAAAATGAATTCTTGACTTATGCATGACAATCCATGGGATTGTCTCACAAGGCCCAAAGCCTGATCAGAGCCTTTGCTGTATGCATATATTCAGTATAAACCATAAGAAATCTATGGCCACATAAATGAAGTCTCTACCCACCGTAACGATGTCATCCTAAGGTCGATGCCACATAGTGACGTCTCATCGAGCTCAGTACGAGGTCATTTTGACGTCATATGCCAGCTGGGTAGTGGTGCTGCGTGTAACTTTCAGTGCCGGGGCGTCCTACTGATTTGGACGATAGTAGGGCAAGGGTCTTCTGTGCTTGCAAAAGGTGCGGGTGGGGGTTGTTTGGACATTTTTTCTCTCGTCTATCACTTCTCTCTTCTTTCTCCCTCTCTCTTGGAGACGGCCTGATACAGACTGAAATACTGTCTCAAAGGGCCGTTAAACCCAAAACAACCAACCAACCAACCAGCTGGGTAGATAAACTGTATGCGTCTAGAGACTGGTTGGAGTCTTTACTGTGCACAAATGCGTCAAGCCACAAATTCACAAATCCCTGAATGAGTTAAGAATACCTAGGAATCCCTCAGAATCGATCTCAACTCAGTTACGATGCATAAGGATGCACTATGAATTTGTTATGAATTAGCTATGATTTTTTGGAATCGGGAGTTCGTGGCAAAAATTTTGAACAGCTCAAAACTTTTGCCACAAATTCCCGATTGCTCGAGAATTGCAACAACTGACTACTAATATATACAATTCAGTTACTTCACGAACTGATTACTATTCAGCTACGAATCCTAAAATTTATAAATTCGTGGGGATTTGTTGAATTCGTGGTCTGTGTAGAATAGCGGCATTAGAAAACAAGATTAGCCTAACAACCCTAAACAGTACAACAAAAGTCTGAAAATCTAGAGTAGATCAAAATCAGGCTGCTCCATCATCAGAGTATGAACCTTTACCCTGCCTTCAGGCCCCAGCAAGGTTTTGACATGGTGCCAAAGCACAAATTCGGCTGTTAAAATTTTAGGAGAACTGCAGTATTAGGAAAAGTGCATCCCAATATTGATAATTTCAGGGTATTGTCTTCTGTATACCTGAATGCATACAAACCAACAATATGGGAAATGACTTAAGGTGAATGGGTACATGTTGTGTTATTGTTTTACGTCCATGGTAAACATGTATGGTCATGTCGGGACAGTCAGTTGACCTAACCACACTATTCCTGGTCAGGCTTAGACCTCCTAAGCCGTTTTGTTTTAAGTACTAAGTGCACTTACTTTCACCAGTAACTGACAGCTGCCCTTAGCAGAAGGAGAAATGAAAGTAAGTGGCCGGACCGGGTATCCAACTCAGGACCTTACATTTTCAGGGGAAGCAACTCTCCAATTCTCATTTTTGCCTTCTTAATGGGGTCAACTCTTAAAAAGAATTTGCCCCTCTCAAAAAGAATTTGCTCCTAGAGGAGCAAATTCTTTCCTTTAAGAGTGGATTCCATTATGGAAGAATTTCATTGTCCAGGGGCCGTATTTATAAAACGACTTAAGTGGTTGCTATGTTGTTGCTAAGGCTAAATACCTTTGAAGGAGTTCCCTACAACTATGAAATTTGCTCTGGAGGAGCAGTCTTTTTCAGACTCGAGAGCAAATTTCATAGTTGTAGGAAATCTCCTTCATAGAAATTCCTCCTTAGCAACAGCACAGCAACGACTTAAGTCGTTTTATAAATACGGCCCCTGGAAAGCAAACAGCAAAGTTATCTACCTTAGCATAAACGTCAGAAAAACATAAGGGTTTACCCAACATCTTAAGGAAACAAAAGCATATATCGAAAAATTTATGCAAGAAAGTTTTGGCACTTTGATATTGGTATTCTGTACTTTAATCATCTTCCCATTTCCCGATCCACCAGTTTCAAGGCTTCTTTAAAGGTCAATTTCTTCTTTCTGTTCTTTTTAATGTACTACAAAATATATAGTAAGAGGCTGTTTATACCTATAAAATTGGAAACAAGACAAGTTATTTCCTTTTTTCCTCCAAACAACCCCAAAATATCTAGATCTATATTAAAGCACAGATCTAGATTTTTGGCATTGTTTTGGGAAGGGAAAACCCCACAATCACAATTACATACCCTAATGTGCTTAAGTATGCTGATGCCTAAAACTATTAATTTTCCATTGAAATATAGTTTTAGGAGTCCAAATATTTAAGCACTTTAGGGTAAGTATGACATTTTTGGTCATTCTAGAGGGGAGAATCACAATCTTGTAGATGAATTATAATTACGATACTACCATAAAAACTCTACCTTGGACGGACACATGGCGCCAAGTGTGTGCAACTATGGTTACATACCGTTGAGCCACTTGGGGAACGTCTGGTCGATAGGAGAATTGAACTGAACTGAAAAACTCTACTGAAACATCATTTCTGCAACAAAAACTTCTGTCTACAAACTAATACAAATCCATCTTTCTATCACAATGCTTTTTAAAACTATAAGCTGGATAACCGACAACAGTGACCCGATCATAATGCTCCTTCAGGAGAAGCAGTCTAAACTGGCTATACACTGCCCTAAATTCTAGCAGTGCTCCAGATAAGAAGGGGTAACTGTGATAAAGTAGGGATAATTTTTCGATAAAAACATATATTTTGACCCCTCATTAGAACCGTCTAAGCAAGACAGTTCTAATGAGGGGTCACAACATATGTTTTCACTGAGAAATAAGAAAAACTATCTTTAATTTATCCTCAAAACTCCTCCTTACCTGGAGCTCAGTTCTAGGATTAAGTTGTGGATTTTTTATATGCTTCAGAGGAACAATGCAATACTTCAAAACATGCTTTGTCCAAGCTATATCATTCTAAGAATTTAAACTGTATAGGGCAAACAGTGTAGATGCAGATGAGGCAGCTCATTATAAGTTGCCTCATCTAGATCTGTGCTATTCAACTATTTTGACTTTTGCCTCTTTTCAAAACTGTTGTAAGTTTTCATGGTAGCATGAGCTGTCAGTTTCTCTACTAAATACCTGTTTGGTATCCTCCAGAGTAGTATAACGATAGTTCGGCTGTATATCACAGGTGTACTCTTTATACAGTCTCTCCTGGTTCTGTAAAAATTCTCTCGTCAACTCTAGCTGGGCCTTCAACATGTCCTGTAGTGCTAGCATTGCTGGGCTGTAGGCTGTCATGGCTGAAAGTTGGAAAAATTATCATAAATACTTAAAGGTGTGTGGATACCAGGGCTCCAGATAAGAGGGGGTATTGAGGATAATTCAAAGATAATTTTTCTTATTTCTCAACGAAAACATATGTTGTGACCCCTCATTAGAACCGTCTCGACGAGACGGTTCTAGTGATGGGTCACAAAATATGTTTTTATGGAAAAATATGGATAATTATCCCTTAATTATCTTTGATACCCCTTCTTATCTGGAGCACTGGATACACTTTCAGGGTAAGCAACTCGGCCAGTTTCAATTTCATCTCCCTTTGCAATCAATCTAGTTCTCAGTGGGCCAAACTCTTAAAGGAAAATATTCGGGAACATTGTGTTCCTTCTTTCCTTTAAGAGTTGATCTTTAAGAGCGTTGCTTCTGAAATGGCAATATGCCTTGTAAATTAGACCTAACAGAAAATTTAGCTTTCTCCTTTCCATGCAAAACTTTGTTGTGTTCTGTGAATTTACAAAGTAAATAATTACTCTAAGTATTTGAACACCAAAATAAATTACCAAAACAAGGGCTTCGCAAGTGGCGCATAATACGCCCGTTTTAATGTCATAAAGGAGTTACAGAATGAACAAGATTGTTTACAAAAGGATAGACAGGCAGACAAACAGGGAAAACCACTCTATAATTAATGACGGCAACATTATATAAATATTCAACACATCAAAAACTATTAGTATACCAAAAATTAGCTTCCAAGGTGAAATGGCTCCTAAGATCAAGTAATGCCAAAGTCAAACAAAGGAGATAATTCATAAACTAAATATACTACATATGCCATTCTTGGTTCTAAAACATTCCCATGACAATATACACATCACCATAAAGTTGTGTTAAAATATTTTAAATGGTTAACGAATTACAGAGTAAACAGGAAATTTATGCAAGGGCAGTTAATTCAGTAAGTAAGCCAGAGCTGAGGTTCTTGCTCAGGATACATTGCCCCATCATTATACACATTCCTACAAAGTTTCATTCTAATATTTCAAAAGGTTAAGGAGATATGGAATGAATGGAAATACTAATAAAGCCTACAAATACTTATCAAAGGGAGATTACTCCAAAAATAAGGAAGGGGGAGCAACCATACTTATATGTGACACATCATCTTGTGATCATGCACATTGCTACAAAGTTTCAACATGATATTCCAAACAATTACCGAGTTAAGGTATGCACAAGATAAGTATACACAAAAATTAACCTAAAGGAACTAATAAAAGGGATGTAACTCAAAAAGGAAGAAAGGGAGAGCAACCATTGTTGTACGTGACACATTGTTGGGACTTCATACATATTGCTATGAAGTCTCATGAAGATATCCCAAACAGTTATGGCGTGCACAAGACCTGCAGGGAAAAAACAATCAAAGGGGCATTACTTGGAAACTAAGGAAGGGGGAGCAACCATTCTTGTACGCCACACGTCCCCCCTTCCTAATACATATGCCTACAAACTTTCATGAAGATATCCCAAATGGTTACTGAGTTATGGCGCACACAAGAATTTTTACGGATGGACGGATGGAGCGGACAGTGCCACAACATAATACGTCCTTTTTTTCAAAACAGGCGTACAATAAATTGACGAGCACTGTAATAATCCTATAACTTGAATATTGATGAATAAAATATTTCTGTTAGAGTCACACACAGTGCAAACCTGATCAGACCAACCCTGGATCTACCTTGTTCACTCAGGTACATTTGTACCTTTTTCTGACTAGGTCAATCAAATTTTTTTCCTTCAAAGCATTGCCAAACTTTTTCATTTTGAACGAGTTAGAGAAACAAACATCATACCTTCTAGAGCATCAGCAGACACTACATGTGTTGCAATAGGCGTGGGGTCTACAAATCCTAATCCAAGGGGTACACCAGGGAATGATAGGCCTGAAGCAAAAGGATCCCAATGATAATGGAGACCAGCCGACTCAAAGGCAGTCTGAGCTTCTGTTGTCTTCATACCGGGTGGTGGTAGTGGAGTCAGGTCTGTACTGGTACGAACAAGACTGGAAAGAAAATTATCGTAATAATAGTACTGAAAAGTGTCAAAACAGTGGGAAAAAACAACAGCTCTATTTTTAGGTTAACCCTTAATGCGCCAAAAAGCAGACAAAAAAATTTACGTCTGCAGAATTTCAAAAAATGTTTCATCCAGGCGATATTATATTGAGAATTCGAACACTAGAGGGCAAACAGTGTAGATTCAGATGAGGTGGCTCATTATGAGCCACTTTGTCTGGATCTACACTGTTTGCAAATTTAACTATTTTAATTTTTGGCGCTTTAAGGGTTAAAGGATACTTTTTCAGAGGAAGCAACTGTGCCTTCATTTTTGCCACCCACCTCAATGTGTGTGTGTGTGTGTGTTGGGGGGGGTTCTTTCTTTTGAAGAGTAGATTCTATTTTGGGAAGAGCTTCATCATCCAACAAAGCAAACAGCAGGAAGTCACAAAAGTTGACCCCTTTATAAGAATGGCAGTGAAACAAGGTGATTTACTCATTCATCTTAAAAAGAGAAACATGGTAAATCAGAGGTATTTTTTCATATTTCTCTTTCACATGATGTTAAGCTCTTCATTACCATCTTCAAAGCCAGGCTCTAATAATACTCGGGCTACTATGTTCTAGCTCTTCCTCAAAGCCTTTCACAAAGGTGATACATTTTCATAGAACATCTTGGAGTAGCCAGATTCTTCCCCTCTAATTTTTAGAGACCTCCATTATTTTTTTATAAATTGTTGCTGAAAGAGAATTTAATATAAACATGGTATACTGCTTCATGTGAATCGATTTCATTTTTAATCAGGTTACAATAGTGTATTTAATGTAAGCTTACCTTTTTGAGTAGTCATCAGTATATGAAGTGTAGCTTCGAGAATATGTTCTCTCAGAGCGATCCGAATCTCCAGACTCGCTAGCTACTGTTTCAGTATCACTCTCTGAAAACTCTGTGTAGTCATCTACAGCTGTGTCATCCCCACTGTATCTTGTCTTCACCTCCGAGGTTGACAAATACTTGTGCTCCTTAACAGTTCCACCACCAAGTCTTTCTGAGATACTTTCAAAGTCCTCAGTGTATGACGGCCCTGACTGTTTCACTGAACCAACTTCCGAAGCAACCTCTGATGCAGAATCATCATATCTGTTATAACTGTACACACTTGGCCTTTCTGTCTTTATTTCTTCACTTAACTCACTTCTGTCACCTTCCACATCACTCACCACACTCTCAAATTCACTCACTTTAACAGAATCTCCCATGTTGATAGAATCTCCAAACAAATCTTCAACAGTCTGAAGACCAAAAGATCCAAATATATTATCTTTTTCTTTCTTACTTTTCTTTCTTTTTGGAGAAGTTGATTTCTTCTTTCTATTTTTCTTGGATTCTTTGTCAGCAGATTTAAATGGAGATCTTCTTCCAGACTTCTCCTTCTTTGATTTAAAAGGAGAACTGCTCTCTGATCTCTCTTTATCAGCAGCTTTGAAAGGAGAAGAACTTCTAGCTGACGATTTAAAGACAGATCCTTCAGTAGAGGCTTTAAATGGTGACTCTGTCTTAGATTTGAATGGTGAACTTTCAGCTTTAGCTTTGAATGGTGAACTGTCTGCTTTCGATTTATGTTCAGTTTTTGCAGCAAATGGTGAAGAATCAGTGTTTTTAGATCTAAAGGGAGAATCTGTGTTTTTAGACTTGAAAGGAGAATCCGTGTTTTTAGCTTTAAAAGAAGACTCAGTGTTTTTAGCTTTAAAAGGAGAATCGCCTGTGTAATCTTTGGATTTAAAAGGAGATTTCTCTCTCTGACCTTTGCTTGACTTGAAAGGAGAGTTATCAACATTTTCAGAAGATTTGAAAGGAGATTTGTCCAGCTTTGGGTAATCCTTTACATGAAGATCCGAAGATGACGATTTAAGGGCTGACTTTGTTGGCTTTTTGTTTTCTTTCTCAGGTTGTCTGGTAGGCTCGTCAGCAGGGGCTAGCTCATCCAGGTCCATTATAACTAAAAAAAAAGATAAAATATAATATATGTATCATCAATAATTACCATATTTGTCCTAAAATTTGAACAGTTTGAATTTTAGTGCAAGAGTTATTCCCTTCAGAAGCAGTCTGACCGGAGTCTGCACTGTTTGTGCTGATCTGTCCTAACTTTTAGATTTTTAAAGTATTGCTAGAATGGGCAAGAACAGATGGTACAATATACATTCAGTACCAATATATCATATATGTACTTTTTAATTAAATTCCTATCTTGCATACATATATAGTAACACTAGCATATTTGCAAAGCTCCAAATAAGAGAGGATTTAATTGATAATTTTGAGAAAATTCTGTGTTCTTCATGTAAACAAATGTTATGGTTCCTCACATAAGAACTGCCACAGTGAGACAGCTCTAATGACAGTCGTCACCATAATACTTTTTTATCATACAACATCACATCTGAAGTGTAATAAAGCCATGCATTAAAAACGTTAATCAACTATTGAATTAAATATGCAAATTACGTCGTAACATTATGCATTGACATCCATAAAAACGTCTGTTTTCTAATGGTTAAATAGTGCAAAATTTGCTAATAAAAATGCAATTTTAGTGTCGTATGATAAATAGAATGTTGCATTCGTGCTTCTGTATTATTGAATTTATTAAACTCGTTGGGGAAAACCGATAAGATGCTCGGCAAAGCCTCACATCTTGTCTTTTTCCCCAACTTGTTTAATAAATTCAATAATACATGAGCACTCATGTTAGATCCTCTGTATAATAAATGAACAAAAATTATTTTTGATTCATGGGAACTCTTTTAGAGGAAACAACTCAGCCATTTTCATGTTTGAGTCCCTTCTCAATGAGGTCAGCTCTCAACCCACTGCATTCTGTGTATTTTTTGTCGTCTGCTGAAATTGTCATCTGCATCAAAAATCAAGAATATTTTGACAATATTGGTCTAACTAACTCTTGTAGAAGTGATGTCTAGGCAGCAAACAGTTTGAATCTCAGATCAGGCCCCACGTTTGTGGGGCCTGATCTGGATCCAAACTGTTTGCCCACATACCCCTAAAGGGGTATCCCAAATGGAATTGGTTAAAATAAAAAATCTTGTTCAGAAAAGCCAAGAGGAAGTAACCAAAGTTGTTTCTTTTTATAAAAACTCCAGAAAAAAAAAACTAGAAAATTGTGTCTGTAAGACACAGATGATGCCCCCGTGCTGTGCCCATCTCCCCCTTCTGCCCTTCTCCTGTACCCCTCTTTCCCACTTCAAAAAGGCATTTGTATGTTTAGGCCATAATTTTGTCATAAATGCATTTTTTCTCTTCAAACTAATCAAACTTTCAGATCTATGGCTTACAAACTGTGAAAGGAGTGAATTAAACAATCTTGTCATACTGTATTAACCAAAACCCGAAAAATTTCTAAGTTTGAAAAGGCCGTAATTTTATCAAAAATTATTTTTTCTTCTACAAAAAAGCACATGCATATCTTCAATATGTCTAGAACATTTGTGCACAGTTTCAGATTGATAGCTAAAGAACTGTGGGAGGAGTTAATCATACAACCTTACCATTCTGTATAAGCCACAACCTATAAAATTTCAAAGACCGAAAAGACACATGCACATCTTCGATGCATCTGGAACATCTGTACAAAGTTTCAAATTGATAGCTTACAAACTGTGGGAGGAGTTGATTATACAAACTTGTCATTCTGTATTAGCCAGAACCTGTAAAATTTCAAAGTATAAAAAGGCTATGATTTTGTCAAAAATGGATTTTTTCTCTTCAAAAATGCAGGTGCACATCTTCAATATGTCTGCAACATTTGTGCCAAGTTGTCTGCAACATTTGTGCCAAGTTTCAGATTGACTGCTTAAAAACTGTACGAGAAGTTGATTATACAAACTTGTTTTAGGTGCAACAAACACAATTTCATAGTCCGAAAAGGTCGTAATTTTGTCAAAAATGATTTTTTTCTCTTCAAAAAGGCAGGTGCACATCTTCAATATGTCTGCAACATTTGTGCCAAGTTTCAAATTTATGGACAGACGGACAGGGGTAAAACATAATGCCCCCTGACTATCGTCACGGGGGCATAATGATGTCATCACACATCCTATAAAGTTGTATCAAAAGTCTCTCCATCCCCCTCCCACCTGGAGCTTATTTGGTTTGCACTTTATTTTCTCCTTATTAGTTTTTCATGTTTTCAGAAAAAAACTAAAACTGTTGCAAAAGAAGAATCAGACTACCCTTTTCTCCTGCCTTTTCTTCTTTTTTTTTCTTTTTCATTTTAATTATTTAATGCAACATAAAGTTAGAACCTAAATATTTTCTGAAGTCTGAGCTTGAAACTAGTCAAACTTAAATAGTTATCCTTAAAAACTTGTATTGTAGGATCTCTGATGAACCAATGGCTCTAGGCCATTCTACTGAGATAATATAATTAATGTGACTGGATATATTTTTAAGAACAGGGACTCTTCCATTTTGATTTTTGCCTCACCTTAAAACGGGGCTAACTCTCAAAAGGAAAAAAATTGCTCCTCGAGGAGCCAATTTGTTCTTTGAAGAGTTGACCCCATTCTGGAATGGCTTCTTTGTCCAAGGAAGCAAATGGAAAGTCATAGTTGTTCCCCTTATTAAAATGGTGGGAAAAACATGGAGGTGCACCCATTCATCTAAATGTGTTTTGTATTAGAAAAGGAACGATTCCATTCTATTTCCCGGTAGCTCAATAGGTTAAGCGCTGGCCTGCTGATCTAGCGGTCACAGGTTTGAGCCCCGCTGTAGACGGGAATCTTTTCAATTGTAAACGGGTTCCATTGCATAAAGCGTTTCATTATCACCCATCCATCGTCCTGATATGACTGAAATACTGTTAAAAAGGATGTAAAATTGTAAGTCATCCATCCATCCATGCATGTACTACACAGAACAAAAATCTATGTGAACCTCCACCAAATCCTGTGTCTATGACAGTGATCCTACAGAAAGTTTGTGATTTCAAGTAAATTCATTGATTGTGGTGAAATAAAGGTCAATCAAAAGCTGTGATCTCGAGTCAATGTCTGTTAAGGTATATTGGTACACCTCCATGTTTTTCCGAACTTTTCAAACTGACTTCCTTTTGCTTCCCTGGACATAAAAGCCATTCCAAAGTGGGGCCTACTCTTAAAAGAAAGAATCTGCTAGGGTCAAGTCAGATTAATTCAGCAGGTAAATTCGGACAGTGAAATTGTTTCCTTTATATGTCAGTTGTTTTAGAATAAAAACAAAAATAACCGAGCAAACAGTAAAAGTCCTGATGAGACGGCTCATTATGAGCCATCTCATCAGGATTTTCACTGTTTGCAATGGTATGTCCCAATTTACCCGCTGTCCTAAGTTACCCGACTCGACCCTACTACAAGGAGCTAGTTTTTCCATTCAGAGTGCACCCTTTTGGAAGGTTTTTGTTACCCAGAGAAGCAACCAGGAAGTCCCAGAAAGTGTCTCCTTTTAAAAAACATAGTGATGTCTCAATACTGTGTAAATATGAATGATATCTTCTTGTTTACAGTCTTGAACAAAGATTTTAATCATACAAAACAAAAGAGAGAGAGAAAATAAACAGAAGAGAAGGCCCTTTCCCTGAAATAAACCCACAAGAACTAAAATGAATCTATAAGAACCAAAATGTTGCTACTGGTGCGGACTTACCAACTTTCTTTTTTATTCTTGGTGTACTTTCAGTACTGCCTGTGTTTTAAAAGCAGTTTTGAGATGTGGTCTCTCAACTATTTTTTTAAGCACTCATCTCATATATCATTCTGGGATAATTATGTTATTTCCTCATGAAAATGTGTGATTGTTCCTTATAGGAACCGCCTTATCCAGGTGGTTCTCAAGAGCCAACACAGAGTACAACAGAAATTATCTCTGAATCAACATTAGCTTGTCACATTATCTAATAAGAAACTCAGATAAAAATCATCTGTGGCTGATCAAATATATCTTCAGCACAGAAAGAAAGAGCTACCACAATACATATAGCCAATAGCTGAGACAATATATGAGCCTCGACACCACAAAAACCAGCAAAGTGACATGTGTGCCCAGCAAAGACTTCTGGGGATCCTCCCAATCTGATCAGAGTCTTTGCTGTCTGCATGGAGCTAGCTTAGACCCTTAGCTACCAAAAATGCCCAGGCTGATCTGAGTCTTCGCTGGGCAAACATGCCCAAATGCTGTGTTTGCTGTGCCATGGCTCATATATAACAAAAGTTTTGCAAGACAAGTATTTAGATAATATATGCCCTGAATCTAGTTTCATACTCTGAAACAAGCAACTTTGATAGTGGTAGTTTATACAATAATGTAAATACAAAAAGTCATGTATGTGTTTGCGTTTTAGTGATTTAGTGACAGATAAAATTCATTCCATTCTGACAAAAGAGAGAGAGAGATGTGTTTTCATGGATGGACAGCACTGTGTTTGTAGTTTGCAATATGAATGAATTCCCATCTTTCAGCTTCAGTGGATGACTATTTTCATGATTCAGTTTCTAATAGGAGCTCCGGTAGCTCAGTAGGTGAAGTGCTGGCCTGCTGATCTAGCAGTTCCCGGTTCTATCCCTGCTTGAGGCCAGAATCTTTTCAAACATAAACTGGATTCTATTGCATACAGCCTTTCATTATCACCCTCCCATCATCCTGATATGACTGACATACCGTGGAAAAGGATATAAAATCGCGAGTCATCTATCATCATTATTTTCTAATTTATAGAAATAACCATATCATGATTAGGCTGACAAAGGTAACAACAGACACACAAGGCGATTTAAGGCAAAGTATGCTTAAATTGGATACAGTGAAACTAGCTTTATTTTTAAGGTGAAAGGTACAATTTCATTTTTCTGCCATTTTCACTAAGAGAAACAATTTTTGAGTCTTCCTGTCTGCTTGCCTGGGAAACAGAAACCCTTCCAAGCATGGCAGGGTCCCCACAGATTACGGAAAGTGAAATTCCCTGACTTTTCCCTGATTTTTCCCTGACCAATTTCCAAAATTCCCTGACCAAAAACCTTGGTATTTGCCAAGTCTAGTTGGTCAAATTTGGTTGAATTTGTGCTATTTCTTTACATTTTTGATGCTCAAAACTGAATTGAGTTATATGATTCCAAATTTTAACTCAAAGTGCTCTATAAAGATTGGACATCCCTAGAATTTAAACATTCTGATCTATCTAAGAACTGTAATTACCATCTGGCATTCAAAAATATGAAAACTTACTAAATTTCCCTGACTTTTGCCACAATTTTAAAATTCCCTGACCAAATTTGAAATTCCCTGACTTTTCCCTGACCTTGATTTTTTTCATTTTTCCCTGACCGTGGGAACCCTGCATGGGTCTATTCTTTAAGGAAAGAATTTGCTCCTACCCTGTAGGAGCAATTTTTTTCCTATAAGAGTTGACCTTGTTGATACTGGTGGCAAAAGAAAGAGCGACTGAGCTGCTTCCACTTGAAAGTGTACCCACTCACCTTAAAAACACTATTTTCAGCAAAACTTCTAGCTAACTTATATTCTACATTTAAAATTGTTGGTCTATCGGAGCTACAGAGAAGAAGGGGGTAGTTGGGATAATTTAAATACACTCTTCCTTATTTTTCAATATAAACATATATTGTGACCCCTCATTAGAACCGTCTCGCTGAGACGGTTCTAATGAGGGATCACAACTTATGTTTTGGGATCACAACTTATGTTTTCTTTGAGAAATAAGAAAAACGGTCTCAAAATTATCCTCAAAAACCCTCTTGATCCTCTTAGAGCTCTGCAAAGCTCAGCATAAGGTGGGGGTTTTGGAAATAAGTTAGAGATAATTTTTTTTTGTTTCTCAATAAAATATACATTGTGATCCATCATAAGAACCAACTCGCAAAATGTCTCAGAATTATTCTGAAAACCCCACCTTATCTGCATCATTAATCCACTCAGAGCTCTGCTTACTGATATTCACTTACTGTTAACACCAAGGTCATAATCATCTGCTAATTCACTTCTGATAGAGTCGGCAACGTTTGAGTCATCCGAGAAAGACCTCATCATCTTCGGTGATGGCGACCTCTTTCTGAGGTGAGGCCCTGGGGATTGAGCAGATGCCCTGGGACTAGGTGAAGGAGTCCTTCTAACTGCTGGGGGTTTTGTTGTAGGGGATGGGCTTCTTCGTTGCTGCCCTACAGGAGTATGACGACCGGACTGCCTAGGGGGAGGTGGTGGAGATGGTGACCTCTTTCCTTGCCGAGAAGGCGGTGGAGATGGGGTGTGTCTCTTGCCTTGTCTACCAGTCTGAATAATTAAAATATAAATAATATTGATTACAACAACAACACCAAAAAGAAGCATTTTATTTCATTGAGGGTACCATAATACATGCAACTGTGTTGGAAAACTTTAGTTAATAAGGCAAGCCAGGTACACTTTCAGGGAAAGCAACTTTACCATTTTTATTTTTTGTCTCTCTTCTAAAATAAGGACCATCTCTTGAAAGAATTTGATCCTCTTTATGAGAAACTTTCCTTTAAGAGCAGAATCCATCTGGAAAGGGGTGTCCTGGGAATCCAAAGAGAAGTAACAGTGATTTTTCCCCCTTGAAATAGTTTCCGAAAAAAATAAATAAATTAAAACAGTGATGCACCCATTTATCAAAATATTCATTCCTCTGAAGCTGGACAAATCCACTTCTCCTATCCTAGAAGAATAAAGGTGTTGACTGCAAGGCACACTGTGTAGACTGATCAGACTGCTCATAGAAGAGCAGTCTATTATGGGTCTACACTGCCTTCTTAAGCATGTTCATCCCGATACTTTGAAATTTTTACAATGAATATAAACAGTTAGAAAGTAATATTTCTTTATTGATTGTGGCTTGCTGTTAAGAAATACATGTAATTGTTTCAACAAAACTTGTCAATGGACAGAACAGTTTTCTTGGAATCCTGTCTCTCCATCACATGTAATATTTCATATGTCGTATTTATTCTGCTATGCAATGGGGGCATTTTCCCTCTCCAAAATGATCCAAAATCAGTCATATTAATCTTGCTGTAAAATTTTCTTTTTCATTTTAAAACAGAGCTCTAGATAAGAGGGAGTATTTGGTGATAATAAGGAATAATTTTTGTTAATTCTGCATAAAAACATATGTTGTGACCACTCATCTGAACCGTCTCGACAAGACGGTTCAGATGAGGGGTCACAACATAGGGTTCCATGAGAAATAAGAAAAATTATCCTTAATTATCATCAAATACTCCCTCTTATCTAGAGCTCTGTAAAACAATCCAAAAATCTAGATCCATCTTTTAAAATGTTAGAGCTGAATAAACAGACAATTTGCAGTCCTACGTGCCACAGATAGAAATAGAGCTTTTTCTTTAAGTTCAACAAGTATCTGTTAAGTAATTTTATTTCAGCAAAACTGAATTATTTTTCCTGGTTTTATTTCAGCATCTGAGAATTAAGCCTACCTGTCTTCTATATTTCTCAAAACTGTCCCCTGAGGATGATGGAAGTCCCTCCATATACTCTGCCAAACTTTCCTCCTCCGAGTTGAGAACTACCTCTGTGGAGTACTTCAGGGAACTCTTCAATGTGAAGGGGGAGGCTGAAAAATAATACAAAATATTTACATGGAGTTTTATAAACACCTTTTATGGCACTGCCCTTCACTGACAAAGCCCTAGTTAGATATGCATTTCATATTAAGAAAGCAACAAAGACAAATTGTGCCACTGTGTCACTGTCAAGAAGATGCCAACTTTTGCTGCCTCAGATAATATATTCTACAGAAAATATTTCATCATAAACTAGAGTTTCCATAGGACACCATAGCTTGCCTCATCAGATTTACTTCAACCAAAACATCCTAATTCTGACACTGATAAGATGCTGACATCAACATGATAACTTTTCCTGTACTGCTGAACAAGCAAGCTTAGAAAGGACAGTGGAGGAATCATTTATATCAGCATACCATAGTACTGTATTATTCCAAGGGGCTTTAAAGGTAGGTTTCTGTACTTTGGAATGCATCATAATTTTGATGATCTTTCATCCAAGTTGTTGGAAAGCACTTATAAAAGGGAATGAATAAGTTTCACTAAAAAGTGTAAATCAAAAAAATATTAGAAAAGTTGTTTTGCAAGGGATTTCCTAACTCTGCTTCGCACACCAGTTAGCGCTATTTTTAGTTCACGCCAAAAATAGATAACGAAGCTGAGGTCATGCTGCACTGCATTTAGGGATAGTTTTAACCCATCCACCATGCCAGGACCTCTAGGAGAGCTCATGACATGGGAAAATTGACCTTTGGAGAATGGCATCAGAAATCACGCACTTATAGACATAATAAACATAGTTATTTTTAGAACTGGAATTCCAACGAAAGAAAATAAATCAAAAGGGAAAACGACTATTTTCTTCAACATCTGAGGAGTTTCTCAGTAGCAACAAATTCAGAAAAATAAGAGAATTCAATACTGCTCAGAAAAAGACGAAATTATTTTATGGACATAATTGTTATCGCTTGTACAGGTACCTACCTTTAAGGGTAGCTAAGGGTAGCTTTGTTTATATGATTTTTATTTTATTTTGTTTTTTCCATCCAAAATAACCTTAATTATGTATTAATTCTGTTATATGATGTTTTTTCCTTTCTATACAATCCCAAAAATCTACACCCATCTTGTAACACTGATCTAGATTTTGGGGGCTGTGTAGAAAGGAAAAGGAACATCTAATAACCAGATAAACATGGTTCCCTTTTTATAATTCCACCAATTAACTACAGGAGCTTACTTTAGGGACTGAAAGGAATAAAAGTATGTAATTTGCCTTAAAAACAAAACATTCAAGCTAAACTACATTGTATTACTAACCCTTTTTAGGTTGAGACTCTGTCTTCCCAGTTTTAGCAGGTGCTTTCTCCATCTTCTGTGTAACTGACATCTGAGGGGGTTCAGATGGGGTAGGGGCTTTTGCAGGGGCTGATTTCTTCATGAACTTTCCACCATCTCTGCCTACCTTCACACTCTCAGATGTCAATGAATCTGAAGGCTAAAATAATCCCAAAATAAGAACAATACCCTAATGTGCTAAAATATTAGGACACCTACACCCATTAAAATTCCATTTGGGACAAATGCAACTTTAATGGTTTTAGGTGTCCCAATGCTTAAGCACTTTAGGTAATGCAATGTCCAACTATTTTTAAAACACACAATTCTAGAGTACATATTTATTCAGCCATTAGCGAGGGGTGTTTTCCCCTTCCAAATTAATCCCAAATATGTAAATCAGTCCAACTGATAATTCTATACCATGTTTTTTTTACCTTCCAAAACAAACCTGAAAAATCTAGAGCCATCTTGTATAGATGGATCTAGATTTTTGAAGTTGTTTTGTAAGGTGAAAAAACATTTTATAGCCAAATAAGTACATTATATATAGAGGATCTTACATGAGTGCTCATGATTGAATTTATTAAATGAGTTGGAGAAAAAATTAAGATGCAAGGTATGCCGAACATCTTATCCGTTTCCCCCAACGAGTTTGATAAATTCAATAATACAAGACTGAAGAGCTGGAATGGAAGATTCTATTTATCATACGACACTAAAATCGCATTTTATTAGCAAACTTTGCACTAAAACATCATGATTTCTCCATTTTTAAGGACGTCAACTCATCACGTTTCAACGTAATTTGCATATTTAATCTACTAGCTTATTATCGTTTTTAATGCATGGCTTTATTATGCTCTCAGATGCGACATCATAATATAGTATATCTTGAGGGGTTGGACAGCATCACTGAATCAAGCTTTTAATGACAATTTCTCTGAAAAATATAAACAGCTTAAAATTTTAAGCTATTTATCAAGCAACAAAGTATTGGTCAGTGTGAGTTTGTTCTTTGAAAGTCTTCTTGTTTCCAAAATCTGTTTGCATTTGTTTGTGTTTGGTTTTAAATGGGTAAATATTACTTGAATACTTCCCTTTGCCTTCATAATGTGCTTTGAAGTTATATTTGGCAAAAAATATCATCACTTTGCTAATAAATGTTATCTTTCTTCAATGAGCTGCGACATGACAAAACCAACAAAGTGGCATGTGTGCCCAGCAAAGACTCAGATCAGGCTGGGCATCCGCCCAGTCTGATTAGAGTCTTCATTGTCTGCATGGATCTAGCTTCGACCTTTAGCTACCTTTTAAGTGCACAGTGAAAAGTCTGATTAGACTGGGCGGCTGACCAGGCTGATCTGAGTCATCGCTGGGCACACATGCCACTTTGTTGGTTTTGTTGTGTGGCGGCTCATATACTTTGCTAAAATATATAAGGTGAATGGGTACATTTCAGGAAAATCAACTCAATGGTTTACTTTTTGCCTCCCTTCTCAATGAAGGACAATTCTTAAAGGAAAGAATTTGCTCCTCTAGGAGCAAATTCTTTCCTTTAAGATTTGACCCTCTTTTGGAAAGCCTCAAAAGTTGTTTCCTTTCATAAAAATGGTGGAAAAACATAAGGTGTACTCATAAACCTTAGATCCCTAAGCAATACTGAGTGAGGGAGATAATTCAATATTTGTCTCACACTGTATTGAATATTATTTTGATTTTCATTAGCTTCTGATTATGAAGAAGCTGACAGAGAGATGCCAATGTTCTCAAGATTTACATACCAGATCCCCAATAGACTTTGCCATCTGTAAGTTAAAGCTTTCATCACTGTCCGACTCCATGGTAACGGCTTTACGAGTGGCAGCTTTCTGCTGAATTTTACCAGTCAAAGCACTAGCTTTCTGAAGTGCTGATGATGCTTGTCTGGTTCCCATGCTCTGGCTACTCTGTACTGAAAGGGCACCAACACTTTGGCCACTGGCTCCTCCATATCTAGGTATTACAAAACATTATTACTGAAAGCATAAAACATGAGTAGAAAATGGCTAACAATATGATACAAAATACAGTAGAACTTCAATGGCTCAGACCCTGATGGCTCGTTAACCCTGCCTGGCTAGAACTCTTTCTTTGGCCCCTAGAAGTCACTTTATATAGAAACTAACCCTGGATGGCTAGAACTACCCTTGGCTGGAACTAATTTTCATGGTCCCAAGCATGTTCGAGCCAATGAAGTTCTACTGTAGTTTGTAATTTACTTATATAAAATTTCTAAAAAATCCAAGCTGTTTATAGGAAGTACAGTAACTACTTAATACTGATATACTTTAGGTGTAAAGGTATGCTTTCAGAGGAAGCAACTCTGCTATTTTTCATTTTTGCCTCCCTTCTTAATGGGAGTCAACTCTTTAAGAAGAGTTACTCCTGTAAAAGCAAATTCTTCCTATTAAGACTGACCACATTTTAAAAAGGCTTTATCATCCAAAGAAATGAACAGGACATCACAAAAGTTGTATCATTTTGTATTTAAATAATGGCTGCAAAGCAATGATAGACAGATTTGAGCAAATAGTTCAGCCCCATAAGAATACTGCTTATTCCATATGCATCTTTTGGAAGCATGTCTACATAGGAAAATCACTATGTTCCATTTTTAGGATAGTAACAGTGACTTTTTCAGTTGTCCCTACTATTAGAACTTTAACAATGCCACTCTTTAAAGAAGTTTGCTAAAGACTCATTTCCTAAAGTTCATATCAAATGAACACTTGTTTAAGGTGCTCCCTTTCCCTTTACCTGTTCTGAGCGGCTACAGCAGGAGACGGACTGACAGCTGATGTCTGAGGTTTCTTTAAGAACTTATTACCACCACCAACACCTAGGTCTGCTGCATCTTCAAGCTGTTCTCCTGTCTTGAGGAACTTACTAGCCACAGCGCCAGAACTACCTGTAGCCTCATCACTCACTGATGGCTTCTTCTTCAGAAACTTACTGCCAGTGCTGGGAGTAGGCTGGGTCTTAGCCTGGACTGGAGCATCCTCAATATCACTAGAGATAGAAATACTCTCACCCAGGTCCTCAAAATTCACAGATTTCTTCTGCTGGGAGGTCTTTTGAGTTAGAGAACTAATGTAAGCCTGTAATATAAGAAAGCCCCAACATTGAAATGCTGTTTTGGATCTAACACTAACCATGCCAAGGCTCCCACTGAGATAAAGCCTCGTTCACACGAGCAAAGTTTCTGTGACAAAGTAGGTTTGTCATAGAGCAATTTGCTCGTGTGAATGAAAATACATATATGCCACATTTTCATTGCCAATTATATGACAAACAAAACTTGTCTGTGTGAACAGAAAATTTGCCGTAGAATATGTAACAAAGAAACTAGCTATGGAGATGGACACAGAAAACTTTGCTCATAATCAAATCCGCTTGATTAGGGCGCGTTTACACGAGCAAAGTTTCTATGTCACAGAAACTTTAACAAAGAAAGTATGACAAACATTTTGCGTTTACACGGAGCAAATTATTTGTTAAAGAAAATGTGCCATAGAATCTTTGTCACATAAACTTTGGCAATGAAATATTTGCTGCAGTGTTCACATGACCAAATATTATTCGTCAAAGTTACCTGCAGTAATGAAACAAAATCTTTGTCACAGTTTCCACGCTTATAGCAAAGTTCATTGTTACATAATCTTTAACAAAGTTCTCCGTTTACACGGACAAATTTAATTTATCGAAGTAACTTTAACATATATATTTGTCAAAGAAAACATTGTCATATTTTGGCATTTACACGAGCAAATTTTTCTGTGACAAACCTACTTTGTCATAGAAACTTTGCTCGTGTAAACGCGTCCTTATGAACAAAGTCTATTTAACAAAGAAAATGTGGCACAGTTGGCTGTGCACACAGGCAAAGTTTAACTGTCCATGTAGCTTTGATGAATAATGTTTGATCGTGTGAGCACAGCAGCAAATACTTCCTTGCCAAATTTTGACAAAGATTCTATGCCACATTTTCTGTGACAAGTAATTTGCTCCGTGTGAATGCAAAATGTTTGGCGAACTTTCTTTGTTAAAGTTTCTGTGACAAAGAAACTTTGGTCATGTGAACGAGGCTTAAACTAGTAGAAATACTATAAAGGAATATAAGGTACATGAGCATTTATTGCTCAATTGCCTTATATTTCTTTGTAGTTAAGTCTCACTTAGTGACTATAAATTAATCCTATTCACTTATAATGCTACATATATGTCTTTCTAAGGACCTTTTACATTGTGCTGTAAGGGATTGTTATGTACATTCATCATGGAGTAAGCGATACATATGTAAAGTGATCATAAAATGTATAAAAATAAGAATTATGAAAAGTCTTGACTTAAAGGACAGTTTGATTAATGGTCTACCCTGTTCCACGCTCAGGCTAGAGCGCTTGGTTAGGGAGATGGTTTGTGACATTTTCAAGATCTCTGGGAGAAGTTTTTTTGGGTCCAAGTTTTGGATTTCCCCGTGTGTCCTTCTCCTTCAACTAAAAATCAAGAGAAGTCAGATTGTTCAAGAACACTTTTTCTGGGCAAAAACATCTTTTCAAAATGGTCCACATCCCTATGGGAGGTAAGAATGAAAATCACAGAGTAATCTAAGAAGGATCAAGACAAAATAAACGACTGGTCACCAGCTTTAAAATGAACAAGTTGTTTTAATGATCTACCGGTTTCGCTCTTGCGAGCTTCATCAGGATGAAATCACAGAGTAGTTCCCTCTGAAAGTGTACCCATTCAACTTCAATACTTACGTCTAATTCATCTTCTGGTTTTTTGATTCGCTCCCCTTTCAGTTGACTGTTTGCCTTCTGTAACAGTGCACTTGTAGCACTAGGAGTTCTCCTCTGCATGGTCACTTTTTACACACATACACATTCCAATGCTGTTTCTTTGAACATCTGAAAAAAAAAACATCATAAGTAACCTGAATTCTAGTATAACTTAATTATTTACAGTGGCCCAACGATAATGTGTTATTGACAAACATTGGTGTAAACATGGCACGCACCACTGAAAGGGGTGACAGGTACATGTATGTACCTGTAGTAAGTTAGGACGCCTGACCATATTATAATGGTTAAAATGCCACAGAATAAATCACGAATCAAAGTAGCTCAGTGGACCAGATTACCAACATCTAGCTTGGTTTGTCTGCGGTCGTAGGTTCGAATCACACGTGTATGTTTTTTGTGTTTTTTTTGTGTGTTTTTTTTGTGTGTGTTTGTTTGATAGTCTTGCTTTTGAGGTTATTATTTTTTCTAGGTGCTAAATACCTACCCATTAGGCACACGACGTTTAAACAACGTCGACTCAACGTTTATTCAACGTCGACGCAACGTTGATTCAACGTTTGTTAAATGTTAATTCAACGTGATGTGCTGCTGGGTAATCTTACGCTGTCTAGTTGGAAAAATAATTTTAATGTCTCTTAATGCCGTGACGGCATGTCTGATTAAATCTTGAGATCGAACATGTGACACCCGCGGAATAGAATATTTACCGGTCATTATACCACCGCGTTATATCTATTCAAGTTAGTAACGATAGAAAATAAAACTGACAAAGAAAAAAAATGATAATACAAAAAAAAAAAAGAAAAAAAAAGACAAGAATTCCGCGGAATGCTATGTCGCACCTGCATTGCATTTCCACAGTAGCAGAGATGATGTTGAGAAGAATTGAGAATAAAAAGAAAACAAAATAGTTTCTGGCATTATTCTGATACAAATTTTGTCAAAATCCACCAAATGGTTCTTAAGGTACTGCCATTTTCATGTTTGTGCTATTTTTAGTAACGGTGGATGGAAGCCATCTTTGATGGCCAATTTGCCAAAAACCGAAAAAGCTATATGCAAGGATCATTCTGACACAAAATTGGTCCAAATCCATTCATGGGCTCCTGAAATATAGTCATTTTCATGTTTTTGCTAATTTTAGTAATGACAGTGGTGGCCATCTTGGATGATACATTCCCATAAATGTGAAAAAAAAAGAGAAAACTCCCTTCAAGAATCATTCTGATTAAATCTGAGCAAAATCCACTCAGTGTTTAACGATTTATCGGCACTCAAGCAAATTTGAGACTCGTAAACTAAAAGTAGGTCACTGTGACCTAATTCCGCTACAGATTTTTTTCATTTTTGTAACTTTAATATAGAAGGTCCTATTGATGTTCCATGCAAAGTTTCAGCCAAATATACCTAGTGGTTCTAGAGAAAATGTTAATTATGTTGTTTTGCTATTTTTAGTAACAGGCGGCCATCTTGAATTCTCGACCAGGCTGAATTTGTGCAATCTGAAGCTCTGTAGTCTGATCATGCTCCATATGAAATTTGAGAACCATGGCTGCAGTAGTTTTGGAGAAATTAACTGAACAAATTTTTAACGCCAGGGTTGACGTAAATGTGAACGGACTGACGGACGGACGGACAGACGGACGGAATGACGGACGGAAAACCGGACGCCTATATCGCACCTTGCTAAAGCAGGTGCGACAAAAAAAATATGAAAAAGAATAAAAATAACAGCGTAACAATATTGAATACGAAGGAAGTAAGAACACTTGAGAAAAAGTCTTTGAAAAAAAATGTCACTGCCTGAGTTTCGAACTCGCACTAAACTGCTTTATTGTCAAAAGAATTCGCTACTGCTGCCATTCACCAACTCGACCACGTACCAACTTTTTGAATGATGAAATATTAAGAAATATACTCATGGAAGTATTGCAAAAGCTGAGGATGATTGCCCGAGGCTACTCACTACCTGTTTTACCTGTTATCCTTAAATGGGCATGCTAGACTATTTGCGCGGGAAACAAATTATCTTTGGGCGACAGTACATTCTAACACAGTGCGCCTATAGAAAGTTTCAGTGTTTTATTTTGCAACAATTCACTGTTTCGGAGTGTGTGAGCCTAATTGCTGACCTCACTGGCAATACTGACATAATTTTGTGACGTTTTGAGACATCATACGATGTAACGTCTCTTTTTCTTTCTGAAATTGTCATAAAAACATAATGAACACGCTGCCAGGAAGGTTAGGAGAATTTGAATGGAAAAATACTTTTTCAGCATTTTTTAGTGTTAGAATCGAAATAGTGCAGCTCTAGCATTGAATTGTTGAGTAACAATTATTTTGTAGGTCAGTTGTAAGTAGCTATATCACTCGCGTTCTGCCCTTGTGATATGATCTACTTTACAACTGACCTCCAAACAGTGAATTATTACTCAACAATTCACTTCTAGAGCTGATCTATTTCTTAATCATAATTTGCTATAAGACTTGTTTCCCCCCCTCTAGAATGATCCTAAATATCTGAATTAGTCTTGTATAGTTCTAATATACATCAGAGCTCTAGATAAGAGGGGTATTTGCTGATAATTGAGGGATAATTTTCTTTATTTCTCATTGAAACCATATGTTGTGACAACATATGTTTTATCCATAATTAACAAAAATAATCCCTAATTATCACCAAATACTCCCTCTTATCTAGGGCTCTGATACATGTAAGACAGAACCCTTTAAACAGAATCATAAACATCTAGATCTGCCTTATAAAATGGATATAGACTTTTGGGGGTGTTTTGGATGGGAAAATCCCTCTTACAACCAAATAACTATGGTATTGCAATTATCTGTCAGGCATAAGGCAACATCTTAATTAATACTTTCATAAAACAATAAAATTTACTGCAGAATAACAGCTAGGGCACCAGCGATAGTTTTTGACCAGCTGCAGTATTCGACCAGCTCTGCTTTTCCCCATCAGTAGCCTCAAAATGTATCAACTAATCAAATATTTGCTTTTGTATTCTTACGCATGCGCAATTACCCCTTCTTTTTCTTCATCCTCTGAACAGGCTGTGCTTACAAACTGTTGATCATGGTCAGTATAATTCGACGAATCAAGTCAGACTAGCAATTTCCACCATTTTTATAACTTCCTGTAAGGAATATACTTTATATTCAAGCAAAAATGAAAAGTTACATAATTTGCAGTAGATCAACTTTGTGTAAATAACAAGTAGTTATGCTTCGTATCACCATGTGCACCTTGTGAATGTCCAAATACTTTCTGACCATCACAATCACATGACCAATGCTGGTCGAATAATAGAACAGAATCAATGCGCTGTATGTAGTATTCTACCAGATATGAAGTAATTCGAGTCCGCAAACAGGATGAATTAAATAGTATGATGAAAACTTTTTTGGTTGGTGAAGTTATGCAAATAGTAAAACAATACTTATACAAATAGAAAATATTACATAAAATATCATTTCTGTGAAATAAGTGCCTGTGCTTGAAACCTGACTCATTTCTTGCACTAATTTGTTATGCAGTCCTTGTCAGTGTGATGAGATGGTGGTAATTATGTTATTACTAAATGATTTCAATCAATTTAGTATGCATTGAATATAAGCTGGTGCTTGAAAATAATTTCTGACATGATTCCTGAAGTTATGACACATATTTTTTAAAAATATACCAGGGATTTCCCCAGACCATTAAGGCATGTTGCAAGCGACATGCCTTCCTCTTCGAATTACCTTTGCAACATGCCTTAATTTCCAATGAAAAATTATTAAACAGCTATCATTTTCATTTCTTAGCCAGTAAAGTTGATTTAGATGCATTAAGGATCATCAATAAATTGTTTATAATGTAAATTTAGGCTAATTTTGACAAAACATTGTTATATTAAGGATTTTAGAATTTGATCAACAAGTCAAAATCTGATTTTTGTGCTAAAAGTTACATGCCTTCTGAAATTTCTTTGGATAACACTGATATATGCATGGTTGAATTTGGGTCCTACTAAAGACAGAAAAGGACTTTTGCCACCGAAAAGGACCGAAAAGAACTTTCGGGCACCGAAAAGGACTTTTTAAATGCCATTTTATGCTCTGAAAACGTTGGAAAATAAATAAACAGGGTATAATATTTTATTTCTACCCATAATTTTCCAGAACTTATGTGAAAAATGCTCTTTTCGGTGCCCGAAAATCGGCATTTATGATGTCATTTTCGGTACTTGATTTTCTCAAAGACCAGTAATGGAGTCCTTTTCGGTGCTGTAATATTTTTGTGAAATATTAGAATGAAGATACTACAATTCACAAAATTATTATTCAAGCGCTGATTTATATCATGATGATATTAAATTTCTAAAACATATGTTTTATATGGCATTTAACGGCAAATAAAAGTCCTTTTCGGTGCCCGAAAGTTCTTTTCGGTCCTTTTCGGTGGCAAAAGTCCTTTTCTGTCTTTAGTAGGACCGGTTGAATTTTACCTCAACTGGTTGAATACTAGAATTTTTATGAATAATTATGGTCAGATAACGGTAAGTTAACTACAGTACAACTTCATTGGCTCGAACAGGCTTGGGACCATGAAAACTAGTTCCAGCCAAGGGTAGTTCTAGCCATCCAGGGTTAGTTTCCATATAAAGTGACCTCTAGGGACCACGAAAAGAGTTCTAGCCAGGCATGGTGAACGAGCCATCAGGGTTCGAGCCATTGAAGTTCTACTGTACATGTAATTGCATTGACTAGTCAAATACTACCGCTGCTGCCCTAAATGTCTTAGGAGCATGACTGAACAGATACAAAACATATCGTGGCATCATGTGTTATTGCCAGCTATGTGTTTCCGATAGCTTCCTCTATGTCGTGAGCGTTTTTGATGTGCTGACATCACATATCACGTGTACCCCTTGTTTGACAGATGAAAGAATTTTCTAGAACTGCAAACTCTCTTCAACTGAAAGGTAAACACAGCTTCCTGTGCAAAATATCTAAAGTACCGTGGGACGGAAGTGCCATGTATGCATGATAGGAGTGCAGTTTGTAGACTTCTTGCTAATTCATTGTTTTCAGTGTTCAAATAATGTTTGTAAAGATTTGTTTCAAGACTGGGATCCTTCAGCAAGATATTTCATGAGATCTTATTTATTTTAGATATCATCTGATTTTAAAATCAGGTATGTATTTCTTCTGTTATTGAGAGGTCATGTCTTTCGGTCCTTAATAAATTTCTATTTCTGATTTAATGTTTGTTTTAACATTGTTCATCATAATATATAACATGAACTCATTGTTTTAAGACAGGTTTATAACACAGCTATATATATGGGGCACCGTGGTTTTTTTCGGGGAAGCAGTTTCTCAGCGCATGATACCTGCCCCAGCCAATGAACTATCAGTAATTCATAACAGACATTTTGATTGGCTAATTTCTACACACTTCAATCCGGGGCACGTATCAACACAATGCAGGAGAACTCCGCTGTAATTTTGCGTAGTAAAGCGTAAAAATAGACAAATTGTTTCATATAGTGAAAAACAGGCAGCAAGATTAGTATCTTTAGAATGCTGTGCGCGTTCCTGTTAGGCTATCGGTAACACATGATGCCAGGATACCATTTACCATTGGCCCGTAAGCTGCTTCATCACCATACCAAGAAGATTTGATTGGTGTGATTGGTCTACCCAAGCAGTGAGTCCCGCCTAAAAGATGGTACCTGTGACTGGCCTACCCAAGCAGCCCCGCCTAAAAGATGGTACCTTTACGTTTATTATGTCTTCTTAGTCATTGTTTCAATTACACATCCCATTATGTCTGGTATTAAAAGAATCTTGTGTACTGAAACAAGTCTGAACAAAGCATTCGCAATGGCGTTTTTGGTGCATATCTGAGAGCTCCTCAGCAATAATTGCGGCATTGAGGTTTGCTGATTATTCCACTTTGTCTTATTATCTTGTAGTGTGTACCTTTGAAGACTTGCAAGCCACCTGGCAGACAAAACAAACGATTTAAAAATTAGTATTTTTTTCAGACTCTAACCGCCATTTGTAAACAAAATCGCTGTGGTGCTTGATTATTTTGAAGCTACAGAAAGCAGCATAAGGAACAAGCGTTCGCTGCACTGTGATTGGAATGAACCGCATGAAAAGCGGTCCATTGAAATACCGCAAACCACCGCAAACTACCGCAAACCACCACAAACCAGTCCAAAATCAATACAAACCACCTCAAAAACTATTTCACTGTACATTTAGTCCATATATTTGATATTTGTTGTACTATTAACGATAACTTTTCCATATTTAGAACCTTAGAATCTTTAATTTTATCTATTTATTTTCCAACATGCATTACACAGGCAAAGTGTGAAAAACCTGCAATTATATCTTCTTTTTTTAGGATTATAATTAAAAATAACTCTATTTTTTCTAGTTCATCAAAAATTGATATATAAATAATAATGATAATAATAATGATAATAAATTAATGTTTTTAATAATATATAATAGTAACAGTAATGCCAAAGTATTGGCAGAAGTGGCCTTTTAGGTGCTATTAGGTAATTCAGCTGATAAATGTTATATCAAAAGTATACTAAAATATCTAAAAAGTGGTTACAAATGTTATTTAAACTGGTTTGTGGAGTTTTGGGGAAGATTTGTGGTGGTTTGCAGTGGTTTGCGGTAGTTTGCGGTGGTTTGCGGTATTTCAATGCACCCAAAAGTATTGGACCCAAATGCAACCGGTCATGCTAAATACCACAAGGACGTATTCGTGAGCGATTGCCGATCCTAGGTTTAGGTGGGTGCGGAACAGGAGAGCGGGGAGGTTAGTAACTGTCTATATATGGTTTAGTACGGATGTAAGGCTCTGCCACGTTTATGACTGACCCCATTTTTGAGCAAAAGGTATATGACTGATTCTCGTTTTTCTTGCTCAGTACATGAATGCTTTTGTCTTGTCCCTAGATATATAGGTATTTTGCAACCTGCCAGATTCTCCTACTAATAATGATCAATAATATGATCTGGTTAATAGCTACTAACCACTGTTATCTTTTCACTGTCTATCAGAGTTAGTGAATAGGTTCGCATTTAATGAAGTTATGAACGGGTCTAATTTCTCTTCGCCTACATGTACGTATATGAATGGGGTAGGTTTTGAAATACTGGACAGCACATCCGTTACCTCCTCTTCACCCCAACACCCGCTCCTTCTTGCGCCGAGAAATAGCCTGGTAGCCGACCAGGTCATCTATATTTCTTATTAACTATAATCACCCTGTATCACAAAAATGCTTGTACGGTATTAACTTGAGCATGTATCTTCCGCGAAATACATGTACTACGGTGTTACAGTTTCAGCTACAGATACAGATACAGAATCTTTACTTAAAGTCATATATATAGAAACAAGGTAACATGAAACGGCATGAATTTAACTGGAGTACAAACCTAAACCATACCTCAAAATAGGCTGTCAGGCACCAGGGTTTCTCAAGTGGGACACAAAAGTCCATAATAAAGACAAATAGTCTAGAGCATTTAAAACAATGGTGCGGACTCAGCTTCATTATGCTTCAACGGTGGGGTCTTCCGGAAGCGTGCTTGTTTAACAAGGCTACTGTTCCTGAATACGAAATGCGGATTTCCTGGTCTATCGGAATGAAGAAAATTTTGATCCGCGACACGAGAAAACCAACAAAGTGGTTGTGCGCCCAGTGCAGACTCAGATCAGCCTGGACATCTGCCCAGTTTGATCAGACCATTCGGTAAGAGCTCAAAGGGTAGCTTAGGGCCAAAGCTATCGCCATGCGGACAGCGTAGACTCTGATCAGACTGGGCGGATGCCCAGGCTGATCTGAGTCTTTACTGGTCGCACATGCCATTTTGTTGGTTTTGTCGTATCGCGGCTCAATTATGACATGTACAGCAGTGGAAGTCAAACCCGAGATACCCTGCGTGATAGGCGAATACTAAATTCACAAGGCCAGGCGCTCCATTTGGTGGAGTCACCACACACAGCCACTGGTATTTATAGTCATTTCAGCGAAAAACAGTCCGTTGGGCCTCGCGCGATTTCAATTATACATCCCATGTCACAGCTATGTTGATGGAACATAAACAGGTGTGTACTAGACTTAAGACGTATTGACAATCATTTCATCCTTACGTACAAGCTCAACGTCCAAACCTAATCCAGGACCGGGCTCACCAGTCCATTGTATTCTGTTTTCTTAACCTCTCTTCTCAGTAATATGACGCAGGGATCGTTTGCTCCATTCCCTTTTAAGCTGCAACATGTTTCCTTTGACCAACTGGAATCTCATACCCATTTTCTAGCCACATTTCCAAGTTGATTTATATTTTGTTCTCTTTGCTATCAATTTGCCCAAAACACAATTGATTTCTGAGTCACTGTCAACAGTAATACAACTACCTTTCCCCTCCCCCAGTTCACGAGGGGGAGTGTCGAATGCC